>JAKEEE010000008.1:4800000-6000000 GCA_021498325.1 Bactrocera minax | reverse complement strand
CACTTTGCTTCATTGTTGTCATAATGAAAGTACTCGTATCGATTAGGGACTGTGCGAAACTAATAAATGGTGTAGAAGTTGAATTGAATCGTGTTACACCCTTCATTTTTCCAGTGGAGAAAAGACTGTATAAATTGATACTGTTACGTTGGCGCAAAGCAAAGGACATCGAGGATTCGGCATGCAAATTTTGTATGGAACGTACCTCAAACACTTCACTACCGAAATCTAATTGTTGCGAACTAATAGGATCGAGAAAACTGCTAGTAAAACTCTTTAGCTTTGGAAACACACCCACATCTGAAAGAAAACACATGCTTTTTATAGATATAAACAAAAACACCACATATATAATTAATCGGAAACATAACTTACGTAAATTATCCAGGTTTTTACCATCTACATGTAGCATATGTTCTCCATCTCTTAATATACAAAGATTTCCTCCAGTGTAGTAATAATCGTAACTGCCATGAAAGTATGGATCCGGATCACATTCCAAACGTTTAGCCAATTCAAAAAATGAATTATGATAAATATTTTCTTTTGTGTTAGTTTTGAACCTTTTAACTAAAAAAAATTATTTAAATTAATAATTTCGAAGAATCAACTTCAAGTCTATCTTACCTTTTTGAACTGTTTGGTAACGTGTCCGTGATGTGTGCAAACGTTTGCGATATATCTCTCGTGCCATTGTGCGACGGTGGCATATATCCACATTTTCGTAAAGACTGCTAGCGATATAAATTGGAAATGGCATGGAAACATTGAAGCTTGGATGTAAACGCAATTCATCAACGTTGTTAATTGGATATCTACCCACATTGAATGCAGGAAATAAGCAATGCTTTTCACGTAATTTTAGCTCTTCGGAATTATGAAGTAAAATTTTATCTAAAGTATTAACAGATACGTTCCTTGAGGCACTTGGCTGAGTGATTTGTGAATTATTGTCATTAGTACAGCTGTCATCCTTCAATATCAAAATAAAGTATTTAGTATTAGTTAATAAATATTCGTATTATGTCTTACCTGTGATGTAATTTTAGTCTCCTTTGTTTGGTTTTTTCTTTTATATGGACGTTTTGGCATTTTTGCTAAGTATTGACAAAATTTCGCAGCACAATCCTTAATTTCTCAAAAACAACAACAAATGATATCACATCTAAACAGCTGTTGAGATGCCAAACAACTGCTTTGCATAAGATTGCCATTTCTTTGAAAAGCAAAAATTTTGCATATATTCATGTAATTAAAATGTCTCAACTTTTCTAATACCACATTTTTTTAATTTTATCGTTTCACTGTTTAATAATGGTAGAAACAATAAAAAAAAGTGAAAACTGTGATATAATATAAAATAAAAATGCTGCACAATTTTTCAATATCTTACTCATCTCAACTTTTGTAAAAATTACAAAATAATTACAAATAGATTGTAATTATTTACCTTTCAGTTATTATAATATCACCAAGTTATACCATATTGATGATTGATGGATCGCGGGTGAATTCTACACTTTCAATACTTACCGAGCCAGTATTTATTGGTGGTGTTTATGAAAGAAAAATTAAAAAAAAAAATGGTTTTGATTTAATATTTGTTTCATTTTGGTACGTTTTTCTACAAAATGTTGCAGGGAAATCAAACGAAAGCGTGGTAGGCTTTGAAGAAAAAATTTCAAACAGTAAATTAAAGCACAAAATGATTGCTAGATGGTGAAAAATTCACCAAATCTTTGAAAATTCGAAATTGTGCATCTAGATAAATAACTAATTTTTAATGATATCCTTCGTATTTCAAAGTTATGTCACAAAATTTGCTAAGCGTTAAATATTTATCACGCCATCCACGATCCGTGATACAGATTTCAAAATATTTAAATATTTAGTGATATTGATCGCGATCCAATAATATTGTATAATAAACGTTCAATAAATATTGGGATTCACCCAAAATTTCTCTCTTGTTATCGATAAAGTATCCCGAAATGCTATCACCACTAACCTAAAACGAATCAGCTGTTACGTCAAAAAAAAAATGAAATAAAGCACAGACTATTATTTGTTTTATTAAAATAATTTTATAAAAATGCGCTTATTCTCGCTAAGTAATCGTTTCGCCAATATACGTAGTCACATAAGTGACAAGTTTACATTGCCCGAACGGTTTAAGGGTACCGTAGTTGAAAAGTGGGCACAATATTGGCGTGGTCTTGCCAGTGACTATGGAGATGTGGTTATCGATGTTGCGAAAAATGCACGCACCAAGCCGCGTAAGGCTCTTATATATACTGGAATTGGGTACGGTTTATATCAATGTGCCAAACACAACCCAGATGAAGAAGCATTTATGCACTCATTGCGCGGTTGGAGTAATCAAATGTTAATGGTGCCTAAAACATTACACAACCCAGTGTCCTCAGCATACCTTCGTGAACTAGAAATAGCCATCAATGAAAACAAACTTCGCACATTTTCACTTGGTATTTGTACAATTTTATGGACGGATTTGTATGATAAAGAAGACTGTACTTATTCGGCTGTATGCAAGTATACGCAAGTAGATTATATAAACTTTTGGAAATATATAGTTGATATTGGCTTTTGGGATCACTATTGGCGACTTGAGTGGAAAATGCACAATTTCGATATTAATTATTTATAGATGTAACTAATGTTAAGGATTATTGACTTCTATTATATTGATCAAAATATAAAGTGTACAAAATGTTAACATTTTTATAACAGCAGCTTTATTTGACAATTTAAAATAAAGTCAAAACAACTTTATTACGAAAATTTTTATCTTATACTTTTATTGCCGTTAAAATGTTTTTCTAGTATCGCATTACATTCAGGAATTTTGCTTCCATTGTTGAATTTGCCATGAAAATTTGATTTACAACCATTTCCTTTACCTTGTAAAAGTTCCATAAAGATTTCACCAAAATTTTTTACTTCGTCTTCGCTTCCTCTCAGTACCATGAGACCCTTACCATTATATGTTGAGTTTTCCGATACAGTGAGAAAGTAAAATATACCCTCAGGCGCATTTCGTAGAAATGTGTTGATGAAATCTGGTTCTATACCATCTTTGCGATGGAGGCAGTAATACTTCGGATAAGGTTGTGGAGTATTCTCCAACTTTTCGGCTTCGGAAATTGCAACATCTTTTAACAACTTTTGAAATGCTTTTGTCGATAATTTTAAATTCAACTGCAATTTCTCTATCAATTCCAAATGTTGATTGGGACCACCTCTGGATAAATAAAATAATAGATAATGAGCAATATATGAGGCTTGGATTCAAAAATAAAAGTTAATATTTACTTTAGCGCTAAATTCATTTTCTGCTCTCGTAGAAAGATCTCTCCCAGCTTTCGAAGTACACGTTCACCCACCACAAAGTGCACATTTATTGCACTTTTCACTTTTTCTGCATATAATAATTTGATGCACTGCAGCTGCGATAAGTTGTTTACATGTGTACCACAGCACATATTACTCTCGATACCTTCAATGCGTACAACTCGCACCAATCCAACATGATCTCTAGGCAATCCCCGCGGAGCACGAGCGTCTTGAAACTTCACATAAGAAAGAACAGTGAGTTCGTGATAATATGAACCAATGATGATTTAAATGAACTCAAAATTATCTACTGCCACGGTCACTCATTTCGAATATAAATTCACAAAACACTTACATTTATTCCGTATATTAGAAATATTTAGTATTACGGGTATATGGTATAAAAACCTAAAGTTACCTCTTTAGCAATTTCTGGATCCACTAGCTGTACAGTGACCTCTCGCCCCTCACGAATTAGCTCATTTGCCTTTTGCTCTATTGAATCCAATGACTCACGACTAATTAGATGTGTAGTACCTAGCTCTATATATGATGTGTCCGACCCTAACCACCAAGACGTGGTATCATACTTAAATTCACTGTCAAATAATGCTGTTATCAAATGTTGGCCAGAATGCTGCTGCATATGATCCAATCGTCGATTCCAATCAAGCGATTGTTGGACTATATCACCTTCCTCAAATCTTGTTGCACTTTCAACGAAATGTATTGCTTCAGTTCCTTTACGTACTACAGAACGTACTGGGTGTCCGTTAAGTTGACCATAATCACTAGGTTGACCACCGCCCTCAGGAAAAAGAATTGTATCTTCGCAAATAACATTATATCCTTTCAATTGTCTTGAATTTGTTTCACCTGGTGGTATCCAATCCAAAGTCCCGGCTTCACAGGACAAAACTTTTGATGTAAACTAAATTAAATAGAAACGTTAGGCAGTGTATTTACCTTTTTGTAAATACTTGCTTGACGTAAAAAGCTATCTTCTTGACATTTGAAAACCATTTTCTGATCAATTTGCTCCAAAACGCGCCGTAAATTTGGTTAATTATGCAAAAATAATTGGCACTGCCAATTAACAAAAGTGAAAACAAAACGACCTTCTCGGAAACAGCTGATAGCAAGATTTTCTTTTTACCGGGCACATGGTTGCAATATGTCTACTAAAAATATATAGGATATAACATAGTAGCTATACATTTTACTAACAAATTGATTTTCATAATTCAATAAATATTTGAAATTAGAATAATATTTCATCTTGATGTATAAATTAATTGGTTTATAATGGCATGCAATGAAGGAAAAAAATTCAAAACTCAAGCTCCTGAATGCAACAAATTGGACTGTTGGTGTTTTCCAGAACCATATGTCGATCCAAAGGTAACCGTGAAAAACAAGAAATACTGTTGGCTATACCCTCAACAACATGCAAAAGAGTTAAACAAAATATTACCAAAATTTGACCATTGTGAAACGCTTTATACAATATGCGATTATAGACTTGAAAACTATGTATTTAAACAATTATTATTGATTGAAGAACAAATTCGCAATTATAAAAACAAGTTAAATAAAGAAACCACTTTTCAACGCAAGATGTTGGATGACATGTGGAAGCTATCTCAAAGGTTTTTACTATTAACACAGTAAGTTTTATTAACAAATTTATATATATTTTTTAATATAATATTAATAACATTATTTAGTAATATTTATTAAAAAGTATAGACAACAATTTAGCAATTTCTATATTTGTTTGTAGATATTACGGTTGTGTTAAACCATATCCTGATATTGTCTCAATACCGGCAGAAAAAATTGCCCAATGCAAATTTCAAAAAAAGCTGAAAGCAATTCATTATTCTAAGTAATTCCTTGATAAATTCCGTATTTAATTTTGGTACTTTTAATATCAGTTATGTTTAGTTGCCGCTTGGTATTGATATTGGATGCACTTCGAACTTCCATTGGAAAATTGAACCACGTATGCTCTCAACTGGATATGTCAGTTCAAAGTCCCTTTATTTTGGGGGATTATAAAATACGTTCATTATCATACTACCGCCATTTAATCGACGATGCGTTCGAGTATTTTAATAACGTACTGTGCAATTTAAAAGGCTGGACCCAATTGCTTGATATAGGCGATCCCAATGCAATAGATGATTATAGATGTTTACTGGATCCACAGAAAAAGTATGATGAATTCATGAAAACCGGAAAGATGAATTGCACATGTCTACGTACTAAAAATTCTGAATGTATTATTGATTTTGTGAACAAATGCGATGGATGAAGTAAGTAAGAATATTTAAAAATCAGAAGCACTGAAAAAATCAAAATATACTTTAAAATGTACCATAAATTTTCAATGTAGTGAGAAAGTACTAAGTACTAATTTTATCATTAAGATTTTTAAACATATCTGGCAGCGCTCACAACCTCAAATGTTTCAAACGATCAAATTCTTTAAAATCAACAATTTTATTATTTTAATTGCATTGTTATTTTGTAATCGTATTTTGACAATTTTTTACGAAGTTTTATAAAATAATGACTAGTGAGATTGATATACATGTCCGCATACATTTTCAAAAAGAAGAGGAAACGCTTCGGCAACTCCTGAAATTGGAAGAAATGTTTCGAGAACACTTGGCACTTACCAAGCGTGAAATGCTTCTTCAAAAAGACATGGTGAACCGGTTGTGGGTTTTGTCTCAACGCTATGTTATTCTAATAAGCACAACAGGCTGCTGTAAACACCCAGAGGTATATTCTGGGCCTACCGAGGACATTTTACTACGAGAATACTCCGATAAACTTAACCTGCTACGTACTTCCAAGTAAGTAAAATACCCTCACAAGAAATAAATATATAGCTTATAAATCTCTTTTAGTTGTCGTATTTCAGATTCCTTAAGAAAACTGCGGCAGCAATGTATTGTTTTTAATTCACTGCACACTCTTTTAGATTTAACTATAGAAACACCGTTCATAATTGGCGACACGTTCCACAAACCAATATCGTATTTTGTTGAGCTGGTAGACGATTTGTATAAATATTTACATGCGCTGAGTGTTAAATTAAAATACCTGAGTCATCAACTAGACCCGGTGGATT
This sequence comes from Bactrocera minax, assembly GCA_021498325.1. Classification (NCBI taxonomy): domain Eukaryota; kingdom Metazoa; phylum Arthropoda; class Insecta; order Diptera; family Tephritidae; genus Bactrocera; species Bactrocera minax. Next base: position 5,993,504 of record JAKEEE010000008.1, on the reverse strand, counting down.
TACTGGTTCTTGAGGAATACAAAGCAGCTTTAGAGCCATCTGAAGATTTCGATGAATACCTAACTGTTGGACTAAGTTACTGCAAGTGTTTGCGCCCAAAGCAAGTCTGCTAGTAGAATGAAATTAATCGAGACTAAATTTCAAATGATTTGTTAGTAATTAGTGATATTTTCGTTCCTCATAATCCATTGTGCTCTCGATTTGAAATGTAAACAAAACACTTTTGGTTAAAACTTTATTCTCAATTTTATAGTAAAGAAAGCAAACTACGTTTTTACTACTCAAAAAGTTGTTTATTCATTCTTCCGATTCTTAGTAATTACTATTTGTTTAATCAAAGTTGCATAGTACCATATCTGGAATTAAAAATAAAATGTTAAACAAAGTTGGGAAAAATGTGCAAATAAACTTACTACGTTAAACAGAAAAACAGGCTTTTCACCTAACGTTTGCCCAATTAGCGAAGTCTTCTAGCTTCACGTTCAGATTCAAGCAGGGTAAGAATATCACCTTCACGGACTGGTCCCTTAACATTGCGGATAATTTGACGGTTTTGTTCACCGATGAATTCCACTTTAACCTGCGTACACTGTCCCTGGGATCCGGTACGGCCCAAGACTTTCATTACGCGTGCCCAAACAACTGGTTTATCCATGGTTATTTATAAAACTCTTATATTTTCCACGAAAAATTCACGTGTAGCAACCACACAAAATGACAGCCGGAAGAAAAAGGAATGGATATCGTCAACTTTTGACAATTTTTGACGAATAATGCTGTTTGGTAGCACTAGTTTCGAAGAGCAGCTTACTTCATCTTGTTTAATATCATCTTATAAAACCGCGTTCATACACGAAGACTTTTGTTCTAAATGAATATTAACAACACTTTCGGAAATTTGAATTCTACCATTTTATATATGTAAACAGATATGCATAATATAATAGAAACATTTTAGAAAATGGTGAATTAGGATAAAAATTAGCTAATGAAAATATTTTTATGTACGGCTTAAAAGAAGCGTACAGTGATTTAAGAATATGATATGAAAAGGAATGTGGAAAATAGCCCGGGTACTCGATTTGCCCATTTGAATGTTGTGGGTAACACCAGACGAGAATTTTCTGATAATGAGTAAACAAAAGTTTTCGTGTAAGAACGCAGCCCAAATATTTTTCGGTACAAGTCTCTATGAAAAAATACCAACATCATCCAAAATTAATGCCAAGTTTGCAAATGTTCAATTTGTTAACAACATAACACTGTTATCAACAACAATGTATTGTTATCAGCATTCCACATCGAACAGGCATAAGGAATTTTCTTAAACTACTTTAATTAAAGCATTAAATAAAGAAATATTCTGATTCTATTTCTAAATATTCTAGAAACTTATCAGTACTGGGCAAACAAAAAAATAACAACTTAAGCAAAACAAATAAAAAGTTTGATGTGAACAAATTTCACTATAAATTTCGGATTGTTTTGAAATTAACAGTTGATTTATTTAGCTTTTGCCATATTTTAAATATAGCGAAAATTTGTTTCCTAACTCTTTATATTTTTCGAAATCAGATGTTAATTACTTTTCTTTCCATCCTAGGACTTTTGAAGCAAAAGGAATACCTTTCGGAATGCTTCCGAAAATATCTCCAGTGTCAAATTTTGATTGGAGGCTTTCGTTAAGTACTGCTCCACGTAACAGTCGCGGAGATTTCGCATTTTGACAAGTGAAAGCTGACCGATGTTTTTCGTGCGTTTTTCGTGTGTTGATCGTCGTTATTCGGTAGGTTCTTCACTTTGCTGTTAAACATTTTCTTTCTGTCAAACGTATTCATTGGCTAAGTTTGCCGCATCTGTTCGAATTAGATTTTTAATTGGAATTTCTCTGGGATAAAAGTAGTAAAAATGAAGAGCAATTTCCTATTTTTGTTGCTGGTAGTACCAGCATTAATTTGCACATTTCATGCCCGTAAGTACAATTCAAAAATCGTGAATAAATTGTATTTATTTTTATTGGTGAATTGTGCGGTGAGGGAAGCCATCGACGTGGCAGCAGGCGATTGCTAGACGAAACGTATTGAGTGGCTTGTCAACACTCAAGTGTTTTATTTTAAAATTTTAAAATAAAACATATTGCATGAACTTACAAACTTACATGTTATCATAAATTCCAGTTAAGTATGTTATTTTTAATTAAAGTTTTCTTTCCATAGCAAATAAATTTGCGGCATTCGCTGAAGGCTTGGCAGAGGATGACCTCGTAGATGTAGAGGGTGAAGATGGTGCCGTAACCGGTGATGATGTTGAAAATGAGGAAGATTCCGATTCCAGTGTGACCACGTCTCCTTATGCTGACACTTATCTGCTTTTCACAAAACCCTTATACACGGCCGGCCAACAATTGGATTTACCTGGTGGTAAACCCGTTGAATTCCTTATCGGTTTCACAAATAAAGGCAAAAATGAATTTGTTATCGAGACTGTGGAAGCATCTTTCCGTTATCCTATGGATTTCAACTATCACATTCAGAATTTCTCAGCCGTTGCATACAATCGTGAAGTGAAATCAGGCTCAGAAGCTACTGTTGCATATTCGTTTCTGCCATCCGACACATTTGCTGGCCGTCCTTTTGGTTTAAATATTGCTTTGAATTATCGTGATGGTGCCGGAGCTCAATTCACCGAAGCTGTTTTCAATGAAACTGTTTTGATCTCTGAGGTAGATGAAGGTCTTGATGGCGAAACTTTCTTCCTATATGTGCTCTTAGCTGGTATTGTTGTGTTGCTGCTGGTTATTGGCCAACAATACCTTTTGGGTTCTTCTGGCAAGAGGAAACGTGCTGCAGCTAAAAGGACAATTGAAACTGGTACCGCCAATGACAGCAACATCGAATATGAATGGCTGCCACAAGAAACTTTGCGAGTGCTGCGTAAGTCCGATAGCTTTGGCTTATGATTATCTTATAAACGATATTAATTTTTTTGTTTTTCTTAATCAGAACAATCTCCAAAATCGAAAACACCAAAAACCTCGCCAAAGCCAGGCAAACAAAGCAGTCCAAAACAGGGTCAGAGCCCCAAACAGCGAAAAGTGAAACGCGGTGATGATTAAACTATAACTGTGACCGCATCACAGTAAAAACAACAAATTCACCTCAAATGTAAACGCATAATCGCCTTACTTACGCGCGTTGAAATAATTTTGTATACACTCGCAACACGTTGCTACAGAGTATATTAGTTTTTTAAATTTTATTTTGTTTATATTATTTTTATATGCGACATTTGAGAATTATTAGATTTCGATAAATACAAGTTATTTTTAAGTCTGAATAGTACTCTAAAATTCCTCCCATTACAAACGGTATTGTTTTAATGTGCGTTGCAGTGCGGTGCTGGTGTTACATTTGTTTTATATTTTTTTAAAACGTCCCAAACACAGTTGCTGCAACGCCGTCAAATGTTACCGACTATAATAACATTTCATGTAGCACAAAAACTTCTATATTAAGTTCAAATTAGTTACTACTCACATATTGTGTAAAACGATGGGAACTTAATGTTGAAACTTTTCTACAAAACATGCAGCATTTACGATCAGCACGCATCCTATGGTTTCGTATTAGAGTTTTTGTTAGAACGCGGACACACAAACTTGTTTGAATGTTTCCTTTTTTTACTTATCCATTTCCATTTTCGTATTAAAAAGGTTGTTTGAGCTTTCGTTTTTGGTGCATTAGAATTGCTAATGTCTGATTTTTTTCTACTTTTAATTAGGAAATGTTCATTAACGAAACTAATTTATAAAATAAAAAAGAAAAACAATAAAAAACGATTTCTATAAAATATTTAATTTTTGCGTAAATGTGAATTTTTGTAAGAACCTACGGATCTTGTATAGGGTTGAAAGTTATTTAGAATGCGAACCTCCATTTGTAGGGTAACGCAGATATTACCAGCTTCAACTCCACACTGGTGTGAACCAGCTTAGCTTAACCGTTAAATCTTTATGTAATCCGAAACGGTTGAAAACCATTCGCAATGCGATTTAATGCAATCTTTTCGGAGTGGTTTTTTTATTACGCTAAGATATGTTGTGCTATTGAACTAATCCCCATTCCCGCAATGATTGAAGATCGAGACATTGAAGTTTACCAAAATAGTTGGGTAGACTTTAATCTCAGCAACAGCTATTGAGCTGCAACAACAATGAATTATTCGAGGAGTTCACAATGAATTAATTAAGTCATATTTCGAAACCTCCAATCATCAGATGAAATTTCATTTTCACAAATGTATGCTCGTAGTTGTAGATAGGATGTTGTGATGGCGGATAGAAAACATAATAACACAATGGTACCAAATTGCATACCAAGTGCATGGCTTTTCATATATAATGTAACAAAACACTTCTAATACTCACTTACATGCTTATTACGTATCTATAACAGCGCGAGTACAGTTGCCGTTCGACAACAGTATACCAAAATTTACTTTACGAGTGGATATCAACTACCTGCCACAGGCAATTGAGTTGGCAATCACCATTTTGATCCTGAGCAGTTGCGTATAATATATTGCGATTTTTTTAGTTTGATTGCATTGAATATCTTCAAGAAAGTATGTACATTTTATTCTTTATTTATTTACGAACGTTTCTAACTGAATAATCTAACTAATCTTTAAAAAATCATTGCTCTTTAAACTATGCATTTATGCAATGCATTTACTATATAAACAAACTAAATTTATTTCACATAATATTTACTTTCACACCGCTTTGGTTAGAAAATAATTTTTCAGATTCTTTAAAATTGGCAATATTAATCAACTTGACAAACTGAGTCATTTAACGCACATAAATTTAGTAATTTCACGACGAACGTACAAATTAATTCAAATCGACGAATCGACTTTAAATTATAATGAACGTGACTGTTGCCCACAAATTCGAGCAATGCTGGCAAATACCGTAAACATTGTTTTCCAAAAATGTAAACTCAGGGTGGTTATCTGCGTTTTCACGTATACTGTCTTTAGTAGTCATCCGCAAAGTAAAATCCTGTTATAGTATCTAACGCAAGTATATCGGAAACAATAATCCGGTAGTCTTCCGTAACGGGGGTCTTAGTATTTCTCATAGAAAGCCATTTCCAACTGCATCAAAACTTTTCAATATATAACTGAAGCAAAGATATTGGAATAAAATCAGCAAATATTATTTTCTAATAAAAATTAGAGATATGGAGATGTTAATAAAATTAGGTAAACATATTGCTTTTTATATTTTGTGATAACCTAACTGAAATGGATGAAATCGAATCATAACTTTCCCCAAACTGTCCTGCAGCAAATATGACGATTTTTGTCCATCCGCTTATTTTATTTCGGTATATATCGGTCAGTATAATAGATAATTTCATAAAATTAAGTGGGGAGGTGACACTTAGTGTAATACATTTGGTAAAAAAATTAAAGAAGTGAATGAATTTGTCCTAATTGTCCTACATTGTCCTAATGCATATAGATGCATATAGAGAGATGGATTTTTTCGTCTGTTCGAGTGAGATAACTAAAATAAATTATATGTGGAAGTTGCTCTCTCTAGAAAGTAAGCTAGAACCAAAAATGCTCACCACCGACCAACAACTTGATCAACTTGTTTACAACTTTACAACTTTACAACCTCAATTTTATTCTGGGGAACTCCAAAGTCTGCCTCTTTACAAGTAATTCAAAATTCGCACGATTCACCCTTTCACTCCTAGTCTCCGTGATAAAAAAGAAACTGAAGAGAACACATTGAAAGCAGTACCTCCAAAGTTCGTCTTATTTGACACTTCTAGAGAAAGACATGGTTTCAAAATGGACCAGGTGGTTTTATACCACCAGGTATAAAGGGACCAGGTTGCATATAAGAAATGATGCACTAAAAACCTAGAGCAAATGCAGGGAGTCATTGGAAGTCATTTCTGACACCCGACCAACAAATACGTAAGTGTAATTTTAGCAGAACTACCAGCCATTTCTCAAAGTGTTAGGCAACTGGGACAAGGCTCAGCGCCATCAGCGGAAGGCATCAAGTAGGACTTCACCTTTAGCCGGGTAATTCATTAGCTTTCTAACAGATAGCCAAGTGGCAACTAAAGCGAATATTTGCGTCATAAAAAAGTCTTACTTTGTGACAACGTGAAAATTGGGAATCAATATACTTTTAGTGAGGAACTCAGTTAACCGCACCCCTAGTCATATTGAGATAGAAGGCGACAAATAGCGGACGAATTGGTTCGCTCAAGTACCGTCGCGGGCGTGGATGACTCGAACGACCGTTTAGTTCCATCAAAAGCTGATTAAATCTGTCTTGGAATATAATCAACAAAGTTCGCACTATTAAAATATTTTGGAGATGTGCAAATGATGGGCAAACCAAAAAACTGGTACTTACAGGTAAAAGAGAGCTTAGTATTACACATGCGATCTTCCCTTTAGAAATTAGTTAGGATAGAATCCGCAGACCAACGTTAGATCGTGACCTCTGCCAATGTCCAGCTTTCAACCGATTGATATGATCTATCTGCCACGGCTCCAATGTAAAAGAGGTTTGGCCGCTAATGTAGAAGAGACTCAAAACTTTTGAAAAACTAGCTGAATTGTGTTTGGTTATGTCTCGAGTGTGGAGCAAGCTAAGTCTACAGCAGGCATGCGTTGTTAACCTTGTGGTTAACCGCTTTTAATCTCTCCCTTCAATCAAACAATTAGCTAGACAATTTGTTTACCTTTCATTTGATATTAGATTTATTTTGATCACTTGAACATTTATCAAGATATTAGCAATTTTAATGAGAAGTTATTTCTTTTTTAATTAAAAACCGTTATGTGGTGACAACTCGAAAACTACGAGCATAAATGTTTGCTAAGTATCATCTCCTAGGTTGGAAAAGAATTGCAACCGTTCAGTACACAAAAGGATCTCAAATTTTATATTCCAACTGGGCAAATTACTTGCAAACAATTCGTTTAACAACATTAATGAAACAGTCAAAATGATTGTTATTACAATTGAATTGGAACCAGGGTATAATTCTGGAGAGGAATGTGGCTTTAAAGGAATATTACATACATGCATGTGCATACTGGAACAGTACACAGCCAATTAAAAGCATTTCGACCATTTTTGTAGAAGAGTCCCTCATGTAAACTAATTTCTCACTCTTTTTACATACAAATTCCCCGATAAATAGTTTATTAACAGCAGCAACAGCACTGTTAAACGATACAGATATTTTGTGTTCAGCTTCAATTTGATTTTATTTTCAACTCTCGGGCGAGGTGTGGTGAATTACTTATCGTTTCAGTGGGGGTAGTAACGGTTGTTTAAAAGTGCTTTATTATTAAGCTTTAAGCTGCTCTCTGCACTTTTCTAAACTATTCTCGAGGTAAAATTTGCAAGCTCGGAGTCGGCGTATATCTAAAGAGCGCTAGTTGAGTTACGGTTTGAGTGATTTCTGAGAGAACCACTCACTCAAGCTATTCTTAGATAAATATACTTATAATAGAGCATATATGCACCTATAGATTCTAGTAGGTATATGCAAAGTACATACATTTTATCTATAATTACATATATATGAAAGCTTTGCCATACACCATGCCCTATATATACAAATGTGGTATGTAGGTGGAAAATGTTTCGGATTTGCTTATATTTTCTGTATACGTAAATAAAAGTAGAAGCTACAACAACTTGTTGGTTCTGCATATTCAAGAAGGGCGACAAACATACAATTAAAAACGAATTACTTTAAAAATATTTTTGCTTGCGTTGAGAAACTCAGTAAATCTTAAGCAATCCTGAAAGATTTCGAAGAATAGAAGAAACTATCATACAAAAACTATTGAGTGGGTTCAACAATAAGCAATCATCGTATTTTTTTATTGCTGTTGAACAGCATACAATTTTTCAAATAGTTTTTGGGAATACTGCCGAGCTAATAGTCCTTCGCTATGAATCTATGTATGTTCGGGTTACATAGACCCGAATAAATCCGAAAGAGTCCGATTGTATTTGGAATGAACGACTTCTTTTTTTCACTGTAGCTTATGTGATTTCGATCCGCTATTTCTCTCCTTATATTAAATATACATAAAAATATGTTGTTAGGCCCTTCTAAATGCACACAACTCAATAGCTCATGCTCAAGCTTTAAGCGATGAATTATAATGCTTTTGAATTCCCAGGCTGTTGTCCAGTTTATGATAGATTCATATAGCTTAAAACCACACTGTTAAAATCCACTATTACTACATGTAAATAATATAAATGGATAGGACTATATTTGGAACTATCATATATAGGATATTTAGCAACCTTACCTTCAGTTCGCTTATTATGTGGGATAACCCTTCTTGTGCTTTGATATTTTTATTGTTTGAATTTAAGGTATTTAGCTAATTTTTCGCAAGGGTCAAATGTCAAATTATCATTTATATAGCTACTCACTTAGCCTCCTAAGTGCTGAAAGCCAAATGGTCCAATGACAGGTGTGGAGTTCTAGCCTTATTCCATTAAAGAGTCGTAGTCACTAAGTCACTCAATAAGTCTGATAGTTTTTTTTATTCAGTTATTATTCTAGCTTTAAACCAATCATAATGTTGAGATTCCAATATCCAGCTATTTGAGATGGAAAGCTCTTTAGATATGGAAATAATAATTATTGAAGTAAAAAATATTGTGTAGAAAACTTGCAAGTCCGTAGTTGGAAGTAAAATTGTTGAATGGTTTTGAAAATGAAAAATTTCAAGATTAATGAAGCTTTATTGTCTGTTTCTTCAGGCAATATATCTCCAAAGTCAGAACACTTATGAATTCTTCTTTTAAGCTTCTTTCTAAATTTTGAAGTTTCAACTTCTATATAAATCGCATATACAAAAATTTTGATAAAATGTGATGAAGAAATCATTAACTAAATATCGATATAGCCCATTTTATATACATATGTAATTTAAAAAAAGCAAATCAGTTTTAGAATTAATTCTCCGAAGTTTTTTACTTCATTTTACGACTAGTGGAATTACGAAAACTGCTACTTGCCTATTTTATGTTATGCTTATCCTAACTCACCTAATGTGTAATTTCCACTAGGTCGAATTCTCTGACAGTCATTGGACAATAGTTTATATTACGTCAAATGCAATGACAACCATCATCACAATCATTCCAAAACAAACATTTCATGGCAACATATTTCAAACTAGTGTAAAAGTAAAAATTTCCGCTAATCACAAAGCAAATTGAAATTTACAACTTCTTGACATTTGAATAATTTTCGTAATCTGACATAATGAACGCCATGCATAATTGTGCTCTTTGTAGTTCTAACCCTAAAGAAAATGTGTTTACTAAAACTGTTGTGATTTTCCATTGGCTTTGTCATCATTTATATTGACCAATCGTACCGTAAGAAATTTTTGCTTGCTCCGGATGGGAAATCTACCAGTGTGTTTAGAACTATTGAATAGGTGGTTCTTATGGCCTTATATGGAAATATCGGAGTTAGTCGTTTAATAGTACATTTTAGGGGATATAAATGTTCTATATACTCGTATATAGTTTTGGTAATTAAACTCAATTAGTCTCATTTCCTCAATTATGATCTCTATGACAAATCTCTAATGAAAATATATATGAAGGAGTCTTGTAACTGAATTGTGAATATTTTAGTGCTCTACAGTTGGTATTTGCACACTTGTGTAAGAACATACATACGTAGATATATATTTTTTGTCCCCCCAGTCATGCCAATAAAAATAAATCTCTTTAACTCAGTTATTAAAAGCACTGATACATTTATCAGCGAACTCAAAACGAAAATGAAATCAAAATGAATTTCAAACGAAAAATCACTTATGCTGCAGCGCAGTTTGATTGATCGAATGTTTATCGCTTGGCGAAAGTGAAAAAAGGATGGAAAGTTTCCAAACAAACACGTTTATGTGCAAATTTATGCCAAACAAAAGTGCGCATATGAAGGATTAAGGGTGGCCGTGATGCGGTGGTGGGAGGGAGTGTATCGAATACGACATTGAAGAACGCTCAACAAATGTAAATAAATAATACAGATATATGTGTGCGTATGCATACAAATTTATATATACTTTATAGTATTTGTGAAAAGAAAGTGAGTGACAAAAACTCTAGAAGCATTTGTTGAGGACACACAGAGTTGCTACAGAGCGAGTGAAACAGCAAATATGTTTTGACAAGCCATTGAAAATAATAAAAAAAACTAACAACATCCGCAAAGAGAAGAGTGCCTGCGAGCTGTTGAGAGGATTATCATGTTGATTCATTGATTATGTTGAAGGGGTGATTTTGGAGGGGTAGATGCTGTTGGTAACAGTTTCCCAAAATCAAAATTTTATTAATATCATCAAAGCTTGCGGGTGACTTATGGTTACTAGGTCGTAGGTTCGACCCTTATTGTGTAATTAAAGTACATAAAATGTGTTAATTTAGGTTGAAGGAGCTTCTCGATTGAGTGAATTCTAATTGTTTTATCATCGTATACAATTAAAGCGAATTTATGATTTAATGATTTATAAAGCCATGCATGAATAATTAGAAATTTTAATTTAGTAAAGAATCATATGATTTAATATTTTCGAAAAATGCGAAATTTTCAGAAACTACGCTTTAAAATTCATTTGTGACATTATTGAAAAATATTTTAAGAGTAGACCGCGCCAAAGTTCGCCACGTTTCTTAACATATTTGCAACTAACTGTTACAGTTAAATGCTGTTAACAGATTTTTGTTAACCACATTACCAGGGAAAAATGTATTTCTGTGGCGCTGTTATTAAAAACGAAAGGAGTATCCTGTTTGAAGGAGCGTAACAAAGCTTCAAAGGCTATTTATTTCAACAGCGCTCTCATTGAAAAGCGTAAACATTACAGACAGTTGGATATGCCCGTATGCGACTGAAGGTCTGTGAAGCAAGTATATTATAAATGTCATACATATCTACGCTTATGTTATTATCAAGGACTTTGAACAGTGCTACCTAACAATGGGAAACACAATGTCGTCAATGACAGCTGTTGGCATTGTCATCATTTCAATTGTGTGTGAACGTATGCGTGTGTGCGAACGCCTGTTGATAAAGGCGCTGCTATTCGCACTCAATGCTATTATGTGTGCATACGTATGTATCAATGTGCAGGGGTGGCTACTTAAGCTTTAGTAGGGTAAACATAAATTGGTTAGATTGAAAGAAGAGAATGTTCCCTGTGTGCGTTGTAAATATATTAATGCAATAAGAAGTGGAATAAGTATGCGAAATATTATTTATCAGACATGCTGAAATTCTTAATCTATGATTTCAATAATTATATTGTTTGAGCGGTACATAAACCATTGACAATTTATTGATTTTGATAAATTAAAAATTTATTTATCAATTCGTTAGAATTAATCTTAAGAATTAAACCTTCTCTAAAATATTTCTGCTAGAATTCTTCAAATTTCTCAAAAAATTCAAAATATTTTTAATTGCAGTCCTTTTTAAATTCTTAAATTTCTTCAGTTGATTTCAGCAAATTAAAAATTTGTAACAGGTGGCAACCATTTTTTAAATATTAAAACTTTTAAAATTGTTTGTTTATCAATTTCACAGATTTAAAATTTTCGATCAGGTGGCAACCTTCCTATAAAAATATTTGCCGATGTAAGCTATACTAAATCTCTTAAGTTTGATATCCATATTGTAATAATTCGTTTTTATTATCAATTTGATCGACTTAAATTTTTCAAACACGTGGCAATCCTCCTCGATAACTATTTTCAGATGTTAGCTTTCTAGAAGCTAGAAGAGGTTTTCAGTTGATTACCAATCTAGTAGTGTTTTATTCTTAAAATATTATTGATAAAAAATTTTCTACCAGGTGGCAACTTTCTAACTTTTTTTAAACCATTTCAATAAACTGTACGTCTAAAGAAGTAACTTTATAAATTTCAAGCACTAAATAACTACGTCTTTAACTTTAAAATTTCTTCCATTCGCTGCCTTTGAAAATAAAACTAACCTTTATTTCACCAGTGTTATATTTGCTTAGGCTGCTCAACGCAAATGTTAGCTGACAAAAGTCACTTGAACTGCGACCATGGTCTGAGAACATAACTATCTCGCCACTACGTTGAGTACAGTGCAACAGTTTGGCTTCTGCTATGTACACGTACATTTTAATAACAGCACGATAACACGTGCACGCTTTCGCTAACATTATTGCGGTATTTCCCTTCAGCGCTTCATTTGGCGCTGTTAGCGACAATGTCACCATGGCGGAACTCTGCTATGCTGGCATTGTTATCGCGCGCTGGACCAGAATGTGAATGTACATAAATAAGATAGGTGTTATTGTCATTGTTGGCGCTCATGTTATCGCAAACTCTGCACATGCTGTTAAAATGCAGTTCTGCTAACAGTTGAAGTAATTCTCTATTTGAATTCATTCGCGTTCACGACGTCAAACGTTATTGTCATTGAATACGGTCGGTTCAGAAAAGTTGTGAGGTTACGAATATTTCAATAATTTCAGTTTTCATCTCAATTACAGTGATTTGTTTTTGAGGTAGTGTGCTAAAGCAACAACTTAAAAGTTTATGTGCTATTGTGACCTATAGGATTATGTCCAATTATCTTGTTCGCAAAAAGTATGGGAAATTGATGCAGATTTAACGGTCTTTAATTTGAAAAGGTTGGTGCAATAAATTGAAAAGTGGGAAATTTATTATTAGTGAAAATAAAAGTTAGTACGCTAAATTAAAGAATGAAAAATGATGAAATATGAAATTTGTGGTCTTAAGACAAATAAATATTTGCAAGAGTTTTGTGTAAAAATATAATAATATGTATTAAAAATATAGTACATTATATTATATATTGAATTTATGTGATTGATTGAAATGATGACCATAATAATTAAATATGTGAGCAGAATTATTGAAATTTATTTAAAAAATTTAAACTTTCGCATATTTGAAACACAAATAAACTTTATTTGTATGACTTTTATGGCACATGTGTGACGACTGTATTAAGTGCCCACCAGAAATTTGTTAAAAATTATTTAAGTTCAAAATAGTTTCACTCTTTTTGCTAAGTAAATTTTAAAATTTGTACATTTGAGTTCCAAAGAAAAACTGATATATCAGAGTTTAATCACAAAAAGTAAGGATATCCAATAGATAAGCAAATCTCATACCTAAAATTTAAAAAATGGAAGAGTTAAAACTGAAAATGAAAATATTTAAAATGACGTTCATATTTAGTTCAGCCAGTTTGATTGCGGAATTCATCTATATATATATATATATTTTGTAAACCGAACATCATTCATCCTTTGAGCTTTTGCTTTTGCTCTTTTTGGATATATCCACATTAACGAGGCTTTACTGAGTTCACTATATATTAAGTATTACCATACATAAATTCTATTAACACTTAATTGTCATTATCAGAAAACATACAAATATTTGTAATAGTAGACAAGAAATTTGTACTTACATCAGTGCTTACATTGATCAACAGGTCGTATGAGTGATATTTATTAATTTGCTCTGTATTCTTCAACCGTAACCTAATCGTATGGAATGCTGAAGTATGCTCAAAGTGCTGCTTATATATCTTAACGAAGTCTTCATTTAAAGATCCATAATAACTTTGTTGAATTATAAAAGTATTATGTACTTCAAGCAGATGTCTAGAATCACCTTGGCGTATGAGTAATGCTCTTAATTATTAGCACATGTATGCTGCAACTCAAATTTGTCGGAAATACTGTAATATGCTCCAAGTGCTGCTTATTTATTCCCGTAATGCCTTCATTTCAATAACTATTTCCACAATTATACTATTAAATTTATATATAATCCTTGCAAGTATGTTGAATAGCCATGGCGTATGTGTAATTCAGTTAATACCATTTATATTCTATGACCCAAAGTTGTAAGTAGTATTGAATTATGTGCGGACTGCTGCTTGTTTATGTTGATAGTAGTATTTAGTACCTTCGTTTTAATATAAATAAATATTTTAACCTACTACTAAAGTTTATATGTCGTACTAGCAGATCTGAAATGAATCTGCATGGCCTTTGAGAAATTTTTATAACATTTAAAAGCATTTTAGCAAGCAGAGACGGTTTTTTTTTGATATCATATTTTTTTTTAAACTAATTTTTAGGATGCTACGTGTCCATTTATTTCATTTTCTTTTCTTTAGAAACTTTTTGCTGTCCTGATTAGGTGAAATGTGTACTCTTATTAAATTTAACAATCCAATGAAAGTCCAAAAACTGTACAATTTATACTTAAATTTTAATTGAGGAAAATAAGATAATGAAATCCTTCTAAACCAGGTGGCAGATCTCGATTTCGAACAGATCTCGACCACTGAATGTAAGGAGATTATTTAATTGAAATGAACATTATTAATATCGTTACTTTTCATAGGTGCATTCCTGATATTTTCAATTCTGTCGTTGTAATTTATATTAACACTTTACCTGTATCCCAAAAGGCGAAACGGCAGAATATTATTTTTATCAGTGTTCTGTAATCAACAGGGCGTATGGGTAATATTACTTTGAATTGTTGTATAGTTCAGTGCGAGGTCGCAGTATATGCTATACTACGAAAATAATATAATATAATGCTTCAGTTATTCGACTAATACCTTAATTGGCTGATCAACAACAACTTAAAAGTCTTCACTCGGAAAGCATGTGTTGATGACCAATATGGCCAATATGCCGTATGAGTAACATTTGTTAAACTTTTAGCAGCAATCAAGATTTAGATATTCGATAATAGTATTACTTCGCTTTATACACTTTTTGGCGTATGAAAGTTGGGAAAAATTGATTCGGTATTGGTCTAGTTAGTTTATGGTTGCTCATTATTATTACATTATTATAATAAATATTTCTCTTCCAATTTCCAAATTCTATATAGGAGTAGTCGGAAATGCTGTACTTAAAATTTTCTATAAATTTATTGCTGAAAAAATTGCGATTGGGTAGTTCTGTTGAAAAATCAGTAACTCATTAAGCACTATATATAATCCAATGTGAGTAATTCACACTCTCAGGTAATATATCCTAAATTCAAAATATTCTTCAAAAACAAGGTGAAATTACATATGCTATATATTTTTCATCGATTAATGAATGTTAGTAAAAGTTTCTTAGCTTCTAAATTTTTTTCACAAAATATGTAAGAACATAATTTTCAACTGAAATTAGAATTCGAATAAAGCCATTTGAATAAAAATTGAGTAATTTAGTTGACGTTGAAAGTCCAAAACTTGCTGACATTATGCAATTTTGACTAATGCAATTAGGTGCGTGCTGAAAGCACTCAATTTCCCTTTCCAACTCATTAGCAACGCAGTTCATATTTTGTCGAATTAATGGAAGTTTTCTGCTTAAGCATCAAAATTTACAACTCTTACATACACAGGTACATACGTGCTTATATATGTGTGCATGTTTGCATGCACAAGCTTCTCGCTTGCGTGCTATTAATTGTTGCAATCGGCATAAATTAGCTGCGAGCACTCGTGTGCTGAGCGGAAGTGCAGGTGGCTAGTGCGAAAAATTTTAATGAGTGCGGTGCTTTGGCAGGAACACTGGTTTGTTTGGCTATGCATGATGTACATAATGTAGTCATATACAGAATTGCCCTACAGGAAATTAGTTTTGGAGGACGGCATAAATATCGCTTAGCTAATTAACTAATATCCTTGAATGCTTAGGTGATTCACGTATAGTGGAATTTAATGTAATAATTTACTTTTGACTGCTATCAGCTGACAGGTGTGAGAATAAATATTTTTGCACTAAGTCAAAGGTATAATTTAATTAAAGGTTTTATTTCCGGTAAATATGTATATATATATATAATCTCTTTATCTTCACTAATTTCCAAATATTTTCAAATATTGAAAGGACTATGGTTAATAAGATTTTGAATGGCAGTTCTGTTAAAAGCTGTGTTTTGAACTATACATTTCGTAAAATGTATGCTATTTATATTTGGTTATATTTATGAGGTTTTTACTCCAAAACAGAAATATTTGTTGTAATAAAAGCATTAATTTTTATAAAAAGTTATTTTTTTAAAATTTTTTTTCTTAAAAAATTATGATATTCGTGTGTTAAATTTTATCAAGAAAATCTCGAAACTGGAGAATCCAACTCAAACTAAATAAAAACACTGTGAGCAACTTATTTTGTATGTAATTTTCAACAGCGCCACCGCTGACGCTACAGCACATCACTCATACGCCATGTACGTTCATTTGAGTTCGCAAGTGCGTGGCTAATTGGATTTGCTGCCGATGTCGATTATGACATCCACTCTAATATGAATGTTTGTTGGTATTGTTGTAGCTGTCATTATTGCCACAATGCTGTTGGGTAATAAAGTGTGCGTAGCAATTGCACTGAGCAATTTCCCACAGATTCCGGACTGCCGTTGACGTTGCTCTGCTTAAAATTAATGCTTTAAAATTTTTAAGCAATTGTTATTAATATTCGTACTGTATTATTGGCACGTGTTCATGTTTTCCGCATAAAATACGTACTGCTTAAAATTTTTTATTTAATATTTAACTTTATACATATTTTTCTGGCTTTAGAATGACAAGATAGAATGCCAACATATTGTTGGCTTGCCCTTTGTTCGCTGGTAAAGAGTTTTAAGATATTGCTGTGGCTCTGCTGCAAATTGTGTTAGCGTTATTAAGTTTTGTAATTTTAGTCACTTATATTCTATTTTTATATTCACATAAGTGTGTTTAACTCATATTCCTTAGGCATTAATCAACTCAACGCCTAAGTTGAATTTGATTAAGCTATTCGTCAGTTTTTGTTACAAAAAATTAGCACGCACTCGTGCAAGCGGAACTTTCTTTATTTGGTTCATGAACAAAGGCGTGTAATTGGAAGGCAGGAGCGCGTGAAATATTTCGAGGCTTTCTTCCGTATTTTAATTTCAACGAATATATACATACATATTTATCTATGCTTATATATATATATATCATTACTTACATATTTCATTAAGATTTCTAAAAGGTGTTCCATAACCCCTTATCTTTTTTCTAGATTCTCATTTCTTTCTCGTGGTTTTTCGGTATGCAAAATCATTTAATATCATATTTATTACACATATATACATTTATAATAATATATTTGTATGTTCACTTGGATATGTATGTATGTAATTACATATACTGTCATTATCCACATTGTTGTTGCCGCGCTTTGGGAATAAGATAATGAAAGTTATAAACTCACTCTAAGCAAAGATAATCAATTATATCCTTATCCATCCACTTCACTGCTCAAATGAAGTGAGTAAGTGTATTTAGCAACAAAAGCATATAGATTTGTTGTCATGTTTGGCAGCACACTTGTTGTACGCGGAAGTGGCTACTCACTCATTTCAACTGCTTAAATCATTCATTAGTTTTATTTTTTTTACTATGTCTTGCTTCGCCTTCGGGCGTGAAATGTTCCAATGACTGCGTACAACCGCAACATCAGAAGAAACGCCGAAAACCGAACGAAAAAGTGTAAACAATTTTGTTGTGTATTTTATATATTTACATACCAATCATTTTATTGCATATATAAGTATATATATATATATATATATATGTAAGTATATATATATGTGTTTATATAGTAATTTAATGTATGTGATTAAATTTTTTGGGGTTGGTTTTTGGTGAGACGATGACGAATGTATTCACTCTTGAATAATGCAAACAATAATGCATATAATGAAAAGTCAAGGTCGCCAATTTTTTTGAAACTTGCTTGTAAGATTGTTCCATATGTAATGGTATGCGCAAATCAGGCATTTGCCTATTGAATGACTCGGTGATAAACGATATCAGCTCAAATGGCAGATATAAAAAAATTGGCACTTCCCTATTATGCTTAAGCGGATTTTCCTTTCTTTCATTTTCCTTAAATTTTTCCAATTTTCTTTCTTTTCCTTTCCTTTCCTTTTCCTGCCCTTCCTTTACGTTACTGCTTTAATATCACATAATTGCTGACATGGTTAATTAAGTTTAACGTAAGTTATTAATTAATTCTTTGCAGTTAAGTTCAATAAAATTTTAAGCACTTGCTTTTAGCATAAGTGTAATCACTCTTTAATTAATTGTTCTTATGAAAATAAGCTTTCATTAGAATTTCCTTGTTATGCATTATTCCTCAACTTAAGAGTCAGCTCAGCTTCAAGTACGTTGAACAAATTTGATTGAATCAGCTTTCCTCAGCTGTTGCTTCCATTGCAGCTTCCATGCTTCTTAACACCTGTCACTGTTAGTTAAATTAATTGAAATGAATTCAAGTCAAAGGCTGATTTATTAAGTAGACAAGCATAGTAAATCGTACTCATCTGAACTCACTGAAGTACTAACAAAAACATGCGTAATTAAATGCCTCAATCTATGCGTACCTACATGGACATGGGCACTTAATTAGTGACAAGAAAGGTAACAAGCAATGAATAAGTAATTTGAGTGCCGTGAAAAGATTAAGAGGTTTGGTAATTGATGTTTCTAATCTAAGCCCTAATTTTAGAAGTAAATAGATTAAGATAATGTCAACGTGTTACACTTTTTAGTCTTTGTCACTGCCCGCAAAAATGCAAATTAACTGAGAGTATTTAGAGTAATTTTGAGTGACCTTGAGCTACCTTTTGTGGCACGCTTAACCATATATATTTGTAATGTCTGCAATTTTTAGGTCAATTTGATGTTCTATCATCAATAATTTCTTACAGTTTACAGTACGGAAAGATACTCTCTCTCAGTCAAAAACCCATCGACGAGCGCACAGTTTTGTGTTCTCTAATAATAACCAGGCCCTCACTTTTTTAACGCCGAAATCACTCTTAGTTCTAACATGATGTATATGTTGCGCATGATTTGGCAGCATTGAAATGAACTGTTTGCCGAAACATGCTATAGAGCGACTTTTGAATATGTTCGAAGAGTATATACGAGAGTGAAGTGTATCTCGGATCCGTTCTCCGGAACTTCAGTAAAAAATTATAATAGTAGCTATAGTTCCAGCTTATAAATTTAATTTATTCACATCAAAAGCACCCTTAAATTTTTCAGTCTAACATTTTTGCTGATGATTTGAGGGGGCGCAAACAAAAACAATCAGAGGAGATTACACTAAATCAAAATTTTTGGTTAGAAAAACATTTGTACACACTCATTTGAACATGTGTACATATAAGACGCATGTATAAGAAAGAATCAGAGAATATACTTGCACATTTACATGCATATAAGATATAATTTTGCAAACAAATTCTTTGGCATTTCGCTTTCGCTAACTTTTGCTATAAAAGCAATAAAATACAAATGTGTGCCGGAAACTTCAGCCTACATACATATAATAGCTACATGAAAATATATGTGCTTATATATATATATGTAAGTATTTAAGGGCAGATTATTGTATAATCAAGCACATCTATTTAGTACGTGTGAGTGATGTGTAAGGGAATGTGTATATGTATTTATATATAATACACGTTTGTGAGAGTTCTATATATTCTTCTATACTCTTTCTCTATTTCCCGTTATTTATTTACCTTTTTTAAGTTGTTTGACACAAAGGCTGTCTCGTGTGATACTCGTTTTGACAGCATTAATTGGGGTTTAGTTCTAAGGCAATAAGTTCTGACCTTTTATTTATGTATACATATTTTAGGGTCTTACCACGACCTTATTGTTCTTGTTTTTCATGTTAATGAGACCTCGTAGAATGTTAAGTGTTCAGTGTTCAGTGTTAACCAATATTGACGAAGAGGTCTGACACATAGCTCATCCACACTCCTCCATTGTTATGTTCCAGCAATTTGTCTTTTGGCATTGCCAGACATAGAATTGGAAATAAAATCTTTCGTTGAGTAGTTCCTCTACTTTTAAAGCGGGTTAATGACTCTAGATTACTGGTATATTTACTTTTAATTACAAACCGTATTGGCTACGTCTACCTTAGACAAGGAATGGATAATCATGCTATCTTCTTTTTCCTTAAAGGTTTCTTCTATGCCAAGAAAGGATGTCAATTTAAATTGAATGTCGCAACGCAATGATTTTCAAAGCTTATTCCGATCTTTTTGGAAATCAGGTCTTTACTAATTGAAGCCATAACGCAAGAATACATAAAATCATACATAACAAGAAACCATGTAGAATAACAGAAAATAATTGAAAACAACAGCTATAAATGAATAAATATATGGAGATATATATTTACTTTATTTACGAGTGCATGGAAAGCTATTAAAGAGTTTAGCTCTTGTACAATTTCATTTAATTTAATTTTACATATATTTACTAAGAATGGGAATCGTTGATATGAATTTTCTTCACACGTAAACGCAATAAATTAAGTTGTACACCTCATTAAGTGTAATAAAATTTGTGTGGAAATATCTTTTCATAGTTTCTTTAAGTCTTTTTACAGCTTGTGCTGCTTCATAAAACTTTTCAATAATACAGGAGTGTAGAACTGCGTTCAAATGTGTTAGAAAGTGTATTTTGTACGCCTTCCAATATTCGTTCAACAATATTAAAGTGGCTGATAAATTTAACCGAGAGTACGGACTTTGATTTCTCATATGAACTCATTTTTCGGAAAAGTAATATCATTTTAGAACTCAGGCTTTCCCCAATGACTTAGGTCAAGATTTAGATCCAAGTAAAAGACCTTGTTGCTCGATATAACTTTCTTTTATTTGTTATTTCAATATTTGTTAAATATATCATGTGTCTTTAGTTGCTTTTACAATTATATAATACTACTCCACCTAACTTCTTCCTTATCTTCTTCATATTAGTAGTTTCCTAATAAATTGTTGGTCGGGTCTACTATATCTTCCAATTAATCTCTCTATTTCGAAAATTATTTCCAATTCTCAACTACCAAACGCTGGCATTGTCATCAACTCACTTGAGCCTCGCTTTTTTCTCAAATTTATAGAAAATGTGGCTACGGCACGGCTTTTAAGACCAATGCAGTTAGTAATAGTTTGCCCCTAGTATTCGAGTAAAAGATCTATTCGAGTAAAGAAATCCCATCACTGAAACTAGCTTTTTGTGAAACTTCGTTTAACAAACTGGTTACACAACAAACACAAACAGTTTAAATCCTGACAATCCTGACTTGATATAATCAATAAGCTATGTAGTTTATACCAGAGAGAGCTCAGTTGAAATGCTATTGCTCACAGTAACATCATTGTTGCTCAGCTTGGTCTTGGAAGAAAATTAGTCAGTATGATCACATCAAGCATTAGTTTGGGCTAGTGCCTACCCACCCAAGTTCGTTTTGTTGGAACAAATGACACAAAATTCTATTGATGCTGTCTCGCCTTCGATTGCTTTTGTTCAGCTGAATCATACAAATTAGGCTTTGTTCATTTGTGGTGCATCATAATTGGTGTCATTGTGAGTTTTTATATTATTTTTTTGATTTTTCGGTACTCTTTCAACTTTCCGTCAAAGCGTTTTTGTAATTTCGTTGTAATATTTATTGCCGTTGCTTTCTAGCGACTTCCGAAGCGAAGTCTTTGGCCTAAAAATTTATACTAACTTCGGTCTCGATATCAAATCTATCTAGTAATGCATAGTAATATTGTTTTTAGATTGTTTTACCATGTTCGAGGTATTCGAATCCATGTGAATACCAAAAAATACTTTTTACATTTGATTACTGTTGTGCTTTCGGGTGTTTGGGCCGACTTTCACCGGGCAACAGCCATTCAACGGACTGGCGATTCAAATCAGGTATGTAATGATGTATCCATGTTTCATCCATTGTTACAAATCGACGTAAAAACTCGTTCTTATTGAGTTTGATGGGTGTCAGAAAAGCCTTTTTATTAAAAAGAATTGTGAATGATGTGACCTAGGGCGATCCTTTGAGATGCCAATGATGTTAAATAATTCACTGGATTTTATTTTATGCACACCCTACATAAATCCACGATTTTTCGCAATATTTTTTGCCGTTCCTGTCTCTTATGGCCATCCTGAAGGGGGTTCATCGTTTGTGCCTGTATGATTACAACAAAATGCATTTGACCAGTGTTATCGCTTTGAGACCAATAGCATAAGAAGGATTGGATGAAATGTCATAAAACTTTGACATTATTCTTGGTAAGGTTAGCAGTCTAAGACAACGGCTATTTCTCAGTCAGGCAACAACTTTTTATCCCATTTACTTTTATACTGAAACGAATCTTGTAATAATTAATAGATATACATTTTCATAATACAGTAGTTCACCAAATACCTAATGAAGTTTTTATGTAATTAATTATTTTTCAATGTTTTAACCCTCTTTGACAGTTTAAAAATGCCATTACTTCAAGGTTCATTGCATTAAAATGTGTTTTAGGTCTCAATTTAGAGATTTCATTACTTTTGTTGCTTTTATTTATCATTATAAATAATTTCCGTGCATACGAAATGGCCTACAAACATATTTTTTTATGCTGGTGTATACTCGTATAACCACTTTGAAGTGCTGACGTCGTATATTTAAAACTTTTATGGCACTGCCCTTATCATATACCAACGTGCCCTTTGTGATTCTCATCATTTATAACAATCCCTACTTTTATTTTACTTTATTCAGCCGCGAAAACTCCAAGTCGTATTTGGTACACGGCAATAACATTAATCACACGCTCATAAAAATAGCTTTTATGGTATAAAAAAGTTTCCAAAGTGGCAAAAGAAAATAGAACAAAAACAAAATTATAAGTGTAATAGCTCAGAAACAAAAACTGTAGCAACAAAAAGAAAAAAAAAAAAAGCGACGAAATCACGTCAGGATTCCTTCTACAAACACACAGTCACGTACATCCATATATACATGCACTTGTATGTGTAGACGTCAATATTGGATGTATCGAGGAGCATCAGAGCAGGAACAACAGGTACGTATGTAGATTGTGTTGCGAGCGATACACGAGCATGTGTATTGACATATTCATGTGTTTATATTGGGAAATCTGAGAGTATTGAAAGCATTTGCAATTATTTTCGGTTTAAGAATGCATAGAAGTGAAAACTGATATTTATCATACTCGTACCTTGTGCAAATTTAGGGTTATCTTGTCGTAAAGCATATGGAAATTGCATGTATGGTCGTAAATAATATATTACACAAACCAATAACCATTTCTCTGCTTTATATTTTGCCAAGGGGAGAATATCTATTACTAAAAAATTAAAACGAGAGGTGGTGCTGATGTCTGAAATTTGTAATTTGGAGCTAAAGGTTAAAAATATTTTAAGAAGAAATAAAAATTTATCCTTGAGTTGACGCTGAAGCATATGTCCAGCTTAACCAAAAAATCATATTTGTTAGCTTTTTTCGTCAAAAAACCGAAAATATGTTATCAGTGAGTTTTTAAAGCCGACAATCCTGTCATCGATTAAATACTCACCACACACAATATCTTGGAAAGGGCCAAAAAACCATTTGACTTTCACTAGCCTTATGTTTGTTAACTTTAATCCTACTTTCTGCCATCTGAAAGCAAGTGCTCTCTATATCTCTATACCTGAAAAACTTATATGACTTTTTAAAAAGTCAATAAACAAAACCACCAGCACAACGAGAATTTGGTAGACCTTCGACAGGATAACTCTTTGCCATTGATTTTTTTGTGACAGTCACAACTTTGTCACAACAATCACGCTTATCAACATATTACTGAATAAGCATTTGAGAAGTACACTTTATTTACTTGACAGAGAGGGCTTCCACTGTCTGTCATCATACCGTCCTAGTATATGATGCAGAAGCGTAGTCAATGGTCAACATTTAATGAGAGAGGTCTTGTGGTGTTTAATGTAATAAATCTGCCAAAGCTTCATGAGCTCTTGAGTATCACTTTATGACTACACCCTAGGAATCTAAAGTATGCTGTCGAATAAAATTTCCCGTAAATTTTAAAACCGCACCTAGCAAATATTTCTGCTTTGAGCATTTTGATTGCAGTACATAGCTCGATATATCTGTTTTTTATACAAATACTTGTATACATATATAATGACTATACATTTTTGTGATGAGCAGGTGTGCGATGATATTTAAAGGTGCACTTCAGAATTATTTATATATGTATTAGGGTGGTGTTTGAATGTGTTAGGAAATTTGTTCTTTCAAATTTTGAAAATATTAGCCTACCCTTTAAAGAGAGTACACCTAACAGAAAATTGTATTCTTATCCTTATTTAATATTTTATGTCCATAGTACTCTACTGGATGATAGTAATTTTGGTACAAAAGACGGCTGAAAAGGTATATCAAACAATGGTCAAGTTTAAGACTACCTTAACCGTTCTCAATCGCAATATCTAGGGCTCTGATTTTACCAACTGACGGACTGAACAAGTCATTAGTTTATTTATTTTTCCGAATCACCCTAATGTTCATATATGTATCTACATGCTATTGGTACTATTTGTGGTTGAGCGAGTTTTTGCCTATGTTGGTTAACCGTCAAATACCCATACATAACCACATTTAAATATGTATGTAAATGTGTGAATGCTATATGTATATGCCTGCTCAGCCATACCGCAAGCTACATAAACTGTATGCGCTCATGAGCGGACACAAATTTGAATTTATTATTAAGCACATGTAATGAAAAATCAATATTGTTTATTTTCGAAATATGTATTTATGTATGTAAATTGCATATACCTATGTATGCAGTGGTGTAAGTGTATAATGAAGCTTGTTATGCACACAACAATATTGACAATGAAAACACTGAGAGACAACCAGATGAGCTTACTGGCTTTGGCAGAGGTAGTAGTCACCGAATTGTCTATATAACTATATGTTTTCTATATACTAGCGAGTAGAACACATACATAGAAAGAACACATACCTGCATATATAGAAGAATGCTGTTAAACTTAAATACTGTGGTGACTGTATGTATGTAAAAGGGGTCACAGCAGCCCTAAACGAGCAGCAATATTTCTCATAAAATATGTACAAATATTGGTCTTGGGAGTGTGTTTGTTGGCGCTATTAGAGATTGTTTTTGGTTTTATTTTCGTTTACCATATTATGACGACAATAAAGATAATGATAATATCGTTGGTAATAGCCACTGGTTACAAGCACACTAATAATAGCCACTTGTCTGTTACACAGCTGCTGGCTGGCCAGGTGCCTGCTAAAATTGGCGCTCAAATTTATACTCAGCTTTGTTGCTGTCGCCTGCATAAATGCGGTTACATTTGTTAATTTCGTTTTACGCTTTGTGATAATATCAAGTTGTGCGGCTGTTATCATTCGCTTGTGTTTTTCCACCACCAGACTAAATAATTTACTATTGCACATATTAAAGCGCCATAAAAATTTAAATTTCTGTAACCGAAATGTAATGGCCATTTTATTGAGGTAAATACTTGTAGGATTGTATTGAGGTAAATAACCAAATATAAATGTTGTCTGTTTTGGTTTACCCTAGAAATATCAAACCGATTTCAATGAAATTTTGTATATCTGTAGTTTAGTACTTGAAATATAAGCTATAAGTTCAGATTTTAGCTCATAAAGCAAATTATAAATGCATTTTCTAACGGAAAGCCACAAAGAGAGAGAGCGTAAAGGTATAAAGTTCAAAGGTATGAGGCTCAAAATAAGTATACGGTTCAAAAGAAGAAAAGAAGAAATTTTCCTTTCATTTCATTTTTAATTTTCATTTTCATTTCAATTCATTTTCCGAGTTCTTCCAAAATTGCTTCAAAACTTTCAGCACCAATTTCGACTCAAACACTTTGCTAACCTCTTCCGGAAGCCTCTCTTAGTGCTCGTCGCCAAGCAAAAAAGCTATTAATGTCAAAGGGTGATATGAAAGAGTGTTTAATATTGGTAACGAACATTTAAATTGGGCAGAAAAGAAATGGAAAATGTTTTACTTAGCGATACATTCAATTTCATTTGAACGGCAGCCATGGCTTGGGACTGCAAGGGATGCAAGGTGATTTTCATTCAAAACACTTTTTGAAAGTTTTGAACTCACATTTGATGCAAAAAAAAGAAAGCGTAATCGACTGAACACCACAACTGTTAGATTTTAATCGTATTGAAAATCATTGGGGCATAATAAATCAAAGGATAAAGCATGAAAATTGCTCACGATCTGATATATTCTTTGAAACAGTGCAAGATGTCACACACAAGATGTCTCGAGATCTCTTCTGATATTCTTATTTTGACTGCAATTAAATAAACAAGCCAAGATAATGTATCCTTTTCTGAAATCGGAATTTCTCAAAGAAATTTAAATTCCTTTCTGTAGATTCTCGTATATATATGTCGATATATTGAACGCTCTCTCAATTTTAAGAAGAGTCTTTTCGACTCCAAGTTGAATAAACATGGAACATACTTTACATTTTTAATAGTGTCTCCTTTTAAGTTCCTTCAACAGAGACCCGGCCTATTGGGTTGGAGATTATGTGATCATACAATATTGTGAATAAAGATCAAATTAAAAGTTAAACAATATCAATGATGCATTGGACTTGTCTATATATCACACATCAAGCATCAAGCATCTGCCAACAGTTACACATAACGGAAAAGGGTGAGCTAGGTTTACGGGAAACCAAAAACATGGAAAAAAATATTTATGAAAGCGACGATGAAGGGGCTGGAAATGAAAAGGGCTGCATTTATGTGTATAATAGACCCCTAAAATATTTTACCTAGTTTATTTACGAGAGAAACCTAAAATATTTAAAGGACCATAGATGCGAAGTTGCTGAGATCGATTTTATTCAGCAAATTGAAATGTTGAATCAATCCTTCTTTCCGAGCTCGTGGTAAAAGTGAACCGAATATTAATTTCAATACATCAATTTCTTCTACAATAAACACACGTATGTAGAATTGTTGTCAAACTCAACAAGTTCACATTTGTTTTTATAAACGAACAGAAAAGTTTGAAATAAATATTCGGGAAATGAAATATTTATGTCGTTCATATATTTTTTTAATTATAATAAATTCTACTGCAATATCAATATATGGAAAGAAATATGCTGATCACGAACTTTCATATGATAGCGATTATTATAGCAAATTTGATCAGGAAGATTATGAAGTGCAAAATCAACAATTACCAGAAGATTGCAAAACGCTCCAATATTTTGTGCTAAAACGAAAATGCTCTGAACTCTATCCAGAAGATATAAAAGAAACTTACAAGGATGATCTCGTTGAAGCCAATGATCAGTATGCAGTATTTTCATTCATCGACGAGGGCGTGGAGAACTATTTTCTGACTTTCCAGCACAGCTCACTATTTCATTGTGAGGAAATCGAAGTAGTTGATGTCGTACATTTTACATGCACAGACGCAGCGGGCGGCTCACAGGATTTAGTATTGAGAAATAGTTTCATGAAATGCCTAAGTCATAAGTCCAATATGGTGGATGAGCTCCTGGTAGCATGCTCGGCAGAGCTTAATGCGAGTTCTTCGTTTACAGGTCTACATTATTCTAATTTTATGCCGGGCAGGCGCACCTCCAATGCACATTTGACCGTTGTGATACACTGCTGGTTATGGCTGGGATTTGCAACGCTCGCGATCTTTTATTGTTATCAATAATACATTTTTTTTTAAATGTCTTAATGCTCTCAGGTAAAATAATTGTGAGTCGATGTAGAGATAATTTTACATTGGATATTTTGATAAATTTTAAAATTTTTGTGACGGCACTGATATTGCTTTCGACTACTTCATGCTTCGATAATAGGATGAATAAAAGTTCTAAAGACAGAAGCGGCATTCGAATTTAAAAAATACATATGTGAGATGCTTTAATAAAATTTTATGAGTGTGTTCCACTGAACCCTTTTTTGATTCCGGAAATTGTTGAGATCGATATATATCTTTCGTTAGCTCCATATAACAATTTAAAGTATGTTTCAAAGTGGATATCTCGGATATTAAGTTAGATATCTGGGATATTAAGTAACACAAGTTTTCGAAAATAAGGAAGCATTTGCTAATTTAGATCAAAGTGGTTGGAAATTTCCAGAAATTTAGACTTCCTTATTAGGTCACTGTCACGGTTGCACTGTCACACGGTTGCAGCTGTCTCTATCTATTTATGCACTCTTTACATTTGCTTACAACTTGCGACAGTATTTAATGTTCGATATCGTCCAAATTTGTTTTCGTAGTGCCATGAAAAATTTCCCAAATAGTTTTGGTAACTGTTGCCGAGTTAGCAGGGTTTGATAGAACTTTGATGTGGGAACGGGTTTGCCCAATCATAGTCCTTCCGTTCGAAATTTTTAAGTTCAGATGTAATAATATTTCTTCTTATTAATGAAACACAGTTAGTTGAATAGTGGATGCCGTTTTAGTTCAAATTTACTACTTCATTATCCCTGAGATCGATTTCTCAAAATATCAAAAATATTATAGGTGGTTGACATGGTTATAGTCCAGCAATGCCTATTTATAACTCGCTTTGAGGTTAAGCGTAACGGATTTCAGCGAGATACTTGAATTTTTATTTCAGTTATTCGCTGCTTCGACCGACAAATTACGAATCATCTTTTTAAGCGGATTATTTAGCTAAGTAAGTATGAATTAATCGATACACAAATACGCTTTGATTACTTTAAATAAAAAAAAATTGCTTCAAAATTCTATGCGGTTCGAACGAAGTGACTGATACACTTTTGAAAACCAAATATTGGAAATAAAGTATTTACATAAACTCACGATAATATTGACCATCATTTCTATGGCAAAATTTGTCGTCGGCAATACAGTCAATTATATGATTGCCAATATCTGCAAGTGATCGATGCACTGAATTACATTTGTTTCAACGATCCTGTGGACGATCCTGTGGATAATATTAACTTTAAGAGAGCTGCTTAGAATGCATTAATGCAGAATCACATAACATTGATGCGACGTTGAACATGAGTTCACCCAAAATGACTAAAAGTTCAGTGTGCACTGCTCTACATTACACAGACCCACTAAAGTTAACACGCAACTTTGGAAGAAGAAGAGAGAGTATAGTGATAAATTGGTATTTACTACTGATTCCCTTGGAAGTCGAACTAATCGCTCTATTTTCTATAAACGTAGAATTCATAAACTAAATAAAAAGCTAGAAAATACTTAATGCTTTTATAAACTCAATTGATAAAAATTGATTATTATAATTGGGATAGTAATGTTAGACATGAAAATGGGCTAATCCATTAATAATAATATTACTTATGGCATATATCCTTTTAGATGGGGCCTTTGCACCAGTGCTGTTGAAACATAATATGTTGTAACCGTAACGCAATAACGTCGGCCTTCGAAGAACCTCCGAAGAAGTCATACGTTAACAAAATCTGCACAGAGGTGCATATGGTAGGAGGTGCATATACTAGACGTGCATATATTATATATAGGTGCATATACTGGATATAGTCATTAGAGAAACATCGCTTAACATGTTTGCAGGGAAACGAAACTCTGCTCTTGAACTGCCTAGCTGGTATCTTTCACTTGATTAAATTTTTGGTAGGATTTCACTCCGAAAGGTTTATACTAACCTGGCAATGATCGTCAAACATATCTACAATATCTAATACAATAATCTAATATTTCGTTTGAAAACGTTTGAAATTAAATATTTTGGAAATGAAATATTTTTGTAAACTTCTTATAATATTATTAATAATAATTTCTGTGAGAAAATTTGTAAGCGGAGGGAATGATAAGAACGCCGGCGCTGATGATGAAATTTATCTTGAACCCAATGACGAAGGTGATAGAGATGAATATGATTATGATGAAATAGAATACTACGATGGCACTATCGAGAGTAGAATGGAATTACCAGAGGACTGCATATCACTTAAATTTTTAAAACTCAAACGAATTTGCGATATTGTATATCCAAAAGTTTTGGCAGAAAATTATAGGGATATAATCGCGGATGTGAATGAACCATATGTTGTTTTTCAATTTCCATATGAGGACACCAATCGCTACTTTCTCTCTTTTCATCACAGCGATATATTTTATTGCAAATATTTACAAGTGATCGATGTACTAAATTATAAATGTTTTAATGAATCGGATGTGGCTGAAGATATAGTCATGAATGGGGGTATCATACGTTGTATGAATCACCCATCACCCGCGATTGATTTGCTATTGGGAATTTGTTCGCGCCAACTGAATGAAAGCTCGGTATTCACTGCCATGCATTATGTTAATTTACTGACGTTAGAGCGTAGTGCCGGTGACAAAATGAATCTGCGAATAGAGTGGTTTTTGCATCTGGGATTCATGGCACTGTGGTACATTTTATTATCAACTAAAATTCAATAAAACAATTATCAATTACAAGCATATGTGTGCGTACTTTCATGCAGTATCAAATTAGCACAAAAGTTTATATCCGAAGGGTTGAAATAATGATTAGATATCTTAAGAACGGATTTTCAAAGTTAATTTCTTTTAATTTAAGAAATAAATATGGCTTGATTTGAATCCCCTCTCTGCAAATCCCACTCATTAAACTAATTCGTAAAAATAAGCGACTAATGAGGCACCGTTAAGTTTTCTGGCATTTTAAATGAATAAATGTTTGCTAAAGAGGCAGCAAAAATCTGAAGTATTAAGGATTTAATAATAATCTCAGCTGATGACGCTAACCTTTATTACATGTGTGGTGTACTTAAAAGCAGCCAAAATTCAACATAAACCAAGTTGGCTCTTTTGATTTTCTTTAAAATTCTGAGCATATATTTAAATAAGTTTTTTATCATAATTTGAAACTTCCAATTCTAAAATATTGTTTCGGGTAATAAATAACGTCGGGCCTCGAAGAACTTGATTTGAATAATTCGAAATATACCTGCTAACTCAAATCGACTTAAGCTATTTTCACAGATTGCGGTGGATATTATTTCTGTTGTTGAAAGTATATTCTATTTATTCACTGTATCATATACATAGATAAAACTAAACATTTCGAGATTTCTGACAAAATTTGGAAATTTTATTCAGAAATTTTGCAAACAAAGTTCGGGCGTAATCAAAATGTCTTTTATGATAAAATTAAATTTATTTATTTATTTATTTTTATTTTTTTCATGAGAAAGACAGGACATAAGTCTTCATTACACCATCTTAATATTTGTGTTCTGATGCGGCAGCTCTTGGGTTGTTCGAAAGCAAAATATGGAGCAACATCTTTGGATCTTGTAGTTAGGGACAAGTTAATGTCGAACTAGATATCGAATATATGCAGGTATTCCAGTTGGCGGTGTTAGATGAATATTGAGGTCTCCTCTGCATTTCAAGGATTAAGGGATATAATTGCTAATCAGAGAACTTTTGAAGTTTATAAAAATGTCTTCATTACTTTTTCAAGTTAAATATCGTGAAATAGTTTAAGTTGTCTAGTGTCCCTGCTGTAATCTGAAAGTTTTTATGCGAAAGCATTTTGGTGCCCAATATATCGTCGTAAGTCTTCCAATTTAATTTTAAACAAAGGGTATCTTTAGATCTTTGTGTACGAGGGCAATCCGATAAGAACTTAAAAATTGGCGATTTGAGAATTCTCAACATAGTTCCCTTCTGGTTCGATACACCTAGCTTAGCGAAGCTTCAAGTTTTTTAATCCGTCTAAATATGCGTTTTCTGGAGGTTTGCATAATGGACCTCCAAGGTTGCGTAACGCTCACATTTGACAAAAATTTCTACCCGGACGAGAGACTTTTTCAAGTTTGACGTTTGAGGATGGGGCGCAGATTCGTAATCTAATTATAATTTTGGAGTGGCGATGGTGGAGGTGTGAGCTGGTGCTTTGGAAGATCAGTTTTTTCTTCGCCAAATGTGGTCGTTTTTTCCATAATCCGGCACGATTAATCCGGTATACGGTTGCCAGCAGCTCTCTGGCCGATAGGATAGTCTTCGTCTCCAGTGGAGCCTGTTCGTCCGGGGAAGTCTGCTGTTTCGACTGCGCATTAGCGGTGGACCCATGCATCGTCGACGGTTACGAAACGACATAGAGACTCTTTCGGATTGCACTTAAATAGCGTCAAACACTCCTGTGAAAGGGTCTCCCGAACTTTGTTGTCAAAACTGAGCAGAGATTTGGACCCAAAAACTATCAAATTCTTCTCGTGTTTGCATTAAGTTACTTCTGCTCCCATTTCATAGGTGTTTTCCAGGTTAATCTACGATCGAGATGGAGTTGTAAGGAGTTGACACCCGCTCATAGGACATTCTAATGTTGAATATGCCAGCTGCTCGTACGGAGAAAATGTGCTTAGTGCAAGAAACCCTAACCTATATTGTCCATATATTATCTGGAGGGTGTATTCATATGAACACACACACACGCACACACACACACACACAAATACCACATGTACAAGCGTCAGCGCATGAAGGCCTCGTGACAAATTTACGGAAATTAATGTGGCTTTTCAGCCAGGCTTTCTCCTCAAAGCGCCTAATAGTGCGGACAAAACGAATGCAAAACTTAGCAACAGCAGCAATTGCATAATAGTGCAATATAGAAAGTTGCGTCTAAATGCCAAAAGTGGTCAGGAAAACTAAAAATATTTCAATGAGAAAAAAATTCTTGAGTAAAACTGGGTTTGCGCTGTCGTCGCTTTTGTTGCTATTGCAATGTTGGCGTTGAAGTGAGGCAATGCCTTTGCTAATGTCAAGAGTGTGTGCAAATTGCTGCAACAGAATATAATTGTTGTTAAAAAACAGGTGAGGTAATCGTTGTAATCTTTGCACACGTGTACTGTTAGTATGTGAATAGAACCGTTACCCAAACCGAAACCCTTTCAATTCGTAAATTTCGGAAAGTTGCAGCTGAGGCTCATGTAGCAGCAAATGTTATGCGTTTAGTAGTTATTTTAGTTGTTGTTGCCGCTGTTGCTGTTGTTGTTGTTGTTGTTGTTGCTGCTGCTATCCTGCCCGTCAGCATTGATGTTGTGCCAATGGCAACTCTAGTTTATTGGTTTTGTTGTGCGTACGGAAATTTTCGAAAAACGCAAAATTCATGGACACAGCTGCCAAAGCATTAACGGGATGTTGTCGTTAAGGGGTAGATATGTATATGCAACAGCGTTGCATGCTAGTATTAAAGGATGTAAAGCTTGCTGACACATTGCAACATTTGAAATGTTTGGATAAGAAATCGAATTTCAACATCTGCATACTTACAAACATACATACACACACATATGGCTATAAACATCTACATACTATATGCGTACATATGAGGCACATTCATGGCATTAAAGTTTATTGTTTATGCAATTATGGCGTGACAAAGGATATTTATTGCCGCTTCTCTCCTAGTTAGTTTCATATTTCTAGTCACCACATAATGGTATGCGAATTTATTTTCACAACATACAAACGTCGAAAACTCGAAAACAACAAATGTTTTAAATTAGAAACTATAATTTCAGTCGCTTTTTGAGTGCAAATTTTATAACGAAAAGCTTTTAAAGTACATACTTGCACTCAGTTCTCATAATTTGTTCGAAATATAAAAAATATCCAATTAACTACAAATTATGGGATTTAAAGGGAAATGGGAGTTTCTTATTAACAGACCCATTCTCATTTTATGCTGACGTATGCTACTTCAACATAGTTTCATTGCTCAAATTAGTAGTAACTGTAGAATACCAAACGAAATTCATGTCAGACCAATAACATTATTTGTAGGAATTGAAACAAAATATCAAGTTTTCTTATTATAAATATTAAGGCAGAGTAAGATCCCTTCATTATTAATATAATATTTATTAAGGTTGAATCATTCGATAATTTTTAATACCGTCGCAACATGTTGCACAGAGTATATTAGTCTTGTTCATCAGTTGTTTGTGACATTCCGCACGGCTGTCCATGGGGGCGAAAACAAAGGCAAAATGGTGATATTTTACTGAAATTTGACATAGCTTTTCCTGACCCTGAATGGATGGAATCGGAATATTTCCACAAAACGAATTACTTCGAAAATACATAAAATTACATAACTCGGTAACTAACTAAGCAATAAAACTTACATTCGATGAAAAGGGTCAGATAGGAGATGGGCATATATGGATTTAAGTTTTTGAAAAAACTCTCCCCAATAATATTAGTGTACATATCTCTAAATCAAGTATTGAACCTATATCAACCAAATTCCGTGAAAAGATGTCAGATTGTTTTCAGTACAATATAAAAAGGAATGTGGGCCAATAACTACGCACAGCTACCACCTACAATTTCGGTAGCTCACTAACAAATATTGCTGGAAAATCACAGAAAATTTGTTTAAAGACTTTTTATTGATAAATTCAATAATTGAAGCAGGAAGTTTGGCATTGCCTACGTTTAAGAGAATTTTCGTAACAAAGAAGCTGCCCGATTACAACGAAGCTTTGGCACGTAACATTCTCATAAAGGTTACAACCACAGAAATAAGCATATATGGTACTCCTGATATGTGAAAACGTTTTTAAAACTTTTTTAAATCATCGTATATCTTCTCTTAGGAACATGTATCGAATAAAATTATTTTTGGCTGGCTAGATTTTGGGATATATATAATACTTGGAACCATAAATGAATGAAATCGGTTCATGGCTTCTCCTAGACTCCATATACATCCATTGCTTTCATTCTGTATTTGATTTTTTACCAAATTTAATATCTTAACAAAATTAGTAATTCGGTCCATATGGTATCTCTCTTGTAATGACATTTAGTGAGATTCAGTACTCAGTATTATGATATTTAGTACTAAAAATGGACAAAAACGATTCTTTCTTCTTTTAGTATCTAGATGACGTCAGTTGTTGCAAAAATTAGAAAATTTTATTCACATCGACTAATTCTGCGCTAGCATAATTCTAATTAATGCGCTACATTTCTTCTAATATATCTTTGCAGACATCTCCAAATATTTAACATGCCTTAAAATCTCACAAATTGCGAAATCATCTGATATTCGACTGTGTCCGCGCTTAATCGTTTACAATTTTTTCTTATTTCATCCCGAGTTGTAAAATTAATTCAGGCATAACTTTTTGCATTACGAGTAAAGCTGCCAAAGAAATAAAATTTTGCAGTTACACCGTGGATCAAAAAAATATCTGGTAGAATCAAAATAAACGTATCCAAACATATACTTAGACATATGTCCATACATATATATGATATGTATATTAAGTGAATTTCGTACAAATCTTATATAGGGTACTTCAAAGAGGACTCTACCTAAATTTACACAAAATCAGCCCATTTGTATGACATTTTAGTAATGTCTATTTTTCTATGTTGATATAATATATAGACCCGGGTGGAGTTTTCGATGTTCAGATTGGCTTAACCACAATATGTAGCTAGAACATGTGTAAACCTTTACTGGGAAGTTCTGTATCGTAATCTTGAGTATTTTCATGGCAATTTTCATGTGTCTAATAGATTGTGTTTCAGTATTTCAAATACAGGGTGTTCACAAGTATCTAGTATATAGCTGAACGTTTTGCAAACATTAACAGACATATGTGTACTGAAAAGCAAACTGTCTAAAGGCATTGAAATTTTTTAAATAAACAATCTCGCCAACGAAAACTGGAGCTTGCTTATAGTGGTTAAGCATATTTCCCAAGGAGGGACTTTAATAATCTATAAGTAGTTTTTGAACTTCCTCGCCTTTCTATATACATTTATTCATAAGTGATCTAAAAAAATAACCTTCACATGTCATAAATTATACCAAGATATGGAAGTGGAAGACATTTTCATACACCCTTTATATGAAATGAGGCGAGTCATTATACCTTCGCAAGTTGTGGGAGTTTTTTCTTTATTTGTACTTTAATTTCGTTTGAAAAATATCCTAAGAAAATATAATTTTATCAGTGTTGTGCTTCTCTATTTATATATGACTATACGCATGTATACATGTGTAAGTCTAAAAGCACTTTAGCTTTTAGGCATAAATTCACAAATTTCATTTTGTGTCATCACATGCACGATTAAATTATGCTATTAGGGTTGCATGAAATAACATTTAACAACCGACTCTTGCAATTTTCGCCCTTTATTTGAATTATGTGGGTATAGTTTAAGGGTTCATATGTATGCAGTCGCGTATGTGTGGTTGTAATTTTGTAATATTTCCCAATATTTATTTACTTGAATATTAAATATTTCATAAACGTAAAATAAAAGGATATTGGCGCATTAATGCCGCCATGTTGAGAACCCTACTATAAAAGGGTATACACAACTTTTGTTATGAGTAAATTATTAATTATTAAAATATTAATAAATATATTGACATTATTCGAATAGTGAAAAAGAAGTGTCATTTAATGAAAATGTGCGTGTATCAGTGAATTGGATGGCGCAGGTGTTTGCTCAGGTGCCGTATCAATTTTAATTAATAATCAGTTTGAAAAGAATGTAATAAAGGTAAAGTTCGGCAGCAACCGACCGAACACAGGTATGACCGCATTCATGAACACAACAGATATTGCAGTAAATCTAAATATTTAGAATAAATACCCTAAAATCATCAATAAAAATATAAACTTCCACTCTCTCAGTGGATATCATGTGACTATGATATGTGATTAGCATATCACAAAAATATGCGACCAATATCTATGTGCATCCATTTGTATGGATAAAACTACTCTTTTGTCCGAAAATGTTCTATACTCTTTTGCAACCTAGCGGGTATGAATGGACGGGTCTCTTTTTGAACCTTTGGAACTAAAGCATTTTGTGCTTCAAACAATATATTAGCAATTTTAATGCGCTCCACATACCTGCTTTTTATATTTCCAGTAAAAAAAATACTATTTCTTTATCCAAAAAGTATTCGTTTACTCCTAGTCAACTCCTAATTGTAAACGAAATAAAATTGTTTTTTCTTCATTGAATTACTAATTGAAATAAAACATACTTTCTAGATCTCAGACATATTTTTATACTTGGTGGGTCAAGTCAAAGGCAGGTTAATATTTTCAGCAGGTTGATGCCAAAACTCGGTTTCGATAGTGGGGCCATCTGGCGGTGAGGTTAAGTGCTTTTCGGACCGTCCTTACATATATTATTTTCGAATAAAGACCAGTTTCAATATAACAATAACTAACCTTATTTAAGAGTGCAACCACAGTATACTATAAATTAAATATTATGTAAATGTTATTAATATTATTAAATAAAATTACGTGATTCCTTTGAACTCCATTTTGTATAATGAAACTTGGTACCAAAAGTTTCGAAATTCACCTATATCTTGTGTTGTCCACACTCCTCACCCTCGTGTAGACGAATATTTCGGATATATTAATCAAATTATGGGTGAGTTTTCCACTCGAGTCGTATTGGTTCTGTTCAAAGATTTCATGAAAATGAATTTGATCTTTAAATGGCTGCATATGCAAAATATGCTGACCCCTGTCGGTCTGTTTGGTTTGTAATATACCTTAATGACACAAGGAAATCCTTAGAATATGGAATTTCGATACGAAAAATTATAGCAACTACCTTCTATTTTCTCTAGCATCTTGAAATGTTTCACACTCCCTAAATTTTTTTTTATTTACTGTATTCAATGTTAATTACTATGTGTCAAAACGAGAAAAAATCTGCAGAAAGTGCTTAATTAAGTGCTAATTTTATTACTAATTTGTTAGACAAAAAAGATTTCTCGCAATGGTATGTGTTGCGAAACTTAATTGAACTCGATAGTGGGATGGTTGCAGAAGGTCTTCTGCTTACGCATTTGTGTAAGTATAGGGTATTCCATATTGATGAAATGGAATTATTGAGAACATGCTCCGAAAATTATTGGAAATGTAATGATTGATATAACCACAGAGTAGATATTAGTCATATCTGCAATATCACCTTGGTCAACTTGAAGTTAAAATTTGACATCGTTAAACTTTTTTATGAGGTGCTATGATGGCTTAACACTAGGGAACAATATTCTCATGATTCAAGTTTTTGAAGTTAATATCGAGCTAGCCATTCGCGAATCAAAGAACAAATACTTAAAAATTCGGTTGACACAACAAGCGAATGAGAAGCCTACTGTGGTAAAAGAATGAAAGTAATTAAAATGAGATTGTTTGAGTTTCTAAATAAAGCAATGATAAATAATTCATAAGAAATTTCATTTCTGAAAGCATGTGAAAAATTCTATCAACTAATATTAAAAATTCTCGTCTGAATTAATAATGTTACAGCAAAATATACGCACCTACGTAGCCTCAGAAATGGAATATGTATGTCGTGCTACTACGCAAGCACATTTTACTTTAGGATAGAAATAAATATGTTTGTATATCCTTACTTAAGTACTGTTTCATAAATTCCTTTGCAAACTGACACAGGTGTATTATGAGTTTTCATTTATAATATTCTTGATTTACTTTTTACATCCTAATCCACTCCACTTTACTTCACTTACGAATTAATGTTTTAATAATTTAAATGTGTGTGAGAACTTGTTTTTGTTGTTGTTTGTGTTTGTCCTTACATAGCTTTAATTTTTTTTTTTTAAGTTTGCTGTCAAGTAATATTCTTAAGTAAGCGCTTCTAGTGTATTAGTAAGGCTTAGATGTGAAGTTGTGACAATTTCGAGCTGGAAATATGAGTGTAAATATTATATGTATGTATATGGGCTTAGAAATTGCTTTGAGTTCATCTAAACTAATGAAATTATAAATGCTACTCAAGTGCATTATTCCATTAAGAATCATAGAAAAAATCAAAAATTTCAACTGAAAATTTAAGTGAAAAGAACGCACATGGAGAAGAAAATTCAATTTCAGTTCGGTCCGTACAGACATATATCCAAACATCCAAAAAATTTCAAATGAAGTGCATAAATTATAAGTTTGTATACTTTTAACGATATTCTTTTAATTCTTCCACAGCACACTCGGCACTCTTACACATATCGCATGCTCCTTGGCCCCCAACATTATTACCCAACAGCCAACACACCCCTTCAGACAGTGCACAGTTCGCTTGATTTCTTCGTTGCGCAGCCAAATTTTGCCCAAACTTCTTGAAATGTTCATTCGAAAGTGTTTTTCCAAGTCATCGTTTCAACACTTTGTCAGCACAATAGTCAGTTAATCAGTACTATGCGTTCGATATCTGTCTCTTTCACTCTTCTGCAAGTCAGTTCTTTAACTTGCTTTGGTGGCATTTTCAGAATTTCGCATGCCAAATTCGGCTGTTTTGCATATAAATTACACTTTTACTTTAGCAATATTTTCACTTTTTATACTGCTATAAGCCAGCAGTGCTTGGAAGTAGGTAAAAATATATGTTTCTATGTAAATATATCGCCTGCACTTGTGTGGTTGTTTTGTTGATTTGAAAAGTTATTTTAGTTGTTGTCTTGGGGGTCGATATATTATTTGTTTATTCGAATGAAAAAAATTCTACTTATTTATGGAATAAAATTTCATTCATGTTCCTAACTGTACTGCAATATATTGGTACATCTTGCTAAACCACATTTGTAGAGTTTGTTATCGGTATTCGGCTTTGCTCGGTATTCCGTTTAAGCCCTTTAAATATTAAATGAATATTCGATCTTTCACAGCATAGTGCCGTGCGCTTTATATACGATATTTATTATATGACTTTTGTTTAACAAAAATATGCCGTTTTTGGAGCGTATAGTAAATACGTCGTATTTCGAGGAAATGTTCCAAATAATCTGAAACAGAAATACAGCCTCAACACCACCAGATTTTAAATTCGTTTGCTGGTCCGCATCTAATGGTTTCAACCGGAACGGTCTAGAAAGTTGAAAGAGGCTGGCTACGTTAACTGGGAAAATTTCTAGACTTTGGTAATGGAAAGTCCACCGGTTATCCTTAAAACTACATAATTGAAACAATAGTTCACAGTAAAAACTGAAGATCGACCTAATTTTGGGTGGAACAAAAATCAAGAGCGACTTTCTTTGTTGGAGAATGCTTTCAACGATCACGCATTTCAAGAATCCTTAACAATTTAAATTTGTTGAACTTTTTGTGGGAAACTCTAGAGCAAAGGTTGGTCACATTGCGAACAACAACGGACTCAGACTTCTTTTTGTTTCCTGGTCTGTTCATAAAAATTACATAATCTATAAGAGATCTTTATTATTTTGACTGTTGAAGTTATGTGAAGGTTTAGAATGGCGGCTAGCTAGTTGTTGCTGGAAATGATCTGCACTCGCTCATGGATATATTTCTTTAATTTCGTTAGACGTTCAAAATACTGAAAGTGTTTGCTGGTAAAAACATTACTTTTGAGACGTATCCAAAGATAATGAGTTATTGGGTATAAGTCTGAGTATTATAATTAGTGAGCCTTATAAGTATTTTTTGAGGAATATTTGAGGAAAAAAACTTTGGAATCCGTAACACTGGAAGGAAAAACATGGAAGTTGATGATTCAAATTTAAACATACCTTTGGTTCCATGTGTGAAAAGGCAAGTCCCAAAGTGGCGGAGCTCAAAAATACCGATCATGGCAGTAAGAGATGATATACTTGAAATAGTTGAATTGCCTGCGATTTCACGCTCTTCTGATAATTATAATTTCATCTGAATTATAATCACGCAAAGTTGAACGTAATCCGTTGAAAAAACACTGCTTATTATTTAATTTCATTTATTTAGTTATCCCTCCAGCTGAAAATTAATATAAAATATCCCATGCAACATTTTTTTTTCGTGAGTTGGAATAATTTATTGATAAACAGAAGCAAAAAATACTAATAGGTGTGGCTTGAGGTTCATGCTCTATTATGTACTAATGCAATAAAAAATACTTTTAAACGCCTTGGGCTCATCTGCAGCTGACACAATCTAAAGCATTGTTGCGAAAAAACTACAGTTAATCAAGTGCAAAACCAAAACTAATTAATGCGAATGAAATAAAATTTTCAATTTGGCCAACATCATATAAAAATTATGAATAACACTTTTCCTCTGTTAGCCCAAATGGGTTATAATACGTCATTGTGAAAAACTTTAAATCCATAAATCCTTTTTCATGTATTTTACAGATTTGCTTGAATTGACACGTGTGCCGCCAATACTGTACGCTTTGACCTTCAAAAGGTGGATTGCCCTTTGTGCGCAAGTAAGTTAAATGAGATTTTGTGTGAAATAAAAATTGTGCACATTCACCATTTTACCACTTTGAAAAAATCGTTTTTATTGACCTTCGATGTAACTTAGCCATAATACTTTATTGGGACAAAGGAGTCAAAACATGCAAATACCAATGTTCAATCAAAGTTTTATTGCTTTGTTTCGTTTATTTTGTTAAGAAAACAAGAAATAGTCTATAGGTATGTATATTACATATGGATTTGGGTTTTATATTCACGAATTTATTCCATATACAACATATGTTGAGCTATTTAGTACCCTCCTATACAAATACTTACATATGTATGAAGTTGTGTGTGAAATCAAAAGGCGTATGATTTGCATAATTTGTGATGTGGAATGAATTCCCGTTAACGAGACTTGTGAAAATATATATGATGTGTGCCTCACACAACACATCCGCACATTGTTCCCAACCTGCAAAAAATTATGCGAGTAATCCTTTAAGAAAGTACACCCGATTCACTCTCTATAGTATACAATTGGGAATGAATTAGCCTCCAATACATACCTTTACAACACAATTGGGTATTAATTAGTCCCATATGATTACATATACGGTATGATTGGGGATTGAAAGGTTATAAAACGTTAGAAGAAGATAGAAAAGTTAAAAGTTTGAAAAAGATTACTCTCTTTTTGCTGCATTTCGTGCACATAAAGGCGCAATCACTCTCTTCATAGAACATGCTCGAACAAAAGGAAATGTTCCATATAAAAATTTGAAAAGTTCCACTAGTAACAAGTTGCTTTGCCACAAATCGCGGATTTGTTCAGCACTCCTCACATTTTCTTAAGGTTGTGTGAAAAACCACCTATTTGTGACTATGCATACAAGCATTAAACTAATCAGGAAGAATATGAATTCACAACTAGAAATTTCAGACTAAAATAGAACTAGTCCGGAAAGCACTTGACCTTTGCCAATTCTTACAGAAAGTTGGCTTAGAAGGAGAACGCAGTTGCGTTAGCGAAACAATATTTTGTTTTGAACTGCTATGAAACTGGTATACGGTTTTTTCTGACAGAGATCTAATCATAGACATCTTTTAGGACCAAAATACCTTAAAAATACCAGTTGTTTGTATGAATAAAATACAGTGAGTTGACTAGTAGCGCTTGTAGTATGTTACTACTTTTAAATTATTTTATGAATACTTTATTTTCGCACATATACATATTTGCATAAACATCTAGTTTAAACGTATTTAGCATTTACGTAAAAATTTGGAATTGATTTGCATGCCGACGAAATGTTTATGGGACCTTTAGTGATACTAAGTCAGTATGATACGCCACGTCGACGGAATTGCTTGAACTTACAAACAACGCACAAATACCTCTTCATATGTGGATACACTCATATAAACATATGCATATATGTAAAATAAGTATTGATATTAACCTTGATAATACTCCATTCAAGATGTAGGGGTGAGAAAAAGGGAGACTTACATTGTTATT
The DNA here is from genome assembly GCA_021498325.1 of Bactrocera minax. NCBI lineage: Eukaryota > Metazoa > Arthropoda > Insecta > Diptera > Tephritidae > Bactrocera > Bactrocera minax. The sequence goes on along the minus strand of JAKEEE010000008.1, from coordinate 5,950,682 downwards.
TAGAGTCATGTAGTTGTTTACGTATGGGTAGATATAAAAATATACAAATTATATATGCAAGTATGAATAATCTTATAAAATTTGGGCTTAAAAAGGGTGGCAACTTGCCAAACAAATATCTGGCAATATCCGCTGATTCGCTGTTTTCCGACGACTTGGCGCTGATTATGTCATTTTAGTGTACTCTTATATATATTTTGTAGAATTTGTTTGCGCGACAGGGTTAAACTTTGCTCGGAAAAGGGCTTTTCAAACATGTGACAGGGGTCACAACATCATAACTTTTATACTTGTATCTTATTTCAACGCAATGTGAGGAATATAAGTAATATGTATTTTAAGCTACATGGAGATAAGTGAGTAACTTCCGAAATTCACATGTGCCTTTTAACATATGATTTAATATATTTGTCTCGGGAAACATTTTAAAAATGAAACAATACTTTTCTCAATTTTTTCTTGAGAACATTTTTATTTGATTCACTGGAAACACAGACTTTCTTGATGAATAACTTAACAGTGTATATTATTTAGCGGAATTTTAACCTTATTTATACATAAAACTCCTTTAAGGAAAAGTTCCTATCTTGGGAGAGTCTGTCTTTGATCATATCATTCCTTAACATATTTAATTCTTCCAATGGTATGGTTTGTAAAACATTACTTTTACAATAATCTTTTGCTGAAATTTTTTTTCGAATCTTTCTAAGAATTCCGGGTACATCCGCTTGTCACTGGCATTATTCAGAGTAACAGGTAATCTCCTACGATTATCTCCCCACAGTCTTAATATTATTATCGCCATTTATTGGATGTATGCAGTCCATTGGTCAATCGAGCCGAGCATACATTATATGCATCAATTGCGTGGAATTGTTTTGCTGATTACTGAATCCTCTAAAGCAACAGTGACTAGATAAGAACTGCGTCAGAAAGAATTTTACCTCTTCGTGTTTGGCAGCTTGTCTACTTTTGCAGCCCCGATTTAAGCATCTAGTTCAGGGACTTTTGTTCGCAGCTTCTTAAGCTTTTCGCCATATTTTCTTTAGTATAATAGGTTGCTATGTAGTCATAATCTGTCCACAAATCTTACAATTCATCAATGTATAGCCTATATGCGATAAGATAAGTATATACTTTCCGCAATAGTCGTTAATGATATTGAAAATTGTTTAAAACTGGGACCTAATTCCTTTCGCGGTTTTATGATTTTGTTTATCTTCTAACATTTTTATACTCTCGCAACATGTTGCTACAGAGTATATTAGTTTTGTTCACCTAACGCTTGTTTGTAATACCTAGAACGAAACGAGTTAGATATAGACATATAGATATATAAATGATCAGGATGAAAAGACGAGTTGAAATCCGAGTGACTGTCTGTCCGTCCGTCCGTCCGTCCCTCCGTGCAAGCGATTACTTACGTAAAAATTAAGATATTTTGATGAAACTTGGTACACGTGTCACCGTGAGACGGTTGATATTGCAGATGGGCGTAATTGGACATCTGCCACGCCCACAAAATGCCATTAATCTAAAACAGATAAAGTGCTTTAACTAAGCAGCAAATGAAAACATAAACGTGTAATTTGGTATAGAGGATCCTAGTAGGGTGGGGCATCTGGGAAAATTTTTTTGTAAAAGTGGGAATGGTCCCGCCCCCTAATAGGTTTAATATGTATATCACGGAAACCGTTAAAGCTATATCAATCAAACTTGCTCCGACTAAGTTTTTCTAGCATTTCTTCATACACTGAGAAAATAAGTGAAATCGGATAATAACCACGCCCACCTCCCATACAAAATTGCATATTAAACATTGAACATTAAATCTTGCAGAAAATATAATATGAAAGGGTTGCATAGGAGTCCGTGTGAAGGTCTCTGTGATGGGCGTGGCACCGCCTACTTTAAAGAGAAATCTCATATCTCAAGAACCGCTTAACCAATTTCATACGAACCGATTCTGTAGACTTTATACCATATATTTCGGTCAATATGTAAAATATCTTAGCAAAATTAAGTGAACATGTAATATCGGATAAGCAATAGTTTACTACCGAAAATGTGTGAAATCAGTTTACGAATTATCCCAGCTCCCATATACTATATATAATGATTTTTGCTAATCTATCAGACTTTATGCCGAATATGTCGGTCACTGTGTGAGTGTGATTTACCTCCACAAAATTGCGTGAAAACATGTTCCCTAATATACTTGAATAATGAAAAGAGTTAATTTGATCAGTGCAGATCTTCCTCTATCCCAAAAATGCCCGATATAAGAATTCCCGACTTTCCATCTGACTTTAAACCGTTTATGTTGGCCAATAAGTGTGATATTTTAATGAAATTAAGTGGATATGTTTTCTTAAACACAATGTGATTTCGCGCTAAATATGAAAGAAATCGGTCTGGATCATGGTCTAATCCCCATATTCATAATATAATGAATTCCTTGTCTCTGGTTGACTTTTTCTTCATGTATCTAATATTTTCAATTAAGCCACTTTGGTTGAGTTTGTATCGCATATATCACTTTTGAGTTACTTTAATAGATTTTCATATAATATCTCTGACACAAAGCAAAATATAGCAATGAAAGTACATGAATCTATGGCCTGTAATATAAGTTAATAAGATTAAGTTAAGAAATATGATTGCAATCCATAATATATGATTGCATCCATAAACATAATGAATGTTGAATTCTTCCGCAACATTTTTTAATATAAAGTTATGTCAGCTCCGGAAAATATTTCCGCGCCTCCGATCCTTGCACATTGCGAGAGTATAAAATCTTCGGTTACATCCGAACTTAGCCCTTTCTTACTTGTTTAGGTTTAATAATGCTTCAGTTTGTTAATAGTGAGATTACAACAGCTCTGAGACAAACATGAATTTAAATTTTACTTAAGGTTTTACTTTTAAGATGTTATAGAATCAGTTATTTTGACGTTTACCTTCGAAAAAATTCCTGTTTTATCTGAGAATAAATCACGATAAAAGCAGAAAGACTATTCCTTAAACAAAGCTTCTTCTTTATTTTCCATTAATTTATTCCAGATTTGCTATAAATATATAAAAGTAAATAACCAGTTAATATAAAGCCGTTAACAATCTCTCCATAACCTAAAAATTTTCAAACAGTAACAACTTAATTATACTCCAATTATTGCCCTGCTTTTTAATTTTTTAATATTTTAATTACGGTAATTTAATTACGGTAATTTAAATACTTTGAAGTTAAAAGAGTTTGACATTATGATGCCTTAATCCCTTTAAAAATGTATACTGAGCTTAAGTACTTATACGTGTACTTATTTATACCATCTACCCTATGTAAGCGTTTGCTAAGCGAACTTTCAAATATTCAAAGTTTCATGTGTGGACATGATGGTTGTACCAAATTTCAAACTTTTACCAAAAGCTGAAATAGTTGCTCAATTGATATTAAATAAACATTAGCAGCATGAGCACTCACATATACTTATAACGGTTTATATACACATGCGTGCATACACTTTCACAAGCATTGCAGTAAAAAGCTTAATTTTGGCTACCGAACTTATCCGTCCAGAATTCGTGCGTGTGTATGTAACTACTTGCCGCTTGTGCTTGTGTAACTAAGTGCATATACATATGTATGTATGTATGTATGTATGCGTGTGAGCATTGAAAACTATTTTCAAAAAGGTCTAATTAGCCAGTTTACGTCAATCCTTTGCCAGTGCTCGCTAAGTGCAAGTACATTAAAGGCCAAATCCTAAAGAATTACCACAGTACACTTTAGCTTTTATTTTATTTTACGGGTATGCTCACTTTTTGGAGGCTTTAAAAATGCTGAACACACTGACTGACAGCTTGACTGGCATGTGTGTATTAAATGCGCATTAATATGAACGCTATGCAAGTGTGTGTGTATATGTGAGATTGTCTTTGTATTTCCTCTTTTATTGTACTTGCTTTGCCTTTCATTTTGATTACCTTGTAGTCTTTACATCCGCTACCGACATCCGCTCCGTATGCGCGCCTATAAATATACGCACATACACATGTACATATATGCATGCATGTATGTGAGTTTTGTGCGCTATTATGGTAGCCGGTAGTTAGCTTAACTTAAATCACATAAAATTATACACCTGCATATATACAAATACACGCATATACACTCGCACACAATCGCTGCTGGTTATCCAAATAAGCAAACGACATGTTGAGGTTAACATACTTTGTATTCAGTTTTACTTTCGCTTTCTCTGTTTAACCTTCAGACAGGCAACTTCACTTTTTTCCGCATTTCGATGAACTTTTATTTCATCCGATTTTTACGCGTGAGTTGTCAAAAAGGTTCGTCAGCATGTTCCTTGTGCCAGCCTAGCAGCCCTTTCGATTCCTTCGCTTCTCGTATGTGTGTGTGTTTTTTTTTTCAATATATTGTAACTCGCTGAGTTGCCGTTTTAAAATTTCAGCAAATCCTTCAAATAGTTTGGGTGATAAAATGCTTTGATAAATATACGAACGAAGGTAGCAGAAAACATTACACGTTTCGTTATATAGATAGTCATTTAATATACCCAAGTGGAGGCAGCAAATACATATACATACACATACGCGTATATGGATATGTGTATATGTTTATGGGTAGCATTGTGGAAACACTTTTAGATTTTTCGCATATCTGTGTAAAAGCATACTTGAAAGTCAATGTTGTGTGTTTAAGCGGCAAGTTCTTGAAATTTCAAGCAACAAACTGGAATCACACATTTTTTTATACAATTGCTTGGAACAATATATAACGCTTGCGACAGCTAATTCTCTCGGTCTGGGGTTTCAACCCAATGCAGATACAGTTGCGAACAAAGAAATCCGATTACTAAGTTATGGGCCTCAAATGCAGTACTGAACTTTATATACCTTCGGAATATGAAGAGATAAGAAAAGTGTTAAACACGTATATATTACATATTACTTATTACATATTACATATTTTATAAATGAGTGAGGTACGAGTAAATACCATATGGCGTATTATGTAACTAGATAGGAACAGGGAAGGAAGGGCTAAGTTCGGATGCAGCCGAACATTTTATACTTTCGAAATTTGTTGGAATCAAAGAAGGGACATTCCATATATTCTATATAAAATCAATCAGAAGTTCGAAAAACGTTAGATTAGGTATATGGGGCTAAGTGAAATACTTAACCGATTTCATTCGATTTTAGCACCAAAGCACATATTATGAAAAAATACCACTTAAATCCATTAACATATCTTAAAGATTGATCGAAATTTTCTGTATACAGTCAACCATAGGCACTGAGGTCCGCATATTCGGTGTCAGGAGGTTTGAAAAGGTAAAGGGTACTATATCGAAGTAGATTTCGTGTGTTAAGTTTTGTTTCGATATCTTCATTAGTATTCGATTTATATATTCATTTATTATAACTCAAAGATTCTGGTTGAATTTATATTGTGCTATATAAGAATAGGTATGGTTATAATCCGATTTCAACCATTTTTTAATTGTAAGATAGGTGTACTAGCAAAAAGCACTAAATTTAGTTAAATTTGATCGAGTGGTTGCCAAGATATATGATTTAACCTAAACTTATGCGCTGCCAGGCCTATCTATTTTCCTTTAAAAAGTTTATGCACTTCAGCTTTTGTGAGATATGTATATTAAACCAATCACACCACGCCCACTTTTGAAAAACTTTTAAACTTTTGATGCCCCTCCTCCCTGCACAAAATTTTAGTTTTGTAGCTTAATGTGTGCCTTAGTTAAAGCGCTTTATAATTTTCACTTATCGACATTTTTTGGGCGTCGCCAATACCCGATTTCGCTCATCTACAATACCAACCACTTTTGAGAGACAAGGAAGACATTCGAAAATCAAATCAATTGACTATTTAGAAATATATTACTCTATATCTATCTATGATTAGTTTTAGGCGTTTTAAGCAGCCATTGGGTAAATAAAACTATTATAACCTGTGCATCATATCGCAGGAATATAAAAGTACTAGCTTGCGTATAAAATTTACTGACTAAATCGAACTAGTCAAACAAGCATCAACGTCATATAACAGGTTGTGCTTCCTGGCCACTTTACTAGTTGTGACGTAGTTTATAATTAGATAATTTCACTGCAGCGAAAATATCTTCTCCTTGTTTATATTGGCATCCATGGTTGTCATTGTTTCATGGTTGTTAATGGTGATTTTCAGATTTTTTTGCAGGTTACCAAGGATCAATTAGTCTTGCTTTACTCGTTTTATTTGTCAATCAAAAGGTACTTGAACTTTAGCGAATTTACCTTTTCTCTGCTAATGACATGCGATTTTTACAAAAGGTTCATTTGTTCTCTGTGAAATATTTTTTAAGCCATTTCAAATTTGTTAAGATTCCAACTAAATGATGTGCCTTATTACGTTATTAAACTTTTTACGGTACATTGGAGTTCGCTCGTGGCATTTTTTAATCCCCATTAAGTAAAGGACTTTCAAAAAATTGCAGGTCTTTGTTATATTACTAAATACTTTTATAAATTGAAAACAGTTATTTGTCCAGCGGTCTACCAAAAACAAAATAAATTACCGGACGATTCACTTAAATCACTTCACAATGCTATTACCGCTACATGGTATAGTACAGTTGACACTTTCCGTATCGATTTGTGCGTTGAATGACGACACCCGGTTCTAAAATTAATATCTGACTTAGTAGCATATGATTCGTTTTAATAAATTCTATATCATGCTTTACTTTCTAAACTGATATATTTCTATCTGATTTCAATTATTTCCACGGATTTCTATATTCTAGGCCATAACATTTTTCGACTTTCATCAGCAACTTACGGTCCCGATATTTGCATGTACGTTTTTTAATTAAATAATTACATTTTTTTTAGTTATATCATATACTGAACTCTTGCATTTCAATCTGGTTGTCTACAAGAAAGTAATATGAATTACTGATATAATTCATTATTTAAAGCAGCTTTTACTCATTGAAACATCATAACAAAGGTCTTTGGCAATTAGTTATTAGCTTAAAGTTAGAGTATGGTGAATTGAGAGCAATATGATTCCAACTGGTAAATTTAACCTAATTGATCAATTCAATATTCAATTAGGATTATGTTTGAACATGATATAAATCTTCATACCCCTCTATAGAAGATCTGCTTAATTCAGCTATCCATCACTCATAAAATATTGTATTTGGTATTTTCATTTTAGTTATGCATTCATGGCAATCAGTGAAAATATGATATGATATTACAATACTGATATGCTTAAGCTTTAAGTGCCACACAAAATGAATAAGCAAAAAATTAACATGTGAGACATTTTTTCAACTCTCTCTTTCTTGATGGTTGACTTTAATAAGGGGTATAAAATAGTTCGTAATTTAAAACTGTTTTAATATATTTTTTTTTAATTTATTGCACACTAAAATCAATAAAAACCCAATCAGCTGCACCACCTTATAAATACTATGTATAAGCCACCGCACGTTCGCCAGCTTCATTCATAAATTCAAACGCAATATCTATTACTTAACTGTTCAGTGTGAATGTTTAGTAAATAACAAACACTCACTTCCATTGTTGGTAGCGTAGGGATGTGTGAACGAGACCCACTCGTATAAATAAGTGTGTTTCATGCTCGACGCATTTGTAAGTATCCACTTGAAATGCGCCAGTTACAGTTTATGGAGCGAGCGACGGGCAACAGTAGTGATTCCGAAAAATGTGCGAGAGCAAATGCCATCTACATTGCGGGGGGTCAGTTACCCTGCAGGATTGACAATGTAGCAAGTAGTTAGTGAGTGGAGTATGAATGAAAGTAAAGAAAGAAATGTTTATGCGAAAGTTATAGTCAGGGCCTCAAAGTATGCGATCTTCACTACAGAGAATTTACTTTTTCGGTAGTTATAGTCATCGAATTTAACTTATAGTTCTTTATTTTCTTAGATCTCGGAATGCCATAGATGTTTTTCGGACCTTTTATCCATAGCGAAGGTACAATATATTTATTATACTTATTTATTCTAGTTGAAATTAGGCTAACGTAGGGTAAACCATGCTTATTACACCATAACCAAAGCTAGCCTTTCCTGCGGGGTAAGCAAATGTGAAGTTTTACTCGTACACACGGTTACATTAGAATGGTTGTATATATAGCTAAACGAATGATACCGTGTAAAATTTCGAACCCAACATAAATTTACTTACAAGGCAAAACTTTTGCTCGTTCCCAAGGCAACTATTTAAGAATCTTTTTTTTCTTAACCGACTAACATAATAAGAGCTGAAGTGATGAAATAAATGAGTCTCAGGACATTTTATGAATGACTTCCGACACAACCATGATGTGGATGATTATGAAGATTATCTATAAAAAAAAACTGTTTACTTGGTACTTCTAAACTTGGTATTAACTTGGTATTTCTACAATATTACTTACTTTAAAAGGTGAAAAAAGGAAAAGGACGAATCGTAAATTACATGAATTATTTTGCAAAGTCAAAAGTGTGTATTTTTATTGTGGTGGTCTGTGAGTAATTGAGGTAATTCCTTCTTATTTTGGGTATCTCTTTAATATTTACTTATAATTGTGAAGCTTAATACTGGGGAAATCAAACGTTACCTTCTCGGGGGTGAATCAAATTGATTTAGAAATGAGAAATGATGGTACCTACTGACATTAATTAATATCTGATTAACATTTTCGCTGTTAATATAAATTTGGAAATTGAATCGAAATTTAATCATGTATTTTGAAAAAATATCATTAAGTTTAGGTTCAAGATTCCATATTCAAAATCTGCGATGAATATTCTCCTGGTAAAATTTAATCCTCTAACTCCCATAAAAACCATTTTGACCAATTTTGAAAATTTTCTGAGATAGTTATAGGCTCTATAATAAATTTTTGAAATATGTTTCAGAAAATTTGATTAGGGGTCATATATAATTTTATTAAGGGTCCTGTTTAATTCCAAAAAAGGCCATATGTACTACCCTAGACGATGCATGCAGTGGACGTCCAATAGAGGCACTGGAGGAAGAAAACATAAAATAAAGCAGAAACTATTTTTGAATGAATTTAAAATGAATTTGATCAAGAAAACTTGCACTAGAAATATTTTCTTCTCTTGATTTGGCATCCACCGACTTTCTTTTTTATTTTCTCTCCTCAGACCTCATGTGAATTTTCTCTGGAGAGACATCACCGAGACTAAAGGTAATTTTGGAACGAAATGCCGTCTCCATACACTAACGATGGGTTTTTATTATCAATAAAAACCGCCGCGGAAATTTTATATGCAACTGAATGGAACGTATGATTTAGACATCGTAAAAAGAATGGAAAGAGTCCCTTGAATTTTTTTAAGCCTCTCTTTTGTTTGTAAGCAGGTTGTACTAGTATTTTTTTTTTTTTTTGTTGTTTTGTATACTGAAGAGCTTATATTCACGAGTTTCTGTATTCTCTTTTCAAATGCTCCTCACTCTAACTTAAATTCTGATTTCTCATTCGTAAAACCTTGCTACCAAGGTTGCCAAGCTTCCCAATTACTCTTCAAATGGATTTAAATGTTGTTGTTGTCCTATAGTATTTTCATTTGGTTGTTGTTATTATTGAGGTAATTTTTATTAATATTGGAACATTAGTTAAGCAAATCGAAATTAGTGTCGCTCTCTTTGTTGAAAGTTGTAAAATGAATCAATCATTTTATGAAATTAACTAAAGCGTAGAACTTACAAACATTGACAACACTGAGCTTTTGTTACATTTGTTTTGTTACATTGTCTCCAAGCAGTTTTGATCCTTATTTCTCGGTCATTGAATTCATTGTCGATATGTGAGTAAATATTTTATTCCGGATAAACTGGGGCTTATCGAGATTGGTTGACGGCATGCTTTTGTTAATCTTAGAAGTCCATGGTAGGTAGTAACTGCTTTTAAGGACAGTATGCTTAATTGATTACTGGCATGATTATAATCGACGGGAGAAGAGAACTTACTCTACCTTCTTTTATTGAAAAAAGATACGTCGTGGGTCTTTGAGGGCTGATATTTTGTTTAGATTTTGGTAGAATTGGAATTGGTATATGTAATTTCCCTATTTTTTTTATAGCAGTTCTGGTGAAGCTCGAATAAAACTTGTCTACCTTTATTCTGCAGCCTGAAGTGAAGCTCTCAGGCCACAGCTACGTAATCATACACTCACCCTCTCGAATTCTTCTATCAGGCACTCGAGGCAGCCTTCAGTGAATCGCATACAAAGTCTTATCAGTTCAACAATTAAATTACATAAACTTTAATTCTTATATGCAAAACACAACACGTGTTTCTAATGAGACAATTCACAAAAAGCTTAGTTCTCTGCATTGCTATGCCATCTAATATTAATCAACAATAAAAACAAAATCGGTGCAGCAAAAGTGGTTCTATTTAATTTAATGTTAGAGATAAAATTTCGTTGGTATTTCAAAAAGTGTAGGAGGTCCGCACATAATTCCCCCATAAAGTTGAGCTCACAATATCGGCACATGTGCGTCGTTGTCAGTTTTCGAGCTCGACGGTATGCCATATATTTTTAGGCGAGCGTATCAGCTCAAACCGCTTGGTGATTTACACTCGCATCAGATAATTTACAATGTGACCACGTTTTCTATACCCCTATAATACTTTTACATAAACGCATATTCCTACCGATCTACATACGTTATGCGTTGCCTTGTTGGTTATTTGCTTTCCTGTTACGATTTAAAGCAAAAAATGGCGGTGAGTTAGATTTCATAGACCCCCCTATACATGATATCATAGCGCACTTTAGGCGTTTTGCTGTTTCCGGAGCCAAGTGAGTTGTATCGTTGCATACATTGGGGCGCCTCAGCCTGCTCGCATTACGCTTTGCATATTTATTCGGTGGCTGGGCATGAGCAGCCGTCGTTGCTGTAGGGTATAAACTTAATAAATTTCCTCTTACACCATGTGGCACTTGCGGTTAAATGGCACGTACGCTATACGTTTGTGTGCTGAAGCGGCGCCTAAAAGGAGGATAAGTGTGTGGGAAAATATTTATGAGAAATTTCATTGTTTACCCAGCGGCTTCGTGTGCTGGTTTTCTTTTGTTTCTTTTTTTGTTTGCTTTCAGCAACGTTGTTGTTTTTTTTTTTTTTGATTTTATAATTGTGGCAAGATTGGCAGCATGACTTGATTTACATAGATTTTGAATATTCTGATTGTACGTTTCGCTGGTGCAAATAGTTGGAAAGTTTTGTTTCAAACCAAATGTTTTCCATTGAATTGCTAAGTTTTGAAATGTTTTGCATTTATGTAAATTTTGAAAACAATTTTTTTGGTTTGAAAAGTAGCTTCGGTGAAATGAGTTAATGTAGGCAGTTTCACGATTATATAACAATTACGTTTTCCAATTATTTTCACTAGAGTAGGACATCTAGATTTCAATAATTACTATACGTAGGATTGTTGAGGCTGCATTTCCGAGTTGCAGCCCCTGATTGGACGAATTCATTTGTTTCTCCATAACCTTCTATACTAGAGTAGTTACTGCCTGAATATCCATTAGAAAGTTGATGGACTCTCCCTTAATTTTGGTCTGAGACAGAACTGTAGTCACATATAAGGACGACCACAGAAGAACTCTGCTTTTGAACTTGTTCCAAACGTTGACCTATCGGTGAGTACATACACTGTAGCGTAGTTTTTTTATAGATGATTGGACTTTTAGTCCATATTTCTCTATTGGCCAAAGAATAGGAAATATCAAAGATCAGTAACACTCGGTTCGGATAAGGCTTAATCTTATATGTCCTTTGCAAAGGTAGTTCTCCTATCAAAAATTGCATAGATTATTATATTGCTGTACCAAAAGTGGGTATTTTGATAGCTGTCTGCAAAAATTCTCAACAAATTTTGATATGAGTGGGTCAGTATATATAACTGATTGGTGTTTTACGGATTAAAATATTCTTATATTTGAATTTTGGAAGGTATATAATGGAATAAGTTCGGTACTGTCTTGTATAATTTTCTGTATTTTTCAACTGATACCACATTATATCCAATGAGACCATAATCAGTTGAGATCATAATCTATAATGACTAATGTGCTGTGATTAGGATTAACAGTGCTTTCACCCTCGTCTTTTCTCGAAGAAAATAAATAAGATTTATGTTTAAAAAATGTTGGTGTAATTTGTAATTTCTACACACAGTAGAAACTCCGGAGAAATTACAAGTCAGTCCACTCTACGTCACCAGGATAAAGCCAGATTTATATCACGCTAAGCCATCAAAGCTAAATTGTCCAAAAATATTACGGAATGCTTTATGTTGTTTCATTATGAGAGATTTTCGTATGTTCTGTGACTGCAAATACCATCTTTAGTATGTATTTTATAGCTGGTTCAAATGTTTTTAAACATAAATTAAATATATTTTTAGAAATATCGAAAGAAATTTATATTATTTAATATTAATTAGTTCAATATAATCTGAAAACATGCGACCTCTAAAAAATAAAAATGCATATTTTATAGCATTTTCCCACGTCTTAAAAAATTTAAAAAAATGTACCTCATTCCTGCTTATTACCTTAAGTATGTACTTAGTTGGCTATCAATTTACCAACTAATCCGCCAGTTAAACTTCAAAATGTATATATAAGTTGGTGAAAGTTGCGGTAAACAAACTTTAATGAGTGTATAGAGATCTTCGGATGTTTCTTCTAATTTTATGCTTACTAAAGTCTTAGTAACATTTTTTCCTGTGGATTGCCGTCTTACTGCTCTTTGCTCTTCTTTTTTATATTTTATTATTTTCCGCAATTTTACTACAAACTCCTTAAATTAATTTCTGCTTTTTTAGCCTTTGGTGAAATTCGCTTATTCGTTCTTGCACAATTTTACCTCTCAATAAAGTTTCCACGGAGTGAAATACTCACTCACACACCCATATATATATATATATATATATATATATATAAACAGTCTGCAATATATTCGCACATTGATTTGTGTTTTATTTTGCTCCAATGGTTTGCTGCATTGCCGAGGGAAATATAAGAATTCTTCGATATGGCAAGCCGAGATAATTAAATTTTAATTGCTTACGCTAACGATTTTAGGTGTTGATTTTTTCAACAATTGCTAGTTGCCCAAGTAAATCTACACACGCACACATAGAGTTTAATATGAATGTATACTTGTGTTTCAAAGTCGCTTCAACGATATTTCGTTATTGAATTATATGGTTCAGCTCTTATGTAATTTGTTGGAGCTTAAACCTATTTAGTCCATCAAAAATCTTACTAAATAACGCTAAAAATATTAGCGCTAACAATATTATATTATTTATTATAGGCAAATTTGTTTACGAAGTGGACGGTGCCCCATTTAATGCACATATCGCATAAATTACTAAAGCTGGGTCAATGAAACTCTATAAAAGCATCCCATTTTTCTATTTCCTTCGGTGATTATAAAGGAAATTATGACCTAACCACTCCCATATATCATATAACGGCTATATTCGAAACTGCTAAAGTTAAGGTAACTATCTAATAAATAGCGTCCGATTTGTTAAACTTAACTCTGGTTCAAAAATAGCCGAAACCAAGTTATACATTTCACCAGCTCCCATGCTTCGAAAATGAGGATCTTTGTTCTTCTGGTTAACTTTATACAAATGTATACATACAAATGTACACACATCAAATGTGCGATCGTAAGCAGAATTATGTTTGGATATGTTCTTAAGAATAACGTGATTTGGGAACAAAAATGCATGAAACTTGTTAATTGATTCAATTATACCAGTATAATCGACAATTTTCTTTTAACCATATACCGCATTTATAGGTCAGAGTAAGAATTAACTATTATAAATAATATTGAACGATTATAAGATGGTGGAAACAAGGTGTCGATATTACTTTTTATTGTCGAACCATGTCGTCCTTTGAAACGCAGCCACTTAGATCCTTTTGAAAACTAAAATTAAATTTTCTTAAATCACTTTTAATTTAACTTAAATTAATTTTTTAAACACGTGGTGACCCTCTCCATACAAACTTTTCAATATTAAGCGTTCTTAACCCCCTCAGTGTGGTGTTCAATCAGTCGCGTAATTTATCTCACAAATTTTCAACTTAAATTTTTCTAAGAGATGGCAACTCTCCTTAAACTAAATTTGCGATAGTAATTTTTTATAAAACCTGCGCTTTGATGGGCACAATGCTTATTTATCTTATAATATTTGTATCTAAAATTTTCAAACAGATGGCAAATTTTCTCAAAAATATTTTCAATTATAATCTTTCTGCACTATATTTATTTTCATACTCATATTAAAATAAATTCATTTATCTTATAAATTTTATTGCATTAAAGTTTTTAAATAGAAGGCAACCCTATTTAAAAATTGTTAGTTTTATCAATTATATAATAGAATGTAGGCTCAAGTATTAAAACAAGCAGCAACCCGTACGATTTTTTTGTTTTATGCCATCCATGTGTAATCGAATCCCAAAAAGAATATTTAAGCCGGCTTAAATGCTGACTTTGATGGTGCTTGTTTTCGCTGTTGCTGAAAACATATTCTAAAAGGATAATTAGAATGGAAATAAATAGGTGCATAGCAAAAAAGAAAATTAGAACTAAAAAAGTTCATTTTATCTATCAGCCAGTGACAAAAGTTTTCATATTCATAATTGTCGAAATTTTTACATACTCGTACGTATAAACTTGATGCCTTTTCCACCACCAGCATTTATTGTTGTAAACAATTTGCTTTCGCTTATCATTGGTTTATTTGAAACTCGTCTCCGCTTCCTTTGTCAGTTGTTCACTTACCATGTTTTTCTCAATTTTAATTACGGTTTCGTTTGCCACGCATGAATACTCGTACATTTATTTGGTTTTGCTAACTAACCGTCTGAGCTTTGCTGGGTCCTCCATATTTCTCCATGCCTATAATATTATATATTAACTCTCTTGGCGAAAGGCAAATATTTTAGAATTTCCCTTACGGCATTTCTTATTTCTTCAATTAAATATTTATTTAATTACTTATAAACGAACATATATATATTTATATATATACCTTCGTGTATGGAAGTGTTTGTGTTTTCATAAAAACGAAGATGTGAATTTTCATAAATTCCGCCATAAGCACACAGCGGAAAGAAAATCTCAGTAATATCTGAAACCTTTTAACGACTACCAAAACGGTCCGACCACACATATATAAATATATATATATAGATATATATATACATGTATATGTGCATAGCCGCCCATTTGCAGCCTAATGCGCCGTCTTCTCTGTTTCACCTTCTTTACAGCAAATTGCAATGCGCACAATTCAATTTCCCTAATTTCCTCTTAATCCTTCTCGTTGCGTGTCTTATTTATTCTTGGCTCCCCACCGAATGTTAAGTGGAAAAGGCAGTAAAAGTGTTTTGCGCCAAGGTAAAGGACCGACGCGACGCGACGCTTAGTGCTGAGCTGCTCGTTACGAACGACGAATTCGTCTGTGTGTTGTCACACTAAATTTGTGAGCGTGTGTGTGTTTTCTTTTTATTTTCTTATTTTCGCTTACTTAGAAAATTTGTCATCCCCGAAATTGTTCGTATCATCTGCATTGTTTGAATATTTCAACTTTCTTTATGCTTTTGCTACCGTAAAACCTAACTGAAGCCAGAAAAATGATTTTTATTATGATAAACATGCTACCAAGTGACGCTTTACGCCATCTTGTTTTTTGTTGTTGTTATTTAAGTGTAGTAGAAGTTAGGTCTGATTAAAACAGATGTGCACCAAAATATTATTGCTAATCGATTAATATCTGCCAACTTTCATTTTTGTTATGTGAACAGTTCCGTGAAATGCCTTCGCTCAGCTTATTTGTTTTTCCCTCCACCTTTTTCTGTTGAATAAAATTTCAATGGAAGCTCTAAAAGCAGCAGCTCTCGGTATTTTAATACTGCATGAAAGTCATTGAAACCGAATTAAAAACTCGTTGGCACACAGCACTTACATGCATTCGAATAAAGCGAGCGAAAGCATAAGTAAGCTAGTAGTGTTGTGTTGATGGGCCCACGGGGCGTATGAGTGTCATACCTGCATACGCTCCGACACATCGTTTCAATGTTTTATTGGTGATAAGGGCATCGAAACGCACACACGGACACAGTGTATATCTGCCATACATATATGGATGAACAGCCAGATATCCACACAGACGCCGTTATGCGTTTTTAAAAGAGAATTTGAAATTTACACAATAAAAGTGAACACTAATTTCGTTATTAATTCAATCGCACCAAAATTCTGCTGAAAAAACATAACTAAATTTAAAACGTATATTTTCACCACAAAATGTTTGAAGGCAATTAAACCAAAGTAAACATTTGAAAGCAAATAAATTGAATAAAAATATTTTCATATTTCACCAAAGTATGAGAACTGCAAGAAAAATAATCGTTTAGAATTTATCTAAATTTAAAAAAAATCATTTCAGTAAAAATGTCATAATATCATGATATAATAACATAGTTGCAGTTCGTTCCATTTACTCTTTTCATACGCAAAATTTATTATGTAATAGCATTTTTGCTGCCACCCGAAAAATCCAGCATTTTGGCATTTATAACTTAACAAAACCAGACAAAGTGGTTGAAAATGTTCAAATTTTTAAAATAAATCCAAGCTGACCCGTCAAACTTTGTACTGTCTAAAAAAGGAACAATTGGGATTCCTATTATTTTTTCATATACTTTATATATGCTTGGATATCCATCTGCGATATTTTTTATGTTTTGAATAAGCCCATCCGTTACTTCTAATAGTTATTCTGATATTCAGGGCGAATACGAATTCAATAAATCAGTCAGTCGTTCTTGAGTCATGAATAGTGTCTTTAACTTGTTTTATTTATTTACGTAATCACAATAAAAATTCAGATAACTGCTGAAAGATTTAGAAATTACTACAATTTTGAATGTCGCACAAGATATAAAACAACAATTTCCCCCAAAAAAAATTAGCAAAATATATTCAACTCATATGTATTCCATTTTGTACCAAATAACTCCTGTTTAGAATTAGACCTTATTTTTAACACTTACTTTAAAGGTCTTTGAACCTTTCTAGCAAAGAATATTTTCTATATGCATTGGTATGTCTTCTACCAATTCGTGCAGAAAGAATCACATGAATTTAATGTTTTAAAATTGAATGTGATTAATTTTTATTTTTGAATATTATGTACTAATATTATCGATATCTAACATCATTATAGTAGGCAAGCATACAGTTTGGCATAACTATTATATATATGACAGCTTCAATTTACCGCATATTAATAATTCGAAATAGTTGGTAACTTTTTTCCAAAACTTTTTTAATGTTAAAGCTTTCCCAAATACGTCTTGCTTCGTACTCATGTTGTAGTATTTTATAGGAAATATTTACTTAACGATTATTTCTTCAGTTTTAAGAAGGTGGCAAATCTAATAACGTTTGAAATAAATATAATGTTGAAGTTAATTTCAGTTTTCAGAGAGTAGGTGACTTTTTCAAAAATATTCGATCTCCACTGGAACATTCTTCTCATAAAATTTGATTCTAGCTAATGATGCCAGCTGACAGATGCGTCGTGAGAAAATACACAGATAACTACCACCATATAGATAACTAATAAAAATTAATGTTATGTTGCAATAATTACCGTATTGCGAGAATTTAACACGGATCCATTATTTCGCTTAATTCTATATTAAATAGTATAAACATATTCGTGCATGGTAAATTGGTCCTCTAACACTGATTTATATAATGTCGACTGTTCTGTAAAAGTTTCTGGAAAATTTCCAAATAAATCACTGCAGACTCCTTAATCTTTACAGCTACCTCTTCAAATCCTGTGAAATAGTTAAATATTACCTTAAGTGAAATCGATGTGCATATTTATCCATCTGTCAGGTAATATATTCGAATGCGTTCAACCTCCGCGATTTCTTATATGTTTGCACTCCTACCTTTTTTTTAACATTTCCATTGGATTTGATTGGATTTTAAAACACTCAATGCAGGAAATTACTGAGCATGCCACCTCTTCTGGCAATTGAATTGCTGAATTTATGACGAAGAATGTTTTATATGCTACTAGGTGAAACATGAGATTGAGTAATGGATCTGAAAATGTCACAAAAAATGAAAATTACCAATATGGTAAATAAGTAATAGAGGTGAGGGAAATTTATATTCGAATATTTGCAATTATTCCGGTGTGATTGGTCGAGTATTTTTGACAGTTTCTAGCTGCAGAAAAAAATTATTTGGTGAGCCATTGAAAATTTCTAAGAATTTCTGTAAAATTTGCTACCAAAATAGTTCTGTGATCGGTAAGTTCCTTAAATGACTAAAAATCCTTATGAATTGGCACTACTATCACTTAACTTTCCGAAGAAATTCCAAATAACTTCTCCTAACATATCAATTATTCTATAAAATTTGTGGTTCGTGCCAATTTACCTTGCTATAATCGTGAGAGTATTCAGTTTTTACGATCCAGTAAACTATTGAAACCCAATTCGTTTCGTTTAAATATTTATCAGGGTGAACCCTTTACAGAATTCCCACCTTGGTGACTTTGGTGCCGGTATCAATGTTATTTCCTACTTTGAGAACATAAAATTGGTCCGTACAAAGTTAAACTTAGGTTCTCTAGCTACATTTGTGCTCTGTAGATCAACGCTTTGGTATATTGGGAGTTCTATTTCCGCTTGGGTCATTTTCTGTTGGTAATTGATATTACGTTTCTATCTATGCCCATCTATCTATATCATATTTCTACCAGTTGCCTGTTCCATTCGCCGCTCTCCAGACTTTTTGGGCCTCCCATCAGCTCTGTTGAAAATTTCTTTTGGCGATACTTAAAATATGCTTTCTCTTTGGTAGGTAACCAACCTCTTTTTGGGCAACCCCATTCAAGATTTTTGTGAAAAAATGTTTATGTTATTTTGCGTTAATGTGTTCTAATGTTAATTCAGCGTTAGAGAAACGTTCAGGTATATATTATATTCTTCAAAACCGCAAAGCCTATATGCTATAAAATGAGCAGTTAATTTCAGAAAGTTCCACTTGTAAGTGCTGATCCTACTATAGTTCGGTTAATTCAGTTAAGTACACAAGTCTTCGCTATATCTAGGGTGTTAAATGTATAGTTCTTCATTAACTTTATAAAAAATAAGTTCGGTATTTGGTATTCCCTGACTTTTCTACTGCGTCTTCTTCGAAAGGCGCTTTATTGATTAAATGTATTGAATTTCCTACACCCACTTATCCTAGGATCCTTGATATTTCGCACTCAAGCGCTTTTCTATTCAAGTTGCCAACTACTTACATGCAGTTAAGTTTATACTGAAATTCATTCAGCCATTGATAGGAGCTAAATTTCACCTGATAAGTGCGAAGCTATTAATGCGATACGAATTTCACTTCTGTGCTGTTATGGCAAGAACGTGTCCACAGACAATTTTGTTCGTGCAAGAGCGAGAAATAGATACAAATAACTACACATTGAAAATGACTTTGCGGTACTTGTCTTGCTACTTAGTTGTTACTTGTGAACAAATAGACAAAAGAAAGAAGGAAAATAACTTCGCATAATATTCCCCAGTATTGATATAACTTTTCAATGCGTTTTTTCTGCTGAGAGAATGTGAAAAACTATTAAGTTGTGTTTGTTGTATTCGCATGGAACTTTGCTTGGTGCAACTTTTTGTTTGTCTTAGATGCTACCATCTAATACTAGTCTATCTATTTGAGACTTCATAAACGAATTTGTTTTTAGATTGAAGAAAACATTTGCTACATTGTCTCCTAAGAGTGAGGTGTAGTGAAGTGCAACTAGAAAGACATGCTCGTATATGTATTTACTTTTGTCTTCCACTTACCTATCAACTGGCTTTTAGAATATCTTGTTCCACAACTTTGTTTTCCGAGTATTTTACTATTAGCTGCAGAGACAAATACAAATTTACATTGTCAACAAGAAACTTTAAATGAAAAAAGTACCATTGCAAGACTATTCGTACTAGAATTGTAAAGTTCTTTTTTATGCATCTAATTGACTGGGAATTGTGAAAGTTGTGTTTTAGAATAAATAAAAGTTGTAATGAAGATTGTCGAAAAATTAAAGTTGATGAGTGTATTTGATAATGGCAAATAAAATCAGTGGGAAATAAATCAAACATTTCTCAAGTTTGCTTAGAGTAATGATCGCTTAGGTTTCTCAAGGTTGATTTGAGGCCCTTATAAGTAAATTTAATTTTATTTCTGTTATTCAAATTATGAAGTTAGACTAGATGTATTAACTCAAACACATATACTTTTAAGTCTCTTAAATTCTTAAGATCTCTTGAACTCGTCGTTAAACAAATAGCGCTCACACTAACAGCTTGATATAGACTCTATACAGCAAAGGAGATAACAAAGCATACATAAAAGATAAGAGAGACTTCAGGAAGGCATTGGGAGGCCAGAAAAGAAAGCTATTTTTTCTAAGCATTGAAATTTGGTTTTATTCATTATTGTGATTATCCTATTCAAGGAATGTTAGATATGTTTGGTTTGCAAAACTGAAATATGATTGAATTTATTTCATAAACTTTTAGTGGCAATCCTTCTGAAATATATATTCGACAAACATTTCTTTTAAACCTATTTCGTTTTGTGTAAATTTGTGGTGGCAACCCTTCATAAAAATATGTTCGTCACACATTTTCACTATATTATTTGATACCCATATTGTTAAACTTAATTTATTTTACCCTTTAGTTGAATAAAACTTTTTATACAGGTCGAAAATGTTTTCAAATTATTCTTATTGTGATAATTAATTTATTTTCTAAATTCTGTCGCATTAAAAAGTTTAAATAGGAGTCAACGAAATATTCCTAAATATTCCTAATCCTGAATCCTATTTATGAAATATTATAAAAGTTCTGTGTTACCATCACATATTGTTTAAAACCATCCAAATACTACACCGAAAAATACAAAAAAGAAAAAAAAAAATAAACCTGGGACCCATTTTCTCTATGTTTCTACATTGGACTACATCGCTTTTACTGAATCCCCTAAAGAATGGCATAAATTGTGAAAGTGAGTGAATGTATGAATATCGACGTTTAGACGGACTGTGAACATTCTAGATCTTGTTCTTCAAAAATTGGTGCGTTTCTTGAAATTAAGATAAACAGAGCCATATTTATATTAAGTTGTAGCTGAATATTTCTGATTTAGTATAAAATAGTGAGCAGTTGACCAGAGAAATCGTTTTTCTAAAGCACAACAAAGAACACATTTTATAAAACAGTATGTAAATTTATTGCAAAGCTGCAAATTTCAAACGAATTTTTCCCTATCTTGATATAGAAAAACTATTAAGTTATTTCATATCATTGTGTCTATGTTTGTGGTGATATTTTACACATTATATCGTTAATAAGCAAACAATTTCATTGATGCGTTGAGTGTTTTTCTGCCTGTTGTTATCACTTTGTGGAGCTAGAGATAAACATACACGCTTGTGGAATTTTCAGCAAATACTTGCGTGACTTATGTAAATGCAAATATCATTAATTTGTAATTTGTTTATTTATGTACAAATATTTATATCCGTAAAACGAATTTAACTTTCGTTCTAAATAAATTTGGTATGACTGCAATTCTCACATATAACACAAGCAAACCCAATTATATATTTTAACCACCTTCGTTGCATATAGGAAATGATGCTACTTGAACTATGAGAGGAAGGTACCAGGTAATATGGAGATATGAAAGCAGACAAATGTAAAAGCGCCATATTTTTCATAACCCAGCAAACAATTTTTGTAAAATATAAAATTTAGGGCATTTTTATTCAGTAAATTGTTAATTATTCTTAAGCAATTAAAAATAAACTAAATTATTATGTATTTTTCTCATTTGATTGGATCATTATTATCGACTAAATCTTTAATTTTTTAAATGTGTGGACAAATAACGTAACAGTCGGTAACTTTTTCCGAATGTGAGAGAACCTGCGGAATCCCTCCGAGATTGTCCGCTGTCCAAGTCTGACAATTCCGTTTGCTTCCGGACTCATTAAAATAGATTGGGCGTCATCATCGCTGATTATGACTTTACGGTAAAAGTGTAAGTTCACAGAGCGCGAGTGTTGGAAATAAACTTGCCAAATTATACTGGACGTAAATGTCAAACATATATGTTTACTTTGACATTTCGGTTTGACTTGTAGGAAATTGTGTAACTTTAAAAATTTCCATTCTAACTTCTTGCTCTATCTGCGATGCAAGTAGTTGCTTTCATACATCATATGCGAAGACAAAAAGCTTTAAGCTTCCTCCGAACGCCTGTTGGATTTTGTGAGAAGCTTTGTCAACTTAGAAATTCACTCAGAAACTAACTCAGTCATTTCTTGTTATTATAATTATTACATTTTGTCAGTACAAAAGTCACGCACTGTAGAAAAGGAAAATACAAATGCCAGTCTGCAGATGGATGGAACGCTACTCGTACAAAAATACTTAAATTTATATTAAGGGTAATTTGAATACACTTTAGAGCCATAACGGAATTCCCACAAGTTAGAGTCACATCATCTATACCGTAGTGCCTAATGGTGGACAAACTTCTAAAAATGTTAACGAATAAACGTGTCCATTGCCTAGCTTATGTGTGGCTAGGTGTGGCAGATTGTGTTGAATTTTGAATTTGTGCACTCATATGGGATATAATAATAATACGCTCTTTACCAAAAGAATCAATAAGTCAGGTAAAGTAGCGAGGTCTACACTAGATAGTTGGTACAGGTAGGTAGGATAGATAGACTAAATAAACTGAAACGATGTACATGATGCACAATTGCGGAATACTCCTATTGGTTATCTTTTCTGAAGTTATGAACCGAAAATGTTCAAACAGAGATTTAACCTCCCTGAGGCAAAAAAGTGGTGCTAGTGTCGACATCCATTCGTTCTCCAGCCTAAAACCCAAAAACATAAACAAATTTGTTTTGTTTTTTAGAATTCTGTTATGCTATTCTACAATTGATATATTTTTGAGCAATAACCTTGAAGGTTGTAGAAGTAAATTAGTTCAACATAACCTCACTTTGAACTTTATGTTTTGTAAATGTTTATTGTGTATAATGTAATCGATATTTTAGTACATCCCTAATGTCTACTGAATTCATTCTTTCGTGTATGCCTCATTTGACTGCGTGAACGTTTGTGCGTGCAAAACATATCTGCCGCACGCGTTTATCCACTTCAATGACTTCTCACAATTCGTGGAATTCGCGCCTAGCCTTTGTGAATGTGTATGTATGTATACACTTATAATGCATGAGTGTATTTTACTGAGCAAATATTTATGCATGAGCATACTTTTCTATGTAAATATTCACATTATATTATATACGTATATATTCATGTATGTAACCATGCCAAAATATTCTTCACCTCACTAACTTATTTATTTATATTTATTTTTATACACATTCTCGATGCTGATTATCCACGGTGTTCACAATTTTATTATATGTATTTTATTTGAAATGGCTACAATTTTCTGCCACCTTGCACGTAGTTTGTACGTAGTTTGCCTGTCGAAGCCTGTATTGTTGGCCTTATTGACAGCGGGGTCAGCATGGAAGAGCAACGCATAGCACGCATATTAAGATGAAGGCATAAATTTATGGTTTTCTTACTTTAACCACGGTTTGAAGGCCTTGCTCTGAGTTCCTTACCTTGAGTTCGATGCTATTACTCATACGCCCCGCCACACCAACTTGCCTGCGCTGGCGGTGTTTGCCATTTGTTAAAAACGAATTTGCTTTGAATGTTATTGTGATTATGCGTTTAAGAACGTTGTTAATTTTTGCCAAAGATGTAATTTATCTTTACTTAAGTCACACAAACACACTTACGTATGAAATAGCTATAAACAAGCTTGCGTATTTACATTTGTCAATTTGTATGCCATATATTTTATATTGCTGGTTTAGTCATTTAATTTCGTTTGTATATATAATTTCACACAAATCGTTTAGGGGGTTTAGTATAAATCGATGTTCGATGTAGCTATTATTTTGTTTGCTTCATTTGGTCATTTTGCAACCATGATTTACGTAATCACACAATCATCAGTCGCCATCGGAAGGCTGCTGCGTTATTACAGAGTGTGCGCAGCATAGCAATTCAAATGTCAATAAATATTTATGAGATAATGAGAAAAGAATGAAATATCATAAATATGCTACTGTGGGAACAAATCCCGAAGAAGAAGAAGGTATCATCACTTCGATTCTCAAACTCAGTGTACCACCAGGTATCACATCTCTAAACACATAGCCATAGTGATATATATTATATTATAAAATATATAATTAATTAATATTATTAATATTAAATATATATAAAATAAAAGATATGAAATATTATAATATTAAAATATTATAAATATTAAATAAATATTTTAAATATATTTTTCTTCGACAATGAAGTGACCTACAAATTTTAAGTCAACCCCAACAGGTTAATGAATTCTAGTCCGCCATGAGGAGACTGTCGTTGAAAAAATTTTTGATATTGATAGGACAAGGAATGAAAACAAGATTTGGGCATTTCACCAATATAGCTATAATGACATTAGTTCTAAGCTTAAAAGGAGTATAGAGCTCTTTTCCATGATATTCATCAGAAAACTATTTCAATTAGATCATAATTTATAGTCGTTGCGCCCACTAAATCTACTTATTGAGGCCAAATTTTAATTACTCAACTGGGTATTATCTGGCCAATAGCAACAAAACTTGGTATTTAGTAGCGGATTTGATATAAAGAAAAAACTGTCAAATAAATTGAATCACATGAAGCCCGATTCTAGTAAAACGAAGGAAAAAGGATTTGCAGGAAAAAATAATTTTTTTGTTTAGTTAATCCAATATGATGGATTAGTTAATACAATACAATTTCCGATCCCATATTTTTCTCTCACTTACCGCTCGAAGAAAAATTTTCTTATAGTGGTAAATCATTTTTATTTTCAACTTCTTTCTAATGGTTTTTATACGCTCCAAACATGTTGCATAGAGTATAATAGTTTTGTTCATCTAAGAGCTGTTTGTAAAATCTAAAAATAATAGGGACATATAAAGATATATAATATATAGAGCGGTTCAGCTCTCTGATATATTTAAGGCACATATACAAACATACAATCTACTAAGGCTATATCAACCAAACTGGATCTTACAGTGAGAAAGTGCATAAAATTGGATAACAGCCACGCCTACCTCCCATACAACTCTTATGTTCAGACCTAGGAAAAATGCCATAATTCTCATTAACTAACTCGAAACTAACTTATCATTTAACATTGTATTCTAACATCTTATTCAATGTATTATATGTATTCAACATCTAACATTGTATTCTGTTACTGAAAGTTTATAGAACCTGCTTGGTGTAGGATGGATAGATTATTTACATGCTTTTATTGCATACATGGGAGCGAACATAGAAAAAAGTCTAATTAGTCAAGAAATAAGACTCGTCAATATAAATAAAATCATTGCTATTTCTAGAATAATCCTTTAAAGGTTGAAGGTGAAACGAGCAAAACTGCACTTCCTTCATTATAGTTACTGAAATTGAGTAATTATGAGTATTAGAATTTTGTTCTACATTAAACAAAGAACTAACGCTTCAAATTTGGTAACGTCTGAGCTAACAGTTAAAATGTTAGAGCACCGAAAGCAGTGCAGAATTGGCGAACATCCAAATGGTTTTGCTCACCACTGTATATGGTATGTACGAGGTGTGTTCAGAAAAACAATGGGATTTTTGGGTTTTTGAAAAAAATATTTAATCATTCGTCTACTTTAATGTTGCTGCCTTCAAAGTAGTCTCAAATCGATATTATGCACTTATGCGCTTTTTCCAATCGTCGAAACACTTCTCAAACTCGATTTTTGGCATATCCTTTAGCTCTTTCAGCAATGCGCTTTTAATGTCATCTATATTGTGAAACGACGGCCCTTTAAGGTTCTCTTTATTTTTGGAAATCAGAAAGGTCACACAGAGCCATGTCTGGTGAATATGGAGGCTGAGGCCTCGTCACAGTATTGTTTATGGCCAAGAATTCAAAAACAAGCAACGAAGTGTGAGCAGAATTTAGAAAAAGTGAGCAAAAGCCATTAATTGTTTTCCAAAAATCCTGGAGTTTTTTTTTTCGGATTGCTTCATGCAAACGGCATCGAACTTGTAGGTAGTATTCCTTATTGACCGTTTGACCTTCAGGCAAGAATTCAGGACGCTCTATACCATTAAAGTCAAAGAACATTCCCGCAGCAAAACACCCATCCATAAAGCCGTTTCAAACACTTCAATGGAAAACTTTTCATTTACGAACAAATTAATATAATTCCGATTTTCACTGACAATTTCAAATTAATCATAAATAAATACTAATAATAAATCCAAATTAGTATTTCTGACCAAGCGTTTCATGAGAGTTATATGTTGTAGTCAACACATCTCTAGCCTAGAAGAATGATTAATATATTATGGAAATTAATTTGAATACCAAGAGACTTAACTTAAGAACTTGACTTCATCGACTCAACGCATTTAAACCCTTAGACCCTTAAAGCATAATATTTTATAAAACAATATTCTCCCTTTCTGATTTGCTTATAATCGGACATCTTTTTTTTTACTCTTCATATTCATGTAGAGTATATATATAAAGTAATTAGAAGCTACTGGGCCAACAGCTTCATATCGTAAATGACACATACCTGCCACAAAGCAAAAATGTGTTCAGCAATTCGTGCAAGAATAAGTGAGCACATATGTAATGTTATAATTAACACACACATATAAAAATAAAATGTTGTGTTTAGAGGCGTATGCGAAAATCTGCAAGCAATGCCAGCCGCAAAACTCATAAAAATGCAATAAAAGAAAAAGACAATAAAAAGAGACATCAATTAGAAGGAAATGTATAATTGCCAACAGAAATACTTACATATATACGTGCATGGTTTGCAATATTTTCATATGATACATTTGTATTTCGGTTGGCAAGGAATAACGCATAAGTAGACTTGAATGCAAGCGAATTTTCTTGCCTTAAATATTTATCTAAAATGCTCCAATTAGCTTTTATAATGCTAAATCTGTTGCTTGAGTATATTAATAAGTAACTGATTGAGATAAAAGCATCTGCACATCGAAATAATCTAAGTCTAGGCGTAAAAAATTAAAATTTCATAAAATCAAGTTCACCTATTTTTGCTTTAAAGTGCAGATACATTTATGCATAGTATATTTGTACGTTCAACAGCTGTTTTCAATATAATTTGCTGCATAAAAATACATTCTCTTATAACAAAACCACATTTACTTACATATGTACATACATACACATGGTCAGCCAGGTTTATTTTGACAGCTTTGGTTTGTTTTCTTGGGCCTTTTCTTTGTTTTCATTTGTAATTTGTTTTGCGCCCTAAAAACTTGAGGGTTCGTGGCAAACTAACGGTATCTATTACCAACTTGCTAAGTGGCATGAGTGGTATGTGTGGCATTTTCTTCCAACTGAATCGCTAAGTGATAGCTCAAATGCTGACCACGTAAACTCGACGCGGCCACATTAGACGTTAAATACCCTGAGCGCCCGCCACAAGTCAACAATATATAAGCAATGTAGCAGGCTGCTAACTAACAGTTATTCGTATTATTTCACGTGGCCAGCAGCGCAAGTAAAACTGCCTGCAACGGCAACCGAGTCGAGTTTTCTCTCTCAGCCGTGCTTTTCAAGTACTTTTTATCGTTAATCTGTTTAATACAGCATCTCCTTTTCAACTTTCTTATTTCAGATCTGTCTTTTGTCCGATTTGCTTTCCTTTGCACAATTTTGCCATGTGCGCTTAATCTTCTGCCAACACACACAAAGATGTACTACATGTATTTGTATGTTTGTATGTACTTTATGTCGAAGTTTTCGAAATAAAAATGAGGCGTCATCTGTTTTTATTTATCTACGAGGTATCACTTTGCCTTTTTTATATCCACTGACCACAACCACGTTTAAGTTCAATGTGTGTGTGTGTGTTGGGGTGCGTTTGCCAATTTGAGCTTGTGCTTTTGAGCTTAAGTGCGTATGTTTCTGTCGCGAATTGTTTAGTTCTGCTAGTAATGCAATTGGTGTGCAAGTGACAATCGCAAGCTTCAAAGGCTTTATGTGGCTCGGGTTTGTTGCTTTGTAGCCTTACTTTCGAGCGCTCAGTACGCAATATTTTCTGCTTTTTTCTCCCCTAGAAGCAATTGGTGTCCTGAAACTGTCTTTAATGTAATAATAAAGTACAAATTTGATCACGACTGCCCGTGAGAAGCTTTTTAAAATTTCAGCGGAAGACCTGTTAATAATGGTTGTGTTCTTGAACATTCACTAGAAGAGAATTATATGAATAGTGGGTACTTTAAAGTATTTTTGGGGGTGGGTTTTTAAGGAAATTTTTAATAATTTGTTATGGTGGTGATAAGTAAGAAATGCATAAAATTTTTTTATTATAAATTATAATTATTACATTATAATTGATGTGATATATAAAACGGCTTTTTAACAAAATATTTTCACTTAAAAATTTTACTCACATAACAAATGGAATATGCTCGAGACTACGTACGAAATGGGTTTAAAGTTATAGATCGCCAAGGGCTATCAACTCACCTACTGGGGAATGTTTAATGCCTCTACAAAAACAATAACCCCAGTGGTTGAAAAATAAGCGATCTCATCTGTGTGAATAATATTTGGTAGTAACCGATAATAATCGATTATTTAGACCTACGCATCGAACCAATGATCTCCAAGAACTTCTCAAGGCTGCTGACAGTAAAAAGTAAAAAATCATTAAGCTCTTATTAAAAGTGGATACTTTTTCAAGAAGTGCCTTTTTATTCCTTTTAAGACTGTTTAGCTGTCTGCGCACACTAATTTAAAGTTCGATGCATTCGCCCTCTGTTATCTCTTAAACACTAAAATGTTGAAATCAGACGCAAGGGCCGCTAATTAACAACAGATTCTGTGTCATTCGTGTACATGTAACTGGAATCAAGCCGCTTTTATATCCAGCCAAGTGTTGCCAACTCGATTTCAAGAACAAGCTTTTTATACCAAAACATTGTATATGCCCTAAAATTGTAAGTAAATTTTTAAACTTTGTAAGTGGTTGCTCAAAACAACTGGGTAGTCGCTTAAATATTTTGCCTAGATATAGGGTGACCTCAACTTGTGAGAATATTTGGTATCGCGACGTAGTTGTACGCTTTATAAATTTGCGGCGGCATACATAGTGGTTGTGGTGTCAAGTTCCAGCCGAGGTAAAATCAAAAAGTCCGTTCGGAGGTGACCCTAAAGCTCAACGATCCTTGACTTGCTGGTTTAGCGTTTATTATGAAATCATATATTCTCTCCTATATATTTAAGAACTTCCTATCTATACACTCGGTTTAAATTGAAGGAAAATCCAGATTTTTTCTTTTAAGTCCTTTAAATTTGTATTTAAATGCTAATCTAATTGAGTTCAATTTTAAACTATGCTATTTATTTTGGTGTTTAAATAAATTTCTGAAACCCAATTGGCGTTCTTGCATAATTTAGTCCGCTAGGCACGAGAGTCAGGTTAGCAGGAAAAGAGGTAGTTATATTCAGAAGGCTTCTTTGTGAAATCATTATTAAATGCATACATTTCTCACTAGCATACGGAAGGCCTATCTGTAAATATTCGAGTGTAAGTAATTTGGTTTTAAAGTTTATTTTTGGCTGAAACAACCAATAGGTTGTGTTTTGTTGTATAGTTTTTATATTTTAGCAATTAAATATTGCATCAATATGGATTCGAATTGCTTTTGCATACATCGTATTTTTCGGATCGGGCCTCCAGTGACTTTCATTTGTTCTCAGACCTCAAGAAAATGCTCGCGCTAGAGAAATTTTGGGATAATGAATAAGTACCGGAAAGTATTTTCCGGTCCGGAAAAGTGTATGTTTAACATTTTACTGGCGACCTTCTATAAGTCTCATGCAAACATCACAAAAACGTGATATAAAATTTATTCAAACACAAAATTTTATGAAAGTGAGTTGCTCGTTTAAATGGGGTTTAAATGCCTTGAACATAGGATTTATGAATTTCCATCAATCTTATCACTCTATTTACATACTCGTTATTTTATAACTTCATCATCTAATTACTTACTTAAACTTCCATTCGTGTTTTCTGCTTAATTTGTGTGATTTATTCTAGCCCTTGCGTCACGTAGTTAGCGCCTAACTCTCCTTGAGCATCTTTTTATCAACCACTCTGCACAGTTTCTGCCAAAAAAGTATTTCCTAACTTATTTGCAGAGCTTTTCATTGTGCCGCCCTTGGATAATTCGGTAAATTGTTGTTGAATTTTTATTGAGTCAGTCGTCTGTTGGTCAGTCATTTAACTTCTCTATCTCACTGTTTTTTTCTTCCCCTCAGTTACGTGATATTATTGGAAAATGCTACCTAATAACAATTTCATTTCCCTTTTCATCACATTTACTTTCACTTTATTACCTGTGTATGCGCAGCCGCCACGTTTCGCATGCTAAGTGCGTAGGCCGGTACTCTCACACACGCATTGAGTGGTTAGTCGGGATCTACCGTATCTCCACGTGCAGATGGAACGGTACGCAGCAGAAATTTACATCTCATTGTAGCACTGGTCAAATGGCTGATTGACTATTAAGATGGCGCTGCGGTTGGTTGAATCACAATAGCCTACCAACCGCAAGAGATTTGTCGGCATTGTGGCTTTGTGCTTACTTTAAAGTGCTCCTATTGTAGGACCGAAGGATTCTATCCTGCTTTTGGATTTTAGTATTATTTTTTATGTCTTTCTACGAGGCGGCAGGTGTGCGGCATGGTACGAATGCTTAGGGAATTGCGTCAGTGAATTTGATGCAAAACAGATGGCCGACCTGAATTGGTTCCCAATTGCCCCGAAGCAAAGGCGAAACTCACGATGTGCCACTTCAACTCAATCGAAGTGTAGTTGTTGCTTTTATTGCTTTACGTGAATTGGTTTTACTCATGTTTTTATAGCACTTGCGATTACAAATGTATTTTTCATGGAAAACCAAATCGCTTTTTATTTTCACCTGTGGTTCATTGAATGTCTCCCTGATTTGTTCCTGAGTTTGGTGTGTGTAAAAATAGTTGACTGAATGGCTGGGCATTAATTGTTGCCAACTGTACACTCATGTATATACAGTTCCTTACTAACATACTTATTTGCAAAATTGAGAAATCTCATTTTCATTCACTTTATGTACTCGCTCAATTGCTTATTTTCGAAGTGCGTTTCAATATAAATGGAAAGTAAGAAAAATATATATTTAGATACTTCGTTCTTCATATTGGTAAGTACAACGCAGTAAATATTTACTAAGTCAAAGAAACATTTAATGCTGTAAAGCGATTGAAAAGCAATGAAAACATAGAAGTTGAAGCAACATAGAAGTTGAGAATAATTTGTACGATGATGTATTCAATTCATTCTCCAAGTTGCTTTTTTTTAATTAGAGCAACTTATTCTATGTATTTATGAATTCTTTTCAAGCTGATATCACAGTTAGGTCTAACTTGGCTGTCTTTAAGTGCGTTCCAAGTTTGTTTCAAGACATTTTGCTACTTGCAGTCTGATAACAGTTCCTAAAATAAGAATTGATCGTCATTAGTAAGTTTTACATCGAAAACTGAAAGAACTTATGTCAAGTTCTTAGTTTTCTAACGGTCTTTATAAAAACCTGGGACCCGATTTTCTTCTGCTTTTATACATTTCTCTCAACAGTGTAATAAACTTTCAAGGACCAAAGGCTCTATGGAGGTAAATTATAATATCTTTATTCATAAAGAGAAATTATCAAAGGGTATTCGAAGCGGTGTAATTTTTTTACGACTTAAATATAATTAATTTTATAATTTTCGTTGAAACCCATGCTATTAACTGTCTTCGAGAATATTTCCCAAGTATGAAGCTTGCATCGAAAGGAACTAAATCATAAAAATATTATGAATAAATCGTATATTAGCCTACTTTTGGTTTGCCCACCTCGGGCATTAAAATACCTTTCACATGAAAAACTGTTGAAATTTTGATTGAAGCATATTAGCTAACAGGACTTGATAGTAATGCTCAGTTTAAGTTGTGGCAAATTCAATGCCGAAAAAGTCCGCTGAATTGACAAAGGTACAATTCCAATACAACTGCGAGAAAAATTACTCAAACGTCAAGTTGTCAACTTCAATTTGTGATTGTTATGAATAGCCGCAGAACTGCAAAGACAACCGCTTTAAATAGTTTAACTATGTCTGTCGTGGAATTTGACATAATACAAACCGAGCACAGCAAAGTTATATTTAAAGTTCTCATTCATAAGCTACAAAATAATTCTTTAACAATAAAGCAACTGTTACTTTAATCACCCACAGCACACACCCTTCTTCAAGTATCGAATTCAGTTAGCATTAATTACTGCCTTCACTTTGGGACAACACACAAAAGGGCATTCGGAGAACTACATACGCATTTGACTTCAAGCTGAACACTCGTAAATGCTAACAAATTCACAATTAAATCCTTTATTAAGGGATGGGGTCAATGGGTAGAGAGTGAGACATATTGTTTGAGCACAATTTATGCAACAACAGCTTAAATCGTACTCACAGCGCAGAGGCAAGTTTAATTGACTTCTAACCACATGCATAGAAATACTAGCTAGTAACTAGGAGATTATTTCACTTGTATGGGTATACACGTGCGCAGTGATTTGCTGATTTATATAACGTGTATTATACCAGATAGTTACAAATGTATATTACCTTGATTGCAATCGAACTGTTTTTCCGAAATGTGTTGAGTTTCTGGATAATGTCTTGGTGCCGTACAAGTACAACAAGTACAAATCTCTAAAGCTCTAAGAAACTGTCAAACGGATTACAAATTCAGAAAAAATAGTTGTTAATAAAACTAGAAAGCACTGTGGGGATTTCAATTTTTCCCCTCAAGAGATAAAGAAATTTAGTATCTAAAAGGTATCTACTAAAAAAAGTAGTCTTTTTTATATGCTTTTATACAATAGACAGTGAGACTAAAGCTCTCTTATCGGCTAAATAGAAGTTTCACTTCAAGCTACTCAACTATAGAAGTCTTCTGTGAAGTAGGCACATCACTCTTCTTATAACACAAATTTCTAATTATATGATATAGTTGTTTTTGTTATAGCGGCAAATAATTGTGCTGCTGTCGAATTGACAGACTTCCAGGTGGATTTCGAGTATGAAGAACCGACTGTTGTGTTCAAAATAATAAAATATTATTCTGTGTTTTTTCAACTCAAAAAATGTTATCATCTTAGTTAATTACTTATCATACTTATCAATTAAGGTTGTGTGTCTTAATTTTATGTGTCAAAAAGAAGCTTCTTCAAAATTTAAGCGGCCTCAAATCGACTGGTGGGTTCTTATGAAAAACTTCTTTATGTCACAAAGAGTCTCAGAGTTCTCACATCGCCTATCGAGGGATGAGCGCTCTTAAAAAATTGAGAACCATTTTGAAAATTCAAAGACGAGAGTCATCGACAACATAATCAATAATTCAATTCAAAGGCGAGAGGAATAAAACATATTCTGTTCCTTAGCAAAGTCATTTCTACCAAGTTACCACCAAAATACTCGAACTGTAGTGACTACCTGTAGATGAATCGATGATTTAAAAAAAAATGCTTCCAAGGACAGTATTGCGAAGAAGTTCATGGCATTCAGTTTTGCAATCAGAAGATTGTGAATACTGAAAGGCCATCATACACATCCTGGGATATACTTCGAGAAGGTTGCCTATCCTATCCATAGTTAATCGGTTGAATACGTCGAATATTCTATTCCCAAGGGTTCCCTTGGGAAACTCAACATCCACGCACTCAAGATAACGATGTAAAAGTTAAAGCATACAAACGCATAAATTGTATATAAAGAAAAAGAGAATAAGTTGTTAAATTTCAGTTTTCAACGATTGTCGGCGGCCTTGTACTTACTTACACATACATACAAACACTTAATTCTGTAAGACAACTCACAGACATATATAAATACATGTTTTCGTAAGACTTTGTGGAAAGCTTTGGCGCACTTAGTGATTAGGTTCTGCTTGTTTTCATAGTCGTGATTTACTACATTTTCCTTCGACTCCGCGCTGCTTTCTAACGGATGAATAGACTTTGGTTCGCGCGACCCAGAAGTCAACAGCTGTTTAAATGCGCGTAAATTTTGTAATTTAGAACTAAAATTGTAATTGCCAGCAAACTAATTTACATGTATGTATGTATGCATACATAGAGTGAAACAGTAATAGAGGGCAGCAGAGGGTTCTCCGATATGCTTACAAGACTACAGCTACTACGAATTTGTAATTTGTTAGTTGGAGCTGGTTGATAGTCGTAGATTCTCTATATAGCAAATCAAAACTTTTACTAAGACCAAATTATATTCCGATGCGGCAACGAAGAAAGAAATGTATTATTAATTTCGTCGTTGTCACGAAACTGCTCCATAATTTCGAAATACCGGAAATTGGCCCACCGATTCCGCATTAAATCGCGCGACTCCATTATTTATATTTTAGTTAGTTTGGTGCACGGAGTTATAAAAATAGAAAATACTCTTTAATAGCTTATTTGCAAATTTCTCTACATTTAGCCAATTTTTAAAAGTCCTCGACCATCAACAAGCTGATGCCAGTATGAGCATGGTTAAAAATGAATGGTTAAAAAATTTTAAAGATTTCGAAAGGAAAAAACTATTTAGATACAAAAGTATATATAATTACACAATTATATATAAACTATATTCTGTATAAATTATATTCTGTACTAGAATGAATTTCTGTCGACAAAACTGAAGTCTCAATAAGTTTAATTGTTCCTTAAATCAATTTCATCTTTTTTCTACAATTTTCTAACAGCAATCGCGGGTGATCAGCGGTAACCTCAAATTTTCTTTATGATTATTTAATATATACTTGGAGTAATCTCTCTGTTATAAATTTTTTAAATCAACCTATATACTTTCAAAAGCACAAGAACATAAATTGCGTCAGATCATTAAAAAAAATGGCTTTTACGGAAATCTGTTTCTTAATCACCCTGTATATATGTAAACATTGCTATTTAATGCACGGGCGAACATACCGTGCAAATTAATTTATTCCCCACACCCATTTTGCAAGCCGCATTTTAAATAAGTTATAAATATTCAAATATTCAAAGTACCACAAATAACAATTAGCAAATTTAAACTAAAAATAATTTAAAATGGAATCGTAAATGAAGTAAAATAAATGCGTGCCAAGCAATCTTTATTTGATTATGACTGACTATTTGATCTATATAAGTTGCTTGTTCGATTTGCAACCTTCCAAGGCTTGGCAGATAGAAAATTATGTATATATAATATATAAAAAAATTACATATATACAAAAAAAGGTAATTCATAAATATTATAAGCTTATATTTATCAAAATATTAGATAAGTCGCAAAGTCGAATCCCGACCCTGGCTCAATGAGGCTGGCTGAATGAGGAAGTTATAAACCAATTAAGCTGATTTTGTATGGAACCTCTATCAGTTTAAGTAAGTAAACAGTATCAGTTTCGTTATTTGTTATATGGCATTGGGAGAAATCAGGAACTGACATTCATTTCTGGTGTGAAACCTCATAACAGCTCGCTACCAAGTTTTATCAAAACATCTCTTTTATTTTCCGTGATAACCCAAATGTGTTAAAAAATATGTATCGATACCCTTCTTATGGCTTCAGCTTACCATTAGAAGGGATTATCTTAGTACTGTAAAACCTTCCAAAAAGCTAATTATTGTGACATACCATTGACGGAAACAAATCTGGTTCCATTACGGTAACTTACTAACTTGCTAGTGACCCGATTTCACCATTTTTATGTATAGAGGGCATCATAGGAATAAACACCCACCAGTTATTTCCATATTGAATAAATGGTTAATGCTAATTTTAAATTTTAAATTTCTAGCTTAACAGCTTGCAGAATGATAGCATCTTTCATCCAATTTTGAATAAAGCAGTTTTGAGGGCGAGAGTTTGACGTAATTCCGTTAGCTGATGTAGGAATGGATTAACCAACAGATATTTACCACATACTCGATTCATTTCGTAATTTAAAATATTTTAATTATAATCCTATTGTTTATTTTATATTCTGGGAAACATATTAATTAACCAATTACGTTTATATGTGACATTATATACAATACATTTATTTCACGTAAATCTCTAACTGTGTACTCGAAGAAGATATAATTTGAATACAATTATGAGTATGATTACACTATAATGGTAAGAAGTCTGCGTTCTTCTTACTCTTTTCATTTGAATGTATTTATGTCCCCTTAATAATATTGTACGCATTGTTAAGTATTTAAATTAGCAACTCGACAAAAGTTGTGCCCCTTGTTTACAAATTTTCCATTTAACTAACTTTAAATTGGTGACGCGTTCTTACGTGAACTGTTCAACTACATTTATCAGATGGCAGGACGTGGCGGGATTCACCTCGCACGAATATATAAGTGTCTGGGCAAACCTGCAGTAGGATGTTCCTTATATTGACGAAACTGTATTAAGAAAATGTATATTATTAGCTTATTTAGAGGTAACTAAAAACTAAAAAACTAACCTAACAACGGAGTCGAGACACATAATGGCTACTTAGCTAGTAGTAGTATAAGCAGACTTAAAGCCGCTCAGTATTAATTGTGACTATCCCATGGTTAGTCAAAGTGATCAGAGTGCCGTAGTGAATAGAGGTGCGTATTACCACTACGCAGAATTAGAGTTCCCTGATCCAAGCGCTGTCAATAGAATTTTTTATATTAGTAGTGAGTCCCTGAAGCTATTTTAACTTAGAACAGACACGATATCTATATCGTATTTATATATATATATATATATATCTATATTTTATCTTAGCGATAAAATAATAACCCTAGCCCCTGTTGTTTTCACCAAAACTTGTCGTTTATATTTTGGTTCCGGCTAATTCTAGTCCAAATATATTCCAGTACATAAATATGGTTTCATAAAAAATGTAGTGAGAAAGTTATCAGTTCCACTAGTGAGACGTTGATATTAAAATCACCTAGTTAGACCGATTTTATTTAAAGATTGTTTGTTAAAATTTACTTTAACCTCAACCTCCATCAGAGAGAGTGAATAAGTTAGCGAATTTAATATGAATTGTATACTAAATTTCATCTTCTTGTCATCGGCAGTATTAAATGTAAGAAGACATAATTAAATCATCGAAACCAGAGAACCTTTCGAGAGTCTCTTGAGTCGTAACCTCAGTAGCTAGCCAGTAGCTAGTAGTAGCCAGCAAATAATACAGGCAAAATATCACTCTTTGTTAAGTTTCTGTAGATATTATAAAAGGCATGACCTAATGTTATACTATTTACTTTACACGGTGGCACTAAAATCCCCCTTAACTTGTTTTGATCCGTAAGCTAGCAACTTCTGCTCTTGCTCGCGCTTTTATATTTCGCAGTGAACGCCTCCTCGGGCTACTTCTAATGAAGTTGCTTGTAAATTTTGTTCAATTCGCTTTTTGCCTGAAACGCAAATTTTCTGCTACATTACTTGGCAACTAGTAACGAAAACAACAACGAAAACGAAAACACACTATTATTAATGCTACTCAACAAGCAAGATTCGCTCTTAATGCCTTCCCTTTTGCTTGTCTTGGCTATTTTCTAATTCCACCGCTATTCTCGCTCTATTTTTCCAGTACGTTTAATATTTGTAGCTACTTTGAAACAAAGAAAAAAGAACTAAAAGAAAATTGCCGTCTGCTGATCATAAACTACAAAGATTTCTCACATCCCTCCTCCTGCTGCTCTTTTGCAGCCCCACTTGTATTTATTTTCTTTGTGGTCTGTGTGTTTTCATAGCAATTTTTCGGTCATTTGCGAATGTTCAAAAATTTTCAGTGGTTACAAGGCATCGTAATTTATATTTTTGTGATTATGACATTTCAGTTTTTACTTTCTTCTTTTTTCCTTTAGACTTGTTACTGTTTTCATTTTGTTATTGAGTACATGGTTAAGTATTGGCTCCGTGGAAGAGTCTATAGTAATTGCGCTTGATAGTGTCTTGAATATATTTATGGCATATTAACAGATACCGATTGTCTCTCATAAGATTAAATATAGTATTTTTTATTTTATTAAATTTTTATCCTTAAAGAGAAGAGTCTAGTTAAGTAAGATATAATTACTGAAATTTTTTTATGAAACCTTCTTCGCTGATAATTTCTGGAAAGTTTTTACAAACTCTTTCTAAAAAGATAAAAATTCCCTCAAAATAATAGTAGAACTATTGCGCCTCTATAGCCGGCTGAATTGAGGAAATAGCCGACCAGGTATAATTTTGCCTGCTAGCGTCATCCCAAAAATCTAAAGTATTTGTATCAAATTTCCACCTCAAAATGTTTCACTTTATAATTATAAAAGCAGTATGATAATGAAAACATATGTGTGTCAGCGGTATTATGAATTTATTTTTCAAACGAACCAATTCCATTGAAGAAGAAACCATTGAAATTCGATGGTAGGGTGAAATGTAGTACGATGGTTCGCAATGAACATACCCAATCTTCAAACTCTTCTGTTACAATCTTATGTTTTCTGTAATTTTGACAAATAGCAAAAAGATAAAAATTATTAAATTTAAAAACGTAAAATTAAAAAAAAAAAATTGAAAACATTTGCTTTCAAACCCGTGTCTCTTAAAGTTAACTTTTTATAATGTTTGCGCCTGTTTAATGCTCGTAGAGCTATTGTAAAATAATTCTTTTTTTCCCCAGCTAATACAATAAGTAGGGAAATCATACGTCAACATAGCTGCTATGATGGCTCTAAAACAGAAATTTAGGAACTCTTTACTTTGATATTATTTTATCCCTCTTATTGTTTTTCGTACGAACTAGTTTATTTATGGTATCAAACGTGGGCGAAAGCATCTGGCGATGAGTGAACGTTGTTATCTAGAGCATAACTAATGTACATTTCGGAGAAAATGGGGGCATATTGAGGCTGCCATCATAAGAATACATAATTCATTATTAAATAGGGGCTCGAGCAAAATTTTTAATAGTTCCTCTTTGTTTGCTGTTCTTTACATGAGGTTTAATCTACAGCTGACAATCATTTACAAAGTTAGGATTTTTACCCTTTCTTACTCTTAGTCTGATTTTCTTTCTTTGCTTACATGCTTTAGACATATATAACTCAAATTGAAGTAGCACTTGTATGTGGACTTTTATCTCAAGCAGCCTTACACATAACTTTAATTTAGATGCTAATTCTACGGAAAAAACAGACGCGTACCAACCTAGCTGTACTCGAGAACTTTTCCTTGCCTAAAAAGCACTTTTACTTAATCTTGTAGAATTTATATTGATTGTCAAAAACTTTGATTACTCTAAATGCTTTCGAAAGTAGAATCTCACACGAGGTCCTCAGTCTTCATTTAGAGTGGAATTATTCTCTTAGTACGATAGCTAAAGTAGAGTTTCAAGCTAAAGGCAGCTTATATGGGAATATTTCTTTCGTTTAAGTAATTTCAAATGAGATTATATATTGTGTAGGTACCACATGGTTTTACCTCTGATTTTACGTGCTAGGACATCGTTGTTGCCCTAGCGCTTGCGTCACTATGCGACCGGCTTTTGGTAGGACCCGTGAATATAAACTTTATAAAAATTCTGCTCAATTTTAGGTATTGGATGATCACAGCACAGCATGCCCATCAGTTATGAAAACAGAATTATACAATTTCAAGGGCGAATGTTTTTAAAGCACACTTATTCAACAGCTTCGCTAAGTGAGCTGGTCTGCATAGATTTATTAATTAAATTTTGAACACCTTGAGTTGAAAAACACACATTAGTATATGCGAAAAATATATAATAATAGTTTAGTACTAGCGAATGATTGCAATTTTGGTGCAATAACAACAAGTAGAAAATAGTGAACCAGCTGCCGAACGCTGAAACGCAGCTGACAGGAGGTAGCGAAGCAGTAAGGCAGCAAATTCACGCAGCATAAATGTCAATTTGAATCTGGCCGAGGGCATTGCGCCTCCAAAGCATTTTAGCGTCAAACGGGTACGACTGTGAGTGTATACTGGTGTATGCGTATATTTGCAGAGTGAAATTAAATGCAAACTGAAATCATGATTTGGCTTTGCACAAAGTACATATGGTCTTGTGGCTCGGGGCTATCAATCTTGCGCCCGTTTGGTTCACTTCCGTCAAAAACGTAAAAAATTACGTATACGACCTGTTGCACGCCTGCTCTTCTACGAATGTACATATGTGCGTGTTGGTATATTTGTATATATGGCACGACTGGCAACCAGCTACGCTTCAATACGCCATTTTTCCATCTCACTTGTTCGATTATTATTGCTACTGAAAAATTTCAAATTTGTTGCAAAGACTTTTGTTTGATTTTGCCAGCGACAACGAGTACATCAGTGCCTCAGGGAAAACTCTTTTAATGTCATAGTGCTTTTTAAATATACTAATATATAGAAAAACTAATTTTTATAAGAATTTAAAACATTTTTAGTACTATGTACGCTTCCAATTGCGGATTTGTCAAACTGTTAACTAATTACTGTCTCATTAAAATTAGCTCCAGTATTGCCGATAGTTACAATATCATTTCATCATGCGAGAAGATTTTAATTTTCTTACTTTTATTCTACCGCTAAATTATTTATTCATCTAACCAGTTCTCTACCCGAAATATTAATAGTTTTCTTTATTAGATTTCCGATATCCTTCAACAAAATCTTAAACAATAACCTTTAAGACAAATGTTCTTTACATGGGATAAAAAGTAATTCGCTATGTGGCGCTGGGGTGAATATCTTTATAAATACCATATTTCTGATCTGATTTTATCTATCTCCAGAATTATATCTCCTATGTATTAAGGAACGTGTGTGAACTGCCAGGTGGCGCTAATTTCATATACACAATAAAAAATTTGTTATAATATAAACGTGGTGTAGGGGTTAAAGGTGGTTGATTTCACTTGGGAGATCTCAGGTTTCAGAACGAAGAGTTTAAGATTTACTATAAAGTACCTAAATAAGGATTCTCTATTCTGGAAGCTGGTAATTTTTACAGATGAATGAAAGTTTAATATTAAGTACAGTGATGAAGCAGTAAAAGTATGATTGGAATAAAGAAAACCCCTCTGTCGTTCTAACATTTTATTCCTTTTTAAACATGGAGGAGGCTGTTTTGCTGTATCTGGAGTAGAGAATCTTCTTGCCACAACTGGAATTATGAACTGTGATAAATATATTCGTATTTTGAAATCGAATTTGAATCCCAGTGCAGATAAACTTGTATTAAGAGGTCTTTACATTTTCCAAAAAGTGACTCCTAACATATTGCCCTGAATACTCGCCTTTGGATTGTTTACAAGTGACCATTCAATCTAAAAATACCTCCCCAAAGGCCCGATGTGAACCCAATAGAGAATTGATGGTCTATTCATAAAAAAGGATTGAAGAACCGTAATCAGTTATCAACGGAACGAAAATCAGTTAACAGCACTACTACGAAATGAATGGAAGAATCTCCAATCTTACGAATCTCGAATCTCGAAAAAATCGATACGAATTATCTCCAAAACTGACGAAGAAGTTGGTGGAATATATACAACAATATTTACAAGCTGTTATTAATCAATACCCAACTAAATATTAAATCAGCTAAGAACCAACTTATTGTTATATTTTTGCTAATTTTAATAAATTCTGAGGGTATACGAACACGAATTTTGCTGTACACTAAACCTATTAGAGTGCGGGCCACACTCAGGGGCTATTTAGGGCTTATTTGTAACACTTTGGTGTTTTTCGCTTAATGGCTTTTTCTGGGTGCGGAAATTGTCCGATTTCGCCCCTCTACAACACAGATCTCCGCAGAGTACATATGTTTACTTTGACAGCTGGTTTGATGGCTAAACCTCTAGAAAAGTATATTATATACCTCTGAAGGAAACACCGTGTAGCTCTTTCCGATCATTCACTGCCTAACAGCAGAATGCACTTTATGGAATAACGGCTACTACAGAGCTCCTATTCTTATATTGAAATGGCTCAGGAGGTGGAATATCAGCTACTGAAGCTTTGGACTCAGCACAAAGCAGTGTAAAAGATCTTTATGTAAAACTTTAACATTTCATGTAAGTACAGTTCAAGTGAGAAGCCAACCTGGAACCATGTGTTCGGTAGTCACCTACCCATTTTCATTTAAAGTTGTTATAATACCAAGGAATGTAAATTTCTGTCATAACAAAACAGAGACCATCAGCGTCAAACAGTCATATTAACGACCTTAACGGATCAATAAACTTTGAATGGTTCGGAGGTGGATGTTAAACGGAGTCGGTCGTCACCGCATTATTATCGATAGTTAAAAAGTTCAAATTGCACTTTATTTCGTTATTGCTGGAAAATGCTTTGACAAAGGTTGCAAAGCCAATGGCCACTCTTTGCAATAAAGGCTACTTTGAGCTGAGCTGAGTATGCAATTAAGTAGTGAAGCCTTGCGCTGCGATAAAACTTTATAAGTATTTTATCATATGCTTGCCCTATAATGTGGTGCATTAGCCAGGACACTTGTGTTTATGTTACGTGTAATGCGTGAGTGGGTAGTTCGTTGGGAGGTCAATCGTTAAATCTCTGTTGATCTTCAATCGATATTATCAAAGCTTTGTGGTGATCAAACGACGGTAAGGTTAAAAATGCTTATTACCGACTTAAAAGCTTACATACACACATTTGCGGTAAGGAGGTTGTTCAGTCCAAAAATATGCTCAGTTACGAATGCTGAAAGCGTGGCTAAGAACTTAATTTGAAAGGTATATGTTGAGTTCAATCAAGCTTTCCATCCCGGTCCTTTCAAATATATAAACCGGCAATTAACTGTTTGTAATTTCATTATATC
Organism: Bactrocera minax; assembly: GCA_021498325.1. Classification (NCBI taxonomy): domain Eukaryota; kingdom Metazoa; phylum Arthropoda; class Insecta; order Diptera; family Tephritidae; genus Bactrocera; species Bactrocera minax. The sequence goes on along the minus strand of JAKEEE010000008.1, from coordinate 5,907,397 downwards.
TTAGGAATGGGCGACTTGGAAAATTTGTTGGAACAACATTTGAATATTTGTCGCTCACCAAGAAAGGCTGAACTTACGACGTTAAGTTCCCCATTCTAAAGATTGGCGTAGATAGGAAAAAGAAATATAGAAAAGAAATATTTCTAGTTAGCAAAGAAATCCTCTTCATATTCACATTTTATCATTCGTTATAAATGTTAAAGACTATTTATGTCTAACATTGATAATATAATATATAACGAAACTCTCTAAGATGGGTATCAAACCAAACCGTGAAGAGTTTTAAGAAGTGATAAAGTTAAAAAAGAGAGTTTGAGGGCCTGCCACCTGTTTCAAATATTCTTGTAAAAAAATTTATGATATAAAGTAACACCTCAAGATTTTTATCAAACTGAAGATATTTAAATGTTATAGTCAAAAAACAAAGAAATAAAATAAGAAGGATTACCATTCGTTTAAAAATTGTAATTGAATAATTATCAAGATAAACTAAAGTTAGTTAGGTTACATTATAGGTTAGGTTATTACATAATAGGTATCAAGATAGAGTGGTCTAATAAGGCTTTTAGTATAAGCTATTGTTGAGAAATGAGAATTGCTGTCCTTTCATACTTGGAGTGTTGCTAACTAACGTTATAAATAAATTATTATAATATGGGTATCAAATTGAAGAAATATTTCAGTGGAAAATATGTTAGAAGAAGGATGACACCTTCCTAAAATTTTTGCAGAAATGAATTGATTAAATAAATGAAACACTTCAATACGAACTTCAAACTAAAGCCACGAAAAATTTCTATCACAGACATTTTTGAGTAGGGTTGCCACTAAACATTTTTAAAATAAATACAATAAACAATATTGGTATCGACTAAAAGGTATTCCAAAAATTTTCGATTTACCTAAAATATTTCAATATTTGTTGTGATGTTTTCACCAACTCTAAAGATATAAACTTTATTTGAAGAACATTTACTAAATTATTTAAAAATAACATATGTATAATAAAACGAAAGAATTAAATGTTCATTATATTCGTAGGGAAGGGTGTCTTCTCTTGCGCCTATCATCTAATCGCAGCAATCAAGAAAACAATGTGTCGTTCTGCTACTAACTACAGATATACAATTAATATATATATATATATATAAAATATTTGGTTGGCACATAAATACATATTAATATAATGAGATAAAATATATATGCCATTATGTAAGCATACTTTTATGTATTTGTGTGAATACAATTTCAATGGCGAATACATAATTTATCTGCAATTTCGTAATGTTGTTGGTAAATTTAAATTTGATCTGTGAAATTATTCATGCAATTTATTTAGCCATCGATTATGAAATTATGCAAATTGTGTATTTTTTTCAGATATTCAGATATTCAGATATGTTGAGTCCACTTGTTACATTACAATAATTGTATACATAAATATTTAATTGGTTTTACGTGTTAAATTGAATTAAATACTGAAACAATGACATTGAATTGAAAAATATATTATTATCAAATTCGCTGTGTAAATGAAAATGCATAGGTATAGCACCGCTGATTGAGCCCAAAATAAATTCACAAATTTGACAAATTTTCTATAAGAAGATATAAGTTAAGAATTAGTCGCCAGCACATAAAGAAAATAACTTTTTGTTATAGGATATAGGATATCCAGCCAGCACCATACCAACAATAGCATTAAATATCATTCTGAATAGTATCCGTTGGGATAGCTGGTAGATGTTTTACCGTGAAGCTTGCTATCAGACTCAATGAAGCATTTTACATCGCACAAGCCTGAGTGCTCTAAAATCCTTAAAAATCTCGACTCCGTTCTCTATTATTTAGATTACTGGATCGCGAAACCAAATCCTGTGTTTTCTTCTATGTTTCGAAGTGCAGTCTCCTTCAGAGAGGTTAGTACTTATTCTGATTGGAGTGTGGTAAATACAGGACTTAATCTTACATACTGTGCTCTCGAGACTAGTTTATAGTCTCAGTTTTTAGCCTCAGTTGTTTTGACTTATTTTGGCTAAGGTTTAAGCACCTTGAATCTTATACCTTTAGCCTCAGTTGAATTAGCTGTAATCGAAATTAATCCACCTAGCAGATTTGTGATGAGCTCAGGGCACATCGTCGATACACGAGGGTTTAATCAATCTTTAGCAGTTCAAGCATCGCAAAGGTGAACTTCCAACTCGGTAGTCAACCTTAACATCTAAACTTGCTTAACCCACGTGGGGAGTAGCTATGATTAAATTTAATTTTGTCCATTTTATTTTTGCTTAGTAAGCATTATGAGCAGAGTACGTATTCAATATTCTTAAAATTAATCAAATTATTTACTCTATATATGGATTATATCATAAAAGAGGAGCGTGTAGTGGTTGAAATAGTCCACTGGCTGGCGGTCGGGGAACCTGAAACTGTGTCGAAGCTGGGTTATAATTAGAATTACGCAGAAAAGCCTATTTGGTCACTTAAGAATACTTTTAATTTATAATGTCATAATGAAACAAAAGCTAAATATTAATTTATCAAATCTGCTTATCGCTCAATTCACTTATAAAAGAGAAGCATTCGTCTTCATGTGATTGTGTAATTGTTCAAAAGCGTTGAGGCAAAAAACAGTTCTCTCTACAAAAAGCTGCAATCAAACTTGTTGTTGCTGCTGCCGCTTTCTTCACTCGCCTTTGTAAATTGGTGTTGGTAGCCAATAAAAAACAATTAACGTCGATGAGTCCTTTATAAAGGCTAACACTTAATTTTAACACAAAGCATCATACCTGAACAGCGTCGTCCACTTGTCCTCACCACTGGCCGAGACGTGAATACATATATATCTACGCCTTTACTCAAAAGGCTTCGACGAAAAGGCTTCGAGCTAAGTGCTTCGAGCTACTGATGTTCTTTATTCATCAAACAATGGTTGCGGAGTAGGGTGAAGAATTAGTGCCGCAGATACCTTGAGTGCGCCAGCCAAATACGTTAGCATGAAAACTCGCCAAAAACTACACGTTGGCAGCGAATGTAATTAATTTTATTCCTATCTTCTAAATGCAATAAACAAACAGTCGCCGGAGATGACAGCCGACAATGGCGGAGCGGTTGTCCCGGTGCTGTTGCTGGTGATGGTGACGGTGCAGCAGAATGCGACAGCTGCAGTCGTTGGCAAATTGGCAATGGCAGGTGTGCGATAACCCGCTTTGAGGTGGCAATGATGAGCGACATAAATTGAAAGTAATGAACTTATTTATTTGCCATTCATATAGAATCATGTGTGTGTGTGTGTGTGTGTGTGTGCGCGTGTGTGTGTGTGTGTGTGTAGAGGCGTTCCAGTGATAGATTGTTGACTAAGGAAATCGAATAAGTGGGTGTGTGTTGCCAACTTCTGGGAAACAATTTGCATAAAATCAGTGATTTCATAATAAAGCAATTAACACCTTCTGTTTATAATTAATGTAAGGAATGAAATTAAAATGCAAACATGCAACTGAAGATAACTTAATTTTTCTAGGCATAGCTATCAATTTAAATAACTATTTTGTCAAGCAACAGGCGCTTATTAAAAAAGTATACAAGATTCGACACAAAGGAGATAAAACATAATAATCTGAATACTTTGGAAAGAATATTGGATAAGAAAAATATTTAAAGGGTTGCCACATATTTGAAAAGTATTTATGAAAAATTTTATAATATAAACAAACTTCGACAACATGGTGGAAAATGCTTATGAATAACAAGTAAGGAAGGCTATTTTCGGGTACAGCCGTACATTTTGTAATTTCGCAGCTTACAAGGATCAAAGATGGGGATACATTTTTTAGTTTTGACAAAACTCCATATCACCGAAATTGTGAATGCATTATAATCATATTTGATATGTTATTAACTTCTACTAAAGACACACACACTCACTTAATTTTATTAATACATTTTGCTTGGTGTCTGAGTTATCATCGAGATTAACCCAACCAAAGGCACGAAGTTTAATATATCGACAATATGAGCGAAAAGCCAGTCGGAATTCGGAAATCATTCTATTAGGTATACGGGGCTAGAACAAGGTCAGGATCTATTCCACACATATTCAGCGCTAAGCCATATTGTGGTCTTGAAAACTTGTTAGGTATATTGATGCTAGGACTGATTATATTTACTTTTGGCATTAAACTAAATGACTAGTTTGAGAAAATATTTACACACAATTTTACTAAGACAACCCACACATTGATCAATATATTCGGCATAAAATCAATTAGAAATTGATGAAAATCATTATATGTAGTCTAAGAGGACTCGAGTAATTCGTGAACCGATTTCACCCATTTTTGGCACCAAACTACAATATATATAAGAAAATATGTTAACTTAATTTGATTAAGATACAAGATACTTACATATTGACCTAAATTTGGTATAAAGACAACCATAGGCACCAATGTCTCATTTGGAGGGTTAATAAATTAAGGTCCGATTTCGACCATTTTTAGCAGAAATATGTCACACCTTGAAGACACTATTTCCCCAAGGTGGTTTTCCAATATCTCCATTAATGCTTAATTTATATATTGTAAAGTCAAAGAATCTAATGGAAATTAAAAAAACGTTCTATGGGAAGTGGGCGTGGTTATGGTCCGATTTTGCCCATTTTCAAGTTATAACATGAAGATGGTGAGATAATATTATTCACAGAATTAGCCGAGTAGTTCCTTAGATATAAAAATTCACTTTAAACTGGGCGGCGCCTCGCTTATGGCTCCATTTTATACCGATTCTCATTCAAACCTGCACCCTATCTATATAGTTAAAATTAATCTTTCTGATGATTTTCATTAGAGAGTTACCAGGCTTTTAGCAGTGTTTAAGATAACGGTTTTATAGAGTGTGGGTGTGGATATTACACACATCTGTCCACACACTGTCATGAAATGCTTTAATACTTTATGAGATATGTTTATATAAATATAAACTTATTAGAGTTCGGAGCTAAGCCATTTAAAAATATTTTAAAACCGTTGATAAATTATTATTCTGCGTTGGGAAACTAATATGATGGGCTCACAATAATATCATTATTTTCAGTAATATTTTGTGGTAATAAAATCTATGAAAATTTACACCTATGGCACTCACTTAAGTTAAGTAATGGATCTCAAAGCACATCTGTTTTAAGTGGCTAAATGATTTGGTCTTAAAATCATTAATCTTATTCTGTTACCAATTTCTTATGGGACACTAATATCTAGCTCTTTCCAGAAGTCTTGGTTTTAAGGGCTAGTCGACTCTTACTACTTCTCATCTTCCCGATATATGAATACCGCAGTAATATTAATAAATAAAAGCCTCGATTTATAGTTTAAGATCTTTAATTCATCGTTAACTTTTGAACATTTTGGTTATTGCTATATATCGTATATACGATTCTTGAATGTGCCCACGCTCTAGTAGTCAATATAAAGCGTTTACTGTCTGGAATATTTGAAATTATGCAATAGTTAGATATATCTATAGAAGTTTAGTCTCACAGATAGCCTGGACAATTAAAATTATTAATGAGTTTGCAACTTTAGGAAGTAAGGCAAAATTTCTCATCTGCTCAATATATATTTTGCTTCCGACAAAGCACCAACATTTCCTTCACCGCGTTTAATGTATTAGTTCCATTTCCCACTTAGTATTCATATCCCCAAACCGCTCTTCTACCTTGCCTGAATTATATCAAATTGCTTAAATTGTGAAACACACACATTCCACACCAGCGAAGATCTGCCAAACGCTTTTATTGGTTATTCGGTAGTAAAGATTTTCGTTCGTTTTCGTTCGTCGCTTGGCAATTGGCGGATGGCGTTGAATTTAAGCGTAATAATGGGAAAAGTAATTAAAATGACTGCTGATAATGTGGCGTAATATCGTGCGAAGCAATGAAATAAATGAGTTAAGTATCAATTTTACTTTGCTGCCAATGTGTATGAGAGCATGCGGAAATGATAAATGTGCGCCTGATTATAGGCTATGAAATTGTTTGAATTTGCCGATAACAGTTCGATAAGGTGCTCAAACAAACGGGCGTATATTTAAATAATTAATTTCCTGTCAAGTCAACTGGCATTAGCACAGTATAAGTTTGCCGGAGTTTAAACTAAACGAAAAGCAAACAGTTTTATTTAGAAATATTTGATGACCTAAATTGGAAGTGGAAATGTGACGCATATGAAGCGTTGAAAGGATAACGAAGGTTATTGAAAAGTTTTATGTGTAATGTGACAAATATAAAATACAAATACCACTAGCTGATCGGAAATACGAGGCGCAACGTATGGAAGCTTAAAAGAGAAGGGGTCACGACAAAAAGGCGCATTTTGTTTACAATTCGACATGTCTACATGAATAACCATCGTAAAAGTTCTAATTGGATTGGGTCACCACAAGCAAATACGCAAATACACACTAAAAGTCAACAAAACGTATATTTAATATCCACAGGCCTTTTCTAGACACCTCTGTGTGCATATTCACTCATTAGGGTTGCCCTTATTTGTATAGAAAATATTAAAATGATACTTATATTGATTATATATTGCAAACAAGTTAAAATTAAACAGTTTATCATTTAAAAATATTCAGTTTATCTAAATGAGGATCACATATAAAAAAAAAAATTTTTTTAACCCGTTTGAATACGTTATACCGAATCTATGCAACCCAGAGGTGAGGTATTTGCCACGCCCAGATGCATCGAAAACTGCTATGACGGAGCATAAGGTGACAAAAGGTCACTATTTTGGACTTGGCAGACGGTGGATTGAAGGTGGACGAGATAGCTGAGACCGTAGGTATCTCCAAAGATCATGTGGGTTCTGCTTGAAACATTGGGAATTAGAAAATTGTGGGCACGATGGATGGAGCGTTTACTCACTCCGTGTGGAAAACAAAACCGCGAGACGAACGATGGAAATACGAATTCTGCATCGAGTAATTTACAGTAATCAAGCAGTATATCTATCATGATTCCATAGTCTCGCTAAAGAGCCAATCGTTTCAACTTTGAGTCAAAACTCATTCTGCTTAACCTTATTTCTGTCCAGTTTGTGAACTTTTGTCAGCAAAATCTGACATCTAACAGTAAGTTCAAAATCAAAATGGAATGTTCCGGTCCAATCCACTGAAACCTTGATAGGCTCTATATCATAACTACGCTAATTAATGTTATAATCTAGGAAATTCTGTCAAGCTAGTGCGCCCACCAATAAAATGGATTTCATTATAGCTTCTTTACTCGATTAATATTCAGAGACTTATTCACTCATCCATTGACATAGCTATTCAACGTAGAAAGTTTTCACTAATATGAGAAATATTCTTAACTCCTTTAAGAAGTGTTTAGTTTTATTTAGCACAGTGGAGTGTGTGTGTGCGCATATTTCCTGGATTCTGACTTTGTCAGGTTTGTATTTTTTTTGCTAACCTTTGTGGTCAAGGACAGAGCAAGCGACACCAACGTAAATTTATTTATTTTTCTAGCATCCAGGGCTCTCCTTATATGATAACCAACGGTTGTTGTTACGAGCATATTAAATAATCCACAAATATCTCTGTAGAATGCTGTTGAGTTTACAGTCCTTGGCTGGAAAAAAACATAGGTCCATTTCGTTAACGTAGGACCGACTGGCGTGAGGATACCTGTAAACAAATCATACTAAAAGATTTAAGATTTTTTAAAATAAAATAAATTTATAACGCGGTGTCTTAAATTCTAGAAAGTTTCATGAACAGTTTCTTATAAATTAGAGCTGATGCAAAAATTACGATGAAAAACTTTAAACTTAACAAAGCTTTAGTGACCAAATGCAGTGTTCCATGAGCAAATGAGAGCAAACAAATTATCTATCCGAATGCTTCAACAATTAGAGATAAATGATGCACAACAACAAAGTTCCGCAAATTTGTTACCTAAAATACTCGAGTTTTCTAAAAGCATGAAAATACTTTAACATTCTTAAAAGGCGAAAAAGTATATTTCATCAATAAAATTTCATCTGAATTCTTTTCCGTCTGTATATTAAGATTGGACTTCTTTCTTCTCTTCTGGATATTGTTGTGTGTTGCTTACAATTGATTTATTTATTTATTGAGAGAAATGAGTTCAAGAAGTTATGTTGCCTCGACTGTTTGTATATAAACTATATAATATCTCAGGTTCAAATATATACAGCCTTCACGGTCTATAACATATAGCTCCCATACAACTGATTGTTCAGAATTTATTCATCTCTCTTTTATATTTGGTTATAAATAAGTACCACGCATATATTGCATAAACCATTAATCAAAGGAAACTACAGCAATTTATATTGCGCTTTTTCTTTCACTTTATTCGTTGCTTCTGTTTTCTGCTGTTTTCTTGTCATACATCTGTACATTCAATTTAAGTTTATTACCAACTTTTTTATTTGCGCTCCCCGCCACTGTTGCTTAATTGCACTCACAAGTCTGCCGGTCTGTCTGCCTTATTTTATTTGTTCATCTGTTGGTCATTTGACCGGCCGAATGTTCTTCGATAGTTCAGCTGGTGAGGAAAGTCAACTGCCAGTATAAAAGTTAAGCATTTTTCACGAGAATATTCATTGGTGTCGAGGTAAATTTTTGCATGTTTTGTTAACCCTTTTTTCATATCAGTATGCCCTTTATGTTTTAAAATCAGAGTGTATTCATTTGAATATGCATACATACATGCATACACTCGCACATACATATACATATATACAAACATTTAAGATACGCTGATAGTTGGTAGATTATGCTTTGTTTTTAAATACAATTTTCTTTTTTTCTTTCTTTTTTTTCCTGCCCTCAGATTAGCGCTCTTTAAGGCAGTGGGTCCGTATCACACTGTTATTCGCATTTGAAAGGCCCATAATGTTGCACCCATTGAGCGGCAGATATGAACAAATATATACACTAAGGGTTGTTTTTATTTGCATTTTATGCATAGTTAACAAACTGGAAGATATAAAAAGGTAGACTTTTAATTTACATTTTTGGGACCCACATTTAACTGCGTATATTGTGAAATATTATATTTGTTGCGAAAGTTCTTAAACTTTAAAGCTTGTTGTGAAATATTTGATAAAGAATTCTGTAATATTTGCTTGCAATTTCTTTGTGAGACCACGCTTTGGAACGGTACCAATAAATTTACTATAAGGAAAGAATTTCGGTTTGCAACGGAATTTTTTTTGATACAGAAAATTAAGCCGAAGATACGAGTTAGCGCCAATGATCAACATAAAATGGTTACAGAAACAGTTTTATTTTATACTCATCCTCAAATAATCAAGATCAAAAAATTTGTTCTAAGAAATATTCGTTATCTTGGAAACGGGGTCCGGCAACCGCGTCGGCGGGGGCTGTGATTCTGGGCGGGCAGTGTGGTTGTTGTTGTTTTGGTGTGGATAGAGGAGATTGCGGGTGGGGGTTTGGTGTAAGCAGTAAGAACAAAAGCGACAAGAACAAGCGCTTTACGAAACTCAAAAAGTGCCAATAAGGACACGTCGCAGCACCGAACAAGTGCGCAGTGACGAATTCGAATACGAAGACGAAACTAAAGAAACAGCAAGCAGCAGCAAGTTGCCGCAAACAACAAGCAATAGTATAAGCAAGTTCGCAGAGAAAGCCGGAAGCAGATTGCCACAAGCAACAAGCAAAGAAGCAACAATTGCACAGCTTGCAGAGGCAGTGAGAGCACTGCCAGAATGGAAGCGAGAGCAAGAAAGACAGCAGCAAAAAGAAAAGCAGAAGCCGAAGAACGTAAGCGCCTTTCCAAAGATGCAGCTGCACAATAAGCACGCAAGCACAACAAGCCAAACTGCCGAAGTACAAAATACACTGCCTGGGCGAAAAAGAAGGGCCTGTCAGGAGCTCAGCATTGACACGTCTACGCTCCGCACAAGAATTGCGGACACAACTGCAGGAAGAAACGACCAAGCTGCGCCGCCGCGGGGGGTAATTGCAGCTTTTTGTAGCAGTGCAATGTAATAATGCTTTCGTCATCACTGCCCAAGAGTGCGGCTTTCTCGTAATTAGCCTTTTCTTCTGCGTCTTCCTCGTCCTAGTCTTCGCCCTCTTGCTATGGGTCATTTGTTTCCACAGGTACCATAGCAATGCTGAGCGATTTATTGCGCAAGCCCACGAACATTCCCATGTACGCCACAGCGTTCACTTGTGCAAGCTTCTCACTGCTTTCTGCGAATTCTGCCATACGCTGTGGCATGAAAAACCTGAACCGTTTTCCTGTTGCGAGTATTTTGTTCTGCTCCGATCTTCCTGACGGCACCACTAACTTGCCCGCAGCGCTCTCGCACTCTGCCATGCACTTGCGCAATGCTCCTTCTGCCGCTTGCAATTTGTATTTCTGCAACACATGCGCTGACCAAACCATGCTGCGTTGCAGTTCCTTTGCAACTATTTGTCCTTCCATGCATGCTTCATTGAATTTGGCCCCTTTTACTGGTTGTATGTTTTTCATGAGCGACCCAAGAGAGGACCCAGTTAGATTTCTTAAGAAAAGAAGAAATACTCTGCAGGTTATCTCGTTGGTTCATCAACTCTAGATTGCGATGTGTAAAGTGATATTAAGTGACAATTAGTAGCATTTTAGTGGGTCACAAAAATTGCATTATTTCAATCCCTGGTCAACTTATCCATGGGAAATGAAATTACAAACAACTACACCGACTTTCCAGAACCCCTAAAAATTTGCTAAAAATATCTCCACCATCTCAACATTTTTCTTTCAAATAGCCAGCAACTAACAACATATTTGTTCAAAAGTCTAACAAATTATTATTAAGTACATCGGGGTATTCTGCCAAGTCCACGTAGCGGTATCACCTTTAATATGAAATAGATCAAAGTATAGTAACCAAGGTAGTACGGTTCTTATCTACATATATAGCACTCTCTGCGGAACTATAAAACTAAAATATTTACATTCGATAAACCATTAATCGATTTTAAAGTTTTCAATCAGTTGTTTTAATCTTACCACCATTCTTCAGTTTTTATACCCTCGCAACATGTAGCTACAGAGTATATTAGTTTTGTTCACCTAACGGTTGTTTGTAACACCCAGAACTAAATGAGTTAGATTATATATATATAATATATATATATATATATATATAACGATATATGATATATAATGAGATACATATATATATAAATGATCAGGATGAAAAGATGAGTTGAAATCCGAGTGACTGTCTGTCCGTCCGTCCGTCCCCCCGTGCAAGCGGTGATTTGAGTAAAAATTAAGATATTTTGATGAAACTTGGTACATGTGCTCTTTGTCACCGCAAGAGGTATTGCAGATAGGTGTAATGGGACATCTGCCACGCCCACAAAATTCCATTAATTGAAAACAGATAAAGTGCTATAACTACGCACTAAATTAAGACATAAATGTGTTATTTGGTTAAGAGGATCCTAGCAGGGCGTGGCATCTGTGGGCAAACATTTTTGTAAAAATGGGGACGTCTCCGCCAGTTATGTTCAAAACTACTAAAAGTGCGATAACTTACTGAACCCACACGCTAGAAATATTAAATCTTATAGAAAATACGATACGGAAGGCCTGCATAGGAAACCGTGTTAAATTTTGCTGATGGGTGTGTCACCACCCACTTTTAGGAGAAATCCGATATCTCAAGAAACCCATAACCGATTTCAGAAAAATTTGGTATGCGACACGCATATATTTTCATTCTTATGTCACATTGTGAAAATAGACGAAATCGGAAAAAATCCACGCCTATTTCTCATATAACATAATTTTAACTTTCATCTGATCCTTTCACTTTAAAGCAGATAAATCGAACAGCAATTAAGATATGGAAATCAAAATTTGTGCAAATAGTGCCTTCAGGATATGTCATCTTATGCGTAGAAACAGACAAAATCGGATTATAACTTTTTAAGCCACCAAATGCCTAATATTAGGACCTCAGTGTCTCTATCTGACTTTTTATCGAAAATATCGGGAAATCTATAAGATGTTGTAATGAAATTGGAGGATTATCTTTCCATGATTCCATGATCTTTCCAATAGCGTACTCTGGTATCAAAACTGGGGAAAATCTTATAAATACTTCCCCTAGCCCCATGTACCTAATATATGGATTTTCAACCTTCCGGTAGACTTTATACCATATGTTTCGGACAATATGTAAGATATCTTAGCAAAATTACCAATATTACACTGAGGTCCAAAATTACAAATATACCTTAGATTACTGCCGAAAATGTTTGAAATCGGCTTACGAATTATCCCAGCTCCCATATACTACATATAATGATTTTCGCTAATCTAGCAGACTTTGTGCCGAATATATCGGTCACTGTGTGAGTTACCTTCACAAAATTGCGTGAAAACATGTTCCCTAATATACTTGAATAATGAAAAGAGTTAATGGGATCGGTGAAGATCTTTCTCTATCCCAAAAATGCCCAATATAAGAATTACCGACTTTGCACCTGATGTTAAACCGATTATGTTGGTCAATATGTGTGATATTTTAATGAAATTAAGTGGATATGTTTTCTTAAACATAATGTGAGTTCGCGCTAAATATGAAAGAAATCAGTCTAGATCATGGTCTAAGTCGCTTATTCCTAATATAATGCTTTCCTTTTCTCTGGTTGACTTTTTCCTCATGTATCTAATATATTTATTAAACCACTTTGATTTGGTTGAGTTTATATCACATATATAACTTTTGAGTTAATTTGGTAGATTTTGATATAAATATCTCTTACAAATTAACGAATTGTCAAAATATCTGAAGACACGATTGCAATTCATTGACAATTTCTTCGAATAATGAATGTTAAATTCTGCCGCAACATTTTTTTTAACGTAAAGTTGTGCCAGCACCTGAAATCATATCCCCGCCTCTTATCTTTGCACTTTGCGAGAGTATAAAATGTTAAGTTTCACACGAACTTAGCCTTTTCTTACTTTTTTAAACTATAAGTTTTACAAATTTTGGTTTTTGTATTATCGAAATCTTGTAACAAATTATGTAAAGTATGTTTTCATTAAGTAAGCCTTGGATTTGATGGAGGAAAAGTGGTACATAAGTACTTTGACACTAAAGATAAACGGGGCGGCGGACCATTAACCCATAGCACCACACAAAATGCATTAAGTGTTTTTATTAACTATTAAGCCAAGAACAAAAGTAAAACATTTCATAAATCTCTTTTGGAGAAAACAAAAATAGATATTTCCTCCTTCTTTAATTGATTCAATGTGCTTCGAAATTTCGTAAAAGACTGAATATATCTTCGCAAAGGAAGATGGAAATATTGCAAATGAAGTGAAAATAAGCAACATTTTGTTTAACACCATGTAAGGATTAGTTAAAAAATATTTAATATGGACGTAACACAACACGAGTTAAGGGTGAATTTTGATATTTCACAAATTACTTGAATTAATTTGAAAAAAATTTGGTAAACAGTATTTCCGTGGAGCTCTTCTATCACAACTTTGGAAAAATAAGAATCGAACAACAGCCACGACTGCTTTCTATATATATTTCATCAGTTTACAATAGATAATCGGTAACCCCGAAAGGGTGAAATAGGTCTATATTTTCGTATATTTTCCCTATTATTTGTGTAGAATATAAAGACTTTTATATTCTGTTGACTTTTCTATATGCCTACCTGAAATATATAAAATCCGTTCATATCTTCGTCCAGCTCTTAATTTATTTATATTGTATTCCATATGGACGATGGACTTTAAAATATAAATATTTGCTCAAACAGCATTCTCTTCTAAGCGAGCAGCAAAAGAATACTCGCAAAAATAACAAAGTGCATTTAAAGCAACAATATAAACTCGCTAGTTACTAACTACATTAGCTACTCTCGAGTTCGAATTAGTACTAAACAATTTTTCAAACACCAGTACCCAAAATCACTCAAGATATCAGTAACAAACAAAACGCCGCATAAGCTAGAAATTTCTTTCTTTCCACTTTCTTTTTGAAGCTTTCTTTTGCCACTCGCTCATAAAAAGCAGTTGTTTTTATAATAAATATAAGTTAGGCATCTTGAAACTTGCTTCACTTCTCTCTCTGTTCGTAAAGACTTCAATTTCTATAGAACTGAATTTTGAAACCAACTTTTATAAAAAATGCTCAAGGTAAAGAGAAACACCAACCGATTTATTTATTCGCACATGTTTCTTATATTTAATGTCAATTTCAATTTTAAAATACTTTCACTGTAGTTTTCGAAATTACTACTCCGCATATGGTAAAAACTGTATGACGTCCATGAAAAAAAAAAAAATTGTCAGTAAAAAAATTAATGGATTTAAATAAATATATAGTTTCAGAGAAATAGAAGTAGTCAATAAGCAAAGGATATTTGCAATAACTATATTAAGCCTTGAAAATTGTTATCTGAAAACACAGAGGTAAGGGATCAAAAATCAACCGCTTTGGTATGTATGTATTTATATATTTTCCACTGAACTCAAGATATCTACTTTCTTTATGTGTTTTTGGGGAATTTAAATGCGAATGAAAACGTATTTACATACACAGATAGATATGCACGTACACAAGAGTGAGACTTCGTAAATTGCAATAAGTGTCAAGTTTGTTGGAAGAAGTGCTTTTGTTCGCTCGTCAGTTGAATAAGTGTTGGCAGCGACTCACTTCTCGCACTGATGGTTTCAGTAAAATGAAATAATAATGAAAAGAACGAACCGTAAGCTTCTACTTTTTTATACAACGTAGTAATAAACTACCAAGAAGCGCAGAAGACAGTTGCTGGCACGTGATAAGATGCGCCTACGACAAGTATACAGCTATATACATGTGTACGTACATATATATGTTTTCATATAAAAAGATGTCAGTGCTAATAATAGAATAGACAAGAAGGAGTCTTATAGTGTAGCAAGAGTGTGAATAATGTCTGCACTCACACTTAATGGCTTAAAGTTTACAAAAAGCAAAGTCAACGATTCAGTTCAATTGTGCAATAAAGAAGTTCCGCTCTCTATGTGATATATCATGAACATTAGCTTACATGGTCAAATTTCGACTAAGTTAACTCCAGGGTAAATTTCTAAATCGTTAAACCGACTTCAAGTAATAACATTTTTATGAAAATACAATAGGATTAAGCTATATTCCGAGTATTTAGTTGTTTTTTTGTTATTGTAGCGGCGCAAAATATATCTCCAAATAATCTGTAGGAATGCTGTCGAATTGACAACCCTTAACCGGATAAAGTTCCGGGACCGTTCCGTTTACGTAGATCCGAATGTTGTGGGAACGGAGCGCTTATCAGTCGCCAAACTCGTTTCCAAAATAACTCCGACCGAATTACTTCAACCGCGCTATCAACAGTTATTCCATTATTAATTTTACTTTATATTATATATCAGTTATTCTCGACTCCCTCGAGCCAAGAGAACTATTTCTATTCAGATTTCATAAATATATTAGATAAGAGGAGTTATCCACCAAAAATCGATAAACGGATAAATGATGATGATCAAAAAGAAGACATGAAGTTGAAATTATTTCTCTTTCTGAAGGTTAATAAGTTTTAATCGACTGGCAAAAACAGAATGATTAAACGAGAATGCCAACATAAATCTTAAATATTAACAAAATATTGGATACATGTACTTGAGTAAGGTTAGGTTTCGGATCTGATTCCCACGACGAAGAATGCGGGGATTTTTGTAATACTACTTTGTAAAACTCTTATGTATGGTTTAAGGGACCCTCACGTATCGACGAAGTACTTTGAACCTACCACAGCTAATTTCAATTTCAACCAATTTGCCCAGTTCACCGAAAGTATGATATCTACGAGATTTCAATCTCAGTATAGCAGAAGCAGGACAGTCGAAGTTAAGTGGCCAGTAGTTTGCATCTCGCTCTAGGGTAGAATTATCTAATGTATATGAATAGTTCTTTGCGAAAACATTACCCTAACTTGTTTAAGATACAGCTTTGTAAAACAAATCTCGTCAGATTATAGATGGAACTTTCTTCGTTTTCTTATAGCTACAAAACAGCTTTGTTTTTCTCAATGCTCTCAGCGTGAGTGATCTTTCTGCATTGCAACAAAATTTCATTAGCAACATAGTTATATATATATTACTATTTCTTGTATGGCATAACAGGCTGCAAAGGAAGTACAAGGCAATTAAAGGCAATTTGTCGAGTTGATGTAACGGGGCAAATAGAAAATTCTGACGAAAGGGGAGGCAGCTTACGTAAGCTAATTAGCGACGAAATGGCACTTAAATGAAGGGCGTAATCAATTTTACGGAAGCAATGATTCTTCGGCAGACAAAAAACATTTTTGTTGGTTTTGAAGTTTTTTATAATACTGTAAAAGCAGTGAATTTATTAAGCTAATAAGCTAGGTCTCTTTTTTGTAAAAAAAGTATGATTAAAGTACCATCGAATAAAATTTATTTTGCAAAGAAGACCTTTAAACATTTATCTAAATTTGTTTTAATATATCTGCTATTATGTATGCCATGCTTATCTGCACAATCACATGTTAATTTCAAAATAATTGCTTTCAGTTAAAATCAAACTAATCGACAAAGACACCAACTAATCAAGAGCTCTCAAAGCTGTGGATAGGAGCTTCCATCGAACGCATAACCCTCCCGTAAACAACGCTTACGCTTGCGTACGCATACCAATTTAATCATTGCTGCCCTTAACATCGTCACCATTTCCACCATCAGCACCATTGAGCACCCGGCAGCGTCCGCAACCGCCTCCACCTCTGCTGCCGCTGTAACTCCAACCGCTGCAATGCGTCGCTCCTCATTTACGCCCGTCTTTAGTTTGACCACTCAAGAGCCGCTCATCGTTGTTGAAGAGACAAATACCGTCGAGGATGGCTTGGAGGCGCAGGGCGCAGCCGGTGGTGTTGATACCGCAGCAGCAACACGCAAGTCCACCAGTGACGATTCTGATCCCGACTCGCCTGTCAATCCGTATTTGTTATGCCCATTTCCGGACATGCAACAGCGACGCAAACATTCTTTGCCATCACTGCAAATCACCGAGGGTATAACAGCCAGTCAGGTGCGTCGTTTGTCGGAGGTGGGGGGCGAAAACGGTGGGCTTAGTCCGAAGGAAGTGGAGTTTCTGGCAACATTGTCGCAGAAAGCAAATCCCGCTGCGGGTGGCCGCCGACATTCGGTTGTTACAATTTCAGCCGTACCACCGACATTGTTTGGTCGCAATCGGCGGGAGTCGCTAACAGGCATGCCGCTCAGGTGAGTTCAAAAGCAAGCAAGCGCAATTAATTGGAGGTGATTTTCAAAGTTATTGTTTGATTGTTGGTGGCATGTGTTAGTAGTGTAACAAACAAATGTTGAATATTTGATTCTTGAAGACTGATACTTCTATTTGGGGTTGGTGTCATTAACCAAGAAATGGACAGTTTACAAATATTTAGAGTCTTTTGTGAAGCTGGAGAGGCAAATGTTTTGAATTGCTTGCCAATTGCTTTTGACTATAGGGGATAACGAGAAATTTATAGGCCGTACCGATCCTTTTAATTTTTTCTTCCTTTCAGACCTCTCCCGGATCCATCGTTTTTTACAAGACGCCGTGCCCCAATCCCGTCAATTCATAAGTTTCAGTAGCACAGCATTAGCTAAATTTTACATGAAGTCTTTCTCAACTAGTTTTTATCAACGCTTTAGGGGCTTACTTTAAATATTACTACTGGATAGTCCCGACTTTGTTTCTAAACCTGCGTAACTACTACTGCTTTATAAATCGTGAAAATAGCATTCGAGTTCTCGGGGTTCTCAGAATACTGACTAAGTTTTATCCATTTTCTCGTTTTCGGTAAGTGATTTACCAATATAGTGTATTTTCTTATTCAACCTTTTGGTGAGTGTCCATTCGCAAATCTCCTTCATTATAGGCCCTCATTTTTTCGGCCTAGAAGTAGTGGTAAATATACCTGAATATAATGTTAAGAAGGACTTGTTTGAGCAGTATACATAATCGTACTGCTTGTCTTTTCAACATACTTTTCTTAAATTCAAATTGAAGGAGTTTTTTTCTGACTACTTAGAGAGGAGTGTTGTAGTTTGAAAGGTAGCCTTCTGAAGAATTTTTGAGTATTCTATTTTGGAATTTGTGATTGGAAATCGCAATTTTTAAATATTGCTACTCTCTTTTATGCTAGTTTCTGAATATAACATCTCTTCCTCTCCTTCTCTCTTTCTCTCTTTCTCTCTCTCTCTCTCTCTCATGCACTATTTCGCTCTTTTGATAGTGGGGGCAGCCGCCGTGGCAGCATTATTCAAGGACCACCACTTACCGATCATCGAGGCAGTATTCACAATTTACAACTGGACATCATGGATGGCATTGTGCAGACACGAAAACGTGCCGGCAGTGGTGTGTGGACGGCACCAGTACTGCAGGAGACTGAGAATAATGTGCCAGTGCAAACATAAATTATAACAACGTCCCCCTACCCCACCAATCGGCCCACGACCATCATACTAAAAACTAATAGCATCATCGACATCAATGGCAGCAACAATGGTAGCAACAACAAGAACAACAAGAAAGGTGAGAAAAATGTTAGTCAAATTAGCAGCTGCAACACAATCAAGCAAAAATTCAGCGGCAATAACAAAAAGCAAAAAACAGTAACGGGCAGTTTGGAGGGTGCAGCAGCTGAAGCAACAACAGCAGCGATAACGGAAACACCAGCAGCAACATCGGCAACTGGTAATGGACCATCAACATCATGGCACAGCAATTTAATTTCACGTTTTGGCGCATTGCTCTGCTGGCAATCGCTGGACTGTTAAACCGGCGAAGAAGCGGCTTGAGTGACTCCAATAGCGCAACAGCGCGATTGTGGCACACATTGTGAGGTGGCAAGTATGGTGGCTCTACCTGTGGTCTGTTTGGAAGTCAACCGAACAGCAATGGTCAACCGGAAATGTTAACAGTGCACTGCGTGAGCCAACAATACAGTCTAGCTCAATTTGGTAGCAAAATGTGGAGGCAATCATAAACATTTCCGTATTCCCAAATGGCACGGGTCAAGAAATCATCACACACACGAGAGTCACAAGTCCATCGATTTGCCGGTTATTTGTGCAGGCACATATGCATTTAATGGCAATCGCATTGGCGCTGTGCAGGCACAACCTGGCCAAAGGTCAGCCGAAGGGGGACGTTGGGGAGAAAAAGAAATTACTTTATATTTTCAGTTTACTCGATTTCTATTGTTTAAAAAGTAAAGAGTGGTGTATAATCAGAGCTTGAATCAAAACGGGAAAATTCTCGTAAAACCTGTGAGAGTACCAAAGCGAAGTGGAGAGCAATGGGTGCATAAGCATATAGATAATGGTCAACCTCAATACTGATCCTTTTCAACAGTTGGAAAATCAATAACAAATAATGTGAGTAAGTGAATCTTGTTTGACATCAAATAAAATTTTTATTATGAAACTAAAGTACGCATGTATAAATTTAATTCAAATCGAAATTTTAATATTCTCGAATTTTAAATACAGTTAAATATTATTCCTTTACATGTGCTGTAGCAATCTTGTTTAATAATAATATTTTAAAAAAAACGACAGGAACCTTCTTTTTGTACGCTTGTCCAGTTTTTCACGGAATGCGGGGAAATACTTTCAGGTGCTGACAAAACTTTATATATTAACAAATGTTGCGTAAGAATGGAAATCCGTAAATGGATTACAATCATATTTAGCATCGAATTAACTTACGCTGTAACCTAGTTTCATTACTATATTTTGCTATATGTTCGAGTTATTTATATTAAAATCAATCCAGTGCTGTGGGAAGGCACATACCGACGGCCATAATTTGTACTATCGAATGACTACCGAATAAATGCTAATCGAAATATTATTTTTGAATTGTATTGAGATATCAAAGGATCGAAATTTAATATATTTGGTAATGAAGAAAAAGTCAACCAACAAGGAGGAAATTAATATATTAGAGATATGGGGGCTAGACCCAGGTCTGCACCGATTTCATTCATATTTAGCGCTAATCAATTTTGCTAAGAAAACAAGTCCAATAAATTTCATTAAAATATCACACATGTCGGCCGATATATACCGATATCAACTGGAGAGGTGAAATTCACTGTACTGAGCGTATTTGGGCTAGGGGAAGTCTAGTCATCAACTTTTGGCTATAAACTCAAATATATTTGAAAATGTTTCCACCTAATTTCATTGAGGCAACTCATACATTGACCGATACATTGGTCATAAGGTTCACTAGTATAACGAATATCATTATGTGTAGCATATGGGAGCTGGGGCAATTGGAGTACTGATTTCAATAATTTTCCAACTTATAGAATGTCCAAAATTATACGTTCACTTAACGTCACACTTACGTTGCTAAGATATCTTACATGCTGACCGATATATAGGGTATAAAATCAACTGGAAGTTTGAAAATTCCTCTATTAGGTGTATGTATGAGGTATGAGGTAATTACTGACCAATTTTATCTTTTTTTAGTACCAAGACACTTTATTATAAGGAAAGAAATCTTACAGTTTGACCGATATTTTCTGTAAAAATTCAGACATAATTACCGAGATCCTCATCTTTGGTATCTGGGCACTCGAAAAGCTTTAATGCGATTTTGACCATTTTTGGATGAGAAGTGCCACATCTTGGATACCCTAATTACGATAAGTTTTACACCAATGTCTTTATTCGTGCTTGAGTTATATAATTTGAAGTGAAAGATTCAAATGGAAGATTACAAATTAAAAATGTGTTATTTAGGAAGTATGCATGGTTATAGTACGATTTTGACTATTTTCACACTGTAACACAAAAATTTCAGGACAAAGTTATGCACCAAATTTGGCTGATATAGTATATATAGGATTTCGCCTGAAAGTGGTTGGTTACCGCCCCCATTATCTTTATGGTAAAATTTAGTGCTTCAGGTATTTTTGTTCAGAAATTTAGTACACTTTTAGTCGTTTCCATATAACCTTTGTAGTGAAGGTGGGCGTGTTTATTATACAATATAACATTTTAAAATACTTTACTTTTAAAAATTTTGGAAAAATTAATACTCCGTTTCTATTATAGTAATTTGAGCAGTTTAATATGAATAATTATACCAAATTTTTAAAAAAAACTACACTATTTATTGAAATGTCGCAATTATTTATTTTAAAATTATAAAATAAATTATTAGATATTATTAGCGTATATTATTAAACCTGGTTTAACTTTTGTTCTAGCGGCTGCTGTTTTCAAATCAGTTTTAAGTGATGCTTATATAATTTTTTTGTTTTAAATGAAAAATCGTCGAGATACTTTCATTGGGAGTTTAAGTCTTTTCAGTGCCGTCTATTAATTAGATAAAGATAGGAAATCATGCTCGTAAAACTGAATATTTTGGAATTTATATATTTTTGAAATAGTTTACTTCTTTCCTGAGTAAAATAAAATATAATTTTTTTGTAGTGCTTTCTGATACGATTACAAATATTTTACTAAAATCTTATATTATTATATTATCTTGTATTATTTTTTTAATTTAATGAAATGGTTAAGAATTTATAGTCATATTTTGGAGATGGAAGCTTTGTTATATTATTATACTATCTTTATTATTTTTAACAGTTATTAAAAGGCGAACCGCCTTACGCCTTAATTGACCTATATAATAAAGCTTCGCTTTCATATTCACATATTGAAACAACACATGTGTTAAGTAATTTAAACCTCAAAAATTACTTTTTCTATTAAATGGTGTTATCAAAAATAAATTAACACTTCTTAAAATTTTGGATTTGTTGATTTTACTCCATAGCCCTTATTTCTAAGCTCTATATATAAATATATTTTATATTCATTAAAGTAAGTAAATATATTTTATCCAGCGAAAAGTAATCAGAAAGAATTATTAAAATAAAAATTAATATTCAAACTTATGACATGTCATTAGTTGACTTTATTGCAAGCGCTTTACTGTAATAAGTTGCTCATACGCACTGGTGCACAATATGGAAAAAAATAGCGAAGAAGCTGCCTCAATGGATTTATATACAATACATACATATGTGCATTCATAGATAGTAGTTACAGCTGCTAGGCCATGTCCTTGGCCTTCCTAGTGACTGCGAAAAATTTACTAAGCTCTCCTTGAATACATGTAAATAGATGTGTAATACATATGTGCATTCACATGCTTACATTTAAAAATCAAGGAATATTTACATGAGCAGTTGAACTGCTTGAACGTTTCATATTTTTCTCCTGGGCTTTTATTACCACTGACATTTTCTGCTTTCCTTCACCCCCACACACTCGTACACACAAATATATTACTGTATGTGTATTTCATTTCCCTGTAGGAAATAGCAAAACAAACTTTTAACAATAATAATTATCATCTGCTTTAATACTTAATTTGCTTGCTGTAATTCTTCGATGGCTGTCATATTTGAGTATATTGTGCGGCTGCTTGTCATTGGATTAGTGGAAGGAATCCAACGAACTCAAAGTATATAAAAACATAGATCGGTCCTTTAAATAAAACTTCTAGAACCACATTTGGGGTAAAAAATAATTGTATTTCGCTAACGGTTACTTATAACAGCTAAAAATAACCGAGATATAGAGCTATTTAAATTTAAATGATCAGAATGATGTCCATATGTCACTCTGATGTTGATATTTCCATAAATCTCTGAATAATATTAACAGAAGCATAAAATTTTGTGGTATTAATAATATACAAATAAACATATTTGAAACTGGCGCAAATGGTGGCCAAGCTGGAATTGACTGTCAGGAAGGTTTTGCTATATGTTTGGTTTGGTTGGCTGGAAACCGTCTACTATGGGCTGCTCCCTTACGGCCAAACTTTGATTTTGGACCTGTACTGTCAACATTTGGACCGTCTGCGGGAAGCAATTGTACAGAAGCCACCAGCTTTGGCCAATAGAAGAGGAATTGTGTTCCAATGTTCTTTCCATCAGGACAACGTCAGGCCACCACATCGATAGTGAATCACTAGACGCTTCAGGAGCTTGGCTGGGAGATTTTTATGCATTTTTATTAATTTTCGTAGGGAGGTTTGATTTAATCCCCCTAGTGACCCAATGATGGTTGATGAGACAATGATTAGTACTATGAAGTTGTTTTGCATAGTGTAGGAGATTAATATCAGAGGGGCGATTTTTTGTCATGTTATCAAGGTTAGGGCAGTTATTCATGAAAGGCCTTCTATTACGTTGGGGAATCAAAAGTGGAAGGGGGCCGCCCCTCTTTTTAAAAGAAGGGCGGAGGTGATGATTAGGTTTCTGTAAACTGGGCTATCTTGGGTAGCGGACCCCCCTGGTACCAAGTAATTATTACATGTTCCTGTCTATGGCGAATGATTTTGCTAGTAAAAAATTCTCCTCGAGAGAAATCTGTGAAAATCAACTGTCCCAATTTTTTGTCAGTAGGGATGAGGGTTTCTATGAGACTGGCATTGTGAAGTTACGTTCAAAATGGAACCAAGTTATCGAACAAAACGCTGCATATTTGGCCTAAATCGGATAATTCTAACTATGCTAAATAGAGAATTGAAATTAATGCAAAAATAATGGATTAATTTTTACTAGAACTTATATTTAAATTCTCATGTTGGGTTCTTAATACATAACCACGCCCACTTCCCATATAAGATCATTTTGAAGCCAATAAGCTTAGTTTTTCATTCAATATATCTAGCATCAATAAAAGTAATGAAACAAAAATTTGCAGTTTGGCACCACCTAATATATTTCTTCTAAAAATGAGGAATCGGTTTACATTTTCCCCAAATTCCCATATCAAATAATAAAAGGATTTACTACCCCTCTGGTTGGTATATTGGTCAATGAGTGCAACCTTATCAATAAAAAATGATTTTTTTTTGGAAGCAATGAACTTTTATTTTAAAATAAAGTACAGAAAAATTAATGAAGTGGCCAATGTTTTTCATGGCTTCAATAGGAAATTTTTATGGGAGTCTTTTAACAGGTTTTCGATCAAATGAAAATTGTGACTGCGTCTTATGAAGACCATTCTGTCTGTTGGATTTTGCACTTTTATTCCAGTATAGCTCGTTCTATCTCAACGTGCCGATTATTAGTTTCCAACCGTTCAGCCAGTCGGCTTAGTAGCATAGACCATTCACTTGAGTTTAAAAAGTAGTTTAACCCCATGAAAAGTAATTTGGTGTATCAAATGTCATGCCTAGGATGGTCAATTAGCATGTCATTTCATGATGTGATTCGGTTAGCAAAAATATCGTTCTACTAAAGCGATAGTACAGTTTGGGTAAGTTTGTTACGTGAACGGCTGGCTATTAACTTGATAAACCAGAATGTCGTGAGTCATTTACCTCCACTACACATAATTACCATAATATTCTGTTTTAAAAAGGTATATACCAACAATACCAATAATATACCAATAATACCATAATACCTTCGGCAAAGTAGTAGGTAGTAAACTTTTCTGAATACAAGGCACCCAGAATTGTATCTTCAGAATAGGTCGCAATAAAAATAGGAAAATTTAGCTTATTTACATATCTCTTCAGCCCAAAACGGTGTCTCGTCGCTGTAAATGTAATGACAATTGTACCGTCAACATTTCGAAATATTTGGAAAACGAATTTCTAAATTTTTTTTTAAGTTGTTGCGATGTAAATCTTTGCATTATGAAATTATACTGAGCAATAATGTTAAACTTAAATGTTCTAATGAGTTTACTTTGACAGCTGTTTTGACAGCCATCCCTCTAAGAAATAATACATTTCTGAAACAGCTATACCTACGCCTTGAGCTTCTCTGATTTCGCATGTACGCAACACCTCATTCAGCAACCGTTAATCAGATTTCATCCGAGCACATCTCTTCACCAATCAAAAAGCAGCAAACGTACAGTACAGTACAGTACAGTACAGTACAATATGTTTAACAATGAATGGCAAATCGATTATTTACTTGCTCAATATTATGTTGGGGAGCCAGTGAGTAAAATAATGTAAAATTACATAACGACAAGCAATTTCTATTTCCATTCTACTGTTATTTTCGCGTTCGAAGCATACACATATATATATCAACTAACTCTTTCCACATAAAAGTTATGAAATACTTTTACGACATACTGTCATCCAAAGTATCGACGTAGCGTGCCCAATACATGCGCAAAATCACTTACGTTGACGTTGGGCATCGCTTTACCAGCTCTAAAAGCCATTTATATACTGTATATAGATTGGGTCGAATGTATACAAATGTTATAACAAGGCTAAATGACGTTTTACCCCGGCATAACTATCATAGATAGGTGACATATAAATATGTCCAAACCACAATACAAATATAATAATACACCGTGTTGAAAGTTTTATCAGTTGTGTGGAAAGTTAACCTGTTTGTTCGACTTAAAATATGTACAAATGTGCACAGAAATTGTTGAAAAGAAACTCAGTGAATCAGCTTAGCTTTTTTACAACCTCAATGTGGTAATTTATATTTGCGCTTGGAGTATTATTTTTGGAATTTTTACAATTTATTTCTTGAATAGATGTGCCACCAACATATGCATTTCTCTACGTAGCCATATATGGGTATGTATATATGTATGTTCATATGCAATTAAATGGTTAAATATGCATAAATCTATTCGGATCTTCGCGCTGTTTCATGGTTTACAAAAATCCATAAAAAGTCGTATTTGAAATAACTATGAATTCAGTTGTTAATGACTTCTTGATGGAATGAAAGTATTGTATAAATATTAAGTATTGTATTATAAGTATAAGTATTATATAAGTGTTTAAATTAAATAAATAGAATAAGATATAACATAGGAATATATTTTTGAAAAAATATAGCGATTATTTCCTCTATCTGACCTCGTCTGTTCAGATCATTAATTCTGGAACGGCAAAAGAATACTCACTAAAACAATAAAGATCAAATTAAGCAACTGCACAAAGTTAACAATATTTTTTGAGATTGAACATCAAATGTTATATTCAAACTCGAAAAATGAAAACTGTAAAATTATCAACAAACTTTAGAAAATTTTCTTAAAACACCAAAACAAACAAAATAAAACATACGATTCACAATTGAAATGCTACTAGTATTGTTAAATATCTTAAGGTAATATCTTAAGGTATCGTAAGGTAATAATAAGGTAATAGCCCAGTTAAGGTAATCTTTTGTTACTCGCTTAAGAGAAATGAATTACTGCAAAAGATGTCAGACACATATATGAAGCCTCTTGAGGTATCGTTTTATAAAACATGTTAACCGATATTGTGAACCGATAACTAACATTTATACTGCTGCCAACATAGCGGAAAGAGGAATGCAGCTGCGACAAAATCAAATAAAAAGACAAAAACAATGAGTCAAGTAGCCAGTTATTTTCTATAATATTACATGTGAATATTCCGAATTCAGAGAAAAATACTGTAGAGTCAAAAAATATTGCTAAAAAAGGAAAGAACTCAGTAATAGCAAATTTAACTGATAAGAAAAAATCATTGTTAAATTCCTCGAAATCAAAATTCTCGAGGCACAACCATTTTCAAAAGACCAATCATGTGAGGAGATTGCTCAAATGCGATCGTCATTGATTTCAAAAGACTGCAATCGATGAGGTGCTAGTCCAAACTGTAAAAATTGTTGCCCCGTTTCGAAGATATGAACAAAACTAGAGAAAAAGAAACGTCAAAGCAGACATTCATGTCGATAATTTTGGGAAAGGCACATGATTTTTGTTTATTTTGAAAACTCAGACATGATGGCTTTGTCAAAATGTATGTGCAAGCTATACTTTTGAAAAAAGATTAGCCTGCTGAGAAATCTCTCTACACAAGAGAGATTCTTGCTGATCAAAACAATTTGACCTCTGTCTATGTGCGTCACATACCGATAAATGAGTATTCGGAGCATAAATTTCCGCTTCCAATCTGCATGCCATAATTCACAGCTTAGAAGCGAAACTAAATGGTTTCCATATAAGAATTAACTTCCGATTATACCATAACAGAAGAAGGTTTTAACAACAAAAGAAGCAGAGAAAAGTAAAGCTTTTTCAACGTCACATTTAAAGCATATTAAATTCTACCATATAAAGAGGGTGTATAAAGGAAAGTGCGTTTATAATCTAGGTATGTAAGGAAATGCACATTCATGATAATTCAATGCACATTGCCATGAACTTTTGATGTTTAAACACAACTATAACTTTTATTTTAATAATAAAGAGCAAAACTTAAGCAACAAAATACGAGCAAATGATGCGAACAAAAACCTAAGGGGGTGCTAGCGCAAAAGCCACATACGAACACACGCAGAAAACTAATGCAAGCTGAGCTTACAAGCAGGAAAATAATAAAGAGCATTAAAAAATTGCAAAAAAGCAGCAAATTGCTCTGTGGTGGATCCAAACAAGAAACCAAAAAGCATATGAAGAAGAACTGCAAGTGTATAAAAAGCAGAAAGCGCAACAAAATTACAGCAACAACAAAGATTTTCCGAGCGCATTTCCACTTTCCGTGGTAGACGGAAGGAAATTGCCACAAACAACGACAAACAAAAAGTGCACATGCTCATTTAACCATACGTAGGTATGTGAGTGTATTCATATATACCACCGGTATACCCAGCAGATAAATTTTTTAATAAAGAACTGAACAGTG
Organism: Bactrocera minax; assembly: GCA_021498325.1. Classification (NCBI taxonomy): domain Eukaryota; kingdom Metazoa; phylum Arthropoda; class Insecta; order Diptera; family Tephritidae; genus Bactrocera; species Bactrocera minax. The sequence goes on along the minus strand of JAKEEE010000008.1, from coordinate 5,879,570 downwards.
GAACGTATTTTCCAAATTTCAGTAAGATATATTCACTATAACTATAGACTTCCAACACCGATGGACAAATATCTTTTGTTGTCATCGTTTAGCTCTTGCAATTGTTCAACTTTGGTTAATGAGCATCATTGCCTTCAGAATATTCTAATATGTAGTTAATATTATAAATATAATATTAGGTCTAGTAAAAAAGAAACCCATTCTTTTTCCAATAGATGGCTCGTATCTCGCGTTGCATAAGTGCAACCGTTACACTATATAGCATTAGAAAGATAAGACTTCGTACTAAAAAAAAGTTCTTAGACAGTTTTGTAATGGTTTGACTCGGTTTTGTTTGAGCACATGTCAAAGATGAAAACCAGCAATAAGAAAATACGCCATATTTTACAATTTTTCTCCGATATAGGGGAAAACGCAAGCCGGGCTTGACTCAAACAGTTGGATGTCAAAGATGCAACATGCTCTGGAAGGCTAATTGTCGAAAGTATCGATAAAATAATGGAAATCGTCAAGTAAGCACTGTTTCGATTGCCCAGGAGCTAAGCATTGCACAAAAAACCATTTGAAACAATTTAAATAAAGCTAAATACAAAAAGAAGCTCGATGTATGGGTGCTACAAGCAATTTTTGGCATTATGGAACTACCTTCAAAATCGCAACAAGTTATCGAACAGAACAGACCTCTTTGACCTAAATCGGATCTTTCTAACTACCAGACCTAATATATTGACAAAATGGGTGAACAGAAGAATAACACATTTCATTATAAAAGGCATATCCAAAAAAAAAGTTGAATCTGAAGGAAGAATGCCTTCATCGCTAAGAAAAATGTTTTATTGCTCTATAAAATTCAATTAAATGATGAGAGTGCCATCTCATCCATATTTAACACATTGGTACGCTCTGCATAGAGTAGGTTAGGAGTCTCCAAGGTTCTCGTGACATCCTGCTGTCAAGCATTAATAAAAACTTAAAGCTTTAGATGAGGGAAGTGTTTACCTATTGAGAAGTAAACAAGTTTGTAAATTCTGTGGTCCACTCAGAGAGCAACTCAAATAAATATATTCTCTCTTTTGTTGTTAAACGAAGCTAAATGTCGAAAGCGCCGTAGTCGAGTCCACATAATCGCATTTGTAATAAGGCCCTTTCTGAAAATTTGAAGAATATCTCATACTGTTACAACAACAAATAAAGCAACGAACGAATTGAGTTTTGTTTCATCTAAATATATTTTCTATTGTCTCATATATTCATTTACGAAACAAATTAACCTTAGTGAAGGAAGCTTGTAAATAATAGGAGAATCCGAATATGAAAAGTTTTTTCCAGAATATGGTCCGCCAAATCAAGATTTTTTCCATTTTCATTTTTAATGCTCGACTTATGCATTGTAATTAAAGGTTACCTACCTACAAGATGTTTGGTCAAGCTTCTTCTAATCTATGTAGTAAACTATTTGACGCTCAGGACAAATAGAGCGGTTGACATATTACCTAGATATCATCAGCGTACGTCAGCAGAAGTGTTACAAATTATTGAGTCTGAAGTTTTACTTTTCGAAATATTGTTTCCAATATTTTTTTTTTAAAGAGATTGCGAGACAGATAGTCATCTTCTCTGTTACCTGGTTTTGTATGAAATGGCTCGGTGAGGCCTTTCCGTATACTGACTGAGCTGGTAGTGTATTTCAATACCAATTGAGAAAGCGAATTTAAATAAATTTTAAACTGGCTCTAAACGAGAAAAACTGTATATTTATATATATTAATTTTTACTAAGTCTATGAAGTACATGAAGAGATAGATAGACGGCAGAGTTCGTAGTCGGCTGCAGTGACTGGGTTGTGGATTTAAATTTCACCCGAAGCAAATTTTAAATTACAGAAAAAAATCTGACATGAAATAATATGCTTTAGACGTACTGGAAGTCATAAATATAATAGTATCGTCCATTGATTTCATGAGAAACTTGAATGTGTGCCCCTTCTTACTAGAAAAACCTTTTTGGCGTTGGTCGAGGCAAGGATCTAAACCCGATCTTGCAGTATTACCTAAAATCTTTCGTTTATGGAAGGGAGGGTTAGAACTCAACAACACCCTAAACCTTTTCATAGAAACCCGATTCCATATTTACGAATGCAAACCTGCAGTGAAACCTTAAATTAATCAAGAACAATAAAAATACCAATTGTTTCGATTGAAAAAGTCAGACATTTGTCTGACTGGTTAGTTTTGTGGTTCATATGTTGCTAGTTGCAAAGGAAATCATAACTAGTTGATTTGACTAGAAGGATGTTATTAATGTGTATATATACATACATATTTTGCATATTTGTGTTCCTTAAAACGAAAATGTACATCTTGATACATATGTACATATGTATGCATGCACATCAAAAATGCAGTCCCGGAACTTGCTCATTTACATATCCTCTGGGGTGCTGTTGGAGTGTGTGGTCGCGACGTGAGAGCGAGGGTGTGAGTTCTGTATGGGCGTGCAACAAGTGAATGTTTTCGGTAGGGTGAATCAAATTAATTCTAAATTTAGAGGAATTTAAAGGACACCTACACGTGAAGAATGGAGGAAGAATTAATGGTAGGGGTTATAAATATATATACATATACATATATATATACATACATATATACATACATATATATACATACATATATATATACATACATATATATATACACATATATATATATATGTAGGAATGTGCGTTGGTACACACAAAATGTGCTTAACGAACAGTGTAATAACGCATTAATTGAAATGTTCCGCGAGTAGCGGATTAAACGTGCATATGTATATACATATATGTACACATGTATGTATGTAAGCGTGCTTGCGTGCTTAAATTACAGTGTGTATTTATTTATATACACAGAGGTGTATATGAGCTTTGACTTATTTGCGGTGGCATTGCATGTACAAATGTACATACAAATACAGCCGTGGACATGTAAACAGCACAAATGCGAACCAAATATTATATCTAATTTCATAAGCCGTAAATTAGCTGAACCCTAAAAATGTTGCAAATATCTACTTGTTATCGTTATGAAGCTCATATCCATGCACAAAATTTCTATAAAAATTTTGCTTTCTATAAATTTATACTCCTGCCGAAATTGCTGAAATAGTGCTTTGCTCTCGAAAATTTGTATATAATTCTCTTAATCTAACAAAAAAAACACACCTTGTGTTAACAAAAAGATACATATTAGTGTTGACTAAATTATAGTAAGGAAGAGAAAAGCCGATACTTTTAAGTCAGCAAGACAAATTATGAGCGAAGTTAATGAAAAATATTGTGTGAATGTTTCTGAAAGGTTTGTAGGAAGACGACTTAACGAAGCTCAGATTTTTGGACGAATTAGCAGGACGAAACCGCTCTTATCAAAACGCTATATTCAAACTCGACTAATATTTACAAGGTTCACAGAGAGAAACCAGCACACTTTTGGGATAACGTGCTTTGGAGCGACGAAACCAAGATAAATAGGATGGATCCACATGGAAAAACAATTATACGTCCTACGCAAGGTCAAGCTCTTAACCGTAAGTATACAAAAAAAACCATTAAACACGGTGGTGGATTATTATTATTGTGGTTATGCTCTGGGGTGCGTTTTCATGGTATGGCCTCAGGCCAATTCCTCGCATAAATGGTAAAATGGACCAGTATTAGTGTTCGGATGTACTACGAAATAAAATGGAGTACTTTGTGTTTGAGTCCATGCCCATAAGCTGGACATTTATGAAGAACAATGATAGTAGATGGCAGATGGCGGTAAGGAAAAAATTAGGCTATTGGATTGGCCGGCGCAAACCCCGGACCTCAATCCAATTGAAATTTTGTGGAATGATATCAAGACAAAAATGGCAAGGAAAAAATTTTAAACTTTTGATGATTTATGGGCTGGAGTTGAGAGGAATTGGTATTCAAACCAAAAGGAGCGTTGTCAAAAACTGGTGAAAGCATGCAGCGAAGATGTGAAGAAGTAATGAAAAATGGTGGATATAGTATAAAATCCTAAATATCAGTCCCATGTCCTTTATTAATCATTCGTATTCTTTTTTCACCTTTTTGTAAACTCTTTCAGATTGTGCTAATTATGTGTCCCAGCTGCCTCGTAGAATATTGATGTTTTCGTCAATTTTTACTGATAATAAAATATTTATTGTTTTGTGTTTTCTTAATACGAAAGTAAATAATTTTCAAAATAAAAGTTATGTTACGTGATAAACTTAATGGATAAATAAACTTCTTTTCTCTTAAGGCCAAGTGTGCTTTTTATGTGTCCATGGCTGTATGTGTATATATGTTTATAATTGCTTACTTATAAACAATTACATGTGTATTATAAGCTTATGGAATTATACATTTTTTTGTGATTATTCCACACACTATTATTTATTAAAATTTTCAATTTCCGCTTACAGGTTACACCGATAAGATTAAATACAACTTAACCGAAACAACAACAAAAACAACAACAATGAATATAAGCAATTATAGCAGACGTTGCAATGCGTCCGCTGCTCTAATCTCCCATTTGCACCATGCACCGATTATTTACGGAATAATTGATATCACTCAACAAGCAATGTAAATTACATATACACTCATATACCGATAATCAAACCAAAAATTAACACTTTGATGAGATGAGAAAAAGGACATAATTAATTATTATTAAATCAGGAATTGATAAATTAGTGGTTAAATATATATGTATTTACAATATGTGTATGTGTTTGTATATTTTCGAACTGCACCCAGCAAATACGCTTACTTACACAACATGAATACATACATACATACATGTGCTGTGTATGTACTATGTATGTGTATGTGTGTTTAATAAAAAATAAGCAACGGTATGGATAATAAAGAAAGTGAAATAATAATAAATGTATGAAAGTAGCGCATACAATTAAATAAATTAATATAAATTATTATAATTTTTTTTCTGTTGAAATGTTTATTATTATAAATCGCGTTAACATTAAAAAAACTTCTCAGAGTTTGCATAATATTCAGTTGATGTGAGATACAATCATAAGGAATCGATAGTATGACTTCTGTGCAATATTAATATATATATATTAATAAATATATATATATATATATATATATTTTGGTACATATATATGTATGTTGTAGTAACTCATTACTGTCTATATAATTTAAAACTATTCATCTGAATTACTTGGAATGACTAGAACATCATGTGAAGTTCGAGAGGTTTTGTATATCTTTCTAAACAATTTTTCCTAAGAGAATCGAAGATAATCAAAATCGCTCCAGTCGTTCTTGAATAATAAACGGTGTAATTGAACCTTTTTAAAGGTTTAAAACTTTATTTGATTTATATATACGCGATTAGGTAAATCATCAGAGCAGTTAAATGCTAATCTTAATATATAAAACTAGTTTTAATTTTCAGAATTGCCTCGAAGAGAGTTTTTTAGTCGCCCAAGTCGGTGCCAAATCGAAACAGAAAATGAAGCAAAATTTGCCCCTTCCATGCAGGGAAGGCTTCCAACAATCTAAGATTGAATGCTTTCATAACAACAGTATTTTGTACACCGTTTCGAACAACTGTAATGATTACGTTACTTATGAATTTCAATTAAAGAATTTTTAACGCCAAGTTTCCGCATCATATATAGTATTATATATTTCCACGGGCATGATGAAAGAAAGATCTGTAAACAGTTATTTTAAATTTAAAAGAGATTTTTTTATTTAAATGTCTAGTGAATTCATAACAACCCTTGTTGACCACTCGAATACTGTGTTTGATTTCAAGGCAAATATTGTTACAAATGCTGGTTCCGAGATAAACAAATTTGCCGACAACTTCTGCAACAACAAATCTGCGGAATTGTGCGTTAAAGTGATTCCGTTATCAGTCGATTTCTTCATTCTTATACCCTCATACATAACTATGTCATTGCTCGAGAGACAGTAATGTGTTAAATAAATTATAATATTTTTGAAAAATATTTGATGCAAGCAATAATATAATAAAAATGATGCAAAAATATATTATATATTAGAGCTCAAATTACTTTTGAAATACACATTTCCATTAGTAGGCGAGCTTAATACAACCAAGAGAATGCGAAAAGAGGAAGCAAATATTAAGTCTCAAAAAATTAAATAATTACATTCTTTTAAATAAGTTCTTAATTAGTTATTAATTAATTAAAGAAACATTTTCCATTCCTATATTTATTTATTATAAAAATTGCTTTTTAAAAATTTATGTTAAATACTCACGTAATGCTAAGTACATACATACTTATATATACAAATATGTAAAATAAGACACATGATTAATCTTGAAATATAAAAAGGTATAGATTCTAATGAAAACGTAGCGTAAATATTCCTAGACCCTCAGGTGTTGTTTGTTTAACATTTTTCATATATGTATGTATGTCATTAAAATATGTTTTTCATATGACCAACAAGTTTGTCAGTGGAAAAAAAAAAACAACAATTAATATCAAAATTTAAGTTATTTACTTTTACAACTAGCGAATTAGCGATGGTTTAGTTTTAAAATAAATAATATGTACAATAAAATATAATTGTAAATTAGCAAAAATTTCATTGCATTGAGATGTACCACGTACCTTACCTTAAAAAAGAATATAAGTAAATACAAAATGCATATTTAAAAGTTTACGTAGTAACTAAAATGAGAAAGTAATGATTAATTAAAAAACATACTTGTTAAATGAAATTCTTGAAACTTTCAGAAAATTTTTTTAAAGGAAATTTGTTTTAATTTTATATATTTATTAAGAAGCCGACCATATCTTCATGCTTCTTTTTTTTTGCAGTTTTAGTATGTTTAGTCAATAATAATAATTGGCAACGTAAGCTAAGGGAAATTTTTAAAAGGAAATTTTAAGCGAAAATTATCCCAAATTGTCAGCTTGCACTGTTCCCGTACATAAATACCCAATAAAGTAGAAGAAATTGAGAGAGTGAAGTAACAGCAGATTTTTATCGAAAGTTGAAAGTTTCTGCTAGAAAAAAATGTATTGGCAGAAATTCGTTAGCACATCATTTTTTTGTTCCCGAACTATCGATATTTCTTTTTTATGGAAAGCAATTTCACAGTCTCCGGATATTTTTTTCATAGAAATTGTTATTGAAAAAGTATCGGAATGTAATGATTATACCGTATTATTTACAACTTGGCTTTCGATACTTTCAAACCCTTATCCATCACTCAAAAATTGAGAGTGCAAAATGAACTTTTAACCAAGATCGATCGGAATTCCGACCCATTACTTTTAGCAGAAAAATACAGTATGGCGTGACATCATCAACCGGAAGGAAGGAGACTTCGATTATATTTAATATGAAAGTTTGACGGTTTCTTTCATTTATAATGTAGTGTGTCTGAATTTTGTCATTTGTGTCAAACATTTTTTGCTGGAGAAATTTTAGGCAGAAATTATTTTTACATAGATATTTATTTTTTCTGCTTTATATGAACAATATATAACACTATCTGTATTTTTTTTACTCAACATATTTGTAAACAAAGTTGATTTGTTGACTTCTTCGGGTCTTGACAAGTGGTGACGAAATTCCCCCTTCGCAAGTTTTTCCTCTAAAATTTATTTATAAAATAAATATTTTATTAGAATAAATGGTTGGTGTTTCAATTTTTTTTAAGTTTAAATTTTTTTTTGTCAGATTTTCTTTGACTTATAATAATTTCCAGTTCCAGCATAACTATAACTAATCTATAAGGATGGTTCTTCAACGCACAGAAAAATATGAGAATATGTTTAATAAATATTTTAATAAATATAATATAATAATAATATAATAGTATAAGGAGAAATATTAAACAGAATTGCTGTAACAACTAAACAAACGTACTACTTACGTAGAAAAATAATAACAATTCGAAAATACCTACATTAGATGGCCGAATGCCATAAATATTATATTACAGGAAGACATGTAAAAGCTCATTCATGAGCACTGGAGCCCCCAGCTAAATGATGAAGTATAGGTTAGCATATCGCGCCATTCTTTGAAATCACAATAAGATTAATATAGCGATAGACTTAGTTACATGTGTGTATTTCTCTATATGTATGTAGCATATAACATTTATTATGAAGTGAACAATTCTTAATTTTAAAGTCGCTGGACGACAAAATCTTATATAAACTGTTTAGCGTTAAATTTCGAGTTTTAAATATTGTTTTTAGAAGTAAAAATACATACATACATAAAAAAAAAAACACAAAAAATAAATACTTATAAGTGAACGTATGAACAATCAGTGTTGCAAATTTTACCAACTCTCCATTAGAAGGTTAAACATTTATATAATACAATGTTCGAATACACATAAATAAAAGAAAAGTTTTGCATTTATAAAATTTTAACTTTCTCCACTTTACAAAGTAATCATAAATATTTTGTGTATGTGTGTGTTGTTTTAAATAAAATTTAGCGATAACAAACACATTTAGTAAGTAAATAAAAGAAAGCAAAAGCAATTCATGAACAAAAACAGCAAAATTAAATTCAAAAAATAAAAAATAGACGATTGCAATATTTACGTAACAAAACAAAAAAAAAAAAAAACAGATAAAAAATTAACTCTACAACTATAAAAGGTATTAATATTTAGAGTAAATTATGTGAAATACAAAAATATATTGTATGTTTATGTGTGTAAAAAATATTCGAATAATTATAAGCAAAAGTATGAAGCATTCTTTACATACATACAAACCTACAAACGTCATCGTGAGAGTCATAACGGGCATGCTGTCATGGGCAGGCGAACGTCGAAAAACAACAACAACAAATGCACGAGCAAAATATAATTGATATATTTTTTAGTAATTAATCAAAGATATTATACTTGTAAAAAGAAAAAAAAAACATGAAAAGAAGAAAATGTAAACTCGATAAAATAAATTGTGGAGTTTCTTTTATTATTAATTATTATTATGAAAACTTTAAATGTGAATTAAATAAACTTAAATGTTGAAACAAATTTACTACAATAACTCTATAAATAGCCATGAATATGGATAACCATGGCCACTCACTAATGGACTTCTATGCTGTTAGATCGATTAGAACGTTGGAATATTAATGGTGTATAAATAAATAAATACTGCTGCAGGAGGATTAACAATTTCACTATGAAAAACACAATTATTGTTTTATTTCTCGATAAACGAAATAGTGATTAATGATTGAATAAATAACATTGCATCTCCACAGATAATAACTATTGCTGACCAACTGTCAAATTTATTGCCATTGAGGTTGGCAATATTTTTGAGTGAGCATTTGTTATCTCGACGAAATCATTTGCGGAATGGCTCCGGGCAGGTATGTTTGAGCTCTTGAATCGTTTAGAAAATTCATGAGGATAACAAAAATTTATAAGGAGAATGCGGAAAAAATAGAAAATCGAGTTTCTTGGACGAATGCGTTTTTGGAAAAATGAGATTTAAATAAAATATTATACGGATCAGTTTGAGGGTACTAAATTCAATAATAAGATATGTGCATATGATGTGATATGTACATATGCTAACAATCATCACTAAAATATTAACTAAACATATACATACATATGTACATCTGTATTCAATTATTATTTTCCGTATGTTGTTGTAATTTCTGTTTTGAATCTCTGTTAAATTGTAATTTACGCAACAAAATTTAAAAACATGGTGCACTGGCATTTTATCTTTCCTCGCATCATGTGACGGAAACTATGTCTATATGATAGTTTACTGCCAGCAATAGTTAACACACAAATTATTTAGACAACTCTCGCGAAACATAGTAATAGCATGCAACACGAAACAATAAAAGTATTTAGACAACATCTATTGCCTGGCGAGATGCCCTGTAATATTATTTTGGGAGAACTACACATCTCCACTAATTCCAAGGAGCGTTTCCTTGGCGAGCAAAGCCCAGTTTAAAATCATAAATTGAATAATTTTTTCATCTTTCGGAAATAAAAGGTACATATTTAATTAATTTTATTTAATTATTTCAGCAATTATCGATAGTGATCCCTGCAATTATCTGCATTTATCGATGATGTTCGCTATCGACTGTAACACAAGCCAATAGGCATTCCACGCGTTCAATATGGATCGTAATATTTGGATCGCGATCCATATTAATGATTGATGAATCCCGGGTGAATGCTGCAATATTTGTTTAATTTTTCGTTTGTTTTTCTACAAAATGTTGCAGAAAACCGCAGCAATTTGTGCTTGGCTTTGCAGAAAAAAATTTCGAAGAAAGTATTAGAGCAAAAAATAGTTCCTAGATAGTGAAAAATTCACAAAATCTTTGAAAATTAGAATTTTGTTTATATACTTATAAATAAATAATAAATTTTTAAAAAAAGGGGCGATTTTTCATTTTTTCAACACTTCGTTCCTTCGTATCGCGAATTCATATCACAAAATGTGCTAAGCATTCAATATTTATCACCCGATCCACGACCCGCTATTCAGATTTCAAATATTTAAATATTTTGTGATACGATATGATACCTCGATATTGTATGCTAGACGTTCAATAAATATCGCGATACTGGATGGCATCAGTATTTATTGAACGTGTAGCAGTCCCCTTAAGCTAACAGTTGCTCATAGATATACCAACATGCAGATATTTTATAAAAAAAAGCAAATTAAAAATAAAATCTATTAATATACTATTGCAATAACTGAAATTAGTATTTGATTTCTATGGGTTATTATGAACTTATATATCAGGAGACTACTGTAATATTCTGTTGTAATGAATTGGTATGAAACAAAGGTATCGGTATATGAATCAAATTTTTTAATTTTTTACAAAAAACTTACCTGTTTGTTAAAGTGAATTTGAAAAATTTTCTAAAAATATATGTATTAAATAAATAGGTTTCTCATTAATATCAATAACCCTAATTTTTTTATACAGAAATGTTCCTGAGATATTTTGCTCATATTTCTTATTATTCTCATTTTCGTATCCCCCTGTATTCTTAACGTTTGTTTCGTCGCCATTTCATAACATTCTTCAGCTATTTACCTACTACTATGTAATTCCCGTATTTCCTATTATCTGTCGAAAACATCATTTCGTCTGGTCAATGTTTTACAAAATCTAGTTTTTCATTGAGAAAATCGCAGTTTAAGTTTACGAATTGTTCAAAAAATGCGTTTTGCTTAAAATAAAATAAACGAAAAACATTTGGTGTAAGTGTATATGCGGTTAATATATCAAATAATTTGTGAAAGTATTGTGCAATGGCAAGTGGTGGCTGCGTACTGTGAAAAACGCCTGTTTCAGAAAATAGTGTCGAAGATTAATGAAAAAATGCATATATAAATTCGTTTATCGCTGTAATGCACAAGTTTTGATAAAAAGCTTACAATTGCTTTGGATACATAACAACATATGCACACACATATATATTTGAAATTTGGTTTTTTTAGATTTTCTACATATATGTACATATATATTAATAAGTTCATTCATAATCCGTCATAGAAAACATTGTTACAAATATATACAGTCGGGCTTCTCATGTATGGCACTATCGCACACATTATTCGTTCAACAAAACTTATAAAACGGGTTTCGGGTATGGTATTCAATTGTTTTGTAAAGGAATTAAACAATTTGCAACAATTGTACAAGTGTACAAATAATGCCTTAGCATTCGTTGTAGTTGTAGGTACAGTAGATGAATTTGTAGGTATTTGCTTTGATATATGTAAATGCACATTTAGCTTCGGTGTAATTTGATTTATTGTATTCATTTAATGCTGATTATCAATTTTTGAAAATAATTACAACGGGATAAGTAACAAGTTTTTATTACTTTAGGATAAGGTATCTAAATGTATTAATTTTTGCCTTTGCTATGTTTTCTTAAGCTTTGCATCCGCATTTCCCTTTATTTGTGTTATGCGGAAACTACTTCAATTTGAGTTTATTGGTATTGACGACATAAATAATTATATATAAAATGTTTATATAGTGGTCATAGTTTTATAACCATTTAGGATTATTAACATCTGTTGACAAAATAATTTAAAGGTCGAAATAAATTGTATAGTAATGATTCAAATACCTAATTCCATTCTTGACTAATTATAAAATACCACAAAGTTAGCCAACTGTGAAATGTACATTTGTTGACAAGTAAATTTATTTGACTTTTAGTTTCCCATAAACAATACGTGAAAATGTATTTTCGCTCACATATACATATGTACATGCATTTAAGTATATATTAGTCGTCAACGGGTCTTAAAATTTCCACGTACATATGTTTAAATGTAAGCCTACAAAATTAAAGCAATTCAAATTCTATTCAACACACCAATAAATGTAAACAAAATGCTCCGCTATAAGAGAAAGTGAATCATGTGAAAAAGTCTTAAGATACCGTAAATAATTAAGCTGTATGCTTAATGTAAAATATAAATAGCTACTATAAGTATATAATACTCTAAAAGACTAATATACTCTAAAATATATGTTTATTAAAAATTAAAAAAGGCAGAAATTTCCAATTTGAGCAGAAAATGGAGTTTTATCATGATTTTTTTCATATGCATATGAATATATTTACAAACTGAAATGACGAAACATCTTCATTTCAATAAATAATGAATTTGTTTTCAGTGAAAAATTTCTTTTAAAAATATTCGTCTATTCTCGATTTAAGTTTTGCCTTTTTCATCTATGTATATAATTCTTTTTATGAATATTTAAGCTATTACATGAAATTACTATTTATTTAACAAAACAACAAAGTTCGAAAACCCTGTGATTACTTACGGCTGAGACAATTGTTTGCCCTACGGATACACAAATGTTCAAGTGTCTTCTAAAAATATATATATGTACATATAAATATAGCAATAGTCCCGGCCTCAAGTTGATTTGGCTAAGTTATATGTTAAATTATATAGTAGTAAACTATTCCATACATTTCAATTTTGATTTACGAATAAAGTCGAAAACATTAGAGACGGTATATAATATATAGGGATAAATTTTTATATTATTGATTGAAAATTTCGTTGAGTTGATATTAAGTGCATTGTGTACATAAAACCTAATTGGGGCAGGGCCCACCTTCTTAAAAATTAATTTAATTAATTAATTAATTTTTAGCTTAGTTATAGCACTAGAGTTTTAACTTAAGAGTATATTTTTATAATCAATTTGATATTTGTATATAACTCTGTATATATCTCGATAAATTTTAGGTGTTACAAATAATCGTTAAGGAACAAAACTATTATATTATACTCTGTGCAACATGTGGCGAAATTATCAAAATACCATAAATTGAGATATAACTATTTTGTTTCACAATTTGGATGAAACTGCACACAGTACGCAAATTTTGATTGAAATCGGTTCAGTTGGCTAGGAGTTCAACGCATATAAACAGCGTGGCACCTAATTTTTGTATATAAAGATATTTGTTTAGCAAATATTTATTGATATCTGCCTTTTTCTTCGTATTACAGAAAAATTAAAGTTACGAATCGGCGTGAATACAAATTGTTTGTTGACTAATGAGTCGTTCATATAATTGCTCACATTCTCGGTGTTAGTAAACTAGTATTTATTGTTCTTAGAGAATATGGTGTTATCTGCATGACTTGACGTAAGTGCAATTTTTGATGTTCAATGGTGTAAAATTTAGTAAAAAGAAACTCTCGCAGACTTTATTTATTTATATACGTATGAATGTACATATGTAGTAGAAATAAAGCGAAAAATAACGGGTTTTTGTCGTTTTCTATTGACGACCTTGTAAATAAGTTTCCAAACACAAACAATTGTTAAGTAAAATGGTGATGTTCTTAGCTATACCAACAACTGGTTGCCGATACAAATCTCGACAACAGTTGTTTAACAAGTATTACACTTCTTATTTTAAGTAATAAGCAATAATATGTGAATAAATGTATACTTGTTCATACTGCACTGAAGCAGATGTACGCAATTGAAGCTAATATTTCCAGCATTACTTCAAAAACTATTTAAATACCTATTTACTTATGTATGTAAGTACAATACATGTTTAGTGTTAAACCACAACTCGTAGTGCAAACGTTTAAGAAAATTTTTGGCTTTACGCACACTTATGACAGTAGATTTTGCATAGCCGGAACGGATCCGGAGTTATGAGTATACCACCAAGGACTGTAGACTGGCAGCAATAAGATATCTTTTATACTACTACCACAACAATTTTTGTCTTACATTTTTCATATAGAATGGGCGTCAAAAGTTTTCGTGTACGACCCATATTGCCGATATCTGTCGAAGTTAAAAGGAATTTGGAAAAACGAAATGATGTATTGTAGTTATATTTTTATTGTAAAATTACAAAATAGAATCGTACTTCAATACAAATTTAACAAAATTTTCACAAAAAATTAAAAAAATACCTTGACAAAAATCTCCGTACGTGATAATAATGACAAAAAATTGGTTGTAAAATATAAAACTGAACTGAAACAATTTGCTCAAATATCTAATAAAGTAAATATATAAACTCCTAAATTTTGCCAAATCAGCAGTTCAAACCTCATTTGAAACCTTAAAAAAACAAAAGTGTTAAAAACAGCCAGGGGAGGGATCGGCAGAAGATGCCACATCACAGAGAATTTTTGTTTATACAGTTCAAAGGGTTTTAAATGATACTGGTTAACATTTCGGAACTCCACGTAAACCGTGAAACGAACCCAAAGCTTCGCCTGAAATCGCTCACAAGTATAAAGATAAGGAATTCGTTTTCAGAAAACAAGTCTTAGTCATAGAAAAATCCAAATATAAAGTTTTTGGAAATTATGGAAAAGCCAAAGTTTATTTGACAGTCTCTGCTGTCAAGCATGGTGGTGTTAATGTCTTGTTTTGGGGAACTGTGGCTGCGTCTGGAGTTGAAAACTTAGTGTTTATGGATGGGCGCATCCGTTATTCGTTTATTCGAATCGTTATTCACATAAGGATATATTAGAATAAAATTTGATAAGCATCCGTTAATAAACTGAAGCTTGTTAAAAGGTGAATCTTCTAGCAAGATAACGATCCAAAGCACATGACCTACATTATAAAGGAATGGCTGCTTAATTGCGTTCCAATTTTCTGAAATGCACCTTCAGAGAGTTCCGATTTAAACAATATTGAGCACGTTCCGTGAATTTTGGAATACAAGTGCGAAAACACTAGAAGAGAAGCTGCTGGAAGTGACAACAAATAACACCCGTTGAGCTGGAAAATTTAGTTGCTTCATTGCCTAGTCACTTATAAACAGTTATTTATGCCCGTGGTTACCCGAAAAATTACTACTTTTTAACTTTCAGCACTCTATTGGATATGTAGACTTTAGTCATGTATTTTTTCCAAGTTTTTGCAAATACTTTGTACATTTGTATTGGAAAACGTTGTTTTTTTTTTAAATTTTTTAGTGGACAATACTTTACAGATCTCAGAAATATGGGTCGTACGTAAACTTCTGTCGCCCACTGTAGATTATGTTTTAGAAACTCTAGTTCCAAGAATAACTTTTTAAATAAATGTAAAATCTTTAAAAAGGACATACAATATGTTAAAAAAAAGGTTGCACAACTGTTATGAATTAAAAAGATATGCGCTATTAGTTTGATCTCTTATATGTGAGTATCATACTGGCACTAGTGTCGTGCCTGAACGTAATCTCATTTAAATTGATAAGAAACCAACTCACCTAACACACTTCTCTATCGTCCTGCAATTAGTTTGCAGTCGCCTCCAAACAGGGTTACAACAACAACATAACCTCCTTAAATTTTCCTGTTCAGATTATACACTCACATTAAACTGTATTAATATTAATTCCCTCAACTCAATTTCTTAAAAACTGATAGCTTCAAAGAAATGAATTAAAGAAGAAAGAAAAGTTAAGTTTAAACTAAAATATCAACTCCATTTCACTTAAAAATTATTATATTCTCAAATTCAAAACCTGAACATTATTTGTACATAGTACGTAGTATAAATCAGATTATAGTCATTCACGGACTAAATAAAAACATATAAAAAATTTATACATAATTTGCACATCTTCACTTCCTTATTTCTTAACAAAGACGAATCCAACACGCACAATTTTTAATTTTTCAATAAACAAGAATTACAAGCAAACATATATTCATACAAAATAATGCGGTCAACTTCCCTCTACATGACGTTATTAAATTCATTTAACCTGTGGGGTGTCAACGTGCGTTTTGGTGCCCATCCGAGAGATAACAGAAGCTGCATTATCACTTCGTTTATACATATGTACTGTTTATTCATACCAAATAATTGTGTGGGCGTTATGCAAGTTTCCTTCTCGTGCATAGCTGACATATTTAACAAATTCCAGTTCAGTTGAACACATTATTTGCACAGCACAACCATAAATTACCAAATAGTTTGATTAACTGTTTACAGATAGTTGCAAATTAATTAAAAATATAAACTATTCCTTCAAATTTAGATATCAATGTAATGGAAATGTACGGCGACTAAGAAAAAATTAAACCTATTCGATATCTATACAAACATAGAGAAATACAACATAAAATAACAAAATGGAACCGAATTCGGAAGACAATCTCTTGGAGATTATGGATTTGGCGCGAACTTTGCGCCAAGAGCAACTATTCATACAACAAGAACAAGCCGCCTTTACACAATTCACAGAATCACTATCGGAGAAATCGGCAGCCATAACAAAGGTAAAATTGTATATATATATATTAACTGTTGCCACATCTGTTATTATTAATTAATGTTTGCATAACCTATTTGCAGTTGGCATATATATGCGCGCAACAAAGGCAGAATCTTAATGATTTGATCACGTCTCGTCCAGAGGCGGGCCCCAGTATTTGTTGTCGACGTGCAAAGAACTATGAAAATGCTAAATATATTGATGCGAAGAAAGTGCTGGACTATGAGGTGAATTAAGTGGCTTTAATGCTTGTTTAACCGCTTTTAATTTAGTTGCTAGTTTACAACAAAATTATTTTTTCTGCGTTTTGTCACTACAGCATGCCATTTCCTATGAAGAGCTGTTCAATCACCTCTATCGTTCACCTTATCTGCTTGCACTTTCACTCGCCACCGGCGATCGTATTGCCGAGATAACACCACAGCACCTTAGCTGTGTAATACACACTATATCGGCAGGGCTCTATGGCAATGCCATCAATACGAAGGATGTGGAAATGATCTTGAAGCTTTTGAGAGAGCTTATTGAAATTCAAATTGTGGTTAGTGAAAATCCACGTAATTTACTACGTGCGAATTCGTCGGCTTTTGCGCGCCTCTATCACCGTTTGAATGAGTCAATGTTTTCGGCGAAAATATTTTTAACAGCGGCATTATTTCAGCCAATAATGGGCGTATTGAGTGATATTGACAGTGTGTTGGATGTGGATCCAAGCAAAGTCGTGGAGAATTTCAGCAGCAAAGAGCGCTTGAAAAGGTAAATTTAGTTGCACGTTTACATTAAAAGAAAAACTTTTTTTTTTATTTGTTTTAAATTACTTGAACGTTTACCACTATGGATTTCGATTGAATTACAGTTACATTCTTTAAAATAATTACTATTATGATTACATTAATGTTGCTATTACGATTATAATAACTGTAATCGAGATAGTTTACAAACGTAATGAATACGGCGAAAATAATAATGAAAATTTTAATGAATACTGCGGCTGTAATCGTAATTGTTAATATCTTGATTACCATTTGTGTAATCATTAAACTTATTCAATTAGAATTATTGTAATCGTTATCGGTTTCAGTAATCAAGTGAAGTATATTTACAATTAAAATAAAATTTTTAAGATTAAGTTACAATTAAGTATTAATAATTATATAAGATTAAGTATTCGTAATCATCATTGATTACTGTAATGATAATACTAAACATTTTCTAGATTACTATTACGGTATTCGTAACTCCAAGTAATTAAAATGTAATCGTAATCAAAAATACGCGGCTTTGCATGATACTAATTCTCGTTTGCTTAAAATTTTCAGATTTGGCGCTGAAGACTCGAATAATTACCAAGAGAACATAAATAAGTTCCACAATGATACCATAACAAAGCTGCATGTTATGGCTAAATCATTTATTGATAGTTTAACTTTCAATTGGTCACTTTTTCCATCAACCCTTCGCTGGCTGGTACAAACATTGTCCCACCAACTAAAACAATCACATTTCTCGGACAAAATCATCAATGAAATAATCACTGATATGGTTTTCACACATTTCATTTGCCCAGCTATAGTGAGTCCGGACATAATGGGCATCATCGACGCGCCTATACCGGAACAGGTGCGTTTCAATCTCATACAAATCGGACAAATCATACAAATGCTCGCCTTGGCCAAACATGATGATGTTGATGCGAAATTCGCACAAGTTCATGCCAAATTCGAATCGAATATGGTTTCAAATTTAATCGATTTATTGCTGATGAGTCAATCCGGTGAAGATGTGGTTGCCATACTTTCACAACAAAGTGATTTTGATCGCTCCCATTTGCTGAGCACGCAAAGTGAACTCGCATATTTTGTTGAGTTTTATCGCATACTCATGGCCAATGATGACTTCGAACCGCCACCTGAAGAGCGACAAAAACTACAAAAAATACTCTCGCACTTGCCGGAATCTGCAGAGTTGAGTCAGCGTTTGCAATCGAACGGCGGTGAGGTAGCCGGCGCATTGCCCGTGAATGGGGAGGCAAGTGTCCTCAAAGAGCGCTCCAAGCAAGGTTTCATGGGTTTAAGCAAAGTAACAAAGAACAAAATTGCCAAAAGTATGAGCTTTAGTACAAATAGTAATACAGGAATCGATGGCGCAGCAGCCTCAGCCAATGTTAATGGATTAACAAATGGCGGTAGTCACGCGGGCCTAAGTCAAGGTATGTTGCGTTTCGCTATAATGGGTTAATGGCTATATATGTTAATTGCATTCTTGTTATTCACAATATTTGCAGTACTGAAGAAGAGGATAACTTTCTACAGACGTAAAGAACAGTTTTATATTTATTATAGCCACTTAGTGTCGAATTAATTAGTTTAGTTAGTTAAGCTAAATAACACTGGCCAGTCTTAGTACAAAAAAACAATTAGATTTTTAGTAGAAAACATTCCATTTGTAATTAATTTAAATTAATTTTTCACAGCAGCACACACACATGATAATCATAACGGTAGTAATGGCAGTGCCGGTGCATCCACGAATGCATCCGTCAGTTCGAATAGTTCATCGCCGATACGCTCTATAAATATGAATGATATTATCGAAAATGAGCCAATACTTGTCTTCAGCATTTATAACGGTGACGAGCATAAATTACAACCGCTCACCGAAGAGGAAGTGCTGAAGATGAACTGCATTGGCCAGGATATATCTAATGGCGAAGCACTACTCGTCGATACCGGCAGTGTTAATTTAGACAACACCATTGACAAATCATCCTCAGTGGCCAATGGCTTCGATGGCATGGATAACATGAGCGATGTATTGCGTCCGTTGCATTCGAAAACCACACGCTTCTCACTGTCGCACGACGATGCATCGTTAGGCAATTCGGACAATCTGGAAGCGGTTAGCGAGGCGCCTTCAAATCACTCTGTCACCAGCTCACTTGAGTTGGAGGAGGAAAACGATCAAAATGACAATCTATCCGATATGGTCTCGGCAAATGTTTCTGGGCGCGGTTCGCCCAATATAAGCGGCCGCGATACACCCTCATCACAGGTGACAGATGGTGAATCGGTGCATAATGCGCTACCCACACCACAGATGCAGAAGCTAATATCGAAAGCACGTTCCGATATTGAGGATAAATTTTGTAAATTCGAAATAAAGAAATTCGAAGGTGACGAAACCGTGTCAATCATATCGGACACGTGGTCCACCGATGTGCTGGCGAGCGACTCCGAAACTGTGGACGCCAGTGAACGTGAGCGTGATCGCCATTTCTCTACACCGCTCATTCCATCAGCCGTTGTTTTGCCTGGAGACAACAACTTTGATGTGTTAACTGGGTCGGGCGTTATGCGTCCCGTCTTTTTAGATGTGTCCGATCAACGCTCTGAATCTAATTGGAGCACCGATGTGTTGGCCAGCGATTCGGAAAAGTTTGCTGAGGTAGATACGGATGATAATTTGAGCATCACCGCCAAATCGGACATTACTGATTCGGGTGCACGTTCGGAACAGGAGCGTGATCAGTTGGCTGCCGCGATATCTGCAGCGCATACGCGACGCATTCCGAATTCAACTTATTATACAGCGCGCAATGGTAGGACATTTCGTGATGCAACCGCTACAAATTACAATGCGCCGGTAGGTGGCAACAGTGGAAGCGCTGCACTTAACGGCACTGGGAAGGTTTTACGCGAAGCCATTGCCAATGCAGGTAACGAAGATGGCGGCGCCGTGGCGGCTGATGGCAGCCATGGTAGCGGCAGTAGCGATCATTCTCAAGATGATTCAGCATTCTACGATGCCGCGAATTTGTATGATGAAGCCGCAGCACATATTAAAGCCGAACAAGATGCTACTGTGCTCTACGCCGGTCTTTCCTCATTGGCGCGTAGCTCAGTGCGCACCACTAATCAGTATAGCGGGGAAAATAATTTCCAACAAGATTATAAAAGTAGTAGTGGCAATACTGATTGCAAAGAACCGTTTTTAAGTGCGCCGCGCATGCGCCGGCAAACCTCAGCCGAGAGCAGCATCTCAAATCAGAGTGTAACATTTGAAGATGCAGCTGGCACAGCGGGTGTGATTACATGCAAACCGCCAAAGTCACATCATAAGGGCGGTATGAAAAAGAAGAAGCAGCATAACAACAGCACGTCGAGCAGTCACAAAGATCTAATAGATTTTAGCGACTTTGGAGAGGAAGAAAAATCACCAATATCTGTAAGAGCAATCGCACATGAAATTTCGGGAGTTCCAACGCAATCGCCGCTCATTGATTTGTTCGTTGAGGAAAACGTTGAGCATCGGCATACATCGAATGAGGCACGCAATGCCAGCTTCGATGGCCGACGCAACGGTATAATGGCAATGAAGGGCAACGGACACACAGATGCGACTGGTAGTGATGCATCGGTGCCAGTATTGCGTCGCCACCAGAGCCTTAATTATGAAAATCATGAGTTAATGATCAGCAATGTGGTGAATTCCACGAAACGTTTAACAATGATACCGAACTTGTCACAAACGGACGACGCCAAAAGTCAACAACAACAACAGATCATGTTGCTATGTGCGAAAACCGAGAAATTGCAACTGAATGATACAGATAATGGCACGACTGAAAGTGTCACGATCTCCACATCGCGTACCACACTGTCGAATAACACGTCTGGTATTGCCGCCGGCAGCGCAACGACTTCGAGCTTAAGTATTGCTGCGGGGAGCATGAGCAGCTGCCAAAAACCGACCAAGTCAACTGGCGCCATACCGAAAAGCATCAGTTTTGACGCGTCGGCCGACAAGAATACCAACAGCCATAATGATGGTGCCGCTGGCACCGCCAATAGTGCCGGCGCTGGTACGCGCCATTTACCCACGCACCGTAATGCACGTGTACTACACCCTAACTTAGGTGCACATATCTCTACAAGTGCCAATAGCAATTCCGGTATATTCAACAAGTTGAAGCAAGGTATTTTCAAGCACAGACGTGGCAACAAATCACATTCACGTCATTCTACACATCTACATAACGGCGTTGAAAATGTGGATGCTGGCAGCGCGGGTGGTGAGTACACGCCACATACGACTAGCAGTCGCAGTGTTTCGTTCAGTGCCAACACCTCGGAAATGTCGTTGGATATGGTTGGTGTCGGTAGTGGCTCAGTTGGTGTGCGCAACACACCTGCAGCTGGTGCAGACAATGTTGGTGCCACTGACGGCATAGCTGCGACTTATTGCGATATTAACGAGGATATTTTGGCCAAATATCGCCGCAAGGTGAGCAGCTCGAGCGATGCGACCAACTCCGACTCAATGGGCAACTGTTTGGCGGGCGCAGTGGCCGGAGTGTCTGCGAATGAAAGCAAGCTTTCCGATGCAGAGGCGAAGTGAGTAAATTGCACAAATATTATTTGTCTTTCTTTTAATTAACAATTTTTAATTTTTCTAAATCTTCCACAGACCACCAAACACTTCGTTGCATGATAAAACGCTTGCTTTTAATGTGATCAAGAAGAAAATACGTACCGTGCTGTCAAAGACTGACTTACATACCGGCGATTTTCGCCACACTACAGTAAATATATTTTAGTCATCAGTTGCTTTCTTCTTCATAAACTTTCCTTTCATGTTTCAGTACACCAATGCCTCACCTTTGCTCACATATCTGCAAATCCAATTGGCGCAAGCGTTGAATCTACAAAATTTTCAACAAATATCTTACGTCTCCGAAGCCATCCGTTGCATTTCCACACTCGAACGCAGCCAACATACCCAATTACTCGGAGAATTGCAGCAGGACATACAGAAGCGTCAAAACTATTTACAGTATTTAATGCGATATCGTCAAAATCAACTACTAATGGTGGAGAATATCGAACAGTTTGAGACGCGCCTGCGCAGCGAAAGTACCACATGCAATCGTTACTTAATGGCCATTTGTGTGCGTCTATTTTTTGAGAAACGCCAAGCGAAGTTGGCTGAGTTTCAAGAAGAGTTTGCGCGCCTCACAGTCTCGGATGATAAAATTGAGTTGATTGAGGAGTTCGTGGATGGACTAATGGAGGAGCTGCTAACACCGGGCGCCATATTGCATTGCATGCCAGAATGGCAAGCACAAGAGGCGCGCCTCTCCATCGAACGTATACTGCTAACTCGTCTCTACCAGCAGGTGATGTTTCCCAATGAAGATGCCGATTTATCGCGAGACACGTAAGTGAATGATTTCCAATATCAGTAAACTATTTATCTTATTTTGTATGTGTTTACCTTTCTTTCTGTTTTATTTGTAGCGTACTTTCGGAGCATATCAGTAAGCTGCAGCGTGTGATAAGCCCTTCACATCCGGCACTTTGCATTCCACAAGCATATCTTTCCGAGGCACCTTGGTCCTTTTCCCAGCAACAGCTCTCCTATATATCGGCGTTTAAAACACCCCGAGAAAAATTACAGTGTGTTATTAGGTAAGCGGAACGTAGAAAACGCCGGAGAGAGCCTCCAAAAAGCAATACCCTGGTGTTGTTTTTCTTGTTGATTTGTTGTTGTTCGTGTTTTTGCTTTTGTTTGTACTCATCATTTCGTCATAATCATTTCGTACGACCAGTAGTAACCTGTTTAGTTCGTCGGTTCGCTGCCTTAGAGCCCCGTGTTGCGACAAGGCCATTGTCACTTCCCAATGCGGCCCAGTCAGTCTTTATCTTATCTCACTAGCAGTATCATTGCCATACTTTCTTTTCGTTTTCACTTGGTTTTTAGATAAATGAAAAAAAAAAATTATGTGAAATTTTAATTAAACTTTAATTCTCTCGAATTGCAGATGTATTTCGAGTATTATGAGTTTGTTACACATGTCGAGCGGTCGTGTGCCAGCGGCTGATGACGTTTTGCCTGTTTTAATTTACGTGGTGATTATGGTGAGTATTTTGTCAATAACAAACACACAATAATAAAATGTTAATTAACTCCTTATCACTATTTTTCACAGACAAATCCACCCTTTCTGCTATCAACAGTTGAATATATTACTTGCTTTATTGGTGAGAAGTTGGAAGGTGAAGAACAATTCCATTGGACGCTCTTCTGCTCCGTGGTGAAATTTATCAAAACAATGGACTACTTGGATTGAGCGAACTAATCCATATAAGCGTACTAGCTTAACAAGGTTTCTGTTACACACTTGTTGATGAATAGTTTTATTCTCTTAACTATAAGCTCTTTTCCAAATTTGTTAGTATTTGTATTGTGAATGTTTACATCTCATTTAGTCGATTGGTCGAAATCAAGAGCATCCTTAAAGCAATATTAATGTAATATATACATATGTGTCGAGTTGATAATTGTTGAACTGTTAAGTTTTCTCTTCTGTTGTTTATGCACAGTATAAATGCAATTATATCATAAATGTTTCATTGGATTTAAGTACACAATGTATCGAAATGTAAATTTGCATGTTTTCAGTTTATCTTTTGAATTGTAAATTTGTTAAATGAAAGCAAGTGTATGTGCAGTTTTGTTTTTTGGAAATCTGAAAACATACCTATGGCGTTATGCATAAGTGAATAGCTTACGTTGTAATTATTGTATGTATTTTGTTATAACTAATTAAAAATATAAATAAAGGCTTATTGTATACATTCGTATATAAAAAACTATATATATTATATATACATATATACCGTAAACTATTTTTTGATATCTATTAAGCAAATATAAATATGCATAGTATACTTTACCTATACACCATATGTATTACAAATGAACGGCATTAATTGCATACTCTTTATAATGTGAACAAATCTTAAATAGATGAAACTGGGTGACAGTAAATGTAATACATACAAACATGCGTACATAGAGTTGAGCATTTTAATTACATATTTTCTTAATTACATAATCATAAACTTAATATTGCATATGAAAGTAGTACAATATTCAAAGATATAAATAATAAAAAAAAGATACATATGTATATGGTCAAATTGATTGCCTATATTTTGAAAATGAAAATTCAGACATGTGCAAATACGCTGTGTTTATTGAACTTTCATTCGGCAAGTATAAGTAACTGAAGAAAACCTCTCTCGGAAAAAAAAACTATGAGCTCTTTATACGAGCTAGGAAGAAACTATGAGCTCTATACCTTGCCAAGACAGCCAGGTTTACATAACCGGAAGGGATGCGGATTTTCAGTCAGCCTAATACGGTCAACGCAACAACGTTTCGCAAAATTATTTGGATAATGTTTTCTGCCACTGCAACAACAAATTGTAAAATCAGCACCCAATGAGGGATACGTCAACAGCATTTACAAAAACTATTAGGGGAATATTGACTGTTATTATAAAAGCTGTAATTGATTTTATTAAATAATTATGGGCTATAAGGGTAGCATACCAGCACCAAATTATATCTAAATTTAATACTTAATTAAAACTTTATGTCCACCCACGAAAGTATATATTGTCTAAAAAACAATAACCAGTCAAGAAGTCTAACCACTCCAGCCTTCATCTACTTTTGAAATAAATAATAAAATATTTTGCACTGTCAAAACAACTGATAAGTAATTAAGCAACAACGATGGATGGTATTCTCCCACTGTTGCTCTGCAAGCATGTCGACCCCCTCATTATATACATACTCTATTTGGCTCTCCTCTAAACAAGTTTTGCTAAGACCTCAAGTTAGTGCTCGTTGTCTGCCAATAAAAGTCGAATAATGTCTTTTTATAATATCGCAACATGTTGTTACAGAGTATATTAGTTTTGTTCACCTAACGGTTGTTTGTAACACCTAGAACTAATCGAGTTAAATATAGACACATATATATACATAAATGAACAAGAAGGAAATTTCGAGTTGAAATCCGAGTGGCTGTCTGTCTGTGCAAGCGATAACTTAAGTAAGAATTAAGATATTTTGATGAAACTTCGTACATGTGTTCTTTGTCACTTTAGAGCGGTTGTTATTGCAGATGGGCGTAATTGGACATCTGCCATCCCCACAAAATGCCATTAATCGAAAGCAGATAAAGTGCTATAACTAAGCCGTAAATTAAGATATAAAGGTGTTTTTGATCCAGAGGATCTCAGTGGGGCGGGGCATCTGTGGGAAAAAATTTTTTTAAAGTGGGCACGGCCCCGCCCTCCAATAGGTTTAATATAAATATCTCGGAAACCGTTAAAGCTATAACAATCACTCCGACTAAGTTTTTCTAGCATCCTTCATATATTGAGAAAATTAGCGCGATCGGATAATAACCACGCCCACCTCCCTTACAAAAGTTAAGTTGAAAACTACTAAAAGTGAGATAACTCGCTGAACAAATACGTTAGAAACATTAAATCTTGCAGAAAATATAATACGGAAGCGTTGCATAGGAGTGCGTGTAAAGGTCTCTGTGATGGGCGTGGCACTGCCCACTTTTAGGAGAAATCCGATATCTCAAGAACCCCTTAACCGATTTCAGAAAAAATTGGTATGCGACACTATATTTGCGTTCTTATGTCACGCCGTGAAAATGGATGAAATCGGATAAAAACCACGCCTACTTCTCATATAACACAATTTTAAGTTTCATCTGATCCTTTCACTTTAAAGCAGATAAATCGAGCAGCAATTAAGATATGAAAATCGAACTTTGTACAAATAGTTCCTTCAGGATATGTCAGCTTATGCGTAAAAATAGACGAAATCGGATCATAACTTTTCAAACCACCAGATACCGAATATTACGACCTCAGTGCCTCTATCTGGGTTTTTATCGAAAATATCGGGAAATCTATAAGATATTGTAATGAAATTGGAGGATTATCTTTCCATGATAACAGCGCGCTTTGGTATCAAAAATGGGGAAAATCGGATAAATACTTCCACAACCCCAAATATACCTAATATACAGATTTTCAACCTTCCGGTAGACTTTATACCATATATAACAGTCAATATATGAGTTATCTCTTTGAAATTCAGAGAGCGTCTCTTTCTGATAACAGTGTGTCCATGTGCTTAAAATTGATAAAATCGGGTAAGCACTTCCCCTAGGCCCCATGTACCTAATAAACGAATTTTCAACCTCTTCATGTTCCATAATATACTTGAATAATGAAAAGAGTTAATGTGATCAGTGTAGATATTCCTCTATCTCAAAAATGCCCAATATAAGAATTACTGACTGCACCTGATGTTAAACCGTTTATGTTGGTCAATATGTGTGATATTTTAATGAAATTAAGTGGATATGTTTTCTTAAACACAATGTGATTGCGCGTTAAATATGAAAGAAATCGATCTAGACCATGGTATAAGCCTGTAAGTCGCTTATTCCTAATGTAATGATTTCCTTTTCTCTGGTTAACTTTTTCTCATGTATCTAATATATTTATTAAACCAATTTGATTGAGTTTATATCGCATATATCACTTTTGAGTTAACTTGGTAGATTTTAATATAAGTATCTTAGATACGAAGCAAAATATAGCAATGAAAGTACATGAGTCTTTGGCCTGTAATATAAGTTAATAAGATACCAAATATGATTGCAATCCAGTAATGGCTTCGTCGAATAAGGAATGTTGAATTCTTTCGCAACATTTTTTAATATAAAGTTATGCCAGCTCCTGAAATCATTTCCCCGCCTCCGCTCCTTGCACATTGCGAGAGTATAAACTGTTCGGTTACACCCGAACTTAGCCTCTTATTACTTGTTTTAATTATGTAAGTAATTCATCATTTATTGCATTTCAAAGAACAAATTTCAAACAAAATAATACATAGAACCACTGAGTCAAATTTTTACACGTAATTTGTGTCCCGCTTTCCTTTGATAAATTGCCGCTATTCAGTCTATAGAATTTTGATTTCGTACTTAGCTGCGTCTACCTCCTCGCCATACATTAGATAAGAGTTAATGTACATCTGCGAGTAGATCTGCACACCCAGCGTACGCAGATAGTCATAATCAGCGCGGGTTAGCGGCGCTTTCTTCACGTCCACGAAACAATGCGTGATATTTCTCGAAGCAATGCAAGAACTAAACGGCGACTGAACGGTCAACACTTCACCATGGCCGGCACGTAAAACATTCTTCACGGCCTCCGAATTGCGTTCAGCAAGGTGTAGTATAACACGAAAACCACTGAAAGCGCCAAGCTTTTTACCATCGGCCGTTGTGGCAACATTGAGTTTCTTACGCCAACGATACACCGCCGAGGCCAATAACTGCTCATCAGCCGTTAATTGTGGCAAATTTAATGCTTTGCTATTGCCCCATTCGTAAAGTTCTTCGTCAACAAAAACATCCTTGGCATGGCACTCTTCAATATACTTGAGGCTCAGCACCCATTTGCCTGATGAGACACAACCGAGCATCTTTTCACCACGATTCGGCCGTTCACAAATGAAATGTGTGCATTGAGGATCGTAGTTGACGAGGTTCTCAGATACCTAAAACATATTTTAAACATATATAAAATGTTGTTGTAGCTTGTCGAATGAAACCTACCGTTCCGCCGAGTTTATGTATCTTGTTGATTATGTCATTGCGCACGTCTTCGTCGACGCATGAAATGCTGAAGCGCGGTATGCCTTTGTGTTGCATGCTGGGCGATGCTTTGGAACGTCGCTCCTTACTAAATTCGACTGGATCGCGCCAACCGACCATATTCTCAGTGCCCAAACCGAATTGTTCCGATTCAAAGGGTTGCACGTAATTTTGAGTTTCCGTCTCAGCCGCGCCATAAGGCAGCACATCCGTGTCCATATCGTCGGCCACAGTATCAGCACTATCAGAGGCGCCACTGCCGCTTGCATTGTTCGATCCGCCGGTGCGTCGCGCCTGTTTCAAACTCTGTTTGCGAGATTCACAATTCTTTAGATACTCGGTGATCTTTTGTAATTCTGGTGATGAAGCGGCCAGTGCGGAAGTGGTTCGAGTGCCGCTTTGTTCGCGGTTGTCGTTTAGTGTCGCGACGTTTGCCAAGGTGTCTGCTTCTGTGTTTTCGAAACTGATTTTATCAAAATCCAAAGTGGTTTTGCCAAAGCATGCCTGCTGCACCATATGCGAGGCCTCGTCACCCAAACTGCCGCTTCTAGTAGGTGTTTGTGTACTGGGTACAAAAGCGTCCGCATCGGAGACACGTGTGGTGCGGCGTTCGCTCGTGTTCATGTTTGTGGCGAAGATTGTACGTGGCACTATACCCTTTAGTGTTGGCTGTGATCCATTCAATGTATCGTGTGGCGATCTTCGTAGTGTTTTTGAAGTTGATGCTGCTAATGCAGACATTTCCGCTGTGGCAGCAATAGCTTTCTTAGCCGCCTTCGCGCTGGTCGTTGGAGTCTCTTCTGTATCGGCATATGGTATGCCTAAAGCCTCACAGGTAGAGCGCAGCACACGTCGTCGCAACTCGTCGATGGGTGTGTCAACCTTCAGCTTTTTCGTTGGTAAGCGCCAACGTCGCTCAAATGCGTCGGCCATACGCTTTTGAAACTCGGGCGTTGTACAAAAATCGGGTATACCTTTCGGTGTAGGCAATTTACGATTGATAGGTGTGCAAGCTTGCCGGCGTATACGTTCCAATTCGGGTGTTTGATTGTTACGCATCTCCTCGATCAGTTCACGCAGACATTCACGCGCGTCTTCGTTATCCAGTTCGGCCACAACACCTTCCAGGTACTCGAAATTGCACGAGGAACCGCCATATATGTTTTTTGGCGTATGTGGCGAGTCTGGCGTGACAGGTGCATTATTCGTTGATATATTGGAAAGTGACGTCCGATTGTTGCGCGAAAAAGATCCTGCCAATTCGGTTACACGTTTATTACGTAGTGGCGTGAAATCAGTGGTTGCGGTCACACCGCTCTAGTGAAGACAAACAAATAGATGTGTTATATATAAAAAAAAAACTCATAGCGTTATGAATGCTTACGTCGTTTTCTGCATTTTCTTGCGTCTGCATTGGTTCAACGCTTGGTACGGTTGGTGTGGTAGGCGGACGCGCTACTGCGTTGGGTAGATTTTTTTCGCGCAAAGTGGGTGATATTGGAAAATCTGGCGGGCTGTTACCCACCAAGTACTGTTGGAATGGTACTTTCTTTCCTTCGACTGCGCATTGTACCAACCACGCAGAAGTTACCACTGGATAACCCCATTTAATAGCACCCTCATATTTAGAACCTTCCGCGCGTGGACAAATCAAGAGTGGACGTTCTTTTTTCGCCAGTATGCGATTGACAGAGGCACCCAATAATTGCGCGACGGAGTCAATGAAATCATATTCCAATGCTGTATAAATAGAAATAACAATGATCATGCCTTCAAGTGGCTGGGCGCTGGCAGTATGCGGCACATGACGATGGAAATATTCTATGGGTACCAATTTATTTTGTTTCATGCAATTTTCCTTTAAAAAACAAAACATAATGTGCTCATATTAATATTAATTATTTTCAGGGTGTGTATCAGGGTTTGCTTACCACATACAAATCCGTGACGACGTGGCGCGCTTTGACAGGCAATTTATGTGCATTTAAAGTACGCTCAAACGATACAATTGCATAGTCAACGACATCTACGAAGTTAGCCGGTACTATATCTCCATGCGCAGCTTCACATTCGCTTATCATTTGTGTGTAGAACTCTTCTGGAAAGTGATCCCGGTCGATATAAAGCGACATGCCGTCAAAGAAATTCAAATTCTCAAAATCGATTTCACTATTTATCTTTGTGGAATTCTCATTTTCCGCAGTTGTATTTGCTGCAGGTGCTGGAAGCTTACTCACCACCGGATTTAAAGTTGATGAAGCCACTGGCGCATATAAAGTGTGTTCTGCTGACGCATTGTTGGTGGTAACTTCAGCAATTGGAGTCGGTACTGGAGCAGCGGGTTCATTTTCCTGTGAGTACTGCGCGATCAGGTGTTGCTCCTCCTCCGCGAATGGTAAATCCTTCGGAGTTGTGGGCTCTAACTTATCGTCAGGTTTGAACAGTATCTTTTTCGGCTTCTCTGGTTGTTTGAAGCTATGGTTCATAGAACGGAGAGTCTTTTTGCTAGATGGAGAAGGAGTATCAGGCTCACGAGCAGTGGGAAGTGACATACGATAAACTACTTCGCTGGCCGGTTGCTTCAATTTAATGCTTTGAAGTAACCAATCGAGACGTACGATATTTACCGCTTGAATGTAGAAGAAAAAACATTATTTATATAAATTAATTAATATGTTATTAAAACTGCTAAGGCAGATAGATATGGCTTATAAAGCGTTTCTTACTTGTTAAAATTCCATCACGCTTCCAAGCGCGCAGCTCGGCGTCATCTAGTTGGCCCACAATAATATGCGTAATTTTCTCATTCACTACATCGTAACGCGTCGCACCGCCTACATTTAATATTCTATTTAATTTTTCTCTTTCTTCCAACCGAAAACCACTCAAGTAAATGCAACAACCATCTAAAAAATTTCCAGCCTTCTTTGCTTGCTTGGGGCAAATTTCTTCGTAGACTAAACGATAGTGATCAGAAACAACTTGTTTTCGGTATATTTCCCTTTGTAAGTCCTTAGACATACAATCGCGGGGTATTGGTGCAACAAATGTACTCTGTTTTTGTTGTACTGCTGTTTCGTTAATGCCGCTATTTACTGTGTCATTAACGGTTGTAAGTTCACTTCTTCCGCTGCGTCCTGAACCGCACATTACGCTTATTCGTGACGTGTCGGAGAGCTGTGTAAAATCTGCGAGAGAACGATCGCCTTTGATTGGAGTCGAAACTTTTAATGACTTCACTTGATAGCCTTTTGTAGGCAGAGCAAAACCTTTTTCTGCACTATCAAATATCCATTCAGGACAAAGTATGTCCTTTTTGTAACGCACAGCGGCTTTATATTTATCTGAATTAGTATTTCCCCGCTCGGTAATAACTATATCAACAAGAGCTGATCTAAATGCACAATGGTAAGTGCCACCGTTCTCATTCACCAAACGCATAATCTGCAATTTTACCTTCATTTGCTATTCACTAAAGAAAAAAAATTTTATTTTTATATTTACCTTATTTTTCTTATCAGTTTCCAATCCCGTGCAGGTAATGTTTGTACCAAAAAATATCGGTAACTTATACTTGTCAAACTCTTCGTCAGTTGCAACAACATTGTCAACAGAACTGCGTTCCCAGACGCGTTGTACCCAGTCAACATGCATCACCGGTATGCCGTTCAACGTAGCATGTTCGTATTTTGTCGACTTAATTGTATTTGATATTAGATGTGTAACTGGACGACTAAGGTTCTGGAAATAATAACCACCCATCCATTGAATGTATGTGCGCACTCGTTCTTTTTGATCTGCCGGAATACCTGTAGCACAAATGTGTAAATCACGCATTGCCGTTGTATAAATTGGACTAGTGCCAAGAGGCACTGGTAGGGAGTTTATCAAGCAAGTTATAAGACATCGCGGTCCTATTATAAGTGACTTCGTTTGTTGGAGTTGCTTGAAAAAATCTCCTTCAAACTGATCGAAAATGAATACATCCTTTTTTGTAAGCTGCCCTGAAGCAATAAGTGGAAATCCATCGCTGGCATTTATATGCCTTATGTTTTCTTCAGCTACATGCTCACGAAGATGGGAAAATGACGTCTCCAAATCAGCACATTTTGAGGAGTTGCGATCATCCACCGTTCCCGTTGTAACGAAATATGCATTTATTGTATCGTCAAAACACATGAGTGGAAAAATTATTTTCCTTCAAGTTAGAATTGCTAAACTTTCGGGCGAATTACTTTATTCTATGCAATTGCGCCAAATCAAAATTTTAACTGTCAAAAGAAAACAGTGTTGTATAACATATAGTAATTGAAATGACAACTGGTGATTGCCCTCATTTGGTTTTCGACTATAATTGTACAATCGATAGAGAACCGGGTGCTTAAAACATTATAACAAAATCTTACAATTGTGTGAATAAATCTGTGTTAAAGTAAATTTAAGCAATGGTAATTCTAAGTTGAACATTCCAAACAACTTTAGTTTATGTAATGAATAAAAGTTTAGTGGTTATAATTCGATCAAGACATATCGGTTTGGTTAATAAAGTATGTCTATAGTTTACCATTTGATATGGCGGTTTTTTTTTTATTAAATGCAAAAACTTAATTTCAAAATATAAAAGGTTACATATTAAAATGATGAGCATAAGAAGATAAGAGAATTACAGAAGAGTTTACATTCTGATTACTACTTAGATGTAATTGTATTGCGTTGTCTTTTAAGCAAAACAAGCTTGTTTCTGGTTTGTTATCGGTAACAAAATATCGTTCCCAACTAAGTGCTGAAAATTTGACGTTTTCATGATACATTAATCTAACACGTCAGCTAGCAGAGCTAGGAAGTTAGGGATTTTCAACAAAATCTTGTAAAAGAACTGTCTTAATTATTTTTGTAGCTTTATAAAAGTGTTCTAAATCGTTTAAACAAAATTTTAACAAAATGGTAAGCATAAACAAATAGTCTAATGACTTACGTTATGCATTATAAATACATTTTTCTGTTCGTCGTGTTTGCAGGTTTTGATAGCTGCGGCGGTGTGTACAAAAAATGGCAAAGGTACATATCTAAATATATATGCCTACCTTTATAAAATAATTACCTTGTATATACACTTGCATATAACATAAACTCTCACTATTTTTCTATAAACAGTGATTATATCACGACAGTTTGTCGAGATGACTAAAGCACGTATTGAGGGATTGCTGGCTGCTTTTCCAAAGCTTATGACATCCGGAAAACAACATACATACGTGGAAACAGAGTCAGTGCGTTATGTGTATCAACCAATGGAAAAGCTTTACATGTTGCTAATCACAACAAAAGCTAGTAATATTCTGGAAGATTTGGAGACACTGCGCTTATTCTCCAAAGTGGTAAGATACTTCTACATATTTTTATTATATGAATTTTTACGTAAAGCTTTCACAACAGATTCCTGAATATTGCCATAGCTTAGATGAGAAGGAAATACTTGAAAATGCATTTAATTTGATTTTTGCTTTTGATGAAATTGTCGCACTTGGATATCGCGAGAGCGTCAATTTGAAACAGATCAAAACATTTATTGAAATGGACTCACATGAGGAGAAGGTATATCAAGCAGTTCGGCAAACTCAAGAGCGTGAGGCTCATCAAAAAATGCGCGAAAAAGCTAAAGAGTTGCAGCGACAACGCTTGGAGGCTGCTAAACGTGGTGTTGGTTCATCGCTGATCGGACGTGGTGGTCACGGCAGTAGCAGCAGTGGCATGGATGCTTTTGGCATAAGTTCTAATTCGATAAGCAGTGCACCATCAATTGAGTCCGACTTGAAACCAGCGGTTACAAAGACTCAGTAAGTTGTAATAATATTAAAAAAACAAAATTCTTTTGAATAATAATTAATTTTATAACAGGAAATCAGTTGCCCGTAATGCTTTAAAATTGGGTGGCAAAACGAAAGATGTAGATAGTTTCGTTGATCAACTAAAGAGCGAGGGCGAGAAGATTTCCACTTTGACACCTGTAAATAGCCAAAGCAGCGTGGCCGTTGCGAAGACTAAAATTGCTTCTGATGTGCACACTGAAAGGTAACATTTAATAAAAACATTTTTTTATTCTATGTTAATGCATCAATACTATGTTTTGAATGCATTCAATAGCGTGCATCTCAAAATGGAAGATAAGCTTACTGTGCGTCTTGGTCGTGATGGTGGCTTGCAACAGTTCGAACTATCTGGTTTACTAACACTGCGTATTTCTGATGAAAATTTCGGACGTATTAAGGTGCAATTACATAATAATGATACCCAGGGCATACAATTACAAACACATCCTAATGTGGATAAAGAGCTTTTTAAGACGCGCTCAATGATCGGGCTGAAAAATCCAGCTAAACCATTCCCATTAAACACCGATGTTGGTGTATTGAAATGGCGTTTTATTACACAAGATGAATCTGCCATACCTTTGACAAGTAAATATTATTTGCATATATGTCCACTTTGTGTTATATATATTGTATAAATATTTCTTAATTAATATTAACAGTTAACTGCTGGCCGTCTGAAAACGGAGAAGGCGGCTGTGATGTAAACATCGAGTATGAATTAGAAGCGCAACATTTGGAGTTGCAAGATGTAACTATCTCCATACCATTACCGTAAGTAATTAATATAATATGCTTCTTTATGTGAAATTAATTTTCTTTAAACTAAATTTTGAATTTCTAACTACAGTATGAATGTGCAGCCGTCGGTGGCTGAATATGATGGCACATATAATTATGATGCACGAAAGCATATTCTTCAGTGGAATATACCCATTATTGACAGAAACAATACGTCTGGCTCGATGGAATTCAGCTGCAATTCATCTATTTCAGGCGATTTCTTTCCACTACAGGTATGTCATTAACAGAAAGAGAGAGAAGAGACGTTAAACGTTCAAGTTTTAACAACGCTCACACCGTTTTCACTTAGGTAAACTTCGTATCGAAGACACCATATGCCGCTCTAAGCGCCACCGACGTGCTTCTGGTTGATGACGATAGCACAGTAAAATATTCTACTGAATCGATGCTTTTTGTTGAAAAATATGAAATTGTTTAAAAGTTAGGAGATAAATCACTTACACTTTCCACATCAAAAATGTAAACTACGTGTAACGTAAGTTTCTAATTGCAGAAAAAGTTATCATAGTACATGCATTCTTACCATTTTATTTATATATCCTTTTTTTTCACTGGCTCAAACGTACATAGGTTTGTTGTTGCGTTGAAAAATACCTACGCTATCTTTGCAATCGAAAAATGTAAACTTTCAATTTGTATAATCTCGGTATTTCTTGTTAATAGTCTGTAAACTAACAGTATATTGTAATTCCAAACTTATATTACAACATAATTTTATATATATATCTGATTTACAACTATTTAAAATGATTTTTTGTTGGTCAAACACTATATAAATATGATATACACATGTAAGCATTGATTGTAATGATTTATAATGCAGATATATTCATAAATAAATATTTAGGTTATGAAACTGTATTGTATTCCTTATTAGTTAGTGTAAATTAGAAAATAAAACATTCCAAAGAGCTCTTTCTAAAAGTTCTGATTGAACAATTTGATATGCCGGTAGTGTTAACCGAGTGAATAGATTGGATGTGTAACAGATGGCAGATCGTTGGGTTCAAACCCCGACTCAGTCAACATTTAATATAGTACAATGTTGTCCAAACAATTATTGCTTTGCAGAAAAATTGTCAGAATATTTGATATCAAGAAGTGTCTCTGTTAACCTCACACCACTAAAAAAATTTTGGGGAAACTCAGTAGAATAATTAGCAAGACCAAACTATTAGCAATAATATTACTTAATCTGAATAGGTAAATTTTTTGCAGTAGGGTAAAAAATTATTTGCAATAACAACAAACTTTTAAAAATTTCTAAAGTTCCATATTTACATAAAGGTTTAACATTTATTTCCCTTCATTTTATATTTTTTTATCGATACTCGTTATCGTTATCGTTTACTCTAATGTTACCGATAACTGTTTTTGCACACTATTTAGTACGCGATGACATTTGTTAATTCAAACAGCTGTTTGGATAGCGTAATTTGTTTACAATTTTCTCAGGATAAAAATTTTAATAAAACTAAACGACTAATTTTAAAAAACATGGAGCAACAATTAGAGAAAGTTCTTAATGAGTTGTGAGTGCTAACTGAATGTGTTTAAAAAATAATATTCTTGTTTTACTATATTAATTTGTACGCAGTGCCTCTCAGCCGGAAACAGTGGGTGTGTTGTTGGCCAATCGTCAGGGGCTCTGTCTGGGAGGTAAGCAGCATAATTAAAAACTTTACAAAGCGGCAGAAATTGAATGTCTTCAATTGTTTACCGTTAGCAAAAGGTCAAATTAATCCTAATGTATCAGGTATTGGTATGGCAATCTCAGAGCAGGCGTGCAAACTTGAACCCAACTTGAATCCACCAGCCATTTGTATCTACAGTGGGAACAAGTAAGTAAGATGAATTAAAATTAACTTTGCGCACCATTTTGAATATGATTTATTATATCGAAATTTATTTTTATTTCTGTTGGTGAAAATATATTTTTTGCAAAATCTAGTTTTATTGAATTTTAAAAGTTCTCTGGAATAAATACTTCTTGCAAAATATTTTGTTACAAACTAAATTATTGGAAAAATTAAAAGTAATTACAAGAACTTGCTTTTAAATGAAAGTAGGACGTTATCGCATAAAATTGTAATATTGTGTTTATAAAGTCAATGTCTCAGTAATGCTTCTTTTTTCTTGCTATATAAATCCAAGATTGTAAACTGTGTATAGAAATTATAATTATAATTCTCGATTTATAGGCGCTGCATCATAAAAAAGGATGGAGAATTGACTGGTGTTATTTATAAGCAAAAACCTAATTGAGTACGAATTCCAAAGTACCCGTGCTGTGCCCTTTTTATATACCTACTTATACCTATATGAATAAATAAACAAAATATCTATAAGAAATGTGTAAAATTTAGCATAAACTTCTTTTGTAATTAAAACTCCTAGCGAAGTATATACAATATAGCTTATGAAATCAATGCAAATCTCATTTATTTACATTTATAAGTTTTCTAAATATATGTTTTTAGAATTAGCTATAAATTACAAAAATATTTTCCAAATTTCGCCTTAATATTTTGTGTATCTGCGAAATTTTCAATTTTAATAGTGACGTTACAATAACGTTTAGAATATGTATGCCAGATAACAAGTTATTTGTTTATATACTGGAACTACTCTTCTCGTTTGGAA
Organism: Bactrocera minax; assembly: GCA_021498325.1. Lineage (NCBI taxonomy): Eukaryota > Metazoa > Arthropoda > Insecta > Diptera > Tephritidae > Bactrocera > Bactrocera minax. The sequence goes on along the minus strand of JAKEEE010000008.1, from coordinate 5,841,885 downwards.
GTTTATAAGTATTTTAAAAAGCAATATTTATAGGAAAACTTCTTTTACGTGGGCACAAAATAAGATTTTTGTAAACTGTGCATTGTTATGAAGGTCTTTGACTGTGTTTGTTGTTGTTGTTCGTCATTTTTGAGTGTAATTAGAAATGCCAATGTCACAGCGTTCTAACATTTTTGAAGGTTTCATTCTATAGGGGTACATAAGTACGCAACTAAGTGAAATGCAATAGCATCAAAGTGTTACAATGGAATGGAGCGTAAATGACATGCAGCAAGCAGAGGAAGCGCTAGTCAAAGCGACATGTTTTTCAATTTATGGTAAACCATTTTTTGCCATTTTCGCGGTAAATGGAGAAATTTCAAAGTCGCGACAACGAGTGCTGTATGCAATTGGAATGCAAAACGGAAAACTAATATGGACGCATATGACGCATAGGTATGTATGTACTGGCGTAAAACAAGGAGCTGCACCAAGGAAACCGAGAGAATCAGGCTGAGAAATATTGAAAAAGCGTGTAAGAATTGTAAATGACTTGAAACCCTTTTTTGAGGAAAATTGGAGCAATTTTTAAGAATTACACGCTCAATGCTTTGTGTTTGAAGAACCAGCCAGATTTGAAGCATATTGAGCAAATTGACTTATCGGTTAACAGGGATTTGAAATTAAGCTTAAAGGCTTCCAGTACATTTGAAACAGAAATCACGTACCGTTAGAGACTACGTTTCTGAGTCTGAAATTTAGTGTAGATTAAGAACATCACTAAACGGACTTTGGGAGTAAAATAGTAGGTGTTGTTTTAGAAGAAAAGTAATAAAAATTGGTGGACACTGATAACCTCCTCTTTTAAAAACACCTAACGGCTGAAATGCGTGGTTTCCGTTCACGTGTAACTGCAATATGTGCATGTGCACACACAAACAAACAGAGAAATGTTTGCATACGCACGTTCATGCACAAAAAGTGGGTTTGGCAAATTGGGTCACGCCTTTACGCCCGGTTTGATTTGTGTTTGCGCCTTTACCGCTCTTCACGGACGCCAAGAGCTCGCATTCAACCCACACACATGCAGACATATTTACATACTTATATACAGCTGTGGATAGGTTAGCGCTTTCTTGCATGCAAATATACAACGCATACACTCACATGTGGTAAAAATGGCCCAAATGTGGCCTAATGCGGTAAAAACAAAACAAATGCACATGCGTGTACGCGTCCTACGGTACCGTTAACGAGTTTATTGTAATTTTTCTGCATATGTGACAATAAGTGCACGTACAGTTCGCGTATTTCTTTGTGTGCATGTGTGTGTGTGTGTGTGTGTGTGTGAGTATATTCCATTTAGAGGTGATGATGTGGCATTTGCATTATGCTTGCCAAAGCGTGTAAATTTGCATCGAATATATTTATGTAATTGATAGTGAGGCAAAAATATGTAACTAGGCGATTACCTGAGTGCAGTTTCAATACGCTTACATATGAACACCTACAAAATGATAATAATGAGTATTTTCGTGTATTTCGCCATAATTTCATATCTAATATAATAGAGCCGAGTGAGATTGTCGCACGTTTTTTAAGTCACCTTTGAACGACTGACGGAATTTTATGTTATGCTTTTTTTTTATGCTCGAACGGTACGCGAGTGCATTGAAACGCGTAGTGAACGACTACAGAAGCTAAAAAAAACTGTTTTGAATTTTTTTACACCCAGTTTTCAAAAGCATGACTCTCCAATACCTCAATATCGAATTTGCACTGAAACTTTCCATCCTGTGACCGCAAGTTCCTTGCAAACTATATCTGAAAGTCAATGGACCACTTTCTGGACCACTTCTACAAGTCCGGTTCAAACCGTGTACTTAGAGAAGTTGTTTTCATCTAAAGGTAGGCCCAAGAAACGTGGTGTTTCGTCAGTGTCGGACCATAAGGAAAGGGGTGCTAGTTGAGTAGGCATCACTGGGCATACACAGAGGTGATTAGCATCATGCGGGGACTCTGGATCTAGTGTGGACAAGTAGGAATTTAATCTACTACTACTATAATATCCAGAGCGTAATTGCGGCAAGGTCACTCGGGATTCGCGAGGCAGAGTTGTAGGCAGGTTTGGTTGAGCGGCAGTTTTTCATTTAATCGCTGGTTGGAAGATAATTTAGTGGAAGCGTTTTATTTTCATTAGACTTGTATCGTAAGCGAAAAATTACCATCGAAATATACCCAGGAAAGAAATCACTGATAAGCAAGAGTTCTAAGTAAATCTTGTCTTATAATCCTAAAAGCTTTTCTTTTAATTTGACTTTACAAGCACGAATAAGCTTGAATTTATATCAAAAGAGAAACTTTACTGCCATGTATATACTTTATTCGTAAAGCCGTGTCCGACCGATAATATATACATGTAAAACTGAGACATAAAACTGAAGAATAGAAGGAAATGAGGCAGATAGCTTTAGCGAAATCAACTGAAGAGAAAGCCATAGATATAGAATAATTCGTGATTTGTTTTGTGAAGTAACAATTGGTAATATTATAAACTAAGAGTTAAGAATGACGCCCCCAAGCTATTAGATATAAGAAGATTATCGGTAATAAGCCGATAATAGCGATATTCCAACTTTCTTTTCGACATTTTTGTAGTAAAAGTTATACTTGCTTCAAAATTGGCCTCAGTCTCGGAGATAATCTCTTCCTATTCGCTAAATTTCTCTTATATTAACTTTTACTTGCGGTCTGAGGAAAGGAAAAAGTCGCAAGAGGTCAGATATGGAAAATACTGTACATGGTGAAGCAATTCGAAGCAATTTTCCCATCGTTTTCATTGATTTGAAACCCGGTGCATTTTCTGAATTGTGAGCTCTCACGGTACCCACTTGGCACAGAGCTTTCGCACACCCAAATATACATAAACAATATGTCCATCACTTTCCTGGAATAATAGTTAATTTTTTCAACTTTTTCATTCGTAGAAGTTGGTTTTTGAACTTCCATTGGTTCTGCGTCAACGGTGCCACTTTCAAATGGTTGCTTCACCTGGTGTAGAGACCGGATAGCACTCGTCAAGTATTTTGCTTTTTCTCAATAACGGATAATTTGTTTAAAAGTAATAGAAATCAACAGTAATAAATAATACTTTCTATAAAACTTAATTTTTCTTAGTTATTGCTCATTGCTTTCAAATACCCACTCACTCACCCAGAGTCACTCATACGCCCCGTGCTACCGTTATCAAAATACACCATTTATTCACATGCCAGTTTGTTGCTCATTACTCTTTCGTTTTCAATTAAATTTTCATTTCACATTACACATGCATACCTATATACATATTATAAACACGATGTAAGTGATGAGCATCAGCGCAATTACCGCAAAGGGATCATTATGTCGATACTACCGGTGTAATGCACCACTACCTGTACTCGTGTGTGTGTGTGTGCGCGTGTGTGTGTGTGTGTGCAATAGTTCAACATGTCTCTAATCAATATTTCCGTTAGTGTATTGCAGCAACAAAAACGAGAAAAAGGGAAAAATTTTATCATTTGGCTGCGCGCTATTTTCATTATATGAGCATATTTCAGCAAATGAATTCCAACTAAGTGTGGTCAAACGTGAATTCGCGCTGTTAAATGCAAAAACCGCAGCGTACAAAACGGAAAACCGCATCGGGGCCGTGAGCCAAAGGATCAATAGTTCGGTATGTGCGCGCTGAATGAAAGTGAAATTTGTTGGCTGGTTGGCTGGTTGGCTGGTCTAGTCTAGTTTTGCATTTATTTTTGTAAATTATAATTTCGTACCTGCAATGAATGATGAAATGGCCTATACACTGCATCAATAAATGACCTATAAATGGGCACTAGGCACCGCTAGCGCGCAGACATGCTAATGCAAACAAGAACAGGGTGTGTGTATGTAAAATTTGGCAACGATTCATTTACATTGCGGACATCAATAGCAGCTGTTACATGTGCCGTTAGTATGAAGTTGTTTAAATCGCTCCTAATAAATAAGTGAATAAATTTAAATATTTTATTTAGGTGAAAAATTCAAATCGCCTAATAGTTTGTTTAATTTTATCTTTTTGTTACATGACATGCTTTTTTCATATCGGAATTGTGTGCTGTTTAAAAGGATATCTATTATAGAACTTGTGCAACATACCGATACTTTGTGGTTTAGTGAGTGTTTTTTTAGCACAATCTTGGAGTATTATAGTATAGGATGAACACTCAAAGCATCGTGTATGTTAGAGGCATACAAATTAAAATTTATTGAGAAAATATTTAAATACATTGATCGCTTCATGGCACTTTCGCAGTAAGCACGTGCTCATAGCACAAATATAATAGTTGTTCGTGGACGTCTCCACGACAAACACCAGTAGGACCCATCATTTGTTGGACAAAACCAAGTTATACACCGCAAATGATAGAAGAAACTTTGTTATAGATTGAATAAATCTCATCATCTTAGTTAATTACAATCCAGTTTGGAAAGTGATCAATGTTTCTCATATATAAAGCGTCGCTAAAAGCGATCTGAAATAAAAATACAATTGAGGTAGTTCCGCTATGTTTTATTTTTATTCTCTTCTCTATTACTCTTCTTAAGTGAATGTGGAGACTTTCTGTTGATTCAAAATTATTTGTTGACTTTCTAAATTTACTAAACTTAACTAAATTTCAGACTGTTTTCGGACCTCTTAGTTTCAGCCCTGGTACCGGCTAATACACAAGCACAGAAGATGATTGCTTTCTTGCATGACTTCAGGCTTTTCTTACTGTTAATTACTGAACCGAGAACATAACAATCATTCGGTAGATGGTGTGTTCAGATTCAAAGTGTCGCTGACTAAGACATATATAAACATAATTATATGTGCACTGCATTGGTAGCAGAGCATGAGAAGTCGTCATCCCGTGGTCACAGGTAAATGGGGGGAGTGACTGATATCATCAAAAAAAAATAAATACTTCGGATTTGAGCACTAATAAATTGACCTTCGCGTTGCCTTGTCATGAGTTTTGGAAGCAGAGAATAAAGTTCAATGGTTAAGACAAGATAATTATTAGAATTAGTATAATTGATTTCGGGATGTCTGTTCATCTGAGATTGACATGATAGGGGCAGATATTCGATTTTTCGGAATAATCAATATACGCACCTCACGAGCGGCTTTAGATATCTCCACTAAATTAGGTTTTCTACCATCTTATTCTTTGAGATGAAAATCTTTTCATAGGTAATAACTTGGAACAAAAATTATTTAAATAATTTCGCTTGAAATGAATACCTACCATTTCCTGGAGAGATAGCTGTCTTGCCAGCTGTCAAAGTAAGCATATGTTTTTGACATTTATGTTCAGTTATATTATGAGCGAAAAACCTACAGAGTATATTTTTTACCGCCAAATAATCTTCAACGATAAGACGCAATGGTTAAGTGTACCGTTAGTTACTTTTCATGTTGCTTTTCCCACTAGAAAAGTCACTCTCTTGTATGAGTTTCCGCAGGCAGTATTGCCCGAGAAACTAATATTTTGTTGAGACAAATTTTTGGTAAGCGAATCATATTAATAAATGGGTTTATTCATTGGTCACCCAGATCATGCGATTTAACCCCGTTAAACTAATTTCTATGAGGGCCTGTCAAGGCAATGATCTATGGTGATAAACAAGTTGAGACAGATAATTTCGAACCATTCGGGGTCTTATAGACATACCACTTTTAGATAAATATTCGCACCGCCTTTTTATGCTTCTTAGCAAAGTTTTAAAATGGGCTAAATATACCCACTGCCACCACCATTAATATCTTCGACTTTATCGGTCCTTATATACCCTACTCGTCATTTACCGAATATGAGAATCGCCCCTCATTTATTTGACTTTTACAGCTTTACTTTTTGCACGGAATTTTGTGGCGATCGTTAGCGAAACAAAGATCTTTTGTGACATTGCGAATTTGTATGATTTGTACATAAAAGAGTTTATATGAGTGCAATTTTTGTGGTGTGCTGTGTGCAGCAGAGGAATTAATGGCCTCGCTTGTGCCACAGTTGACATATATCGAAATTATGCCGCGCAAAATGTTGCAAACCGCAAGTGCCCATACAGACACGCAGTAAATCTATTTGCTGTCATATCAGCGAAAGCGAAAAGTGAAATGCATCACAAAAAGCAAAAACATCGAAAAGCTGTCGAAACTAGTTTTTCACGAAATGTTGCGGATAATAAACAACAACAACAACGAGCATGAACAATGGACCAAACTAACAGGTAGGGGAGTACTGAATTCGAGCGGAAAGCAACTCGGTGGGCGTTAATGGCACAAACTTTTCTTGTTCTTTGTTAGCATCTCAGTGGCTGTAGTTGGGTCCGTTATATAGCATAAGCCATTTTTTATTTCACAGCCTAATTCCAATTGTAATTGGAATTAAGTAACTAAGTATATTTCCTCCTGGCCTATATGGTACATAAAAAGCCCGCGCCGCATATCATTCCTATATTTCTGATGAGTGAGCCCTTTTCGAAATATCGTAGAGTCATTTATTCGAAAACTTACCGAGTCGCTTCACCAGAAGTTCTAATTCTATTTGCAACGAGAGAATAACTGTACTTCTTAACTGCCAAGCCAATACTTGTAAAAAGCATGATCTGTTTGTAATAGTGATTTTTCGTGGGTATTCAAGTTCTACATTGTTATCGTTCGCATTGTGGGTTTCCAGTTAGTTGCGTTCTCTCAATGCTCATGAAGAAGCATGTTCCGATCCAACTTTCAAATCTTCATAACTCATATAATATGTTTGTATATAAAGTTCACACCAAGCTCGACCACTGGCAGACTATTTAAGCAGCATCTTCCTTTTTACACTCACTAGTCTTCTCTTTCACACTTGCTGAATTAAAAATAATGTACATTTTCGGTAGTATTCCGCAGAGAGTCAAAAATCTCTCACTATTTTTAACATTGCCCGCAGAGAGCTAAAGTGAGTATACGAACAGCTGTCGGTGTCTTTTTTATTCGGTAGTCGGTATTCTTTTCTGCATAGAACAAGCAATTAACGGGAGTTTCTGGTCGATGTTTGATTATCGTAAGGCTTTGAAAGTCTAAATTGACTAGTTTGATGATTTGTTTATTTACTTCTCAACCACTGACAGCCTACAAACCTGATGATCTCTACTAACCCAAAACCCAAATTTGACATTTCTACCGTTATGAAATCATTTCCGACCACCAGAATACTTTTGTGTAATAAGTTGTGCTCCGGTAAAAAGAGCGAAAACTGCGATTTTGTCACGGTAAAGCTGCAACCCATACATTTGCGCCGGTGTTCGCATGCATGGCCGCGTGCTGCACTTGAAGTTTACACCAATTGACGGTGTTGTCGATCGACGGCAGTCACCTGCCACCCACTTTTCCATCCATCCTGTGACTTTCTGTCACACATACACACACACACACACACCTACACATATTAATGATGATATTCGTACATAAATTGCTATCCGGCATAGATGTGGTGTGTAAACGTTGACATAACGGTAATCTTACTTATGTAACTGCATCTGTACATGCATTCCATGTATGCCTGTACATATGTATGTATGTGTTACTTACCCAATGCAATTTTCACTAGCCACTAGTTGTTTGTTAAAGTACTCTCATTGTGTTGTTGTTCTTGTTGTTATTTTGTTGCTGCAGTAGCTAGTGAATGGCAGCTTGATTACTCGGCTTCTAGTTGATGTATTTGTTTGCCTCGAATATGTTGTCAAAGTTGTTGTAACGCCCCAAAAATGGGATGGCAACGCCAATAATAATAACAACAACAACAACAACAACAACAACAGCAGTCTAAAATAGCAGTAGCTGTAACATAAGCAGTAACGTCTGCAACAACACGTCACCAGCATGCTTAAAACAAACAACAACATCAAGCCTAAGCGTAATATTGCATTTGGCTGCTGCACGCCAATTCGAACAACCACACATGTGCATGCGCGTGCAACACACTAACGCTAAACACACTTGTGTTGCATGCAAAGCGGCGCGAATTGTATTCAATGTACACACCACTTTCTGCCAGACGCCAGTGCAGCAAAGTCACACTCAGTTTGTTCCAGTTGCCAACGTGTGTTTGTGTGCAGTTTGTTGTGAATTCATGTATGCATGTATGCATGTATGTGTGTATGTGTGTGTGTATTAAATCATGCATTTAGTCAGCGCCTGCAAACACTGCTCCACTGTAATAAATGCACACGAGTGTACGTTAACGGATATGGTTATTTGTTGCCTAGCGTTTGCTCGACTAAATTGCAAAACACGAATACAAACTGCTGTGCCAACAAGCTACAACAACAACAAGAATAAGAACAAAAACATCAGTGCAAACAAGTGAGTGCACTCACACCCGTCCAATTGTCAAAGTCGAAGGCAAATAAGCAACAAATTCAAATAACTCGAAGTATTTGAGAAAATTTGTCGCTGACTCAAACTACGCGGGTTTCGTACAGAACCAAGTGAATCAAAATTTATCTTGTACTTTGACAAGTATTGAGTGCTAGATATTAAAGTATTTACAAACTGCCTGCGTTAATATTTTGTCCAATTATATATGGTGTCTATAAAATGGTGTGGCGTGAGTTCGGAAAGTCTAAAAGTATTGTTTTGTTAAAGGCTTTTGTATACCCGCGACATATTGTTAGAGTATAATAATTTTGTTCAACTGATGGTTGGCAGTTTATATATCGAAATGTTCAGAATAACAGACGTATTGCATCAACCTTGGATAACTTGGGTTAAGGTATAGATATCTTGACGAAATGATTAAATATGTCGTTAAGCATGCTCAATTACGATTCTAGTAATATTAGGTGCGCTAAAAAGTTCCTAATACCTAAAAAACATATTTTTGATAAACTTGTATTTTATTATTCCGATCTTCCAACCTACTTCTACCATGTTTGTAGTACGATTGTTGTTGTAGCTTTTCTTCAAAATAGGCCCCAGTCGCGCCTACTACCCCTCCTTTAGCTCCAAACTTCTTTACAGCGCGTATTCTTTTCAAGTTCGGGGAACAACTCGCTGGTTCAAGATCCGAAGAGCACGGTGAATGCAGCTGTAGATCGAAGTGCAATTTATGCAATTTTGTCATCGTTTTTGTTGACTTGTGATTTATCTTGATGAAACAGTATTTTTTTGTTCGTCAAATCGGCCCATTTTTGACGAATTTCGTACTCCAAACTTTCCAATAACATTATATAATAGTTGATGGTTTTTCCCATTTCTAAAACAGTCTCTGAATATTATTTAAAATCCTAAAATATTTGTGGATTCTGTTCTCAATCTCTTTCAATCTCTTTTGGACATAAACTGGGTTCATCGCCTTCGGTGCCTATAAGGACTTGACGAAATTCAGCGTACCACGAATTAGTCCAATTGACCAATTTTTCAAGGTTAGGTCTGCCATATAGATTCATATCTAACTTTTTATTATGATTAAAATACTAGACAGGTCTCTTAAAAAACGTAAAAATTCGATAATTGTTAACACTAAAAAGGTCAAAATTGGATATAAAAACGTTATATCATATCATAATTTTATGATATATATTATATATCATGTATTATTTACCCATATGTATATTAATATAGGTATGAATATTATTTACCCATGGATTTCGTGGATTTCGACCAATTCAGTTGATTTCGAAATATAGGAGGCATATTCAGCGATATATTCCCCAATCACTAGAAATTCATATTTTCAAGTTAAGCAATAAATAGGGCAGCATACCAACAGAAGATGCTAAATTCATATACATTTCTAATAAAGATTTTCTCAAAATGGATCCAAGCAGATTGAGTATGTCCAGCTCTTCTTAACATCGCCTATAATAAAATAGGTAATAGTTTCCGGTATTCTTCCTCACTTTGCATTTAATATTTTGGGTTTACTGGGAAAGATTTTTTGCATTGCTTTTTTGCTCAGTTTCGCCAATACCCAAAAAACCAATTACTTCAAACTTGTTTTTTTTTTTTTGCACAATTTTGTTTAACATTTTCGTGTGCTTATTTTGTTGTTGTTGACATTATTTTGACCGAATTTCTCTATTAGCATTTGAAATCCTAAATCCGTTAACATTTTGTAGATACAAGTTGTCAAAACATAAAAGTGCATTCAGTGCCGATGAGTGCTTACTAATTTTTACAAGCATATTTGCATATATAAATCTGAGGCAACCTGGTATAACAGCTTAAGTCAATGTGTGGTATTTTAATTTTTTACTTACATAGTAATAAATATAAGGTTATGCCGTTTAATTTCTTTTTATTAAAGGCAAGCTTCCGGTTCTTGGGTTTCTTTCAATAATAAAAATAACTTCGATTCTCAAAGAAGTTGATCAAAATAAAACATATTGTTTACATTAACTCAAGTGGACTTGAACCACTTTGACTTATTGCCATATATTTCATAATATTATATCCTGAATAACTTTCCGATTTTTCGATATTTATTCTGCAAATAATATTTGTGAACTTTTGTTAAAAAGGAAATTATGCATTATTGATTACCGTTATGCTCTTGTAAGTAAAGCAAACCGCTCTTTTCCCAGTGCATTGCTAAATGTTCTGAAAAAAGATATAAATTGGCATCAATATGCTCACAAAATGATGTTTTACGTCAGAAGTAAGAATTACCATTCGTAAAAAAGCTCACTATCCCTCTCCTCCTGTGTATCTCACAGGAATGATCCAAATGATTCGGTATGAAATCAAAGCGGGCGAAGATTCCGGTATGTTCAGACTCATGTCCATTTAGATACTCATCTTCCGGTTATGGCGTTGAGGAACGCCACTCGCTGAACGTTCTTCAGTGTCACACAATTCGCTAACAAATAAAACCAAAATTATGGTAATTTTTAAATTTCGGTGGTTTGCTTGAAATAAAAGTTATTTCGATAACTCATTTTCTCGAATGTAAATTTTTATAGTTTTTAAAGTTGAAAGACACTTTTCTGAGAATTTTGAGGCTGCTCTCCGGACATTTAATGATAAAAGGCGGCATACACGGGGATATGCAGCTTTCTTGTAGATGTAGAGTTCGTATCGTTTAGCAGGACATCTCTCTCAAAATCCAATACAGAGAAGTAGATAAAATTTAAGGGGATTTTTTAAACCGGAAATATTTTTGGTTATTCGATTTTTCCATGTTTCTGCCATGAAGTTGATGTAGTGGCAGAAAATAGTCCTTGATCGGATAATCCTGGTTCGCTTCGGCTACATAGACCCGACTGTTGTGGGAATGGAAATTTGACTATGATAGTATGGATAGTACTATATTGTTAACTCTCAAATAAGAACAACCTTTCTGATATACCAGCTGAAGTCCATCCTGTATTCATCTACAGCATGCGATAGGTTATTTAAGAAAATATTGCATGAGATCTGAGCTTAAATCTACCACAGCTACACACAGCTACTGCAACTGCATATGCACATGTGTTAATTGCTATTTCAATGCGACACCAAATAAAGTGCAACAACGTTGTTGTTTGTGGCTTGGCTGCTCGAAGTGGTCAGTGTCGATCTGCGCAATTGTGGCCGTAATGCATGCAAATTTTTGACCACCACGCAGGGGCGTGCGACCATAGTACTTGTGGCATGTGCCACATAACTATGCTGGTAATACGTGACACGCACTGATGCGCCGTTCGACAGGCCGTTAAAATTTGCTGCATAATTCCAAACAAAAGTTACGAGCTCCACTAGCAATTATGTATGTAAATGTGACATACAAAGAATAAACATTCACGCTTGTAGCAGTCGCAATGACTGGGGCATGTTGGACATGTTGGACATGTCGCGTGTGGCATGTGGCATGCTTAAAGGCGGCAAGCAGCATTATGATGCAAGCAACAATTCGCTGTTAGCATTACGCTAGCTGCATAAAGTGAATATGCACACAAATGCGGTCATTCAGGGACACGCAGACACGCCGACACGCACCCATACACATATACACACAAACAAATGTTACATATTATATTGATACATATGCACATTAAGTGTAAGCCTTACAAATAAATTTTGATTTTGTTGATATTAGCGTCTATATGATATGTAGTACACGTGCTGTACACATCGCGGCCTCCACGGTTTAAAGGCCCAGGCGGCCCCTTTTAAAGTATGAATGCTGTCAAGCTTTTTGCGACACCTTTTTCACTAAAATCAATTTCTGTCATCTTATTAGTCGAAGTTGGCCATAAAGAGCTCATTTCGGTATGGTTATAATAATTCTGTGTATTATTAATAGTTTTTAGGTCCAGTAAAGCCAAGCCCACAGTGTAACGAATATAAAATAACAATGTATATATACATTTCTTTATACTCAGGGTGCGCCAACTTTTATGTCGGTACGTAAACATGATTTAAGTTACAAAAAGACGCATTTGATTCTTCATGATATTTTTATTTTATTTAAGTATTTGAATTTATTTCATTTAATTTTGAAAACGGCCTTTATTGGACAGAGCAAAGGATATGTGTTTTTTTCAAGTTTCGGATGGTGTAACGATGATTTTGGTACGATTGTTTGCTTTGAGCTGGTTAGAGGACGCTCGCATACTCTCTGCCTTTTAAATTACTCACCGAAAAGATGTTAGGCGGATTAAAATTTGAAGGTGTGGGTGTGGGGTAAATGTCACTTCTATTTTACATCATTCCTTCAGAGATTTTTTTTGCGGATACTGAATAGTTTGTGTCGCAGCGTAATTTTGTTGAAAACAGTGTCGATCGAGATGGGTATTCATCATCCAGAATCAACTTCCATCAACTATAAAATATAAAATAAAAATATGGCCGTCGATGGTTTTGGCTCAAAAGCTGACCCAAACAGTCACTTTTTGTTTCTGCAATATCTTTCATAGATCTCGAATGAATTTTTGGGTTGGGTTTAATGATTAGAATTGTACTGAAGTCGTGAGGTTTGTTGAGGTTGAGGTTGAGTTGAGGTTGAGGTTGAATTGAGGGTAAGGTGTTCCAAGTTATTCACTGAAACCGTTAAATGTATATACCAAAATAGGCACCCAAAGCCTGTATAAACCCCGTATTACTGCCATCATTTCGTTATATATATATTTTTTTTTTATTAGATGACAAATAATAATACAAGTATTATTATACAAATAAAATGATCACTAGCTGCTGAGGCTTTCAGCTCAGCTATATTCCATTACATTTATTCGAAAGATAATGTTCTTGGATTTAAAAGATCTAGTTTTCACTTTAGTGCTCCAAAATTTTCTTCATGGTTCGTTATATGTATATTATAATAATATGTTCTTTACTTTTTTATATAAAAATCTAACAGATCTAACATCCCCAGTGCTCGCCGTCCAGCACATTCGCCCTACCCGCTACGTTCTTAATTCACCCCTGATGTGCTTACATATGCATATTAGTACGTAGTGGCCGACATTCAGTTCCTCTGTCATTCGAATTTTATTTATGTCATTTGTGTGACAATTTGCAACATGCAACATGAGCCACATACGATAGCAAATAACAAAATGTCAAAATTAAATTGCGCGAATTAAGTGTCAGCAAACGTGATTTGGCATGTCAGTGGAGGATGGGGGATGTTGTGAGGTGGTGAATGATGAGTGATGTGACATTGGCTTTACTGCTTTAAATAGTGCGTATTTCAAGGGACTCGGTAAATGCGTGAATTTATATATATAGCTTTGTTTGAACTATATATGTGCACGATATGTATGTAGATGTGTATACCTTGAGCCAAAATTAATTAAAGGCAAGCTCATTTAATGGGAAATATCCCTCGTTTACAAACTTTGAACATATTTATGTATACACATATTTTCAAACAGGAAATATATCAGGTAATTGGAGAAGCGTATCAATTATTTTATTAAATTTCATGCTTCAAAGCTCGTATAAAGACACACCGAGTTCCTAGAAATCATAAATCTTAGTGTGCATTAATTCCGTATTCTTTAGATGTTTAGAGGTCTCAGATATTTATTTGATTTCTTAAAAAGTTTGTGGTATGGCCAAGTAGATAGAAAGATTAGTTAGGTAGATACCTACAAGTGGCATTCAGCTATGCAGAAATTTCTCAACCACCCCTTAGGAATGCTTTATGTATTATGAAGCAATATGAATATGAATATTTATGTGGAAGCTTGCCGCCTAGTTGTGGAAAAAGTTCCTTATTATTCTTCGGAGGAGTAGTGAAAGGCAAACGATTTTCTAGCACCAATAATCGGATGCGGCGTTATAAATTGTGTTGAATCTGGAATTTGTTATTACTAACCGAGATATGGCTGTTGGCTTAATAGATTAGCTTGTTGGTTTCTTAGGTTCTATCACTGCTTTTATAATTATATTCCGTAACAGAGAATTGATCTATCATCATTCTAGGTACTGTTCCTTTATTGAATATGAACTTAAATTTTTATTATTATATATGAGAAGTAAGTGCGGTTGTTCCGATTAAGCCCATTTTCGCACTGTAAGAAAAGGATGACATGATAATGTTATTCACTGAAGGAATTTGTCGAGTAGTTCCTGAGAAATAGAATTTCACCTAAAAGTGAGCCATACCCTTTGTCTTTTTTTTACACTGATTTCTACAAAGATCTTCCATATCATCTGTAACTGTACAATTTAATGCTTTTGACGTTTTTTGTTTTTAGTGAGATATCGCACCTTCAGTAGTTTTCAACATAACCGACTCATTCTCAGGAAGTGTGGCTGATATAGCTTTAGTTGTTTGTGAGATATATACGTTAATCTACTACTAGCTACTAGGTTATGAGATCACAACAGCTTTCAAAAAAAAAGGTTCAACCATAAATGCCCTCCCTACTGTGATGCCCTCTACTAAATTACAGTTTTGTACTTTAATCATCGGCTTAGTTATGGCCCTTTAATAGTTTTCGATTAACTGTATTTTATGGGCTTGGCAATAGTCGTAATCCGCCCAACATCTCTACCAAGTTTCATCAAGAGATTTTAATTTTTACTAAAGTCATCAATTGCGTGGACAGACGGACAGACAAATATCTAAAACTCAATTCGTCTCGTTATCATGATCATTTTGATATATATAACACCATATTGCGACATGTTGCATGAGCATAAAAATATATCAAATACAAAACATAGCTGTAATTTTTTGGGACTATATATAAACTACCCAAGCGATACAACTATCCGTTTTTATATACGTATATTTTATATGTTGAAATCACGAATATGAAATGGGTCGTTGTCAGACCTTTCTTCCCGAAAAAAATTATAAATAGAGGTCGCAAAGAAGTAGCATAAACAAAAATCTAAAGTTCAATTGTACATATTAGCATCTCTGTGTCTTTCTCCGGTTCTAGAAAGTTAAATATTCACCTTTCGAATGTTTCATGAGTTGATTGAGTTAATAAAAGGAAATACGCCGAATTAATTAAAGACCACCTGAGCCGAGCCTTATTCCACGACTAAAAACGGGGCAATTTTAATGGCTGAAAGAAAGAGTTATATGAAAAAGATGGAAATCTTGTTTCAACAGTTTGAATTTGGTTGGGAGAAAAGGAAAGTGACTAGCGAATTCGATGAAACAAACTCACCTTTATGAGCCGTTTTAACAAAATATATTACTTTCGAACTTGACTCTGTGACATTTTATTTCATTGTGTTGAATTACATTCATTAAAGATAAAAATCAACGTATTATGCAAGATTAAGTTCTTATGAAAGTTAGTCAAGGGTGATTTTCTAAATTCTCCCTCTTTTCTCATAACAGAAAACGGAAAATAAATTCAAAAAGGAAATGAAATCACAATACAAAGCTATGAAATATTCCACCGCCAAGCTAACGAGCTTGAACAAATAATAATGATGTACTCATTTGAATAAAAGTTTAACACCTAAGTCCTTAATAGCGGTGCCATGGAAACTTAGCCAAAGTGATTGTGAGAGAAAGATGCTTGCTGCCTGAGTAAATGCCCGCGTAAAGGTGGGTGAGTTTAAATCTATTTGTATGTATATATATTTACAATTGTAGACGAGTGTATAAAGTGGCAAGTCCTTATGCCAAATGACAAGTTCGTACGCGTCCATTTCGTTAAATAATTGCCATCATTGACATTAAAAGCGCACATTAAATTTTACTTATCTGCGCATGTAAGGTGAGTATGCCGCACAGGCGGGACTAAAAAAATATGTATTAAGAGTGTGGAAAAAGTATGTTTGTTAAGAAAATAAAAGAGGAATGAATAAAATAAAGTAATGCAATGAAAACGAATGTGAAAGCAAAAGTTTTGTGGTGTTTAACTTCACTCCACTGAAGGTTTTGTATTGTGAGATTGCCACACTTGGTATTTTGCTCCTTGAAGTGGTGTATTCTTTCAACAGCTTTGCATTTCGGCATTCACACCTATACCTGGGTTTTGTAAGCGAGTGTCAAAAGAATACTCACTCAGCTAAAATTTTCTTGAAGATATTTAATGCCGTTGGTCACACCTCAACTGTCAAACATACTTTTCAACTCCACTTTATTTATTGTTGATGTTTTGAGATTTTTCCCTGTCACACTCGGTTATATAACATTGTCACGAACTCAGCAAGGGTTACATAGTGTTATTAATCGAGGCCGTAGCTTTTAGTAAAAAAATTTTGTCTTCAAATCTAACTTGTGAACTAGAGAACTAGAGTACTAGAACTAGAAACTGAACTAGAAAGCAGTAGCTACTGAGGAGTAAATTGCTCATACGACGAATAGCGATGAATATCGTTTTAGACAGTGTGATTAATAACGAAAAAGGAACGTCAAAATAGTACAGCGAATCAAAATACAGGGATTTTGGGATCCAACGCCTTTACTCTTTCTTCTTTTAAGTGGTACACAATCAAGAAGCAGCTCTTTCGTTGTTTTTGTTTCCATGTCGCAGAGGGGACAGTAATGTGAAGAGACTATATCCATATTGTACTACTTTGTCTGCAGTGGCCTGTATAAGGTTACAAGTATCTTAACCTTGTTCCTAGAGAGATCTATTACTTGGTTGAATCAGTTCAGGTTATACCCTCCCAGAAATAGTCTGTCTCTCTCTGCTCTATCTTCTTTCCGCAACGTCTTCTTTGTGGTATGGGGACTCATTGTGAAGAAAGCTTCTAGCCTTATCCGCTTATCGGACGAACTTGAAAGAGTTAGAATATTTGTCAGCTCATTACCGGTTGTACCTGTGTATCCTAGTAGCTAAATCAGGTGGACCCAGTTTTAAGCTGACTCACTCCTGGATCAGCAAATATTCAATCTCACAACACTAGCTTGAGTGCTGCCTGACTATTGCTTAGTATGACTATTCCATCATTGCTATAATTACGTTGAAGATTAATCGCTGTGCGCTGACTTATTGTGAGGCGGTAGTGAAACGGCGAATCAGCTGGCTAGAAAAGCAACAGCAATTAAGCCCTTTGTGTGTCTAAAACCCTAAGTCTTTCCTTTGAAACAGA
This sequence comes from Bactrocera minax, assembly GCA_021498325.1. Classification (NCBI taxonomy): domain Eukaryota; kingdom Metazoa; phylum Arthropoda; class Insecta; order Diptera; family Tephritidae; genus Bactrocera; species Bactrocera minax. Next base: position 5,824,358 of record JAKEEE010000008.1, on the reverse strand, counting down.
AACATATTTTTGTAATAATTAATTTGAGTCACATAAAATGGAAAATTCGAAATATTTGAAAAAATTTGCTTATTTTAATCAAAACTGGCTCTTTTTTGTTACAAATTGGGATCAATCATTTTTTAAAGTGGTAACTCTGGTCGAACAGTATTGCTTGTTACTTTTACAGCCTTTGTTTGTGTGCGTGCGTGTGTGTTGGCGCGCTCGTGTGAGTGCTACAAGCGCCGTTCTACGTGAGACATAAAGTGCAATAACAGTAAACATGACACAATGGTGTATAAATACGACAGCAACAACAATGCGACTTCTGCCATAACCGCAATGGCATTTGCCAATGAAGTTGACTTGAGTTATGTTAAGTGTAGTGCAATTGCACTGAATTTAAAAGTTTTCTATTTCTGTATATATTTTGTTCTTTTGTGGCTTTCAATTTCTTTAATATCTTTTTTATATACATAAAATTGTCCACTTATACAGACAATACTGGCCAATGCAAGTAGTAAGTAATTGCCATTTAGACAGCGGCAATCCTTAGCTTAAGTGTCAATTATTTTTAATATCGAAATGAAACTAGTAATAAATATTCTCAAACACCCTTTTTCGTTAAGGAAAGAGTTATTGGTAAAAATAATGAAAACGGACTTCAATGGCAAGCCTTTTTGGGTGAAAACCTGGACCTGAACCTTTTTAAAAAATCTAGACCCGTTAAGCGATATAGTTAAAATATCTTTATAGTTACAGTTAAAAATTTGTTTAAAACCATGGAGTGTTTCGAGTGTTTAAGAATAAGTGTTGAAAGAATTAAAATTCGTATCTGAGCTGTATTCCGTAATTAATTAAACTTTTATCAAGAAGAGACCAAAAGAGTTATTCCAAATAAAAATTCTTTTCTCTCTTTTATAAGTCTGCGTCTGAGTTTGAGTCTGATTGATAGAAGATTAAAATGTTCTAAAGAGTTATATACCGAGAATAATGTGTGTAGACCCTGAGAGATTATATCACAGCAAATCTTTACACAGATAATCTCTACGTGCTTTATAATTAACAGCTAAAAGTAACGAAATTAACACTGATAATACTGTTTACCTTGAACTCTGATGTAGATACCCAACAAGTGATTGCTCGGACTAAGTAATTAAAACAAACGAAATTCCTCCAAAGAAAAAATACGTTGCCTTAAAAACGGCGAATACATAGGATGGAATTGTGAGTTGATCTTATGACGTCATAGGCACTATTCAACGAAATGCAGCGACTGACTACGGCACCTCTGGATCTAAAAGTAATCAATGCATTGTTAGCTGAAGAAAATCTTCACACTCTTATTCTATTCTTCTTTGATTAGTTAGATGCTGTTCGAAGAAGATTTGGTGAACTATCATGAGAACTGGTTTCTATATGTGAATGAATCTGCTGATTTCTGAAATAGTCATACAAAAATCCATTAAGGGTTTTTTATTTGAAACCGTCCAAGAGTTTTACCATAGTAACCTTAATCGTGGCTATGAGTCTTAATAAATTGTTCCCTGACCCATCAAACAGGCATCGAATTATTTGGGCCATTTGTGAGCTTTAATCCCTAACACTCTCTACTTTGAAGCTGACATTATGAACTATTTCAATGGATGGTCATTCCATTTATACGTTGTCGCTTTCATGGTGGCTTCAGCATGCTGCCAATGTTTAACTTGCTTGCCTTTAAGATACTTTCCGCATAGTAGAACTAAAGATAGGGAGATATACTTAAAGGTTTTCAGGCAATACAATTGCGTTGATACTACAGTTCTTTTTGGAGCTATTATTATAGATCAAGGTAATGTAGGAAATTAAAAGAGCCCCTTACCTAACTTTTTTCCTTTCAACTACTACGTCGCGAATGAATATATATGCTTTTCCTAATTCTAAATATATCACTTTGATATAAAGGAAATTATGTAAAAGCAAGTAAAAATTGAGGTTAAGTTAAGAACTAATCCATTTCTTAAATTTCGTCTCAGTATACCTGATATGGATTTCAGAATACCAATCTTAGAAAGCGATAGTGGAAAAACCTTTGATATCAACTTGAGAACCATAAATTCTTCTTCAATATTTCTAACCTCAAACACAATAACGATGGATGGTAACATGGATATCAACTTGAGAGGAAATATTGGAGAATGTACATCAAAAGTTAGAGAAAGTATAAAAAGTGTTCGAGAAATATTTTCTTGTTGAATAAGAAACATTTAAATTAAAAACAGTTTGTTATTTTAAAATGTCAGCTATTATTCGATATATAACTTCATGAATGGCAGAAAACACTACACATTTGAGTGGTACGCGGGGTTATGAGTTTAAAACGGTTCAGTAGCAAGCTAGTAACTATATTCGTAAATCCATTCATTGAGTTTGTTCTAAGTTTGTTCTCTTTCCAAATATTTCTGTTAGCTGTTGACATATTTTATCGTTTACATGATACTAAAAGCTCCATATTTGTAAAATAAGAAAAAAATTCCACTAAAATACCAAATGAAGACAGAGCTGACAAAGCAGTTTTACAACAAGAGCATCCTTCAGCCAGCATCGTCTGTCTGACAATAACGTTAACAGCCCGACAATATATAGGCACCTTTAATAAAATCAGCGAGATAGGCTAATACCACCATCTAGAACGCGCTTGTTAAAAGAAGCACGCTTATAAACAGCAAAAAGGATGAGAGCAGTGGCAGGCATGAAGCCATCGTGGTGAGAATATGTCACAATTAATATGTCAGCAGTAATTTTTCGATGCGGGTTTAGCACCCATATACTACTCGTAGACTAAACATATTTTAGCCTACAGACTGGAAAATCACTGAATACCTGCAGACAGTTTAACACCAGGCCGCCACGCTTGAGTTGTTTGTAATACTATTGAAGCTTTCTTTTATATTTTGCTTGTTATTTAAGTTTTAACCTCTGAGGCCAAGTCAGCGTGTCATCAGCGCTTATTTACAAATACACGCGCACATCTCGACTTTCGCGTTTCACTTGCCGCGGAAAAGTTGTTCGCAAGAACGTTAATCGATTTTGCAGTCGCTTATTACATGCCGCCAGCTTTACATGAACAGATTTACTCGAGCAACTGCCATTTATCACCACCCCTTACCCATTCCACTGATTTTTGCTCTTGCGCCCCATCTAATTTGCATCATTCGAGCAAAAGTTGTGGTGTGCGTATAATACAAGTGCGAATCTGAAACGAAACTTTTCAAGCTGTTATGGATAAGACGTCTAGGTATGTGCGTGATTTTACACCCTCCACCTGGACCTGCTTAAGTTGATAGATCGCGTGAAGAGATAAGAAATGCAAGGTGCGTGAAGCGATTTAAATTACATTTAGTGGGAAGTTGATTCTGTGATGTGTTGTTGGTGGATGTGTCGAGTGTAAAATTTGCCACTCTTACCTTTCCCAATACTTATATATACATAGTTATTTACAGTCGAAAGATATTATATATTTTCATTATATTCTAATCGATAATATCTGTGGCGAAATGTAAAAGTAACTTAAGTTGACTTACGTTAAAGTAGGTATTTTCATTTCTTGTGAAAATCGGGGTATATATTTTTTCTTAAATTGAAGCTGTCGATTTTAGGATATTACTTGAGGTAAATACAACACGAAGTCTCGAAATACTTGCTCGAAGTAACTCAAAATGTGTCAACTAAATTAAGTCCGCTTAAGTATTTTTTGTGTGATGCAGAAGATTATTTCTGCATACTCAATAAGAGCATTTAATATAGAACAGGACGAAATACAAAATCACCTCGAAAGTGTTTTCTAACTTAGGAGCTCTCTTAAGACTTAATGACATCTCTTTGATTATATATATTTCTATCGCGAAAATCTTTTCATCCTATTCCTTCCTATTTGTGGGGTATTCTGAAAGGCGAAAATGATTGGAAGAAGTTTGGCCTAACATCAAAGTGGGTAATGTACATTATACGTATATCGGGATTGCTAATGTGGAAAATAATTTTTTTTCATTTCCAAATAGATATCATACAAAAATTTCGCAAAAGCGGAAGCTAGGCTGCGGTTCGTTGAAAACTTTTCGGGTTCACCCGATCCATCGTTGATCAAAACAGAATCAGTTTTGGAGAATGTTGTGGAGCAGATAGCCCTTGATCAAATAATAGCCTCGAACAGTTTCCGTTACGGAGAACTGACCGCCATGAGAATGGCAATTTTAATCTTCCCAGAATTTCCTTGAAAGTTCGTTCGGAACTGATACATTTTGTAAACATAAAAAATCAGCTGCGTATTTAAGGGTCAATAGATCAGAACGTGGAGAATCTCCAGAATCAGATTTAAAGTATCCTTTTTAGAGGTGCTTCGCAGGGATTTAAGAACTTACCTCATACAATGAAAACATTATATTCTGCGAAAGCAGCAATTCTGTTGGGTGTACCAAACGTTTTAGGTCTAGTATTAATCAGCCCTAAGAATTAAAGTCATGTGATATCAAAATGCTCCTTTGTATAGCGTAGGTTGCTATGCGGTGTTGACAACTATCAATAGAGTGACCTCTACCTTATCAACTAATGCTTTAACGCAAGTGCAGAGCCTGTAAAGTCTGTCTTGAAATAACATGGAAGATAAAATAATTTAAATCCATATTTTATATAGATTTATTCTTCGCTCTAATTCATTGTTTGAAAACGAGATAAAAAAACTGAAGCGACAATCATCCAAAAAAGTAGGGTTCAAACGAGAACATAAGCATAACTACAAAGGTTGCTCTTCACGACGCAACTCGGGTTAGCTGGAAATATAAAAGTTTAGGAAGAATTCGAGAATTTCTCTATTTGTATTGTTGTGTTGTTTTCCTATTCCAAGTTTCTTTCCTCAAGCGCGTAAAGGAAAAAGCAGTTTTTGAGAATAATCGACTGAATCTGCAGAACTTTTGACAACCTGAAAAAGTTTCGCAGAAGCTGTCCTATAATAAAGGTTCAAGTGACCTATTGTTTGTGTTTATTAAGTACAACAATAGCTTCTCTTTTAATAGCTTGCCTGATTCTTATAGCTTGATTATTTAATAGCCGGATTCTCTGTTGCAAATTAATGACCAGGTTTTACCAAGCTCTCCTACTATTTATAATAGTTCATTGTTTCAGATTTAGATCAGAGATTTATAGATAAGAAGCGAACTGAACTAGCCAGTCCTTGTTGGACATCATTAAGGCTATTTCGATTAAATATTGTACGTTGTTTGGGACTATTAATCCCTTAACCTAGGTTTGCGGTTCTTGAATTGAACTTTTAGCACTTCTCTTTTTTCTAAAATTCAAATGAACCTTAAATGAACATTAGCACACAAAAACGAAAAAAGATATCCCTGTAAATAGGATATCCGTTACTAAATTAACCGGAAAGAGAAGCAATGAGGGCAGGGACATTACTTACTTGTGGATACATTATGACAAGTTTAATTTGAATTTAATTTGCGAAAACTTTACAATTGAAACGTGTTTACCTTTGTCGAGCCATTTTTGAGGGTGCAACATTTCACACAACTCACGCGCACCAAGGTGCTGCAAGCAACTCACATTGGGTGGATGGAAACTTTCTAAATTAACCAACGAAGCGGCTAGGAAGCCCTACCATATGTGACTGCCTGCCGCCTGACTCACTAACTTAGTGAGAAGTTGGCCAACACATAGCTGCTCCATTGCCTAACTGTGTTGGGGTTAATGGTTGCCACAGTAAATGTGGCGCAAAAGTTTTTACAACGCTGTCTTTGCTCTTTTTTCGGCTTAAATGACACACCTTCATCGTTGTCGGAAATTTCGTCCCTCAACGTTTTTGCTTACCATTATTAATAGTAAAAAGTTTGTACTTTTCCAAAACGATGTTGCCACTTTGTCAGCGCTAAAGTGTCAAAAGCAAGAGTGCCTGTGGATAGGCTAAATGTGTCGGAGTTGCAACACACACAAACACACGTACCTTTAACTATCTTTATTTTCAAGTGTAAGTGTATATTAAGTACTTTTCTTTAAACATATTTTCTTTACGTGTGCAATAGGTATGAAATAACAACAATAACGTCAACTTGTTACCACAACAGAACCGGCATATCCCAGTAATCAAAATGTTTCCATCCGAGATTTAAAGAGGTTTAGTGTTTATAAACGAATAGAATAGAACTTACCATACGGAGGGATGTTGATTTAAGTACAAGGTATAGAAAGTTCAATGTGTGTACAACAGTGGTCGCGTTTCTGAATCTGTGCCAGCATTTAATGCTGATGTTCTTTACAAGTTGCTGTTATCACGATCATCTGAAAATAAACTCACTTTTTCATTTCACTTAAAATATTGAAGGGGATTGTTAATCATTGTGGATGGAGTTCTTTCCTTAAGTAAGAGAGGGAGAGAAAGAGAGAGAGAGGAAAAAGGAGAGAGGGAGCGAGGTAGAGAATTTTATATATCAAATGATTGGGGTTCTGTGGAAGAAGAAAACGCAAATTTTTTGTTCTACTTGTTGGAAGGATGCTATATCAAAATCCAAGCTACATATTGTATATATCTGTTCAATTCTTAGTTCGGCAAACTTACCTATATCCTCGTTTTTCCGAATGGATCATAATGTTTACGTTTTGAAACTTAATTCTGATACACAATAATTTGTAGTAAAATAAAAAAGAAATCCCATTTAGATAACAACTGGGAACAAAGTAAGAAAGCAATCCTTCTCGTAACTGTAATTTCAGCCAAATTTTTAGGTCAGTTATTTAATATTCTTTTTGATTGAAAGTGTCAGCTGTTTTTTCCTTCGCTATTTGACACCGACTGAGCTCGCTATGCTATTGTATTACTAAAATTTGATGAAGAGATCGCCATCAAAAAAAGAGAATCATCTTGAGAATATTGAGTAAGTCAACTACTTCAAGCCTGTGATGATAGGTATTCGGCTTTCGCAAAAGCAAAGCGGGGGTCTAACCATACCCTTTCGGTATTTATGACTTTATATTAATCTAGAGAGTCGCAATTTGGCTTGTTGGTATACATGCAATTGAGTTTCTGGTTGTAATGGCTTCTGCGTATCTACCTGTGTATCGCAATTGGGTTTGGTTACTCGGTTGCTTGGCAAGTGCAGAATATTCACTCCTGCAACTTGATTGTAAAACTAATTCAATAATTACAGTGTTGACACAATTTCGGTTTAACAATGTACAAGACTCCGGTAAGTGCTTACATACCCCCCTCTTCATCAACCAGAGCTGTCTTTAAAGATGTTCATGCTGGTTGCATGCAAGTAAAAGTTTGTACCGTTACGTGCGTGTGGAGTTATTTTAACATTTTTTTATGTATCAGTAATTTTTACAACCGGTGTTTTACACATGTGTGCCGGTTCAAGGTTTTAGAAGTCCAGCTTTCATAAAACTTTAACATGTATTTTGCTTCTTCTAAATTAATTTGTGCTAGTAAATCAAATAATTTGGAAAGATGAAATTTAATCTAAAGTGAAATAATGGCGTTGCATTATTATTTGGTGAGAGATATCGTCGATAGTCGGGTTCTTACTTCTCAATCCTTCCGCGATTGCTTTCAAGACAGTTTTTTTTTTCATGGACAAATATAGAGACTTATTAGTGACAGCATAGGTATTAAAAGAACACCTCTCGCAACTGAATACTATTTGGTGATAAGAATGATAAACGCAATTTAATGCGACGAATGCGGGCCCAGTTATTCGAATATGATGGTTCTCACTTCAAATATGTCTTTAAATAAAGTTAAGGGATTTTATAACCGCTTAACATGTTTCTATGAAACGTAGCCACTAGAAATTAATGCACATATTTTGTAGCTAGATTTAACCTTCGAAAGACCAGTGTATAAGTTTCACAACTGTCGAACAAATGGATCATAAAGTCTTGGTATTCTGAAAAATAAACTGGATAAAAAGGAATTTCGTGAGTTAGTAAAGCGAATATTTTATTGTTTTAATTCTGCTGTTATGAAAAATTGGCTTGATGAGTCTTATCCGAGATCTGCATTAGGCTATTGTAACCATTCGTACGTGATTTGCTAAATTCCGTACATGTCATGTAACCACCGAATGCGATGAACATATAATCGTCTCATACCTTCCTTTAGTATTTATACTCCGAATATGAGGAATATGAGACCTTAGTCCTTCTGGTTGATTTTGCACTGTATTTCATGAAAACATTTCTATTGTGTTACGTTACGATTTGATCAAAAATATGGGGAAATTTATTCATATCCATTAGTATAGCTGTCATGGTATTTGGCAGAAAAAATGTTATACGCACAAATTTTGTTAAATAAATATACTCTCCACCCAGTAAGGAATGTGGTTTTTAAAGGCCTACATTTCCCTTACTTTCATATGTTTCTTACTTAGTATTTAAATTCCATTTTGATTATGTGGTCAGAAAAAAAATAAGTGAATATATTTCAATTTAAACTGCAAACAGGATTTCGAAAGCTTACAAATTTGCTTAAAGGCATGCAACATGGTTTTATAATTCAATTACAGCGGGATAATATTACAGGAAAAACGAAATCAATTTTACTCCATCACATTGGGACAACCGGAGCCACTTATTTCTCTGTAAATAAATTTATAAAATGAGGGAAAAAACTTCGAAATCCTGCGCTGCCCAGGCGTTGACGACGTGTTTCAATTTTCAGCGACGAATTGTTGTTTTTTACAATAGTACCACACAATTACATATACCTATGTACATATATTTTCCAATATATATTAACACATGTCCACTTAAATGCATGGAGAATCATTTTGTAACTGAGTGTTGGCAGAACAAGTTGATTATCGAATCGGTTTAAGCGGGTGTGACACGTGCTGGTTGCGCTGATGCAACCTACTTAAAGCAAAAGCTTATACTTAATAGTTAATCACTATAATTGGAAAATCATCTACAGAGTAAATAAGGAAGGAGTGTTAAATACCAGGCGAGGGTTGGAAGTTTCGTTTAAGAAGTTATGCTATTACATCCAGCTACTTTTCAAAAGTTCATTCTTTTGAGCTCGTTTCAAATGACATACTAGTTTGAGATTCGGTTAATCTTAACCACAAGTATGTCATTTAAAGTTGCGACTATTGCGACTGTATAGACAGAGTCATCATCCGAAAAAGGAAAACATCAGAAAATCACGATACGTTGGTCGTTCCGACAATTAGGGGATCAATTAGGGGGGGGGGGGGATTCCTTACCAGATTATATAGCTCGTGAAAAGTACAGACTTCTGCCGTATAAAATTCAGTTTAATTCAGGTAACTGTGAACCGATTTTCGTGGGAATTGAGTCATCATCAGGCATGTCTTTCCGCTAAATGCCCCGTAATCTGAAAGACCTAACTTATTGTCTTTTTAATCGTCAAAGTGTCGAAGACTTAAATCGCTTTTCTTACTGCAAATACCTATGTATATCGGATGTGGTAATTAACGACTGGATATTCTGGACAATCGTATATACGATATAACAGTTATACTTATGTGAAAATTTCGACACCCTGGAATATTTTGGTCATGTTAAGATCTGTTTAACAATAAAAAAATGAGGAGAAACTTTTGTAAAATAGCTAAGAAGTGCTAAAACTTTAGCGAGATGGATCCATTACCATATCAATTTCTTATATAGGGATTTTTAAAACTACCTTACGGGGAAACTGATGATCAGACCTAGCCCTGTTTGCTTTTTATCAAATAGGAAACTGTTATCGTTGTTGCAGCTACGAAAAACCTATTTAGTAGTAACATACTTACTGTTATATACATTACTATTTAAAAGGAGGTCCTAACAGACTGTTTCGACGCCGTCGATACTATAGGGAAAGTGGTGTTAAATGAGTAGTCAATAGGGAAGAACTATTTTCCTTTGTGGTACCGCTCTAAACGACATGGACGTTTGATATGTCGGGGTTATCATCACATATAAGTAGGAGCTTAACCTGCTGAATATTAAGGCTGGTCTGTAGGGGTCCAGCATAGCTTATAATCGGCCGGCCGATTACCTTGTACGTTGCAACTATTCTGTTTTTCCTCAAATTATTGCGGATATTCTCCGTTGGTGTTTTGATGTCGACATTTGTGATATTGAGATCGATTTCATATTCTTTCGTCTAGTTAGTGAAAAAAGTGTCACGTTTTGCCTTTCTGCATTTGATATTCCGCTTCATTGCCTAAGTTTGAAGAATTTTATTTACAAAATTTTTCCTGGCCTAGTAGTGATTCGTTTCCGGCGATTTTCTGTATCAGCCAACTGGAATGTAAGAGGAAAACGTTTGCCTATTGCTATCAAATATCTAAATTTTTATTGATTTGATCGGCTGACAGACAGACAGACCTTTAATTCCGATTATTTTGTTATATATACTCGCCTATATAGCTCGATTATTTTAGTGTCTCATGATCGTCTATTTTTCTTATTCGAGCATTCTACTTTGTTTTTATAAATGTAATGCATTGGGTATTGTATGGTTTGAAGGAAAATTGAAAATGGTTAACTAAGTAATTAACTTTTCTGTAATTTTTTTCGCTGAGTAAAAAAATGGACTCTTAAATGTCAAGCCAAATCAAATACAAAAGAAATACTTACCATGAAAGCCATATAAACTTCGTAATTAGGAAAACCTTTTTTACTTTATAAAAAATCAATTTTATTTGTATTTGCTTAACGTCTACGATTGACACGATTTCATGGCTTAAACACTAAAACAGCAGAAAAAATTTGAGTATTTTGAAAGTGCGAAAAAAAAGTTAAAACAATTTGATCAAAAATAATTAACAATTACACAGAGAACAAAAAGAAAAGGTAAATAGCTGTGTAGCTGTACAATTGATGAAGAAAAGCAAAATTGTAAACATTAATTGGCACATTTTATAAATGGCAGCAAAATAAAATAAAAACAGAGAATTAAACTTGAATTAAATATATGTAAGTATGTAGGAGATAACAAAAACCGAGCGTAAAACTGAAAATGTAAACACAAAACACGTCACACTTAGTTGGCAGTTGGCAGTTGACAGTTGACAGCGGCTGTCAGTTGACACTTGTCACCTGACCCTTGAAACTTTTTGCTAACAGCTTACACCAGCTTAGCGCACCTTTACAACTTCTCGTCACACTGCTACAGTAGTTACCCTTCATTGCGCTTATTTCTCTTCATCGCCTTCAGCATCATCGCTCTCTTCGCCGCCGCTCGCTGGCCCAGAGAAAATGTAATTGTCACGTCCCGAAATGCCAGTGCCGCCAGCATCACCCAACCATGGATAGACATTGGGGCATTCGCGACAAGTCTCCATGTAGCGTGTGTCCGTTACATTCTGTTCGGGTATCTTGAAGGGTAGCGCACAGGTATTCCAGATGTTGCATGGTTTCGGTGCAACAGCAACACTCTTGTCGCACTTCCACGATTCGATGGTGTTGACGTCACGCAACTCTTTGGGATCGGTCATGTACTGCAGCATTTGGGTGATGGTGAGAACGTAGACGTCGGGACTGCAAGTAGAAATACGAGGAAGAGAGCAAGTATGAGTTAGAGCATGACTTGGTTCGAGAGTGATAATGAAATCATGAAATAGTTTACAAATGCAATAAAAAGTTATTTGCTCAAAAGAAGTTAAAATAACTGAAAATAAAATAAAATGTTTGCCATAGAAAGAGGGAGAGAGGAAGTGTACGTTGGATGTAGGCGAAATAACATTGTGGGAGTACAAAAGCAAATATTTGTGTTTTCCAAAAGTGAAATAAAAAATTAAGAAAGTAAAATAGTTTAGTGTTCAACATTTGCTTGGCGAATTCAGAGAATAATGGTGCTCCCAGTATAAAATAAACTTGAGTGGAGTTTTGCATATAGACTGGAAACAGATTGGAAACAAACATTTGGAAACAAATCTCTTAATAGAATACTCTGGGTAAGTACCCTTCAACAAGAGATTTAATGGGTTCTAGAATTCCTCATCTAGAATAACCTACAAAGCTCCCAGGACAAGCTAACAAAAGAAAAGCTTTGAACACACCACCATTAAATTTTCTCACGATAATCAGATGATATTACGAGCGCAACTTCCTACCCAAATCTGATCACTTAATGTGCCTCAAAGCTCAAAGCTTTCTACAATTGTGATTCGGTTACGACTTTTGGTGCTTATAGAGAGTAAAACGTGAATTTAGATTTTTCGATTACAATGGCATTGTTATTCTTACAGGTTATCTTTGACCATCGGCTATATATAAAGCAAGTTTTTTATTTCCTACTATATTTTTGGCTAATGTGAGTTGAGTTTTGAAACTTATTTTTGGTTTACAAATTTCATTTTTGTTTTCTCTTACATTTTGTGTCAACGTGGTTTCAAATGTTAACTGCTAAGCGATAATTTTATGTGTGCAAAACCACAGACATCAGGGTGAACGAAAATTTTCGTTTGCAAAGAAAACAATTTGTGTAAAATATAACACTCTACACTACTAGATCTGTTTATTAAAATCGGTTTGACATTTTGTAGTGATACTTTTATCACATTCGTTCTTCATATAGAGAATATGGTAACCAAGTATAAAGCGTAAGAATTGCAGAGAGAGTTAGAGCGATAGTTAAAAGTTGACGCTGACATTCATCATAAAACAAATCGAGCGATTACAAAAGTAAAAGCGTGTGGAAAATTGCCTGTGGAACGACAGTAGTCGGTATGAAGTGGAAAGTGTAAAGGTTGACGCTGCCGAAACAAACTAGTGGTACATTAGTAATAGAGTACATATTTATTTGAGGAGGTGGAGACATCGAAATCGTAAATCATATTGGGATTTGACTTCCGCTAACATAACTCCGATAATCTTTCCGTTGTGCCGTTTTTCTTTTTAGTCATGACGATGTCTAGAGTGTTCAGATCAAAAGTCAGTGTTTGCCGATGGTTCATTGTGGCAGGGATTATTATTACTCCTTTTGCCCTCTAATGAACTGTGTGTAATATAGCCGTAGCGTGATTAAAGAGCAAATGCCCAAACAGCATAACATTTAGAGAATCCCTTACGAGTGCATTTCTTCTACTAAACTAATATAGTAACTGAAGTGAACCTAAGTTCCAATGCTCCCTCTAGAATTTTTCTTTCTTTTCAGAATCGGTGGCACAAAAGTGTCACGTGTTCTGCACTTTTGACTGAGTTGGGATCGCTAGAACAGAATAGACTCGCTGAATACTCAGTAATAGCTCCTTACATGTCCAAAAGTTGGAGTCAACTATTTCTATAATGAGCGCTCCTTATTTGTTGATAAGTTTGTTGGGAAATATTTTACACATGCATTCCCTCGGAGGTGAGCTTAGCTTAACAAATCAGCAAATTTCATTAGCTTTGGTCCATATTATAATTAGTCTACTTGTAAAAAAGAGGCATTCGACCCTAAAACTGTCTTGCAATTAAGCAACTTTGAACTTTGAAATTCAATTATTGTAAAATATTATAAGTAGGAAATTTCCGCGTTTTATACTTTGTTATAAATAATGTTGTCGAATAACTAAAAATAAATGGATTTATATAGCAAAAGAAAGTGGAGGGATTGCTATGAACAAGCTAATGTGGCTAATGTCCTTGAAAATGCCTATAAACTTTCACCTACGAAACTTACTTTTCAAGCTTATTTTTTCTTAAAAGCTTATTGGAGACTAAGATTTTATTTAGTAGAATAGTAGCAGCAGAATAGCAGTAGAATATTCAATAATGCTTATCAACAGGGAAAGACAATTAAACAAAAATAATTTTTAATTGCTGATTTAACTTATTTTCTTTACAAAATATTAGGGCATCACCCTAATATATGCATATGTTTAGCATATATACATTGTAAATATCAAAAGTTATAGTTGTGGTGTGCAAATTAAAGAACACATTTACAAACATACACAAACATTAAAAATATTTGCAAACACCTTTGAATACTCAATCATATATGTATTTACACCTAACACACATTAAAACTACTAACACCTAACACTAACACCTAACATACAAATGGAAAGTGAATTCCCAAAGAGTTAGCAACAATGTTGTCGCAAACATTCTGAAAGGTCAACAATTCCCTTCACATAACGTCTATAAAGTGGCGCGAAGTGTTAACTGCAGTGAACCAACTTACAGGTGTCAAACAACAAACTTCGTAGAATTCAATTTAAATTAAACTCCGACATTAAAAGTAACTAACAAAAGCAACAAGCAAAGGATATGGAATAAGAAGTAAATAAATAAAAAAGCGAATTAAATGAAACCTCTCTGCTCCGCTCGCATTGATACTCTCCATTGATGACCACAAGCAAATAGTTACTCATACGCACCGTTGTACGGACAAATCATCGATTTCGCACACCCTTCCACCCTGAGTTGCTGTTATTGGCACTAATTAAAAATTCCAAAAGTTTCAAACAAAATAAGCAAAAGTTAGTTACACCATCGCCCGCAACTGCATGCCGCCAGCGTCACCCCTCCCTCACTCACAACCATCCATGGCGCCGCAACACAATGATGAGTGCAAACTTACTTTGTAGGGTAAATTGATGTATTTATATATATATATGCAAGTGTGTGTGTTTGTGTGTGTGGGCGTGTGCGTGTATTGTATTTCAATGCCCGCTGCTCACAATATTCAAATACACTTGTTGCTGTTGTTGGAATTGAGCAAAAAATCATCAGTAAATAAAAGTACGGCAAAGTCTAAGCAAAAGTGTTAAGGTTGTTGAGCGTGTCGAATGCCGCATGCCGGCATGTATTAGCATTGTGCAATTTCAGTGTTGATTGGAAATTATTTTAGGTTAAATAGCGGTTAAACGTTCGGCGTTGTCCAAAGGATAACTTATGCAATACTTACTATAATTTCCTTGTTGTTGTTGTTGTTGTTGTTGTAGTTTACTTAAACGAGGTTAAGTTGAAAAGTTGTTCTTAATCTTATTTACTTTGCTACTTAAATTGCTGTTGTATTGAATTAGATTTTACGAAAGTAGTTAAGTAAAGGTTAATGCAAAGCATATTCAATTCCAAATAATCTGCTGCTTGTGCTCGGAAATTGCTGGATTTGTTTTAGTTAAAGGTTGTAAGTAAATTTTGTGAGTTTATGTAAATCGGCTTGATATTGATTTACTTGATAAGGCGACCGGAAATAAAGACACCTTTGAGGTACATAAAAAGAATTGAGGTACTTAAAAAAAGGTGTAAAATATATTTGTATATTGAATTTACAATAAAAAACAATAAAAAAATGAGTTTATTAATATTCTTGAAATAATGCAAAAATGAAACATATGGACAGGGTTTCGAGGATAACAGCGCTACCTATCGGGCTCAAGTGTATACTATCTTACGAAATTTTTATATTTTTCTTTAATCAAAACCGGTGAAGTGGTTGCAGAAATAAGCGAAGAAAATGTTCAAGAATAAACTGAATCTCGATAAATCGTCACCCATAAACCTAAACAAAGTAATGTAATCGATGAGCATAATTATTGTTCACCACTAGACCGCTACCTTTTCGTTTCAAAAGTTACTATCAAGGATACACAGCACAAATCTTAGAAATTAATTGAAAATTTTTAAAAACATATCGTTTATAATTCCACTGAACTCTACTGATTTAAATACAGGATCGAGGGAATTTAGAGAAAGTGATAAGAAAGTTCTCGACAATAGCGTCATCTATCGGATTCTTTCTCTTTCAAGTACTTACACACTTGTGTTTATTACGAGCTATACTAATTGGTATATGCTAGGTTAGAGTGATATCTCATGCCTACAAAAAAAAAATGACGATACTTAAAGGTAATGAGGAATAAGTGAAGTGCTAATAAAATCTATACACCTTCGATTGAGTCGGCCGGGCTGGAAAAATTTCTTTGTTAGATTCAGATATTTAGAAGAAATAATAGATTTACTATAAGTCTAAAGAATACACACAACTAATTGGAAAATTATGAGATGGTGAATACCATTTTATCTCCTTCGCAGCACTGCCTATGAGGGTTAGAAAAAATGATCAACTTAATACTATAAAGACCACATAGATCATCTTTTTAAAAATCAAATAAGATCTAAGAGATGTTTATTTCCTGTCCTTTAATCTAATCTAATATTATGTAATCTGCTAAATATTTCCAGTATCTAGTGAGGTACGCCCCTAACACCGCACCCAGTCTTATAAGAGCCAACGTTACCACCGAAATTGAGTGAAAGCGGCTATGAACCGATATTAAGGGAAGTAGCGAAAAATCGCCTGAAGTTAAGAAAGTATCTATAAAGTGAAATCTTCCAAATTGTTACATCTTCTATCTGGCTTTTATCATGTACTAATCAAAGTTTCTAGCAACTAATCATTAATCACTAACACTCATTACTTACTTTGGCCAGTTTGATGTCAGTTTTCAGCACAGATTCCTCCAAGTACACTTACCATATTAAATACTTCGAGGGAAATGGACTGTCTTAACTAATGAAAAGTTGAAAAGGTCGTTTTTTTTCGCGTGAAAAGTAACAAACTATATCGAATTGACATTAATTGCAGATAAAAACAGGTCACACTCTAAAATGAATTCATTATCGGAGATCGAAGTTAATTTGTGTACTTGTTGGAAGTTGCGCGTGAAAAATATACTACTTTTTCCAATCAAATTAAACTCGGAACAGGCCTGAAATTACTGATTGATTGAAAGGCCTTGAAAAAATCAACAACAAAGTTATCGGTCATGGCATCGGCTGGCTGAAGCTGAATCAGGTCTAAGCTATGCTGCTTTCCTCCAATCCAACATAATGTTTCTTGAATATCAACGAGTAGTTCCAAACTTGTAAATCATGTGTAATACAGTTCAAAATTTCAAAAGGCTATTCGAGTTTTTGTTTTATGCCCAATTTGTTGTTTATATACCTCTTTAACAATTCCTCCGCACCGTCCATTGACCATCTAATTGACCTATAATTTGTTGTCGAGCATATCGAAACTAAATAACAAGGTAATATAAGTGAATGAGCTCTAGCAAAGTGAGAAATACTTCACAACTTTGTCAAACACCTTAACCAATACGAATTGACTACAATGCAACACATAAAAAGAAATAAAAAAATAAATAAAAAAATAGAAGAAATATATAAAAAGGCGTAGGAGAAAGTTTATTGAGGTTGCCTCACACAAGTGTGCGCAAATAACTTTTCTCATGTTTGCACACACACACACACACACACACACACACACACATGTACACATATAGGAGTTCGTTTGTTGCACGAAATAAGTGGAGCCAACCATTTGAACTGTTGTGTCTCGGCTCAAAGCGCAGCTTGGCTCGGAAGACCGAACTCTGCGCAACAATCGCCAACGAAAGACTGCTGCACACACGTACACACAAGTATGAACATACAAAGCGACATTTCAAAATCAGCTTGAATAGCTGTAAATACAATAAAAGCGTGACAAGTGCAACAAACACTAACAAGACACTGGAGCGTCGATGGCAAAAGTTTTTGTGCTGCTGCCACTGCTGGTTGTTCGTATATTGCCTATGTAGCAAAGTTGGAAAATTTTTGTTGACAAGCATTTAATTTGTTTACGATACACAAATGTCATCGACACATAAAATTTTATTTCGTTTCACCGCTCCTCCGCTCTCCTCTTCTTCTTTTTCATCTCCTTCTGCTTCTTCTTGTTTTCGCTGTAGTTTTCTTTTGGTTCGAGCACCTTTCTGCTTTACTGCTACTGTTGTTGCATCGTGTGAAAGGTATCGCAAAGTATATAACAATAAAATCGACTACAGCAACAACAACGAAAACACAAATAAAGCAAATGTCAGATTTTTGAAATTTGTCACAATCGAATTGTCGCTTCACCGCTTCATCGACTCATCGAGTTTTCTTGCTGTTTGCCATAATTGGCAAAACTTTTGCTCTGTGTCCGCAGTTTATGTGCGATACAAAATTCTTTGGCTATTTGTTTGTTTTTGGCATGTGGGTAACTCTGAAAGAAGTAGCCAATTTGTTCTATTTACGATATTATGGTTGAATATCATCGTTGGGTGTTGCTAGAGAATAGCTTATATGTAGATATGTATTCACGTATGTATGCAGGTATGAATGAATAAGAGTGGTATGTGTAACGGCCTCTACAGTACTAGTTGGACAACTTCCTTATGTACATACTATATACAACAATGTGAGTGATTTATTTGTTCTTAATAGAATACCTACTGATGGGAAGATGATGGTAACCTTAATGAAAATAAAATTATTTCGAAATTTTAAAAAGCTTTGGGCAGGCACAGAATGATCGGCCGGAATCTTGGTGAATCAGCACGGAGCAACAACCTTAGAAATTCCGTTTGTTATGTGATGATAAATCGCCTTCTGATAAAACTGACATTAGCACTTTTAAAATTAAAATTTAGCCTAACTTGAATACCATTCGATTTAGGGTTGATAATAAGCATAGAAAGTCGTTTGTAGAGTTAGCTCTTATTTTCTGATGAATAATGAGCAATAAGTACAAACAATTTGATAATTTACTTATTTCCAGACATCTATAGCGGCCTTACGAAAAATTATTCTTCATAATCAAACTAATAATATATTTCAGAATCATCAATTTAGCATGGACGAGGGCTGCGCGATAACTACTTAGTCTACAAATATTTTGGAAATTTGTTTTTAATTTTTTTAAATATTCTCATTTTAGCTCTATAAAGTTGACCCGCGATGCTCCAACTTTTTCAACCTGTCTGAAAAATACCTTTTCTGCAGGTCTGTATTGTATGCCACCGTGGCAGCGATAACCTCTTCTTTGACAAAAATTTCTGCCCAGATAGTGCTCTTTTCATGTTTGGAAAGAAAAATAAAGCTCACCGGGCTAAATCTGGAAGACAGTGGCGACGCCGGAGATGCTAGTTGGTGCATTGCCTTTGTGTAGGAGCACTTTTTTCCACATCAAATGGAACAATTTTTTCTGCAATTTGGTGACGAATCGGTCTAATAATCGGGCATCTTAGAGGCCTACGATCACTTTGCGCTTCTCCAGGTAGTCGATGTCTTATCGATATCTTGCAAATCTGAGAAAGTGGTGACCATCATGTTTCCTGTCGACAGGACAGTATTTCCCTACTTCGGAGCAGGTTCGTTATGGTGTATATCTGTGTATCCACAGATGTGTGTTTCCTCGACGGTTACGAAAATATGCAGAAAATCTTTCGGATTGCGCTTAAGAGAGTCAAGCACTGTCGTGAAATGTTCTCACGGTTGTGCTTTTCCAGAGAGAGAAAACGTGGCCCGATGCGGCTAAAATTTAGATGTTCCATACGTTTGTAAACTCACCCTGCGATAGTGGCGCCAATTTAGTTAATGAACAACATCAAACTGGGTCTTTATATCAATGCTTCGCTACGAACTACTTAGGGAAAATCTAATTAAGGATTAACATATTGTATTACGTGAGCGATGATTAGTTGCTAATTATTGACAACGATCAAAATCGCCAACGCAAAGTCCCAGAAATTCATACACTTTGAGCGAGTCTACTTTACTCTCCTATGATATAAGGATCATTAAATGGAGTTGCGCAGTGGCTCATTGCTATATTCCTGATGTTGGCTGTAATATTACATATTTATATATTTCATCTCTGTTTCCTAATTTAGAAAGTCTTTAGCTGAGTTTAAAAAGTAAACCGGTATAGCCTTTAAGGTGCACCTGATTAGCTAATGTAGTCTCGGAACATTGAATGAACCTTCGCATTCCGAAGCTCTTTGAGCATTTTAATGAAATGAAAATGCATCAGTTATGGACTTTTGTGCCCTCGGAAATAGGGGAAAGTGGTGTCTGCCATTTAGGAAGTGGCATAGAAAAGATGATGCCAAAAAGGTTTAATCAACTAGCAATGTTTGTCGAAATAACCCCGCAAATATGTGGATGTAAAAGGTAGTTAGCGACCAGAGAGCCTCCTTCTCTAATATATAAGTTAGTAAACAACTTGAAGTGTTAGAGCAATAAAGCATTCTCAAAGATATAGAAGTCGCATGATTCGGCAATCGAGGCGATCTTATTCCTCCAATTGGATTCTAATCTATATATTTATCTATTTATTTATTTCTGTATCTATCTATTTATTATCTACATATTTACTATTTATTTATATATCTAGTTTCCATTCGAGTTCCATAGCAGTTATTTACCGTTATCTTCGACGAGAGAGGCAATGACGGCTGTCGAGTTTACGTAACCTCAAAGCTGTGAGACTGTGTTTGCTGGAAAGCATAATTCAACTAATCACAAAAACAGCATAAGTACATACTTAGCATTGAATAAATTGAAGAGTTTTGATGAAAACCGCTTTCATCAGGTGATCATTCTTAAACCTCTGATTTACCACATTCCTTATTTTACTGTTAAATGTACTGTTGAACGATATTTTTGGAAGTATTTTTGTATTCCAGACTTAAATATTTACATATATATAAATATTAAAAAAAAATCTATTTACCCTTAGACAACAAGCTATTCGTGAAGTTCATTATTCTTGGCTCTCATTTACGAAGTATGCGTCTGAAGAGCTGACAAAAAGTTTTATTGGCCATGTACCACTACATGCATAGCTGCTTGCAGTATTAAAATTAAATAAATTCCATGTATACCAGGCGCCAGTTTTGTCATTTTCAATTACCTATCTTAACTGGATTGCGGATGAA
The DNA here is from genome assembly GCA_021498325.1 of Bactrocera minax. Taxonomy (NCBI): domain Eukaryota; kingdom Metazoa; phylum Arthropoda; class Insecta; order Diptera; family Tephritidae; genus Bactrocera; species Bactrocera minax. The sequence continues at coordinate 5,803,638 of JAKEEE010000008.1, read as the reverse complement.
GGTTGTGAGCATGTAAAGTGTTGAGTAAAATAATAGCATATGGAATATGTTTTTGGGAATAATGTGCTTCGTAAAAGATAATTTTGATAACAAATTGTCCTGAAGGTGAATTTAGAATTAGACGCAAAAGGAAATTCGAAAGTAACTTCTTTGAAGAAGAATTAAAAAAATAAAGTGGCGGAGCGCAATATTTTGAAATTTATGTATCAAAACGCATTTTTAATTTTAAAAAATATTTCGTCTTTTAGTTTAATATTATTATTAATTTCTATTTTTTTTATTCTATAAGCAGCTTTTTTGTTCTTCTAACCTACTAACTATGCTATAATTTTTTGGCTGCCTGTGCGCCGAAGCTGTATGCTGGAAAATGTGTGAAAATTGCAAAAATTATAGTTCGCTACACTCGGGCGCATTGCACAGATTGGCAAGCGGGTGAAATGTGTAATAACAACAAAGGCGCCTAATACGACTAATGCTAAATGTCAACGGCCTCGCCAGTAGTGTTCGCTATTATCGGTCTAACTTCATTACCGAAGTTTAAGCGACAATATATGCGCCATTTTAACATGGCGGCGGTTTAGGCCGTGTCGCTTTCAAAGTTCACCACGCTATGCACATCCGTTACATTGGTGAGGTAAATTGTTCGCATATTTCTAAGTTGCCGGATTTTTTTCTGTGTTCGTTCTTGCTGTCCGAGTTTCATTACGTTAATACTTTTTTTCTCTTTTTTTGCTTGTTGATCGGAGAGTGTTGCTAATGTTTTTGTTGTTGCTGACAGTTTTTTACTGCATTAACTATGTTTTGCGTTATTTTAAAATGAAAGTTTAATTCCGTTAAACTTTTCTCATTAAAACGTGCGAAACGCTGTTGGTCAGCGGCATGAAAGCGCACGAGTGCAAAACATTGGTGGTTAATGGGGCGGCGTAAAGTGCGGCAAAGTGTTGGAACCAGTACTGCTAAGCCGTAATACATACACATCACTCATACATACATACATACATACATACATATATGTATATGTGGATATATTACTTCGATTTGTGAACTATGCGCATTTATAATTAAAAGCATGCAATTAATAACCATGAATTTTTGTGGTAAAACAGGTATATTTTTTGCTAATAGCAATACTTCCCAAGTGTTATTGAGTGAGTTGTATTTAATTAGTAGACCTTTGAGCACAAAAGTAAGCACGAAAAAAGAAATTCGTAGATTATAGAATTTTAATAATCTTATCTCATACATAAGCAAATTTAAACACCCGATTGTATTTATGAACGGAAAAAGTTGCTCAGCTGAAATGGAATTTCGAAATTTGATAATAGGACTGCTAAAGAGTGAGAAATGTAAAGGTCTTCAAGTAATAATTGCCTAGACTCGCGGATAATGTTCTCTTGGAGAAACCCTCAGAAGTTGAAGCGTTCTTTCAAGTCAAGTTTGTCAATGGGCAGACCTTTTATGTATGAGGTTATATCACTTGAAAAACTCCACTCCAAAGCTGTTAGTTCCAAAATCTTCGAAAGTAAAAGCTCATCCAAGGTCATTCCAGTTGTTTTTTAAACTCTGTTGAACACAGTGATTAAGCAGAATGTAATTGAAAATTTTTTGGAGGAATATAAGCATAGTTAACCCAAAGCCCAAGGTATTTAGTCAATGTATTGGTAATTTCTAAAATTTAGTAAGTATCGCTTCGAAACACTAATTTAAATAAAGAAAAGGGAAAGGCATACAATTTACATTTTCAAAAATAATCGGTAGACATTTATGTTTTTTATAAGGCTTGAGAGATTTTACACTACCTTTCCTTGTTACGAGGGTGTTGATATAGATTGAGAGCGATAGCTTCCCATTTCTCTAGATTAAATTCATGAAGGAGGATATTATGGTAAACGGGATTGGGGAAGATCCTCTGAACTCTGGTACCACAAATTTTTAGCAGACCGAACTATATTTGGAGTAAGATTTGTTGATGGTTCAGGCTTCGACGACATTCTTGATCTCTTTTTGATGACATAAACTTTTTTCTTTTCACATTTTTCAAAAATATAACCTGCTTTTGACTTTTTGCTTGTTAAAATGGTTTAACGTTTATCAGGTTAAGACATATACTCATAGACGACCGAGATGATCTCTTATAAAAAATTACTAAATTGTTGATTATATTGGACCTAAATTATGAAAGCAGAAGTAGTAGTAGGATACCACGCAGACGGAAAATTTGTTTTCATTCTCAACAGTGGGGCCACAGAGTGTTGCATAACATAAGCCAGATATTTTAGAATTAAAAAAAGGTTCATAGCAATACATTTGTCCTACAACTTTTCCATCTATCTTTACATTGTCGATTAAGAAATTCACTGCGACACGATTTCATAAACCATTTATAGCTCAAACCACTTTTGTATGTCCGTTGCTAAAACTTTCCGCTTTACCAGGACTTCTGGACGTCTGAAGATAAACAAAAACTTTGGTATTCTTACTTTGTCTAATCGCATCTCGGTCTTTTAGGTTTATTTCAACAACTTTTGCTAGCTTTATATATTTACCACTCGCTCAGCATGGTCAGAGGAGCTCTATTGAGGAATATAAGAGTTATTGTTTGGACTATTTTGGCTAAGTAAACCCGTAGATATATACACATAGCTTTTTTTTTTTTTTTTTGGTTTCATATAATCAGTATATAACTTAGCTGTTAGACTCTTCCTATTTCTAATTGCCTCATTAAATATGTATGCCTAGTTGAATTGTGCAACTAAAGTCTATTAAACACCGTTATTCACGTTAATCAAATTTATATGACGGTTTAATATTTTACTCTTCCCTTTTATTATAATTTAATCAACTTAGATCACGTGCACCACTCTCTATTCATATTGTCGTATTTCACACATATGTAACTAAAGCTAATGTTAGTAGATATCTATATAACTGCATATATAAATTAAAATTTATGATCGTCAGGTACTTACAGTTCAAGCGTCCAATCAAGGAATTTGTGCAGGCCATTTTCCAGCGGTTTCGTCTGGAACCAATTGGTGTGGAATGGCATCATGTAGGGCGCCTTATTCTGTTCGTAATAGCGTGTGAAGTCCTCCTGCAGCCAGGCGAACACCTCATCCTCGTCCAAATTGTGGAGCACACATTGATCCAGATAGGGGCAGTGACCGCCTTCATAACCTTCGACATAGTGTGTGTTGAGTGGCACCTCCCACACGCCAGGGAAACTCTTCGACGGGCACGTGCCGCTCTTGCATTCATGCGAGATTTTAAAGTCGAGCGTGTACGGCCAGATGGGTACGTTAACCGGTGGCACCGTGATCGAACTGTCATAGATGTAGCCAAAGTCTTCGATAACCTGCAAGAGCCAAGCGCCAAGTGCAGTCATCCATTATGCAGCAGCGTTGTGCGCGTGCACGTGTGTATGTGTGTGTGTGTGTGTGTGTGTGTGTGTTTGTGATGTATGTTCGAGCATAGTTTGTGGTTTCGCCATGAAAAAAAAATAAGAATATGACAGAAGAATTGAATATGGTGTTTGTTGCAAGCGAATATGCTATGTGTGCATAAGTTCAGAGTAAAAGAGTGCAAAACTTTTAATACATTGCATATAATAACAGTAAAAATGTTAGACGTGGGTGTAAATGCTGTGGAAAAACGAGCAGACAAAATGTTACAACAAGAATAAATGTGACCATGAACATGAAAATGGCTTTCAAGCTCGTGTCCCGCTGCTTGTGTGCAGTTTTGTGTGCGAGTGTGTGTGTGTGTGTTGAGCTGTGTTTTGTTTGACAGCAGTTTGGTAGCTGTTATGGTTATTTTTATTGTTGTTGCTAGCTTAATGGCCCTGTTTACAGGTAATTGGTTGTATGCGCAGAACGCTCAAAGCTGTTCATGTGCAATAATTTCAAGTGCAGGCACTGATTCCAACACTCAACAACCCTCTCAACACTCAACACTAACGGCGTTGCGGTTTAATGTACTTTATGTATTTAATTTTGCACAAGTTGTTATGTAGCGGCAGTGCTTAGGCACATGCTCAGAATTATTGCAGTGCAACGAATTGGAAAGTTGCAAGCAAATATTGCATGTAGCACTTAATTCAATTAAACTCACACGAAGGAAATAACAATCATGCCACAAATGCCTCTACAAATGCCTTTATGCAGTTGCTTTGGCGTGTTTCGATTTGCATTCTTTGGTCGTTATTTCAAGGTAGTCGCTATAAGTAGTTTTAAAAGTGAATTAAAAATAATTCAGATTCTTATCTAGCAAATTTTGAGGAAATGTGAATAACAGCTAAAAGTTGAGGCGAGCTCGGAGTTGATGAATAAGTGTTTGAAACTTGTTCCCACGAGAGTCAGGTCTGTGCAACTGGAACAGAGCCGAATTTTCATCCGGTTAACTATCAACTCAGCAGCATATAATTCACCCCAATATAATTTGAGAAATGTTTTCGGTCCCTGAAAAAACAATTACAACAACAAAATACAGAATTTCATATAAATTCACACAAATGCTACCGCATCGCAAGCCAAGTGGAGCAGATATTATAATTGCTCGGATAGAGAACTAGTTTTAACATAATAAAAGAACTTCTTATATCGTGAGAGAGTTCTTAATTATGACACTTCGGCAAAGATATTAATATTAGGGATTTTCATGGGAATTTCTGGCGTTTTCTGTCAGTGAATGGATAGCCAAATATTTGCTTTTGCTGAAGCCGTTTCCTTTTGTTAAAGTCTCGTCTTAAAATTTACAGTCTATGTGAGTTTCCTGGGCATGAACCTAATTTCCAAGGTGATGAACGGGAGTAGCAGAGGAGGTGATGAAATTTTAACCCCAATTGTGGTCTACGGACTCCAAGTCGAGAACTACCTGGTCGAGTGACAGGTAAATAATGAATCAAAAGATTAGCTCTTAAGTGCAGTATTTAAGGTTTCATAAAACTGAATGGATCTTATAAGTGTTGCTTTATACTATATATCAGATCATCCAAAAAGAACTGGTATCTCATTTTCTCTGTCGAAAATTTTGATTTTGTCGAAAACAAATGGCAAGAATTCGAAGATTTTAGGAAGACTGCCTTAGACGAAGTGGAGTTGTTGCAAAAATTAGACTCGAACCATGGGACAGAAATCTGCCTGCATAGTTCGATTACATGGCGACCGCCTAACCTAATATGTCGCCCAGCTATCTATAATACTTTCTCACTGATTTGCCGCAATTAAGAGTGCTATAGGAAAATTGTCGTCGTTAACTCATTATGATCCTTTTTGATATCACTGAAATATTTGTGGGAATAGTAGAGTAGAGTCTTCTATGTCCGTTCAGCTGTGTTGTCTTCAGAAGATCGCATAAAGCTTTTGAGTCATACAACAACATTTCATCAAGTTTTCCTTTTCTAAAACTAATTTTTTTGTTGATATTTATTTTACTACCAAATATTATATAAAGAAGATAAAAATTATCAAATAATTTCAATATATTGTTTTTATTGAATATAAATTGGGTATAATTATAGCACAGTAAGCAAGTAAACAAATTTTTCATTAATTCCCTTCGTATTTATCTAAAAAATTCGAATTTCACTTCTTTGTCGAAAATTTGTAATATTTTCTCTACTTCAACAGGAGAATAACAATCTACACCTTATCTGATGCAATTTGGTTTTATTACATTTTTCGGCAATTTGTAACTGACTTAACGCTTCGCATAAAATACCGACAAAATTTTTTTGTATAAGCTTAGCTACAAATGACCAAATCATCCCTGCAGCGAAAATGTGGGAAGGTGAAGTTAAATAATTAACCCTACTAACTTATGGTATGTTTAGGCATTTATTTAATATTTATATACATTTCGATTCTCTGCAAATTTGGACATCTGAACTGTTGTTTTGAAATTTAAAGAGTGTTACTAGATAAGCTCTCAGTGCACAGCTAATCTTAGGTCGCAAAAAGTTTACTCTTAAGTGTGCGTACGTTACAAATTCCAAGCAAACTTGTATGAGAGAAAAAATTATAGAAAAAATAGATATGTGTTGCAGTAATTTCAAATTGACCTATTCCAATATTATACAATTTCCCGTTGGTCCAAAAACTAAAATATAGTTGTTGACAAGTGAATGTTGAACATTGCTACAGGAGCACTTAAAAATCCCATTGATGTAATTCTCTGATGTAACAAAAAAATATGTGTGACTTTTCATTGTAGAATACTGCATTCTTTGGTTGGTTGAAGTGGGTTACACCAATGGGTACACTGAAATCGTAGTAGCAATGTGAGAAAACATGCAAAGTGGGTGCAAGTGCGTAGAAAATAGTTTTTTGAATGCCCCCTACAAGCATTATATTTTGTATGTTATATTTTGTATTTTGTGTCTTTACAAACAATGTTCAATGTATGACTCCTCGAATGTTCGGAACCAAAATAGCCCAAATACACATTGAGGGGACAAATAAAGCAGATGAGTGAAATGTGTACAAAATGGTAGGAAATTGAAATTGCGTGTGAGACAATATCTTTTTATATTACCACTAGCGCACTTAGGCCAGCGGTACGGAGTTGAGAAATTGTTAGAGAGAGAAAGTTGAGAATGAACTCGAAGAGCATGTGATGTTGATGGTGAAATATTTTTGTGAGAGTTTTTTGTGAGGAACTCAAACTCATTGTTGGGATGCTCCTGACGGTCGCAATTGTGCTCTGCTTTCAGAATACAAAATAAGTTATGTTTGAAGCAAGATATTGTAGTATTTTAAACCTTAATAGGGTTTATCAGCATTTCCTAAATATTGTTGTAGAAATATTCTGTCTTTGTCGTTGAGTAATGTTCAGAAGATTCTAGCTCTATCAGATTTTTAGTATTATATAGAAGTAAAATTTTATTCTTGATCTTTAACATGCCTTTTCCGTTAAAGTAAGTAGCTTAGTTATGGTCCACAATTGTTCGTAGCCTGTTATAACCTATGTGGAAAGATAAAATAAGTTCCTTGTATAGTTGAGAACCTCTGCACGAGGTAATTTCTTTTTTATACAATTTATAATTCTTTTAAGAAAATATCCGATAATGTTATTCTACCAAAAGGGAGTTGGAAATGTACTTGCATGTATTTGTCAAGTAATTTGATTTTGCGTCAAAATGTCCGTAGTCAAACTGTCTTTGTCAGAAAAAACCAATATGTAACATGTGAATGGTTTTTAGACGTCGCACGAAGTGTTACATTTGAACATCAATGGGACCGCATAAATTAATTAACATGCCATAAACGCGACTTTTATAAGTGTAAATTATACTATTGTTTATGTCTCTGCAATAGCCTACCTTATATTGTGTGTTGCGTCCAGGCTTCAAGAATGGCGCTCGCATACCGACCACATCGTTGACGGACACATTGGCGAAACTTTTGAGTATTTCACGCATGCCAATCATTTCGCCAACCCATTCCTCGTAGCCCTTGTCTTGAAGTCCTTGCTGTTGTGAAATGCTCTCGGTGGCGAATTCGTGTCCAGCGTAGCCGAGATGTTGAATTTGTTGGTAATTGCTGCAAGAGGAAAATATAAAATATTAATTTATTTTCAATAAAATAAATTAAAACAATTAAGTAAAGCCAAATAAATTTAAATTGCTATTGACAAATATTTGTACGGAAATTGATATAAAATATTCACGAGGAAAAACATATATTATTATTATATATACATGCGTTGAATATCATATATTTATGTGTTGAACTCAATTTGAATATTATATAATACTAAATTGTAACTTGAAACTATGTATGAAAAATGGAATGAACTTGTGGTTGTGTTTCCGACTTGCGAAAGGGATTGAACCACAATATTTCGCTCAGGCGTATCTCGCTGGCTTGCCGAATGCAAAAGGCAAGGCGCCTTTAACGAGTTTCCGGAGAAGTCCAATAGAGATACGTCAGAAAATTTCGAAGGTAATGAAAATGAGATGTCGATATGAGGTATATCATGAGATCTTAGTATGCTAGCGAATTAGTTCCACTCATGTAAATTCAATATTTGTGAAATAACATGACAATGGCTGGATTAGATTGAAACATTAAGGTATTTAAGAAACATAATCAAAATAGTCCATATTCAAATACTTCCAATATTCAAATATGCTCATATTCACTAGGAAGTGAATTATACCGCGTTCATACAAGAAGGCTTTTGTTGCCCAGACTTGTAGTTTGTGGGCGAGGGGCGATGAGGAAAGACGAAGGGCACCGAGTTGCTTTGTGTTTGGACAACTTGCTTTGTGTTCTTGTTTGCATAGTTAGCTGCTACGTAGTTCGGCATTCCTTTTCATATTGAAAATCTTTTCATAGTTGCAATTGTGCTCAGTTTCAAATTCAAATTTTGCAATTTGTTTTATATAATATGCAAACATATATACAAACATACATAATGTAATAGAAATATTTTAGATTTTAGATTTAGAAAATGGTGAATAAGCATAAAAATTAGCTAATGACAAATAATTTGTGCACCGCTTAAATGAAGCGTACAAGAATTTGAGAGCATGATATGAAAGAAAATATAGAAAAATTGTCCAGTAACGCAAGTCGCTCGTGTGAGTGCAATGGGCAACACCAAAAGAGAATTTCCTGATAATGAACAACGAATGTTTCCATGTACAAACCCAGACTTAGACAACTTTCTCAATTACATCTCATCGATCATCACCATACATATCATACATCATCATACATTACCAAATGCAAGAAGGAAATGGAAGTGTTATTTATAAATATATTAAATAACTCGGAATTCTAATGCACTATTTTGTAGGCGGGAACCAGCAAAGATCCATCACAATACAAAAATGGTTCTACAATAGTCAAAATAGTGGAATGTTCCCGATGAAAATGGTTGAAGGCCTGTTGAGGTAGATTGAGAGCTTGATCTGATAGAGGAAATCAAGCTGATCAAGGCTTGTGAAATTTTGCAGATTTTTTTTTATGTCGGCTGCAAGTGTTTTTTTAAAGAGAAAAAAATACTTTTAATTCATTGTTCAGGATAGCAAAAGAAAGCATTTATTAGAAAGGGTTGTGAGCTCGACCTCGAAAATTAAGATGATAGGTGGTCGATAAAAAGACTTTTTAAAAGCTAATTCAGTTGTAAAACTTCATGGTTTTGAAGTTGTTTTAAAACTAAACATCAGATGAAGTTGAAGACTAGTTCTTTTCGATGAAAATTTTGTTAAAATGGAAAGCCAAGCCAACGTTACAAATGCACAAACTCCATTACGAAATCCAATGAGGACGTTGCAACCTCAGTTTATGCAATCAAGCCAATAGTAAATATGCAAAACTTGGTAATAAGTAAGTGCATAAATATGAGTATTAGGACACTTGTAAGCATATGTAAACATGCAAGTGTCTGTATGTCCACATCAGAAGCAATAAAATATAACTTAAGTGATAACAAAATTCCCTTAGTAACCAAATCCCTTTAGTCATATGCAAATCTTAATTTGCACACAAACCCACACACAGGAACTCATGCACATGCACCTATTCATATCTTTCTATTGCATTACACGCATATCCTATATATAAAACTTAAAACCACAATATAAATATTTCAGGGCAACCCAAATGTTTTGCAATAACAACAATTGCGAATGCATTTTATTAAAACACTGTTCGCAACAACAACAAACTAAATGCAACCATGGTTCAAATACATACATATATGTATATGGAACAATATTATATTAGTGGTGCAATTGTATATTTAAGAGGTTTAAAAATTCGAAAAGAATAAGCAAAACTAAAATGCAAACTAAAACAAAAGGGTTACCAATTTATTTGCTTGGCTATTCCCAAATGTGTGCGTAAAACTTTTGCATTGGCGGAAGTTGCCACAGCCGAAAATAATAACAAACAACATGTGAATATAAAGGCAAATACTGGTAAAGAATATAAAATATTTATGAGTATATATACATAGATTTTATTGTATATAAATATATATGTATGCATAATTCTATCTGTTGGTGCATTGCTTCTGGCTTGGTTAGCCGGAAAAATATAAGAAGTGTAGTATTTTTGTTTGTGTTAAAAATATTCGTAAAAAAATTATTCTAAATTTGTAGTTTCATGTTTTAGCAATATGTATATATGTATAAATATATATATATATTTATTTTTATAGTAGTGAACTTTTAACCCCTGCTTGAGCACTAACATTTGAGTTTGATTGCTTAAGCCCTAAGTTAATTCTTAGATTATTTTGTGGTAAGAAGCAACATTTTAATCAATATTAATTTACTTGCACAATTGCATTTATACATACAGGCGATTAAAAATCTCTTTACGTCAACTATAGTCTTCCTAAAGTTAACGCTGCTCTGTAAGATATCCTTGACTTCTGAAACTTTTGAGAACTTATGAACACTGCAGACTGAACTATTCAATTTTGACGTCAAAGACTAGAAGACTAGAAGATTGTACGATAAATTATGCTGCCTTTCGGAAAAGCAAGTGCACTCAACTTACTTATCGGAAAGATATCGAATAACTCAATCTAGGCTAACCATTGTGGGAGTAATACCTTTAATGGAGTTAATTGGAACGTAAAATATGAACCTTATTTAGGTTGCCGTAGACCAAGTAAACATATCATCTGGTAATATTTTTTGTATTTTCAATCTCCTTTGGGAATTGGAATTATCCTTGGTTCATCTGAATTTGCCATTCGGGCTATTATTATAATGATTTGAAAAATCGCTGCTAGATCCATTAAATTGGGGGAGACCTATCCAAGGGGAGGTTTTATATAAACAGGCTTGAGACTCTTTATGGTAAGGTTTCTATCATGACTCGAGAACTGAGATGAAATGTATATCGTATAAGTTTACTATTATTACAGTCCAATTACAAATCCATTACGCAGAAGCGTAGATGCTGCCAGTTTAGTCTGGTGTGTTGGAGAGCAACTAAGAGAGAGAAACTTTGCAGCGCTGAAAGAGTGTTATATTCCAAAAATCGAATTGAGGCTCAGTCAAAAGTGTCTAAAATATGGAAACTATGCGTATCGAACAGAGCGGTTAAAATTAGCCAGATATTTCGAAATATTAAGTAATAAAAACGGGTTTTAGCATAAACTTTTAATACACGTTGAAATAGCAAACGCTTCCTTGTGAGGTTAGGTTCTGTGGGTTATATTACAGTTGCGTAGTTTTACAGGCTTTCAATTGCCTTCGAGCTGCAAGTGGGGTTTCGTATGAGTTTGCTTATTCCAGAAGTACTTTCAAAATACATTTTACGTTGAATTGAAACCTCCTCCAATTGCGTTTGGATCCAGATACTTACGAGCTGCAGCTACCGACACTATTACCAAGAAATATTTGTTTTTTTAATTAAAGGAATGAAAGAGAAACCTTCACATTAATTCTGTTTTGTGCACAGTAATTAAATTTTCGTCTAAGTATATAAAATGTATCTATAATTAAAGATAATATTTAATATGTCTGAATAAATGAATTTTGTATAAAAGTTGCCCAGAGAATTATTTCATTAATGTATGAGTATATACATGTACTTTAAGAGCATTGTATACGCATACGCTGTTACAAAGTTAACAACGTTAACTATATGTTGCTCATACATATGTATGTATATTGGTAAGACACAAGGCGACATGACAACTGCTGACATGGAAAACCGGCAATGGACACCAAAATTCTACATCTTGTCCGCCACTAAGGGAATTACAAAGTGCATTCAGTCATAATGGTTGTAAACATATCGACATATGTATATACCTTATTGGGTAGAATTTCTCTTGTCACAGACACCTAGCGAAGATTGCAAACATATATATTGCAATACAATAACAAAAGCACTAGCAAACTAATATAATATAATGATCGTTTCCGCAAACCAAAGGAGCGAAAACATAAAACAATAGCAGTGTGAAACCGACTTAGCAGTATAGAAGACGAAGAAAGGGCAGCAGAGTTGCATAATAGCAGTCAGTCAGCGACAACAACGTCATTAACAGCAACGTACTATTTTACAAATGATTGTGTATAGACCCACATATGAACAAGCACACAAAAACCATATGATTGACGCCGAAATAATGGAAAAGTGTTGCCACATGCATATACCGAACTTTTCAAACGAGCATGTATATATAACGGCACATTTATGCAATTTCAGCTGTAAGCACACATTCGCAGATTCAGCTAAAGTTTGGCTCCTTACTTGCATTGTTAGAGGTTATATAATCGCATGCTGCTCTGACTTGGTCACTCGCCTGTGCATCCCCAAAGGTTTTCCGGCTAGCTGACGATGGTGATATGACTAGAAAATCCTAAGTGTTATTGCTATTGTTTGCAGATGTCAGCACACATATATGCAAGTATGTATGTGTAAGTCTTTCATGTTTATGCAGAGGTTTAAGGCAAGGGTAACAGGTGGACAAGCATATTTGTATACAATACATCGTACATATATATATATATGTACGTACATATGTTATTAATTATTGCAGTAGATGCTCGGGAAGAAAAATAGTTGCGCAAAAATTTACAATGCCATCAAGGAAACTTGTAACCGACTACTGGTTGCACAAACTCATCGAGACCTAAAATATTCATAGTTAAATGAAACTATTATATAGCTGTGTATATATTTATGTGCTTAAATAAATGTATTTGTTTAAATCTGTACAAGACCAAAGATGTACAAATTTGCTGCTTATTTTCCTTTCGAGTAAAAAACCGCTCAGATTTGAATGGCAGAAGCAGAATTATTAATCTCCTGTAATAAAGTAACTTCTATAGAATGAAACTGTTGCAGATCAGATGGGATTCTAACTTTATCGAACTTTAGAATTTTTTTATTTAGTTTTTCTTTTCTTAAAAAGGGGGAAGAAATTTAAAAGTCGACCAGAATTCAAATGCCATCGCTCTTGGTAATGGCAGATTGGCGCCAGCCTATTAAATCCAGTGAACAAACACTTCAAAATTCCAGTTGAAAAGTGCTGGCGCTGAACCAGAACAAAAACTGGAAGATCACGAAATTGCTTTGCTCAGGGGTACGTTGTAAAATGCTGAAATATTTTATAAATGCTGAATTTATTCCATGCTTTGACTTATAATGGCAGAAGAAATTTATAGAAGGGTCTTAAACTATAATATATTTTTGTCACTTTTTGTGGCAATTGAGCCGCATATGTTTTTGTTTCCCAGCAAACTTTGTAAACATCCCTGAAGTCAATAGAAATATGCGAATTTCATCAAAATTAAATCGAAATATAATACCTGTCCTCGTGAAGGGACCATGATCGTCAGCTATTTTTTTTACCATATTTTATATTTTCCTAAGAAAAATTTGTTTACACAAAATTTCGGGAAATTAGGTTCACCTTTCCTAGTGTTTTGACACAAATTTATATATGCTATTTATTTGAGGAATTTTCTCTGTGCGGCATGGTACCAAGGATCGTCCCTATACTGCTTCCTTGCATCCAAATTCTTCATCATTCTCACCAGTTCTCACATCATTCTCACAGTCTACAAACTTTCATGATAACTTTAGAGCTTGGTTTATATATAATATAGGTTTCTTCAATTTATAAGCCACCGCTGAACGACTGTTTTATTTCGATTGTGACTATCTGGAGGTGACACTATAAAGAAAAATAATAATTTTTTATTTAAGGTCGAGAAAATCTAATCGAATGCATCTTCCAGGATAGTACGTCACACCATACCAGCTGCGACGGCCGAACAGATAAGTATTGAGTTCCTTATCTATTCTATTTATTTTGTAGCAAATTTTGGTATACAAAAGCCTTTTACCCGATCTATTGACATTCACAAATTACATTCACATCTCTTCCAATTCTTTTCAGGTATTATAAAAAGTCACTACACGAATAGATAAAGTATTATCATAAGGTGCAAAAGCGTTACATGTTATTTATGTAAATTTCGAGACCCATATTCGCTACAAACAGTATAGAATATTATAGCACTGTTTTGAAAGTGTGTAAGAGTGCTCGTGGTAGTTATTATCTCGGTGAACTTATGGCTTTTGCAGACTTAAACCTTCGTCGACCTTTGAGCTTTTACTATTAATAATCAAGGAGTTCAGTAAAATAGTAGTGATGATAGTTATGACTATAGACACTTCGGAGTTTTTGAAGGAAAGTACGGGAGTGATAGTGAACACTTTCACTGTTCACTGAGCTTAAGTGAGTTGGGCTCTACAAACGGTCCACCCTTGTGAAGAACCTTTTTTGCCGTCTAAATTCCACGAAATTTTAAGCTACACGGCATCTTAAAGTGTTTTAAGCTCGTTCATGCTAGTTTGCCATTTTGCTTTAAGTTATGCAAAGAGTTATTTACATACTTTGAAGTTCAAGTAATTTCTTGCCTACATACTTTTGGCTGAAAGCCCTCAAGTCATTTGCCTCCAGCAGTCGCACTTCAAACACTTGGTAGTTTGTATAATCTTTAGGCCAAAGCCTTACCACATTTAGTTTTTTTTTTTTGTTGTTCACTTTACCTTTACGTGCAACATAATGTTAAAAGTATAAAATTATTTTTACCACTGGCTTTTAAATATTTCTCTTTTGCCGCCATTGTGCACCTTGCTCGAGGGCGGTGTGATGTGTCGAAACGGTGTGGTGGGTGGAAAATGCTCAAGAGCTTTGGCAATAACAGCTGTTCGTGGTGACTGTACGCTGAGACTGTGGATAGCTCGGCTAGCTTGTTGCGGCTGCACTGGTCATTACAAAGTTGAAAACATTTATGCAGTTTTCATTTACGTTTCCGCTTGTTTCTTTTACTTTCCTTACAAATGGTTACAGTGCGTCCATTTGTGGGGAATTCAAAGAGGTAAAGTACACGAAACGTACCCAAAGTGATTCGATTTCTAATGTACTGGGGGTATAGAGCGAGAGCTAACTTGATAGGTTCTTGTCTAAAGAAGTGGTATAGTTTAACTTGAAATGGGTTAAAGAATTTTATATTTCTTCATTATCCATTCTCATATAATTACTAAATCAATCCAGTAAACCTCGTATATTTAGACTAAAAAGCAGTCCAACCTTTCTTATTCAGTCGAGCGTACTTATTCGGAAAGAATCCAAATTTATGTCCAGTTAAGGAAATCACCTCAGCGAATTTTTTCAGAAATTATTGAGGGAATGTTTTCGGCTGATACCACAACAACAATATAAGTTCGAACAGTTCGTGAAACTTCGTGGTAATATTAAAATTTCGAAATACAGCGGAAAGCAAATTAGATAGGAAAGGACAAAAATTAACTCATTTGTGCACTAATGGCCCAATGTAGGTCACACTATAATCAACCACGATCAATATTTGATTTAATTGCTTGGATATGTTCTTATTCCTGGGTGTTCTAGAGTAAGGATATCAACGAGCTACCGAAGGCTCTAAAATAGTTATTGTTGCAGAAGCAGATTTTACAAATCCTTGATAAAAGTTTCAAAACTAGCGTTCTAAAAACGGTTCTAGGATTCAAACTTCTCTCAAATACGGTTTTCAGTTCTCAAATACAGTTTTCCTCGAGATATATTTTTAATTACCCATGTGAAGTTTTCCATGTAAAGTGAGATAGCAATCTGTGCGAACTTGTGTTTATATCTGAAAATTAATTATTTTACGGACCAAATTTATGACAGATATTGGTGATTATCACAAAAGGGAGCCTCTCAAAAATAACCCTTCAGTTTTAGTACGCCTGTGAATGACTGATGGGTTTCATGTGCAGTGTTCTTCAGGTTTTGAAAGGGAGCTGTCGAATTCGTATTCGAATATTAAAAATTCCACAATTTTAACAGTCAAAACTTTACAGATTTTCGACTTTTCCGGTGTTTATCATGGGAATGTGGCACTCTTTCAGCTTTAACCTGCTTATGAATGACAGATGAGGCTTGTGAGGAGTATTTTCATCCGAGAATATGACCTGGAAGGCTCGAATATATATTCGAATAGTCCATGATTATAACAGTCAAAGCAGCTGGGATTCGCATCACAATCCAGTAGAGGTTTAATCATACGCTTCTCATACTTTTTTAAGGCGAACTTTGTTTTTGCCAAAGAGGGTTTTTCTTGCTGTTAGTGTGTGTGGTATTTTCCTTTCGCTCTCCTTTTAATTTTTGTTGGCATTTTAATGCTTTCACTTTGGTTTTATTGCGTTGTTGCTTTTAGTGCGGCTTTTACTGCTGCACACTTGCTTGAGTTGCTCATGGACGTTTGCTTGTGGTTAAAGCGTTGTTGCACGAACTTTTAACATTTTTATGTGCAACACAGTTGTTAGGCGACGACTCACTGCCACGTTAACTGCTAACACACACACACACACACCCGCACACACACACAGCAGACCCACAGCATTGCTGATGAGGTTGTCACGTTTGAGCAGCAACGGAAGTCGGTAAATTTTAAACTGATTTTGTAGAAGTTACCTGCGTGCTGTTGCCCTGATATTATGGCCGCAGCGATAGGAGGCAGCTGATTGTTCTGATAGCCGCAATGATTACCAGGCCGGCGCATGGCTGCCGAGAAGGCATAACAGCCCAGCGAGGCGTTAGATCGCAACACTTTGATTTCTCCTTTTCCCTTTTGTGCCCTTGGGGTAAGTTAAAAGCTAACTACTTAGGAAGTGGTTAGACAGTTTACTGCGCGGCGGCGACGCAGTAAGCTCGTTGTGCTTGTAATCGTAGCGGTTATCACCAGCGTTATCACCAACGCCATCGTTGCGCTGTGCACGAGCAGGAAGTTGCAAGGAAACCACAATAGCGCACAAAGCCTGTGGGGCAGGTTGGAATTCCGCAAGACACTGGCAATTGCTGGGATTTTCAGTTAAAAAAGTAAAGTGCACTCGTTGGGCATAGCGAAGCATCAAATTTGCCTGCGGTCAGCAATCACTTTCTGCCTTATTTTACCAATGTATAATTTGCTCTTGATTGGCTAATAATATTGTATGCCAGTGGCTCTTTACTGTGCCATTTGCGAAATAGTTCCGAATAACTAAGTGATGTGAAGTTTGTGATGTGATGGGCACATTAAATTATGAAAAGTAGCTGCATTTAAGTCATATTTGAAGTAAATAGCAATTTTGTGTGGTACTGCACTGAATTTAAACTTTTTAATGTGAAGTTTTTTTGGCACTCTAGTAATACGGATTTGGTCCCACAAAATTGTTTAGCATCACGCTTGCGCCAACACAATAAATGCTAAAGCAACTTCAGTTAGTTTTGCACTATTCGTAATACTCCGGTGGCTTCAAACCGAAAAGTAGTTGAAGTGTTGCCACCAGTTTGAAATGTTTCTATTTAATAAAGCTTATATTTAAACATTGCTTATGTAGATCAATGCCACCTGCTTATCATATTTAAAGCAAACATTTTTTATAAATAAACTATTACAATATACGCATCAAACTAAGAAAGCTTAAGAAATCTTATAACTGAAAATACTTTTGAGAAATGCTACCACCTGTTTGAAATATTATAGTAAAAATAAATTAAAATAAGGAAGCAAGAAGAAGGTATCAGACTGATGATGTTTAAGGAAGTTTACTGTCGACAATAATTTCTAGGGAAACTGCCATCTCTTTAAAAACCTTAATTCATTAAAATTTATTACATAACCGAAGATTTACAATATCGATAACAAACTAAAGAGGTTAGAGATGGTTTTTGGTTACAAATGCTTTGGAAAGGGTTGCCAGATGTTCTTTTTTAAAAATTAAATCATATGGAATAGTAGAATATGGAAACAAAAAAGCAAAAAATTCGTTTGAGAACAATTCTGTCGTAAAAACTTTCGACAAGGGTTGCCATCTCTTTCAATATTTGAATTGAATATTATTATCCAATGCCATATCGTAATCTTTATATATGTGAATTTTCTCAAATATTCGAAACATCATAATTGTATCGAAATTTGAAACTTTTTTTAGAGGTTTCCATCTATCCAAAAGTATTTAAGGTGCTTGTATATAAATTATTTGGTATTATTTATTTGTTTGTTATTTATTGCAGAATGGTACAATATTCCGGAATTTGATGCGAAATTTTCATACAAATTAATTAGTTTGCAGTTGCAAGTGGGACCCACATGGATATTATATATATACTTTTTTAGTAATATGCTAAAGTAGCTTAAGTGGATTTAAGCTAAGTTAGGTATTTTGAATTGTTGTAAAAGTATACCTTTAACCTAACATAATTTTTTTTAGAAATTGCTCAATACGAAAGAAGGCGTCGAATCACGAATAAGATAGTAAAAACATTGAAAAATTTTTCATTAACTTAAGGTGTAGGTTTAGGATTTAGGTAGTTTTAACACACTGTTTCAGGAATATTCAAGTGCACGCCGGAGAGTTTTAGAGGCGGCAACCCTCTGCAATTGCAAATTTTCATTATTTATCTAAATTGTTTCAGTTAAAAATAAGCGACTTAACATAGAGTATTACATAGAGTAAAAATTATTATTAGAGAAATTTCAAACAATCGCGGCCATCTTTTCTCAATAAACAACACATAGCATGAAGTATAAATTTGACAGCTGAGTTGTTGCCAATGTTAACTACACACCGAACCATTTTATCTGAGCTGAGCGTTCTTTTGCTACTCGCCTACAAAAAAAAAAGAAGGAAGGAAAGGAAGGAAGAAGGAAACAGCAATTGGCTGCCTATACTGAAGCAAACCATAGCTGCTCCCTTCTTGCTGCAGCTAGTTACCACTCTTTTAAACAATAATAAAATAATTAAATTTCTATTGTAACGCAGAATAGGTATGCGGTTCCGACTGCTAACCAAAAATCCAAACAATGATATATTATTCAGCAGCCACCAACGGCAACTGCAATAGCAACAAGCTTATATGGCAGTATAATTTATTTAGCAAAAGTAAAGGATATCCTTATGTGCGGTGGTGATGGCTGACTTTGCATGCATGCATGTGTGTGTGTGCGCGTGTGTGTGTGCATGTGGTTGCAAGCGGATGTGTACGTCAATAAAAATCAAACAATGCACTTGGCAAGGTTTTAGCATATTCAAATTGCACCGTTTCTCCGTCACTTGTACATACACACGCACACACACACACAAATCCATACATACTGCTGTACACGTGCCTGTATTGTTGCGTGTGTTCATGTGCACTTGCTTTTGTTTTAGCGCTGGTTGTTGCTGTTGTTGCTGTTGTTGTGGCTTTTGTTTTACTTTTGCATTGTAAACAAGTAATCTAATCCAACCAAAAAAGTTTGCAAATTTAATTTCTATTTTGTGTTGCAGCTATTGTTGCATGCAACAATGGCGACCACCGTGCTCGCGCCACTCGCACTTCACTCACTTCATTCGTTCGGTTAATGTAAGTGTGCAGATAGTGTTCAATTTTGTGGCAGATTTGTTTGGATTTCAGCTTAGTCGATGTGTTTTTTTTGTTTTTGTAGCTTTTTTTTTTGCTTGGTAGTTGCTTTATTGCATGCGGTTGTTTCTTTTGTTTCAAATTATGCAAACATAAAATTTTATTTTGCAGCTAATGCCGCAAAACTTTAAGTCTTCCCGGTTAATGCTGTCTACATGTTGAGAGAGAGAGATGCTAACTTTAAGCAGAATGGGAAAACCGCTGAAGCTATTTGGAAACAAAGAAATACTTAGAACTGAGCTCATGCTTAACAAAAAGCTTTGGGAAGATAAAAGCTAATTAAGCCGATGCAAATACAGTTCGAATAACTCAATTCAATTCTGATGTGGTTGGAAGAGGAGTTCTAAAAGATTTAATTGAAAGTTGAGTTAATTGCTCTCCAGATCATCAGAAAAATTTGAAAATAGTTTATTCTCTCTTTTTTTAGCCCCAATCGATGGATTATTACGAGACACTTTACATTTTATCATTATCATTGTAGCGTTATCTATCCAACAATAATCATTGAAACCGACTCCAGTTGAAAAATGTAGAATTGGGATCGAAAATAGAAAACTTGCGTTAAAAAAAGAATCAGTTTCTATGGTAGACACAGACCAACTTTCCAATTTTTGTTCAGCCAATATTCTCAGTAGAAGTCAGTTTCATATACGATAATCATAAAAAAATCAAAATTCCTTTACTAAGGCCGAGATATAGGGAATTGCAGAAGGTGCGAACTGGATTATTCTATATTTGAAAAGTTCATCAGCATTCTCGATGCATTCAAGTAGCAATAAAGGTTATTCAGGTAGCGATCAAGTGTGTCAACCAAAACCAAAATTCCAATACTTTACATTATATAACAGAATATTTATTTATAGAACCATAGAAACCACCGAATTATTCCTGTTTTCGATATTTTTCGATATTTTTGAAAGAGTTGCCACTTATTTTAAAAATCTAGTCAAAATATTTGAAAAAGAGAGTAGATATGAAGCATTTAAGGAATATATTTAAGCACACTTCAAAACAAAAACATTTATTTCTATAGTTACCACTTTCATAAAAATTTAAAATTATTAATTAGACTATCAGCACGTAAATGTTTTGAAACCGAGTAACCGCTTATTTAAAATAATTTAAAGGCAATAAACTGGGGTTGTAACTCATTTTAAAACAGATTCCAAAAATATTTTATACTTAGGTCTCAGCGACATAGAATGGGTATTTCTAGTATGAATAGGTGGTAATAAAAGGCAGGCAAGATGACCTGTAATGAGACTGAAGCTAGTTGCCTCGAACTCTTCGTAGCCTTCAAACGTAGCTGAAAAGAGTGGTTCAAAGTGGAATACAATAGATTTGAGTACATCAAGAGTGTTGCAGGAATTAGAAAATACATTTGGAAAGTGTTTGAAGATGAATTATCCCCTTAATCACCATGAGTGAGTAAGGTTGAACTAAGCAGTAGGGTAGGCAATATCTTCAAAATTCAGGTACGTTAGAGACAGAAAGCATTATTTGTAGAAGAAGTATCTCTGCGAACTCCCAACATGCACTAAAATGTGATACAATCCAATCCCCAATGCCACAGAAATTGGTTTGAGAGCGATAAGAAAATGAAATTTTTTCGTAACCTAACAAATTGCTTCTTCAAAATGCTGTCCGGAATAAAGGCGCAGTTACAAAAGAAAATCGTGTTGTAGAATTTACTCTAACAAGCAAAGACATTCCAACTACAGAAGATCAAAGTTAGGCTATTGAAATTTGATGGGGACCAGCTACCAAAGCGCCTTCCATAATTTATTTACATAATACTCACATAATAGTTTAGGTATTTTTCAGTGTTTAAAATATTCACTTTGGTTTATGACGAAGGTAGCAAAGATTGATATTCCTCGATCTTACATTACATCCACAGAGGATTAAATTATTATAATATGGTATCAACTCCAAAGGCTGCCTATTGTAAGATATTCCCCAAAATTTTTACCTAAGTCGAACATGCTTTTGCCACTCACTTACAAAAACCAGGCCTATTATTGGAAGGTATCTCCTCTTTTAAAAGATATAACTAAGCAACTGCCCTCAATAAATAAAGAAGACTTAATGGTATCTGTGAAATTACATTCGGGTTATATTTTACGCTATAAATGTGAACCCTTTTTCGTGCTTGGATTGCCTTCGCTAGGATTTGGTAAAATTAAAATTAAGAGAAAGGAGTCTTTTAAAGACTATCGGTACTCTACACTTTATAGTCTAAACGTATTTATTACTATATCATTTAAGTTTGTAAAAATTTTAAGGTTTTTGAATTTCAGTTCAAGAACCACTTCTTCGTCCAAAAACGCCTCTAAATTTCTATATTAGTTCATTCTTAGAATAGTAATTTTGTTTCAGCGCCTTTAAAGACTTTCTATAAAAGCATTGCTGATATCAAATGCGTTCTTAAATTGTTAAGCGTTCTCCAAAAATACTCAACTTACGCACTTTCGTTGCCTTTTAAGTGAGCAAGTACTCAAAAGCCCACACATTTCAAACTTAATTCTTCAGAGCATTTTACAAGAGTACTTGAATTTGGACTTTTTTGAGATCTCTACTTACATAGCTCACAGAAACTTTCGCACTTTTTGTATAGTAAAAACGAAGTTACACTTGAAATATCAAATAAATCTTGCTGTTTCATATTTTTGAAAGTGTGGAAAGCGCCAAAATACAGTTCGGTATGGTTGACAGCAGTGGCAGATGGAAAAAGCTGTGAAAAAAGGTTAAGGACGAAGAGAAATGCGTGGAGGGAGAGTGTCATATTTTATGTCGCTAGGGCATCAACGCAACGCGAAATAACTTGAAACAATTTGAAACGCAGTCACATTAAATCATTTGCGTGGCTTTTTTTTTGGACTCGCGACGCTTTTCAGCCGTTCAAGTGAAGTGTGCTCAGAGCCGACGTATGTGATTTTAGAAGAATGTTGTGAGAATATGAGAGTGTGGTAGTAAGATATGAGATGTACAATAAAATTTTTATATATATGTATGTATATTGTTTTAAATGAGTTTAAATAAAATTTAGGACAAGTCGAATATAATTTAATAAAATTACTTGGTGTGACATGTATGTATGCTAGAGTGTAATTTAGCTAAGTATATTACATATTGCAACATATTTGCATATGTGTTGGACACGATATAACTTTTCTGAATGCATTTATAAAACATTTAATTTAGAATTTCGGGCAATTCAATTGTGGTTAGCGTGACCGCAGATAACATATTGCTAGAAATGATAGAGAATCTTCTGTATTCTCATACGAATGCACATCCATTGGAGAGAAGTCTTGTAGGGAAACGCTTCAGTTGTGAACTTCGGCGCTCTGGTCCATTTCCTACCACTTCTAGTTTACATTTAATTTTTATAAAACTTTAAATACCCTAGGAAATGTTGCCTTTTCTTCTCCTCCGATCATTGATTTAGTTTTAAGTACGAAATTTGATTGTAAGATTATAATATGTAAAATTTTTTAAAACAAGGAAACTAATTCCAAAATTAACGCATTGCAAAAACGGTATAGCTAAGAAGCGTCTACAACCGTTTGAATCTAAAGGCTAGTTTCGGTTTCATATATATGGGGTTTTTGATTAAAATCTTCGAGAATATATTTAAATTTTGGTTCTCATACCATTGTAACTAAAAGTGGTATAATAATCTGACCTGACACTTCTGGGTACCAGAAATACATGTGAAGTTTGACCAAGGGATGGCCTTCCTTATCCAGGTTAGCTAGTTCGGGAGTTTGACATCGTTTGCTGAACTCTGACCCGTGGGCTTAAGTGACTCACTCAACTCGACCACGATGACTACTGAAGAGGGCCCTCATTTTAAACTATAATATATATGACTGAAATTTATGAAATGGTAAACTGCACCACGCAAATATATTGAATATTTGTTGGCATAGTCAAGGCCTAATTATTATAACATACATCTCCTATAAAGCATCTTTTATAAATAAATCATTTGTAGTATGAATGGTACTAATTTGACCAACTTCTAATCGGTTTCAACTTGAAATATATTTGATAACTATTGTGTGATAACCTTGCAAGCTTCTAGAGAAACATTTATTTTCATTTTATTTTTTTTCTTAACAATAAAAAGTTAAATTTTTATCCTATTCACTTGCCTTCACATTATCTCACACTTTGCAAGCAAAAAAAAAAAGACGAATTTCAAACATTTAAAAATTAAACTTTTTAGTTGAAAAATTCCCAACTATTGCCTTTCAAATGCTATTCGCTAAAAATAATTTCAGCTTGCTGCCAGCATTTTAAGTTTACTTTATTGTATTTGTTAACATTGCAGTTGTTGTTGTTGCCATTGCACGAGTTGTATGCAAAATATTGCACGTAAGTGGAAGTTTGCCCATTTATCACAGTAGCAGCCTCCAGCCTTCCTGCAAATGCTTGATGGTGCTGTTCATTGAAAGTCAGTTGAGTGCGCCGTCAGGGCGTATACGTAACTTTTGGATTTTTTTTCACGCTTCCATATGAAGGATGTGCTGAAAAGTTTGTTGCCACTACAATTGGCGATGCGGATAATGCGTACTGCTGCATGCTCAATATATGGGTGTGTGTGGCAGCGTCTGTTTGGACTGACTGGTATATAAGTGTCAGTCAAGAGTGCTGATGTGTTGCCGTTTGCGCAAACTCGTCTGTTTTCAGCAAATTCGCTCAAATGCGAGTCATGTAAGCTTAACGCATTTCGAAATGAGTGTTTTTGTTTGCAGAAATGGCTTTAAATGGCATACAATAATTATTTCATAAATTCATTTGCTAACGAAGGCGGGCTGGGAAGATTACTTTGTGGGGAAAACTATACTAAAATTTGGACCAAATAATAGACAAAAATTGCACTTTTGCTTAAGGGCTCTTAATTACTGTATGCTATTCGCTTCTATGAGCATAACTTGCCTTAAGACTTGACTTTTCTCAAGCGGATATGGCGGTCTTCCATCAGGGTGGATAGCATAGAAAGTTATATCGCCAAACTCAATGATCTATTCTGCTTAGCAGTTCTGAGAGTCATCGTTGAGAACGGGGCAAGACTGATTAGAGGTTCAAAAATGACTAAAGTTAGTAAATGATTAAAGTTAGTTGACCTAGATCACCACAATTTCTTTAAGTCCATTCATTTCACGGTCGGAACTGCGACCATATCTTGGCTTAAAAAGTACAGGAATACCTTGAGGAGATCGATAACTGAAATTCTGTTTCCGAACCCAATATTGCGGCCTTTAAATTTTAGAAAACTTGAAGACAGATACGATTCCGCAACCGTAATAACTTTTTCGAAATTGACAACATTTTCTTAAATTAAATGGTATAAATATTATGAGGAGTTTGAGAAACGAAGAGAACGTTTCCTTAGACCAAAAAATTGACATTTAGATATGTTATATTTGGTATTTTTAAAACGAGGAACTGAATAAGCTTGACAAAATTGAACTGTGGATCCTCATCTTTATCTGTATGTGTATATGTATATGTTATATATATATGTGTGTGTTTATCATGCTTCAACTTTATCTTTCTATTTATCTTTACCTCTATTTTTATCTCTGTATTTATCTTTATCTTTATCTGCATCTTTATCCTTAAGGGTAAATTTATCTGTATCTTGAATTTTGTATCTAAAATTATTTTTACTTCAACTTAATCTTAATACCTGTCTTTATTTTTATCCTTATATTTATCTTTGTCCTTATCTTTATATTTATATTTATCTTCATCTTTATCTTTATCTTCATCATGCATGCATCTTCATCTTGCACTCACCTGTATTCGTGCGACATGAAGAATGTACCACGAATTACACAGCCATTTGGATTCGTCCGCTTACCGTTGAAGATTTTCAAATAATGATCATAATTATTCAAGTTTACAGCACCGTCGAAAGTTAGCAGAATAATTTGTGGAATCTGAAACACACAAGAAATAAAAAAAAATTTATAAAAGTAACGGTAATTACAATGAAAATGATGGTAATTGGAGAAAAGAAACTTATGTTGCACTTCATACAACAAAGGCAAAATTAAACAAAATCAATCAATTGGAAACGAAGAGGAGCGCACACAGGCAATCGCACAAATAAACACAAAAACAACAATGCAAAACAGCATTCAAAGCGCTCGAACTTAATTAGATGAGCACGCGGCACTTTTTGCTGACTAGGAAATCGCGTTAAAGGCGCGAAAGTGAAGGAGAAGAAAAGAAAAAGTGACAGAAAAAAGTACAAAACACCAAAAAATAGCAAAACCCGACAAAAGCAGTGAAGAAATGCGCAAGTAAAAACTAAGAAAAAAGTCTAATTGCACTGTAGAAGCAGTAGAATCGAAGAGAGCGCAGTCGGGGGCGAAAACTATAAAATACAAAGAAGAAAAGGAAAATAGATGCATAAAAAGAAGTCACATCAATTGCAAGTAATTTTAAAATAATCAGCACAATATAATTTACTGCTCGCTTGCCGGCGCGCGTACGCCAGCATGCCAGTGTATGTGTGTGTGAATGTTGACTTCATGGCTGTCTCACGCAGTCTTTTTCATCCCCATCCTCAGGCTCCTTCCCGGCCAGCTCCGTCTGCGCATTGCCTTGGTGCCGTTTGTGGTTAGTCGCTGGTCCTTGCGGGAGTCTGCCGTCTGACCGCAAAACTGCGACTGTGCGCGCTCTCTGTAAGTTTAAAGTGGGCAAGAGCAGCAATCGAACGATTTGTTCACGCTTGGCGTAGGGCGGCGTGAGGTGAACGGTGAACGGCGCGTTGCGTGCGTCGTGTCGCGTCGCGCCGTCGACATTACGACTGGCAAGCGAAAGTGCGGAAATGTAAGAATGAAAATGAATTGCGCTGATCGGAAATGGTAAAATATCAATTTCGCTTAATACATAAAAGATATTTATGAGCACAATTTTGCTTTTCTGTTCTTTTCTTTTTAATCAAACCAATACAAAAACGCAAGAATAGCGGCGGTTGTTGAGTGAAAGAGCGAGCGAATTGAAATAAATCCAGTTGCCGTGTTATAAATTGAGGCGCGTTTCATTTTGTTTGTGCGAGCAATTTGTGTGCTGCGCATTTTTGGGCTTTAAAAACACAGAGGCAGATGTTTCGAAAATTTTAAAGTGTTTAAAATTTTTGCAAATACTTTAGGTGAAAGTATCTTACGAGTTAAGGTGCCAAGCGCGAGTAGACTGTTTATAAAGGTGGCACTATGTGATTTTTAATTCTCATAAGCTTATTAAACCTAATTAATAAATTCTAGGGTCAAGTGAAAATTTACCGAATTTTCGGAACAAAATTTGGATGATTGCATATGACTTGCCCGAGCTTAAATTATAAACAGGGTTGATTTAATTTATCTTCTCAGTCCCTTTTTGGGATATTTTGCTACAATAGAGTTTAAAATTGAAGTGGGCTGGTTTAGATTAAAATATTTTCATAATTTACGAGTAGTAATTTTATATCTATGTTTTGACCGAAGTGGTGTAATGGAGGTTGGAATTATCGCAACATCAGAAGGCTATTTTCTAACGATGTTTGCGATGACCCATTGACATATTATATGCCTGTTCAGGCTCGGTTTAAAACTTGAAATTCTATCTATTTTTGGTACAGAAACAAGGCGCACAACAACGATTAAGAGCAGATGGCGGTGAAGCATTCAGCATTATCGGAAGCACTATTAATAATCACTAAAATATGTGACTTTACAACAATTTATTGGTTAAGTGATGAACAATGATGTGTTACACCTTCTGATTAGGTTAGAAAAAGAGTTGAAAGTTCGACGAAAAGTCGCTAAGCCGAAGAAACTATAAATACGAAAGAATCGGGCTGATTCAGTCTAAAAGTTCTGGGTAAAGAACTGTTCTTCTTTTCATATAATTAGGCAAAAATGACATTTGACAGAAAAAATGTGAAAAAAATGACAGAGAACTTTCGTAATTTCTGGTGAAGTCTGTTGAAGATTTATCTACCTTGTAGGTATTATTGATCGATTATAGATTATTATTGATTGATATTATTGAACTCAAAAAACTGTGTCGAGTAACATAACCTCGAAAATTCGGCTAAAATCAAAGAATTATCTTAAATTTAGGACTAACGGCTTTTCTGACAATAATAATAAACTTGAGTCATAACTCGACGCTCAATGATAGGACAAGATAGTAACAATAACTCGCGGAGTGCGACCTTAAGAAGTCTATCTGAGGAAAAGGCATGGCTTCTAATTTAAAATAATTTTAAAATTTAATTTTAAATTTCATAAACTTATATACACAATGCAGCTTCTGCCGAACACCCAGTCGATTTTAGTAGAATATGTAAGTAATCAAAGCTGTTTGCTTAAATCTGAAAAATGCCAATTCGAACAAATATCTGGTATAAGCAAAATAGACTGGTATAAAAAGGTAATTCAGCTTAAATCTACCGGGTGGTCGATTTAAAACAAGATAAGTAAGTAACCATAGTTTTTTCCCAAACATATGTAGACTGGTGAATCCAAAAAACAACTGGTATAAAATTAATAGACTGGTATAATCAATTAGATAATATGATTTATTAAAATCATATAGATAACATTTAAGTCTTTGATAAGATAGCAAGGATATCAACCATATATCTCAAGCAGTAATTTCTGAGTCAACTTGCAATATATATAAAATTCTTTGTTTGGTTAGCTTTGTATTAGCTTACAATATTATCTCATTTATGAATGAATTCCTTCGTGAAATGTAAATGTAGTCAGTAATTACTTCCACTCGTCCCCGGTGCTAATGTAAATAACTAACATATTTTCAAATAAAGTAAGCTCTCTACATTAGACAGGGTTAACTAGTAAATTCTGCTTTAAGGACCAAACTAATAGCACGCCAATAAACACATACTTGAATACGATTTACATACATATTTTCATTCATTGCTAAGAGGTAAGCAAACAGCATTAAATACTTGTCATCAATATATTTTCGCACGACGCAAACGCTCATAAATCGCTTATAGCATTCAACGACACTTAAAATCCGCAATCTGTGGCGAATATAATGCAGCTGCTGCGATTTCTACGATTTCCACTAACAGTTCGCCTCCTTCACTGCAACGTAATCAACGTTCATAACGGTGCATAAATGCAAACACTAGCTGACCATAAAGCAAGAGCTGCACACAAATTGTGTGAAATGACAAAAGGAATCGATAAATATGGCAAAAGAGTACAAGTAAAACGTAATAATAATGATAAGAGTTTGTTGAAAAATCGCTGGCGCTCAAATAAAAATAACCCATTGGTGATTTTATGCGCTTCCTGTGGCTTTCGCATAGCGTTTCCATGCCATTCGTTTCGCTTTCAGTTCACACATCCATTATTTTTATGAGTTGTTTGTCGCTGTCGTTGTTGTTTTACCTTTTTCTCGCTTTCAACTTTTTCTCCTTTTTGTTTGGTCGTGATTTATTTGCGTGGCGGAAGCGCGCATTGAAATATGCCATTCAATATTATGCAAAATTCAGGACAAATAAAGCGCGCCATCAGCATATAATCAGCGCGATTGGTGAGCAAGTGTTTGGTGGCTTGGTTGGCTGGTTGGTTGGTTGGTTGGTTGATTGTGCGCCGCTAAGTATGCTATGAAAATGCGTGAGTTTATGTTGAATGAAGCAGGAGAAGAGCCAGCAAGAGAGAGATAGGAGAGTGAGAGATTTGTGTTGCACTTAGCGTCGTACAACTGTCAACCTAAACGCAAATGGAAGTGCAATCCAAAAAATTGCAAAGAAAGACGAAAGCAAGGCAATAAAAAGGTAAAAGGAAGCAAGAAAATTCGTAAGAAAAACTTGAAGCTTCCAAACTGCAAGTCCTTCAATTCATAATAAGGAAAGAATGTGGTGTGAATTGCAGCACTCCTCCGTTAGACAGCGCTGCCATTAATCGTGGCTTGCAACATTATCGCGTGTTCGTCGCATTTGTGGCACCGCCAACTTGCAATTTTTAACGGTCGATTGGAAATGTATGTATGTCGGCAGCCTCCGTTCGCGCCGTCTCATTCGCGTGGATTGTCGCTTAGCTTTGGTTGCAGATTGAACTTGTAAGCGGTGCCTAGTAGTTGTGGCAATAAAGTGGTTTGTGTGTTGCAGAAATAATAGAGAGTTCAGAGCGATGGTATATTTGCAGCATTGAAATATGCAAGGAACCTGAGATTGCAATTTCAGGAGATTTAATTTTTTTATTTGGGGCGATTGGTCTTATGTTGAGTAAGTGGAAGGAAGAAGAAAGTACATTATCTCTGAGCTATTTCATTTCTTGGGATACACTTTTACTAATTTATTATTAGTTCGTGAAAATTGTGCAAGTTTTGAAAATAACTGTCTAATCAATTACTTTCTTCAAACACTTTGAAATATTAGTAAAAAAATATTTGGGTTTTTATAAAATATCCTAAAAATTTGTAGAAGAAAAGTTAAAAACTCAAAGTCATTTCCAATAGCACATATTTAATATTCTCGTAGCAGGTGTTACGGTGGCACAAGTGTCTCAAATTTGTTTCAGCTGACTAGTTTGGAGAATTTTCCAACATGTCAGATAAAGTAGCATATGAAGAAATGGTAAGTAACTTTCGAAATAAAGGAAGGAATGCGGAAACTTTTTTTAAATAAACAAAATAATTGCTAGATTTTCAAACTAAATACATAGTTTTCATCTCATTACCTTAATTTTAGTATTAACCTTTTTTCCTTCCTCATTTGAGGAATTTTGGGGACCTTTCTCATAAATGAACTAGTTTTCAGAGCTTCAGATTTTCTATTCCGAATTATATTTACAGTAAAGCACTCCAAAAGCTCCGAAAACCTTTTTATACACCTTGGTTAGGCACAAACATTTCTGTACTTTCGGGTTGTTATTTACTGTAAGTGACAACTCTATCGCATAAAGTGGCTAATTTGAAGATTGCTGAATTTTTTTTTAAAATGCCTTCTTAAAGGTTTTATAATTTTATGAAATTTTGTGTAGGTGGTAACTCTATTTCAAACTTTTTCAAAATTCAAGTTCTCCGCAATATTTTTCGTTATTCTTTCTTAAATGCCTTATTATTTTATAATCTTTATGTTTTACTTTTCCGATTTTTGTCGATTTTTATCCAAAATGTGTCTAATAAAGTGAAGGTTACTAGAAAATTCTGAAAACGATTCACATTTTTTTTAAATGTTATAACTCATACTTTTTCGATATGGGTCAATGCTGTTAAAAAATATTTCGAATATTTTCTGGAAAGCTTAAATGTTTTAAGTTTCTATAATATTTTTGGTTTTATGTTTAGGTGGTTTTAATCGATAGGTGGAAATTCTTTTCCAAATTATGTGTACAATTTTGGAATAGTTTTCGAAAGTTTTCTTAAGCATTTATTTTTTATTTATTTTCTGGTTTAATTTTCCTATAGGTGGCAGTTCAAGTCCGAAATATATCCAGATAGAAGATTCTTCGCGAAGTCTTTCTTAAACGTTTTATAACATTCAGTTTCGTTGGTTTTTTTGTTTTTGATAGGTGGAACCCTATTTCAAAATATATATAAGAACTCTTTTGGCTCGAAATCCATATATTATTATTCATCTTTCCTCATATTTATTTAGTTCTTCAGGAACTAGTCTAAAATCCATATTTTCAGAAAAAATAGCAGTACACATATCTCCCTTAAAGATTATTCTTCAGTCCAAAATCGAAAAAACTTGGGTCAGTAGTAGTTTTGAGTCTATAGGTAGGGCTAGTACTACATGGGTACACAGTTAATTTCACGGATTTATATATAATACATTTTTGACGCTGCTAAAGTCTATTTCGGTATATCTTAGAAATTTCTTTTTAGGAAAAACTGGAAAGTAAACTTTACTTCATTTTTCCACGTAAGTTTATAAAATACAAGTTATTTGTGTTTCTTCGAAAATAATATCAATTAATAATTGATAAAGTGAGCTGCAATGTATCTACATAGGATAAAGTCCCGTAGAGCAATTAACGCAATATTCTGTGTCCTGTTGTTTTTGCGGCAAGCTAAGCCTTTGCAGCACCCATCTGATTTTGGATATGATGGTAATAAAGAAGTATGGAAATAGTTGTGTAGGATTTTTCACAATTCCTGTATAGCCACCTCGACTGGTCATCGTACGTTATCTTTAGATGAGTCTTTGAATTATACTCTTTATTGTCACCTATAACCCATAATTTTACTCCACGCGAACTCAACAAAAAGGGGTTTTATCTCCTCTATAACAGTATTTAGAAATTATCCTTCATAGTTTAAAAAAGTAATTTCCTGATTGAGGTTAGTCGCTGTTACTCGTAGTTCAAGAACGAATGACTTAATTGAGATTTATCTTCAAATTCGTATGGGTAGTTGTCTCTTAATTGTCTCTTTGAGTCTTAACAGCTTTCCTGCTATAATTAATATTCCCGGGGAATTATTTTACATTTTGTCTCTTTAATTTATTAGCTAATGAAATTAATTAATTTAGTTATTTAGTCGATGTATTAAAAAATATTTTCGAAATTTCGAAAACGTCCAAATATTAAGTTTTCCACCAATATTAATATTTCTTTTAATAACCCCAAAGTGCTCTTCCACCCGAGTTCCCATGTTCATAAGCCTTGCCATATTTAAATAATGAGCTTGTAAGTAGCTGGTTCCTTCTAAGCATAGCTAATAACTACCAGAAAGTGGCACGTAAAAAATTTGAAGCCGAAATTGTTATGCTAGAAAAGCAGAAACTTGATATTGGAATTTTAATTTGCCAACATACACGACTCCGTTCGCACGATGCAGCGGCGCTACTTGGCAAACTTTGCACCAAAAATAATTAAGTGTAGCGAAGTGTAATGCAGCAAGTAGCTGCTTTTGAGAACCTCAATCAAAACAACCGCCAACAACTAGCAACAAAATATGTGTATATGGTACATAGAAGCATGCCCTAATCATTTACCTGCGATATGTAAACAGTATGTATATATATATTTATATATAGAAATGAGGGTGGTTCTTAAATATGTGATGAACATTTTTTTAAATAGATTTCCTGAACTTAAAACAGGATACTAGTTTAGACAAATGTTTTTTACATAGGAATTTTGTTACCTATTGGATGTGATTAAGGTGTGTCGTCACACCGATTAGATTTCATTTTGGAGATTAAAAAACTACTTTCCCAATCAGTACCGAAATTTAAACGGGGTAACTTTGTCTGAAATTGTATTGATTTAAAACACAGAACTTAAAAATAAGAATGAAATAATAAGAAAGAAAATAATTAAAATTTTTTGAGTCTCCAAGGAGAAATCTCCAATTTGACCACCATCAACATGTCTTAATCATCTCGAAGCGGAGCCCAAATTTATATA
The DNA here is from genome assembly GCA_021498325.1 of Bactrocera minax. Taxonomy (NCBI): domain Eukaryota; kingdom Metazoa; phylum Arthropoda; class Insecta; order Diptera; family Tephritidae; genus Bactrocera; species Bactrocera minax. The sequence goes on along the minus strand of JAKEEE010000008.1, from coordinate 5,770,804 downwards.
TTCTATATTTATCGGTATTTTCGAGTTACCGATTGGGTGCACAAAACATATAAAATGAAGCTTTTATTTTTTTCAAAACCACCCTAATGTGTATACTTACGTATATAAAAGCAAAATAAGGTAAGATTACGCTTCTACAGCAGTTATAATTATGATGGAATGATAACTACGCACAAGTATAAGCATACATATGTATATCTGAATACTTCCGCAAACATACTGTCAATTTGTCGCTGTTCGTACTTTATACTTATATGAACATTAATCATATGCCATGTACTTATTGGACGCATACTCACACTTACATACATTCCATTGTCGCTCTCGTTTTATATTATATTTATAGGTATATATGTGTGTAAGTATCTCTCTTACAGAGTAAGATACGATCATTAGGATCGTAGTTTTTGCTCGTACTTCTTTTCAAACTTATTAATTATAACTTAATGAATTAATTATGACCACAAATAAGAGATTAATGTTGTACATCGATATATCCTCTGTCCTGCCGACAAACTATTAGCTGTCAGTTGCTGCTAGCAGCTTATCCTCACAGCAACCACACAGCGCAACACATATGAGCATACACATATACAGCCATAGAAAGACTGAAGGATCATAGTTCTTGTGGATGTTAGCGTGGGAAATAAAAAATATTAAAGCAATCGAAGTAAATACTGAATCTGTAGAGGCATTTATGCACCCGCTAATGAGCTTAGTTGATTAACCCCATAATACTTGAAGAAGAGTTTTTTTTAATGAAGGTAAATTGAAACAATAATAAGTTGTTGCCTTTTTTCAAACAAAATATTGATTTAATAAATAAAAGTGGACGATTTTGTCCATTTTGAAAAGAAAATTTTTTAACAAAAAATTAGTGGAAAGCAGTTTTTTTGGAATATTTTTATTTTGAGTTCTCATGTTTCTTATTATTATTTAGTAGTTGAAATTTATCCAAATTGTTATAGGCAAGGCTTGAGGGGTTTAAAGGGTTAAATTAATTAGTGTCAATGTAGATTGAGATAAAGTACGTACTTAAAACGCATCTTCAGTGGCATTTTCTTTAGACTCAATGCATTAATATAATAGTTAGTGCTTCTGTTCATTGCGGGATTAAATTTCTGTTTAAGAACAGAATTAGCATACGGTCTCGTAGGAGCTGCCAACTTAGAGAAGACGAGCCTCCTTGTTCAACTGTCGAAAGCTAGTGTGGGCAACCAATGAAGTTTTTTAAGCCCTTGACAATGTCTTCGGAGTAAGTAATAATTAAATTAATAATTCAGTGAATACGAATCTTGTTGGAATCAAGTGAGAGAGAGTGAGAAGAAAGAGAGTAAACGAGAAAGATAATAGCGTCAGAGTGACGAGAGAGAAAATAAGCTAGAAAAATCATAGAGAGGGAAAGCGTAAGCGAGAAAGATGATAGAGAATGAGAAAGGGAGACGAAACAGAATTTTACTTTGATTGGCAACAGTGGTGTTCATCATTTCTGATCTGGTCTTGGTCAGAAAATATTCACAATTTTAAAAGTTCACTAATTAGTTACATATTTACAACTTCGAAAGTCAATAAGTTGTTAAGGGAACCGAATCAATCCCTTATTCACCCACATTTCTTTCACGTTACCAACCTTATCTAAGATAACAACTTGTACAATTAGAGGAGTCATTGTTTTGTTGAATAACCAAAACATAATTGATTGAAGAGCAATCAGATATTAAACTATCGACCTTATCCTTATATCCTTGGCCTGCCTATCTCAGTATCGATCGTTAACTTTGAACTTTGAAGATCACTTAACCTTATATTATTCTGGGTTACGTTAGATAGATTTTGCCTTTCAAGTTGGGTAGCAAGAGAAAAAAGCGGAAGAAAATAGAGAAGGACTAATGCAAAATGATAAAACTCGGTCCAATTCTAATTAAACCAGCCAGGAGCACTAATGAAAATAAAGGTGTTATTTAAGAAACCTGATCTAACCGTGACAAAACTTAATCCATTTTCGCATATCCCAGATTTTATTGATTTATTTGCTATAAAGATATGATAAACTTTTTCAAGGTAGAGTGGTTTGATTCAAGATCGTCCGCTGTTTCAAGTAGTTGAACGTTTTACTATTTTAGATGAAAAGTTCAGCACTTATAGCAAAGCTTTCGTAAGAAATATAAAGAGACTAAAGCCTATATTATTTTGGGATATATGGATTAAGGATAATATTCTGTGAAAGATAAGATCTAACTGTTAACCCTGCTGAAACGGAGAGCAGCAGCGTTGAGAGATCTTATACATTCTAGTGAGCTGCTTCTTAGCCAAATAAGAAGCTAGTTGGCTTGAATATAATTTGATAAACAGATCTAAGTAACTCGCATGTAATAATGTAGTCGATTATATTTAAGATCGATTTCTTTTTGTTTAAAAGAAATCCTTTAGTTGTAATTCTTACTTTGTAGCATCCTTTCTTTAATCTTCTCTCCTGCTAATACAACGGAAGCCAAATCGATTTTGAAAAGCGGAACTTAAATATGCAACGGTTGCAGCTGTATTTCCGTTAGATTTGTTAAATACCAGCATTCTTCATACGCTTCAAACTTATATTTGCAATATACTAAATAGCGGGAATATCCTTGTTAAGGACGACGAGCGAAAAGAGTGAGGCAGCATCATTTGACTGCAGGAAATCGAACGCTACAGTGGCATCTTGCACTCCCGTGACGGCAGGTGACTTATTTATGCATTTATGGAACGGTCTGCAAGCGATAGCTGGGAAATGGCAAGCATCGCTTGGCGCCGCTTAGCGTTGTTGTCATATGTTGCACAGCTTCACCGATATATACCTACATATGCCATTATTCCGAAGCCATTTGAGTCGCTTATCATTTATGCAGCTTTGTTTATTTGATCTCTCCTCTTACACTTACCTTTTCCGCATCCAAACCGCCCGGAACGTGTGTGCCATCCTTTGAGCAGAAGCAATATGGCAATTGACACTCTTCGGTGTTGCAACGTTGCGCTATATCAGCCGGGGCATCTGTTGCTGGTGTTGGTGCTGCAGAATTGTAGAGCAAAAAGAAATATGAATTAGAATGAAGCGCGCTTGCAAATGTGCAAATAAATAAGAGAGAATTTAAATTGACTATTAACTAACTGTAGCGCAAACAGGAAGCAAAGCAGAAATTAAACAATAACTCAATACATACAAGAAGACAAGACATACATACAATATATAAATTAATATATTTAAATCTACAAACGATTTCTTAGTTCAAATGTGTAGCAAATTTGCTAAAGAAGTGTTGAATTCGAGTGATACCGGAATTCTTTAAAATTTTCATTATCAGGGGTTCTCAACTATAGGTGACGTCATTAGTCAGCACGCTTTTGGAAATGACTTTCTTGAAATTGTTGTTATGATTGTAAATGAAACAGAATAATAACGACCGATCTTACTGATTTCAAATGATACATATTCTTATCCTCTATGGACAATTTGTGATTACATGTGACCATAATCTCAAACGGTTTACTATAACCTCAATTGGATGACCATAACCTCAAACTACCAGCAAAAAGAAGGTGTATTTAGCATCAGAATGCGATTTCACGCAGCCAGATTTCTTCTTGTGCGGTGATACTACTAAAATATTAAATTTGATCTGTCTCATCTTGGGGCTTAGAACCTTTCAGCAGCCACGGTTAAATACTCATATAAAAACATACTTAGTCCTTTGAAAAAAAAAAAGTTGTATCAGTCCCCTTTATTTCGAAACATGTCTTAATATTTTCTGGAAAATATAAGAGAAGTCCTCGACACTGACCACAAGAAATTAATTAAAATTAAAGTTAATTAAGTTTCGATGAGATATTCCACTTTATTAGAAAATTTAATACAGTCTCTATTTTTTTTGAAGAACTCGATATATAAGCAAAAAACCGCATGAATGGAAATTAAAAATGCCATTTTATAAGAGGTTCTATAACCAGAAAACGGTTAAATGAAATGAACTGCCGTTATATGAGGCATTCGGGTGTAGATGGAAACCAGTGTTATACTCAAATTTACTTTTCCGAGGAATTCGATGACTAGTGAAGGGAAATAAAATATTGGTAATGATAGATCGGAGTATAAGGGTTTATGTCAACGAGCTCGAAAGATTTCATTTGATATTGGTTGAAAGTTAACTTGTTGTTTGAATCACTAAAATGTGTAACCAATAACTTATAGAAGCCATGGGTCTCTGATAAGAATAGTATTGTGAACCGATTTTCTAAAGCATATCTTGGTTTTTAAAACTAATAACAATTAGGAGTAGAGCAGATATTATATCTCATAATTCATGTGCATTGATTTGCAAATGTATTCAGCTTTCACATATAAACTTTTAGAACTTTTGAAGCTTTTTTGCTTTTATACGCACACGATAGATGGTGCTATGGTCGAAGGTAGTCGTCGATCCCATAGCTATTTATTTGGCAACGATTTGGGAAGTGATTTGTTATATATACTAAATTCTGTTGGCCAGCCAATATGTTTGGCATATTAACACAATGTTAATAGCAGCAACACAATAGAAACTGAATTGGTTTGCGGCAACCGAGAAATTGTATAAATAATTAAATAGCTTTGGCCCTAAAACTACGGCTACTTGAAAACTAACAATTTAAATTTCTAATTCATTTTGCTGAATATTATTTCTCTCAATTTATATTTGGTTTCGTATTATTTTGCTATTGTTTCCTGTAGCAATTGCTTACCACCGCATTCAGTGGCGTACAAATTCCATTTCCATCGAATTCGATATTTATATCGAGAAGAACAACTGCAACAACAATGTCAACAAGTTTACAATCGCAATGCATCGATTGTTATTGTGATTGTGATATTGCATTGGCATACCGTTAAGTGAAAGGAACACTTTGCTGAATTATGCATGAGCGTCAAGTCAGGCTGTGAACTCTCCCATCTCCCGTCTCTCCACTAACCAGTGCATGTTGCAACTTGCTGCTGAAGACTTTGAAGGAGTTAATATTGTCACTTGGTGTTTGGTGGTGTGTCTGCAAATTCTATATATACATATATATGTATATATATATATGGAAATATATATGCATTGCACACTACATAAGCTTGAAATAGTCTAATGTTGTTTAGCTAAACGCACATGTTGTTGATATGTTAAACACACTTGTAAATACATATAAATTTCTACAAATACTCTTAGACAAATGACCTATCGGCGTTTGCATTTATAGGTCAGAGCAGTTGTCCTTTTAGTTACGTTGCTGATCCTTACAATGCTTTTACTAACACACACTTATGTATATGTTGTTGTGCTTGTTGTTGCAGTTAACACCTGAATTTATAGTGGCTCAGCAGTTAAGTAGATTGTATTGAGATTGCAAAATAGAAAGTGATTGCTTTGTACCGTAAAAGCGTAGAGATTTTGAGAATCGACAAGTTCTAAGGAGGTTGTTAAATTGTAATAATTAAGAATTAAAGGATTGCCACTGTGTTAAAAAAAAGAATTTATTGAAACTCGTAACGTAACCGGTTTATTACAATATGGCTCTGAAACTAAAATGTTGAAGAAGTCTTGGAAATTAAAATAGTTTTCTAACAAGGTTGCCATCCATTTCAAAAACTTAATTCGATAATGTTGATAAGATAAACGACTCATGACAAATTGCATGTCGAATTCATTTTTTTTTTAAGGTTCGCATTAACATTTGCATTGAGAAGGGTTGCCAGCTGTTTAAAAACAATTAATTTAATGAAATTTACAGGGTTGGACTTACTAATATTAGAATAATTAAAAAATAACGCATTTTGAGAGCACCTGCACTTGAAAGTATTTTCGCAATGGATTGCCGCCTGTTAAAAATTGTGTAGTTGACTAAATTGTTGATATATATTAATGAAATATTAAAATTTAGACATCAAATTGGTCAGAATTAAGAAAGACATCTTTTGGATATTTTTCAAAGGAGGGTTGAATTATATTTCACAACAATTTTTAAAAAAGTTGCCATCTGTTTTGAAATTTGAATCCTTCAAGTTGATAAGATGAACGATAACAGACAATTTGGGTATGAGATTAAAAATGTTCAAAAGATTTGCATTAAAAAAACCTGAAGCGCTTTTTTTATGAGCCGGGTTACCACTTACTTTATATTTTTAATTTAACGTAATTGATAAGATAAACGAATTGTTATAATAGCAATATCAGCTAAAAACTTTTAAAAATATTGACGTATGTTAAAGTTTTATAGTCAACCAAATTGATGAAATTAGTGAAATTTTTTCTTTCTGGAGAACATTCGATATTATAAGATAACGAATATTGGATAGAAGTAGAGGAATATAAGGTTCATAAGTAGACATCTGCCATTTTTCTTATTCTTTTTGCATGCGTTTCGGATGAAATTCTAAGAAATATTGGTTTTCTTGAGATTGTAATCTCCTAGAATAGTGTGAATATAAAGTTTCTCTTTTTTATATTGACATTCAAATAAACGAATTCAATCAAAATATTTCCAAAATATATTCTAACTTATGACATTTTATATCGGAGGTTGTCCGCTCTTTGAAAAAATTACTAAGAGTTATTTTCAATAATTTTTAATTTTCTATACTCTTATAAATTTTATTTAAGTTTCTCCTTGATATCAATACACGCTAACTTACGGTACTCTCCAACTTCAATTTGTATTCAAATCGAAGTAGTAAAATTGTCAGTAATACCAGGAATTAGATGAATATTATTGAGAGCTGCATTTCTGGAACATTCTCACAATGTACGATATAGCAATGCATGCAAACATATATGAGTAGTATATGAATACATACACACTTGCCAATACATTTTATTCAGAGCAACAATGTTAATGGATAAGCATTCAGATATCACAAAGTTGAAACAATTGATCCTACTAACTCATGGAGCTGTGAGACAATGAAATTGTAATACGTTGTAACATATGTGCATATGCATATATGTAGTTGTAGATATATACATACATGCACATATAGATAGTTAGATAAATGCTTGATGAAGCCGAAAAGTCAGCTGCTGACAAGTGTTAACTCCGGCAATCATCAGCATATTTAGATGGAAAGGATGCAAAGCTGAAATGAATTGCTCAGTGCAAAAGTTGACATATGCCGATATATGCTAGCATACGAATGGGCGCCTAAGAGCGCAGTCTGCTAGTTTTGTGTTCGCTGCTGACTTCGAAAATACAAAAACATGGAGAGAAATAAATTTTAGTGAAATTAAAAAGGCCTAAAGATTGACATAATTTGCAAAGGATTGTGTTTTAATGCCAAACGTTGTTGCAATTGTTAGTTTGCCTACACTTCAGAAGAATCGTTTGCATATTTTCACTGACCTAATTTATTAAGACATGGAATTTTCGCCTGAGTTACAAAAAATGAAAAGTAAATACGAGTGCTGGCACTTCAGTTCAACAATTCACCATGCTAGTTGCAACTACTTGCAAATGGAAACATATGCTTCAATGACTTAACTGAAAGATATTTAATAGTGGTCGAGCATTGAAGAGTGGCGAATCGAACAAACAATTGGTATAAATCAATTAGAGCGCTGCAATAAAACAGAAATAGAACAGTTAGTGATTATAATACTTTTCTTGCAGTGTGTTCAACTTGTGAACTGTATTTTTTTTTCGTGGACTTCAGTTACTTTTTTGTTCGTTCTTTGTGCGTAAGAACTGTGTACTGGTAGTAACAGTGTACAGAAAAGCTAGCGCGAATTTCTGAGCTTTCTAAAAAGTTTTCCAATTAATTTTCCTTCAATAATAAATACTCCTACTTTGCTTTGCTTTGCTTTTGCCTTATCCGGCAACAGAAAAAGGGATAAAACATACTCTTCGTTGATATTATTGTGAATTTTTATTTATTAAGAGTAATTTGAATAAAATGAAATAAAGGTATGAAAAAAGGTAATACTATTGTCACATAATACATGCAATTAGCTTTCATAAAGTATCTCACTTTATAATTTTGGTTCCACAGAAGAACAGAAAAAGGGGAAAACGCCACATTTGAGCTATGAGACAGCCTAGAAAAATTATAATATTAGCAACATTGTTATAAAATACTTTCCTCCAAAACCAAAAATTATAAATTGATGAGTAATCAGCACCATTTATTATGTTGTTACCTACTGCTCAAAGTAATTGTTGATTATACTTCCTTCAGCACATATTCTCAACTTCTCTTCTGTAAGAATTTTAGAAGATGCGCAATCAGTTCAAGTTTTCATATGCTTAGACAGACGTAGTGCTCTGGATATGGAAACAAATTTTCATAAATTTCAAGTCGAAGGTATTTGCATCATTTGTACTAAATAGAAGTCCCTAAGCTCTTACGTCGCTTCAAAATTTAGCGTGTTCATTAAACTGTGAAATTGAAAAGACTTTACAAACTTTCTACTAAATTTTTAACGCAATGCTGTGGGGTATGTTCTTTGGAGTTTTTGCATAATTTGGAAAATTTTCAAGTTCGATTATTATCCACAGCGGTGAAAAGTGGGCGGAGGTGGCAACATATTGCAGCATAAGTTGGAAATTAGCTGCAATTCGCAAATTTGATTAATGCGATTGCCGCTTTATTGCTACAAATATGTATGTATATATGGCATAAGTTCATATAGATGAATGTTTTCCAATAACTTTGGCGTTTTGACAGCCCATAGAGATACTCTTTAAAGGATTTTAAGATTTTTTAGAGAAGGATAAGGATCGAAGATGCTCCATTGCCTGTTACTTCAGTGTGAGTCGGCATAAATTAATTGAATGAAACAACTCCTTCGTGAATTTGAGCCCTGGTAATTTGATTTCTGACATAGATATTTCATTGAAGTGCTTTTCAGTGTTTCCAGTTCGAAACGTTTATTACACTTTCAAAATGATTTTGTTCATATTTATAACGACAAATTGTTATACCTTGAGGTTATCGAAAGAGATATATTTAAAAATATTTATTAAATTTTTAAGTATTAAGAGGCGAGTTAATTTGATGAAGCTTAATACATTTTTTTCTTGCACGTAAAGTAAGTCCGTAGTGCACGCCCTCTAAATGGTATTGGGTTGTTCGGAAAGTCATTTCGTTTTTTTTGGGGAACATGAAAGACAGTTTTCGTATAATGAATAAATATTTTATTAAATTATATATTGGCCATTCTGGTCCAACACCTTTTGCCATCTTTCTGGCAGTAACATAATTCCCCTCTCATAAAAGTTTTGGTCCTTGCTGGCAAAAAACTCGTCCAGGTGGTTTTTGACATCTTCATTTGAGGTAAAGGTTTTGCCATCCAAAAAATTTTGCAGGGACCGGAACAAATAGTAGTCGGAAGGCGCCAGATCTGGAGAATATGGTGGATGTTGCAGTACGTCCCATTCAAGCTGTAAAAGTTTTTGGCGAGTGACCAAACTTGTGTGAGGTCTCGCATTATCCTGGTGGAACACTACACCCTTCCTGTTGATTAATTCGGGCCTCTTCTCTTTAAGTGAATCATTCAATTTGTCCAGCTGATGACAATAGACTTCTGAATTAATCGTTGTATTGTCCGGCAAAAGCTCAAAAAAAACGATTCCTTTGACATCCCACCAAACGGAGAGCATCACCTTTTTTTGGTGAATGTTGGCTTTTGACACGCTTTGAGCCGGTTCATCTTTTCTGCTCCATGACCTCTTGCGTTTAACATTGTTGTATACAACCCATTTTTCGTCCCCAGTAATAATCCGCTTCAAAAATGGATCATTTTCTAGACGTTTGAGGAGCGAATCACACGCGTCAACACGACGACACAAATTTCGCTCGGTAAGGACATGGGGCACCCACACATCGAGCTTCGAGGTTAAGTCCATGCCTTTCAAATGGCCATAAACAGTTGAATTCGACAAATTTAACCTCTCACCGATCTCTCGTGTGGTGATTCGCCGATTTGCATCAACTAATGCCTTTATCGCATCTTTGTCAGCTTCGACCGGCCTTCCAGACCGTGGTGCATCTTCGACATCAAAATTGCCGGATCGAAATTTTGCAAACCAGTTCTGGCACTGGCGTACTGTTAACACGCCTTCTCCATACACATCCGTCAATTTTTTTCTCGCTTGGACAGCATTTTTACCTTTTCTGAAGTTAAAAAGTAAAATATGACGAAAATGCTGCTTATTGCTCTCCATATTTAAAAAGGCACCAACCAAAAACTACTGGGTAGAATTAATAGAACTTTTTCACACACAAGCCTTGCAATATCAGCTCTCATGACATATAATGGTTATGGGGCTTAAGTGTGAAGTTAGTTTCGAAAAAACGTAATTAAGTCCTCTGGCGGGAAAAAACGAAATGACTTTCCGAACAACCCAATATTATTCGAACACCTCGAATGCTTTACTTCACACCAAATTAAGCAAGCTTTCATATAATATTTAGTGGAGGGCGTTATGTTTTGAAATGGTTTTAAAAGTGCGCAAGCCTGGCCTCTCAAAAGTCTAAAGTTTATACGACATAAACTATTACAACTGCCTCAACCAAAGTCATTTAACTTAATATCCCAAAAACAACTTCAATATATTTAAATAAAATTTGTGTCTAACATTCATCCAGTGAAGAGTTTGAAAATTGGTATATGAATCTATCGCCATTTAGAATCCCGTTAGCTTACTAGATTCCAATGGAGATATATAAATAAAACCTTGTATAAGTAGTGTCTCAAAGTTGGGAAAACTCTAACCTATAAATTTGTCGGAATCGGACTACAGCATTTCAAGTCCCCAGTTACCGAATATGACAACCTCTTTCATAAGTAACTTTATACCGAAAAGTTTAGTTAATATGCGAGATATCTCAATGAAATGAAGTGCGCATCTTCTCCTCTTATTTATCAACTAAAATGGTGCATGACTAGAATTGGTGTATATTGTTGTTGTTGTAGCGGCAGAAAACATTTCCCAAAATAATTTGGAGGAGTGTTGGCGAGTTGGTAGACCTTGGCTGGATATGTACTCGGGTCTTTTCCTGTTACGTAGGCTCGGCTGTTGTTAAAGCAGAATTGGTATATATCTTCGCTTGGTCCCTATAAACTGAATAAGAGTCTCCGTCCTTCCAGTGTTATTTATACGATGTGTATCGATTATCTCTTAATAAGATTAAGATGAAATATATCGCTATGCTTGAAAGTAGATAAAATTAGTTCATACCTTCCCCAATCTCCTTATACTCCCAACAATGTACTATATATGAGTCAGTATCTGATAGATCATAAAAAATTTTATGAAAATGTAACACTTGTCATAATGTAGGCTGGTGGTAAAGTTGGTTCAAGCCTATTCCTACCTTATTTTAGCGTTTATACCCAATATAGTGAGTTAGGACCCTTTTCTTTAGTCTATGATTTGCAAATGTATCAGTATGGTAGTGCCATATTTGGTTGGTCCCGATCCATATCTTCCAAAAACTCTTATATTTTGAATCTAATACTATTTATTAGGTCTGTCGACATTAATGCAACTTGTTACACTGATACCAGGAATAGGCGCAATCGATTCACTTTTACACTTAACAACCCTTATGGCTTTCATATCCAAATCTTATTATGATTAAGTCCGGCAGAGCACTTGATATATTTCAAGGTGTTGAACCCACACTTCTTCTGTTCACTCACTTTTTATTTATTTTCTGTAAATTTTTTTGTTTCAAACTTTCATTTTCGATTTTTGCATATACCAGCGAAAAATGCTTCGACAATGCGCTGCTGAAAATTCAACTGACGTGGCAAGAAAGTGTTTCAGTAAGTGCAATAATCATAATAAAGTGAACGTGTAAATTGTCCAATGGTCGTCGCAGTAAAAAAGCCGTCAACTGCACGCTTTTGTGACTTTTTCTTTCGGCAATCAAGTGGCTGGCCGTAAAAAGAGTTTTAAGACATTTAACTATGAGCGCTTCGTGCAACTTGCTTGCTGCCTTGCTATTTCGCTTGCCATTTGGACAACTCATTTAGTTGGCATTTTGGCTTTAGCATATGTCTGTGTAAGCACCTTTACAATGGCTGCGCCTTTAAACGTGCCACACACAGCGTGCTTGGCTGCGTACGCCAGCTATGTGTGTGTACGTGTGTGTGTTTTTGCATTACGCTTTTGTGTGATTTTCCATTTTACATTTTCTAAGACTCAATTGCAATGCTGTGAGATGAAATTTTTATTTCAGACTTTGCTGAGCCATACAAGATTTGTACGAAATCCAGGCTAGCAATTTCAGTTGATGCCACTAAGCGTGTACTTGCAACTAACCGAAAGCGTTGGCTGCATAGAGTGCAGTCTGTGTATGTGTGTGTGTGTGTGTGTGCGAGTTTGTAAGACTAAGGCAAGCATATGTTGGAGTGCTTATGCCTGCTTATGTGTATTTTTTGTGTATGTATGCGTGTGCGTTTGCATGTGCTTCAGCCATAAAATCATCTCAGCTGTGTGTGCATTTGTGTGGTTTCGGCTTTAAATGAATTATGCGACATTTACTCGCAAAGTGTGCCGCCACCAACGACCCTTCAACACCGAGTGTAGACCAAACACTCGACCGTCGGCGTAGAAAACGTTTCCTCATGCGAAATGTTGGCCCACTGTGATTGTGGTATTTAACCCTTGCAACGACGTTCTCCTGCCTTTAAGTCTTGGAAATTGCAGTTACTAAAACACTACAACACTCTAAGGGTGTGCGCGTGTGTGTGTGTAAGTCAGCACTTTGGCGCCCTACCCATTCGAGTAGTTACGTATACGCCCTGCCGTACAGTACTTGGGGTGACTGCGCTTATACACATGCATTCATGCATATGAGGGTGTACGTGTGTATGTTACACCGTTTCTCAGCTTTTGTTTGCTTCACCTACTTCTTGCTGCAGCAGCCAATTTGTCTTTCCAACACATATGGCTATACATTCTAATAAGGAATTCGTCACACACACACATGCACCCGCACAAACTTATGCGGCATATACACCTATGTGCGCTCGTTTGTTGTTGTTTTTGTTGTTTTTGCTGCATGTTTGTCTTAGCTACTGCACTTCTAATCGAATTTCCATTTGCTCTGAGGCCAATTTCCAATTTCATATTAAATGCATAATAAATTATATTTCGACTCGCAAGACATTGTTGGTGAGTCGCTGCGAAAGTGAGAGTGCGGCGCACAGTGGTGTGACTTTATACAAATTTTGATAAAAAATAAATAAAATGAGAGCAGAAAAGGTGTTCAATGGAAGCTAAATTTTTTATAAAATTTTGAAAACTACTTAAAGTGTTTGGAAACGGTCACTACTTAAGGTTTCCTTCCTTGGGTCTATAACTGAGGGTGTCTCTATAAACATGTTTTTATTTTTAAACTTAATAATTGTGTTAGTATTAATCAAAGCGGTTATCCTTTTTGGATAGACACCAATTGCATTATAAATTTTTGAAATCGGGAACAGCCACGCCTACTTCTCTCATAGAGTTATTTTTCAAAAACACTCAATCTGAGATATCTCCCATTAGTAAATATCTAAAATAATAAAAAAAATAATATTTTATCTCCAAAGTAAATATTTATATGGAATTTTGAAATCGTAAACTCATATACTTAGTTCCAGCTAAAGTTTTCGAAGGTAGGGATGTCATCTGTTCGTGGTATGGGTTCAAAATAATCCAAGTTATAAATTTTGGGCTAGTTTGAGCAGTAAATGGAATTTGAAAAGTTTAGTAAATTTTTGAAAACATTCTTTTCGATTAATTCCAGTAAAAATTTCTAAGCATTAAAGTATGCAATCCACTTTCAAAAATATTCAATATATTACAAGTACTTGGCAGAAAGTTTATTAGCTGAGCATTTGGTAAGGGAATTGGAAGTTTTTCTTTAAGTAAATTGAATGAATATGTACCAAACTTTTGTTGTTTGAAAGTAAAGAGTTCGAGTACTACGCTGAAAAATATTTAAAAATTAAATTGCGGAAACTACTTTTGAAACGTTATTTCTATTAGGGCGAAGGATTTGATTACTGAAATCGGTCCAAAACTTCCAAACTTTAGATATTTCATAATTATAAGAAAATGATAGTCACAGTGGACATTTATAGGCAGGCAAAATTTATCCAGAGGTCTAAAATGGGCGTTCGTTGCATAATGGTATGACTTCAAGACAATTTAAAATTTGAATACTGGCTCGACAGAAACTGAAAATGTAATAAAGACTCGTTAAAAAAATAATAAACAAATTAACAAATACAATTATAGTAACGAAAAATTTATAAACGTAAAACAATAATTTGTTATCTTTTGATGATATTTCTAATATATAGGTCTACAACTTTTACTAAAATAAATTGCCATGACATTTTCTCAAAAAAAAAAAAAAATAATAATAATAAAATAAAAATAAATTGAATTTACACTAACATGTAGATATTTTGTTTCAAAACTGCTGTATTTTTTATTCATCACATACCACTGTACGACGTCGCTACGTACATAATTACTCATGTATATATATATTGTCCAATAATAGTGTATGCATATTAAAAGCCAAGCAGCTGCTGCACATTACTAACACATATGCAAGAAATGCTTATAAGTAAGTAAGTAGGCAAGAAAGCGCTTTTGTCATTTAAGCACACACACACTCACAGACACATACGTACTTGATACCTTGCACTCCGCAGTTATGATTTATTGTTTGTTTTACCGGTGTTTTTACACTTTTTTGGATTTCTTACTTTGCACCAGCAATTCATTTATAAGCCATTGCTCACATGGACACATAGTCAAAACACACACACACATGTGCATATTTAAATGTGTAAGAGGAGTATGCCAACGCAGGCGCATCGCTTATGCTCGTAAGTGCATCAACTGGCTCCATTCGCTTTGCTGTATTTCCAAACATTTACCGTAATTCATTATTTATTATATTACTTGTGTATGTATTGTAAAATATACTGTTATATTTGCGTATGCACTTACTTGTTGGGAGTGGCCCACATTTGGCTTCATCCTTGAAGGTGCAGAACTTTTGAAGATCATCAAAGTAAAGTCCGGACGGACAGCGATTCAGGTAAGGGAAACCATCGACGCACTGAGGAGAAATAAGATTTATCGAATTATAGTTATATTGTGGAATTCGACTACAATGGCGAGCAATTCAAATTTTGTTACATTACATTGTAACAGTAACATATAGCAGGAAACAGTAGTAAATGGAAGAAATTTTTTTGAAAATTTGGGGTTATATTATTTTACATAATATATTTAAGAGCGATCTAGTTTGGAATTATTTATATGCATTTTACCGTATATTTAAATATCTTCAATTTAGTGCTTAAGAAACTAATGACTGTTGGAAAAGGGTCGAAATTAAAAAAAAAAATATATAAATGTGAAAGCAGATATGCTGTAATATTTGAGTTTAGTTAAAATCTTTCAGAACTAAAAGTAAACTATAATGATTGTGTTTGAAAGATAGCATGAAACCGTCATGCTAAGGTTAATGCAGCGTAAAGAAAGCGAAAACAGTTACTTTCGCATGAAAAGCAAAATTTTGGTATATTGGTGTTATAACAATCTTTTAGTAATTAGGTGTAATAATCTTAAATATTATGTAATTTAGTCAGGAGAAAGTACGTTTACTTCGGAACGATGGCTAATTTTCAAAAATTAAGCCAAGATTTTTGTAAAAGTAAATTTTTTTTTCTAACTTCGAAAAAACTTTTCTTGGTCCAATACCCAGAAAGAAGGACCGAGGACCTAACGGGGGTAACACGTGTTTATATTTCTATACAATAATTTACCAAACATAAACCTTTCTTTTTGAAATTTTTTTAAACATTTTGAAAATTATAAAGAAAATGTTATTCCAAACAGAAAAAAATTTTATACTTCCCTAAATAAATTCGAATATTAAAAGCAAATAAATATTTGAGTGAAGAAGCTTTCTGAACGAATTAAAAGATATTTCAAGTCGTAATATATGGAATTAAATCTGAAACATTTTTCAATTTTTATTAAAAATTCTTCATTCAATTCTTCAATAAATATATTACTTTTCAGTGAGTCCTAAAAAGTTGGGTCTCATAAAAAAAAATTAATTTCTAATCGAAGCATAAATTTGAGCACCGCAATCACTGAAGTATTCAGAGTTAAATGTCTCTTTCAAGGAAAACCAATGAACAGTTGGATTATTAGGCAATTCAAGGAAGTTGTCATCGATTCATTACATGGAGAGTATGTCACTACCAGGTATTCGATAAGATATACCTCTCTCCGTTTTCCGTGATATATACCGAAAATATTATCGTTAAAGGGAGGGTTACCTTATTTTGGATCTCATTTTTATAGATTGAATGAAGCATCCGAGCGACGCTCCTTATATCTATGGAAGAGATAATGGATTTTATTTTGGTAAATAGATTATATGATGAGTTTTACTATAACGGGAAAACGCTCATGGTCTATGGAGGTGCGACAACTATTGACGTCAAGAAAACATTGACCTTATTCGGATTGGTTTTGCGTTTCACTTCGGAGATTGTCAAATTTAGAGTTATTTATATAGATATTTACTACGAAATCAACTACGGAACAGTTGTCAGTTTCCTATATGTTATATTTTGGTTCTGCTCCGAAGAGAACATTTTTAATTCTTGTAACGGATTTTTCAAGTTCAACTACTATAGGCTAATAAATAATATGCTCGTAAGTTTCCAGCTAATAAGTCTTCAGTTTTCAATAGTTCTGATCATTTCAGAGAAAATTCTGCTTATTGTGATAAAGAAAAATACGTAATAGAATTTATTCCTAAACTCATACCTGATAGAATCGACGGCAAGTGACTGGATCAGCATAATTGCCGTTCGCAATAGTGGAGGGGCATTGAAAGTCCTCTTTTTGTGCTGAAAATAGAAATGAAAACTTCAAATTATTTGCGGAAATTGATTGTGCTATATAATTGGTGCAAGGCTACACACACTTGCAAATTTTGTAGAACATACAAAAATGACAAAGTTTATAGTTTTGCAACCGTAAACGACTAAGTTTCAACGAAAATCAACGAGAAACTTTAAATATTCTTTATTTTAAAGCTTGTTGCTCAAGGTTTCCATACCCGCGGCTAAGAAAAGTTTCGCAAACAATGTGTGTATGCGCATATATGTATGTTTGTGCATAATTTTCGGAAACTATGAAAACTTTACTAAAGTATAAATTTCGTTTTATTCACATTTTTCGTATATCCCTTTGCAACTGTAACTATGAAACTGCGTAAATTTCTTTGTAAGCCTCATTGCATTCGCAATGTTCATATATATGTGGATGTGTCTGTATTTGTGTTTGAGGGCACACTTTGTTAGTCTGTTGGCTGTTAGAATGCTACATAAGAGTCCCTATGGTGAAACTAACTGGTCTTAAAATATAAAATTAGAGACGATATATATTCTAATGGCGCTTGCCCTCGAAAAAAGGGGTTACATTTTGAGAAGGCTTAAGACTTTTAGAGCTCTGAATTTATCAGCCTTTTAACTTCGCCGAAAATTAGTGTGCAGCTTGGAGCTAAAATCTAGGTATTGTATATGGAAACTGGAAATTCGTAGTGCCTACGTTTGTTGTGTTAGGCGGTAGCATACTTCAGAATATTAGGTCTAACTATGTAAATATTTTTCTAGGTTATTTATTTACTCTAATTTAGTTTCGAAAGGAATTACATTCGGGGTCAGATATTCTACAGAAACTCAGAATTAGAACTATATTTGACTTGGCAGTTTTCCAAAATTATATTCCCATAAACCATTTAAGAATTGCAAATATATGATTCTCAGCGAACGAAACAATAAGTTAGCAGGCAAAATTATGGAAGAAATTATGTTGGGATTATGAAAATTTATACAACTTTGCTTGGATCAAAACTTATATTTTTTTTGGGACATACAGTTAAAACCTCAATGTACCTAATACCCAACCTAAATTTATGACGAGAACCCAGAACAGAAGGGGTTTTGATTTTCTAATAGAATTATTGCGCAACATCGAATCGTCCTTAGGAATATTACGTTCGAAGTCTTTAGGAATTTTAAGTTGGTATTACGGCTACCAAGTTCATGTTGACTGTTCTCAGTCTCACAAGATAGGCTCACAACATATATTTTGTAATTTACCGAGAGATTTTGGATTTTGTTATAAAATACAAATTTCGTTACTCAGAATTAGAGAGAGATATGTTTATGTTATAAAATTATGTTTCTAAATATGGAATACCAACTTAACAATTGAGAACCGATTTTACTCGAGTAGCGCAGATAATCTTCTTCATGAATGGTATATTAAGAATAGAAAGTGTTTTAAAATTTACTTTGCACTTTCGAATTTTTATTTTCCAAGGGACTCTTTTTCAGAATAACCTAAATATCCTAAATTAAAGACATTCGGGAACCTTGAAACATCGAAAATCTTCTCCTAGGTTAAGGATTAGACCAAATTTTTGTGAATTTCCAAAAAAATTTTAACTTGAGTCTTTGCTTCGAAGAGTTTAAAAAAGTGATGTGATCTGAAATATGGATAGACGGGATTTCGACTTAAATTTTTTTTAGACAATTCTCGACAGAAAGCTTTTGAAAAACTGTAATAAAAGTCTAATATTGTCTTTTATGGTTTGGATTAGGACTAATAGATTTGAATTGCATATAATTTGGAAAAATTCTGGACCCAGCAACATTTCCACCTCAATATTATTTATGTAGAAGTAGAAAAAGAAGTTGAAAACGCCGGAAAAGAAAGGAATGAAACAAAAGACAAAATGGGATTTCAATATAGTTTATAAAGAGATATATACCGACGTACCGGCACTAGTGCAACCGGGTCTAGATACGTCACTGCTCTCAACTTCCATGACCCAGCTCAGATGCACAAACTCATATTGACTTTTGTTGTTGTAGCTGTTAGCTAGTCGCATTGTTTTTGCGCTTGCTACACATGCTTTTTGAGCCACGCTAGCCTTGGCCAGTTCACTTGTTTGTTGAAGTTTGTGTACGCAAATGGCTGGAAGCGCAACAGGCGCTGACCAACTCACGCGCATTTAGCGAATTTTTTCCAGCCAAAATTTTCATTGTAGCTACTACATGCGAGGCGAGCACGCGAGTGGGTTTTTTAACGAAATCAATTTGTGCAATTCACGTAATTTAGCCGAGGAAAAGTTTAGGCTTCTAAGTAACTAAATGCTGGGAATGCAGTTTATTTAGTTACATAAAAATTTATTTACTGTTAGCAAAAAGGTCGTATTAATAAGTGATTTAGGTCAGCCCTTCTACTGAGTAGACTTTTTGTACGGCTGTGGTGGTGCTTGGCCGTTGATTAGTCGAAAAATTTCAAACTATTTAATTTTCCGGTTTAAACTTATTTTCAATGCTGCTATATAAAGTATTGGTGAAATTGTTGTTGTAAGCGCACCTGCAGCTACGATTGTTAAAACTTGTGTGCCGAGCGGCGAGGTCAGCTTTTGTTTGAGGACCCCACTTGCACTCACACTAAAATAAATAATATTTAATATTTACTGAGACTAACACGGCTGTGCAACATGCACACATACAAGCAAACACATAGGGGCGCGCGCTAATAAATTTCGCCGCTTACATCCGGCCCAAAAGCACTCAACGCTGCTGCACACACACATACACACATACGCATACACATGCAAAACTCATTTGTTTAATGAGCAAAGCCGTTTGGAAAATTCATTTGAATTTGTAATTCGCTTTCCGCCACATATTTTGTAATTTTAATAAAGCTGAATTGTTTTCGAATTTTCGACAGGCGGTTGGCCGGTCACTTTTGCCTGCTGCATTTGTTTACATAATAATTTTATGCTAATTATGCGTCCGTGTTTATTCAATTAAACATTTTAAATAATTACAGCTGTTTTGCAAGTATTGCTGTTGTTATTACCTACGCGTACATATATACCGTTAGTAAATAATGCGCGACGGCATATGCTTTGTAGGCTGCCGCAAAGCTAACGGCATGAAACCTTGAATTAGAAGTGTATATTGATTTAGTTTAAATGCATAGAAAACCAAAATAAATAAACTAATAATCTAAAATGTTTATTAAAATTAAAAGCTCAATAGTGAATGCAGTGAATTTTATTAAGTGTATTTGTGATTTCAGTAAATTATATGCGCAAAAGGCAGTTGATATTTGGCTTAATGCGTGTGATTTCAAATCGAGGATAAAACAGCATAACAACTTTTATATATATACATATATTATATACTCAATATACAATATACAAGTGTTTAGCGAGATTATCGTTAATTGAAATGTTTTGAGCTTTAAGTTAATAAAGCTTTTGTATAAACATTCAGCGCTCTTTAGTTGTATTTGTAGCCTTTTATATAGATATTAACTATTAAAATGCACAAAAAGTGAAAATAATATACATGTGTGGCATTAAAATATTTCACAAATGAACACTCTCAAATTTGCGCCTAAATGCATGCTATATATAATTTGCATTATAATGAAAGCCATTTCAAAGAGCTGTTGAATTATTTACATTCTATTGACATTGATTGGGATACAGGTGAATGATTTGATTGAAAATATAAATGCCGATGTGAGATAATTAATATCGATTAACAAAAAATTAATTTAATTAAATCAAATACAACCAGCTTTAAAGGAAAACTAGACAAAAAGTGTAAAAAAGTAAATGTTTAGAAATACGAAAGGTTGATGGTCCAATTTCAGCAAAAGTCCTTCAAAAGAAACAAGTCAGTATTTCAAAGAACTGAATAGTGTGTAGGATAGAGGTAAAGCCATAAAGATCTCACTTGCTCATATTTTTGTGTTTTACTACTGAATAGCCGGACCTTACGTGAGCTTGGCGAGCGCTGGACAACTAATAGCACCTGTGCTGTCGCAAGATTCTTCTGGCCCAATGTAAAACATAAGAAATCTAATGAGTTCTCCACCCTCAGCAAGATTAAGCCTTTCCTAGTTTTGGGGATTCTAAAAAGTTATCTTCCAAAGCATCGCAGGTGAAATCAAAGATGGAACTGTAAATATAAGTAAATAATTTGGCCAGAATGCTTATTTTTCCGAAATTATTTTGCTAAAAAACTTTATAGCAAACTTGTTGAATTGAAACTCTTTTGTCGTATTAGTTTAATCGATAGACTGCAACGAAAATATGTTGAGCAACAGAATTACGTCACGTTCCCATCTTATATAGGGCTACCATAGTGAGTGCTGAATCGATTTAAATAATTTTGTTATATTTTTCGGTGGCATAATTGGATAATTTAAATTATAAAGGATATAATATTGCCACCTATTAGGAAATCATAAGGAAGCAAAATTTATAAAATAAATTCACGACAATGTAGTATAAAACTGAGTAGGTTTGGGAAAGCATACACTTGAAATGACTTTGTTGAAGGAGGTTGCCACCTGCTTAAAAACACTTGTTGAATAAAATTGATAAAATAAATGAATTTTTACAAAAAAGATGCTAAATAGAAAGGTTTGAGAATATTTAATGCTGAAAATATTTATAATGATTATTATTATTCATTTAAATGACAACGAGAGAAATAAATATTAGACTTCGAAAGTAAATTAAAAAATAAAGAAACATTTCTGTTGGAAATATTTTTGTGTTACACATGCATATATTAGCAAAAGAATGGGAACCAGATTTCAAAAAAATGTTCTCCATGTGCCGCCAGAATCGAAGCTCCATTAGCCTATAAGATATTAATTTAGTTTTCAATATAGCTAGAATATCTCAGCGTGGCTCATTTAAGTCTCCAGCCCAAATATATAACCGAATTCGACTAGTTTGGCTGGAACGAATTTGCGAATTAGCTCGGAGCGTATAATCAAATAGATGATCAAACAATACCTTCCTCACGAATATTTGGCCCACAGCCCACACATTCAATAATCCCTTCTTTCGGAAATGCATCAACTGATGCCTCGAAAACTCGGCGATAAGTACGTATATTATAATAATAAAGGTAGATTAGAAACATTTCTCATAAGAGCTTTTACATTTGTTTGCCTAATTATTTTTCCGCACTATTAAATATGCTATCCCCTTAATTTCCCCTTTAAACTGGAACTTTTCCATTACTCGTTGTCTTATTAGTATAAGACTTGGACAGACTCAGAGGAAGTGCTTCACTTCATTCACCTCACTGTCATCTTCCAAGCAGTTGCGGCACTTTCCATGGCAAGCGAAACAAATTCGTTCGCTCTCCCTCTTTCGAGTAGATCTTCAGTTTTTGATGAGCCATAACAAAGTTGTGCAAACACCCTGCACGCTTGCATGCATGTCTAGGCATTGTTGCTAAATACATGTGTTGATTTATTCTAGTGTTCTTCCGAGTAGCTCTTTCTCAGATTCGTCAAGATATATCCTTTCCACGCAAATTTGTTTGCTCTCTTCTTCCTTTCCGTATTCGTTTGTCCAGGTAGCCAAACAAGAGTGACATCTCTTCACTCGGTGAGAGTTTTTAGCTCCATCTTCCTCTGCCTTACGAGGCTAAATCTGCTCTCCGTCAACGCTAAGGTTAATAGCCCAGCCTGACTGTCAGTAAATATAACTTATTTCTCTATAAGTATACTTATATTCCTTTTGGAATTACCCTGCAAGTCTCTTCGTAGTCTTGGGAGAGATTCATAAAGTCCAAGCTTCTATCTCGAGGGATAACGCTATCAATGTTGCCTTGAATCGAAAGGAATACCATCTGATCTACTAAGACTAAGAATTATTTTCTGGCAAGAGTTTTAGTTGCAGTATTTCTTGCAAAATATTTAAATAGTCATCTGAGTTTCTGAGCTGATTTCCTCTGAAGCAAATGTTATTAAAATCTCAGGTTTAAATCCAAATTTAAACATATAATTATTTTGAACTGCTTGGTGATTTTAAGACTTTCATTTATCAAATTAGTAACAAATGAAGCTTTCTAAGGCATTTAAGCTTTTAATTAATTAATAATTTATTATTAAATAAATATTATTATATAATTATTATTAAAATAAATTTTAATATATTGGTGATAAACTATAGTATATATAGTAAACATTTTTGAATGTCCATTATAACCCAGATTTATGGCGAATTATTCACAAGTAATACTAATAATGGGCACAACTGCGAAAAATCCCTCGCATTGTTGTCGAAACATTAATTTAACTTAAAAGCAAATTAAAAAACACACACACACACGTACACAAGTATTTCGCAACTGCTGCAGATACATAATGCGCCATATACACTTGTGTATATGCATGTATGAGTATGTTGTGAAAAATAAATTTCCTTCGACTTTCTGGCTTTTATCAGCTCTTACCCAGCGCATGGCTTGTGATTCCTTGCTATCAATTTTGTAAATTACCACTGTGCATTAATTAATTAATACGCACTCATTTACGTATGTAGATATCAACACACACACACACACACACACGCATACACATACACAGCGGCCAGTTCAAGATATGGCCATAATTCATTTCAATAATTTCTTAAATGCCGAGCTTACAAGCAGCAAACGTTGCATGGTTGCGCAGATGTGCGCGCGCGTATGTGTGTGTGTGTATGTATGTATATATGTAAAGTGCACACATACCGTTGTAAATCTAAAGTATGGAAATAAAAGTATGATAAATAAACTGCTTTCAAAGGAATGACTCGTGTCGAAAGAAAAGTCACGCAATGTTGGCGCCTGAGCGTAATGGACGCTCGAAATTCCCTCAATATTTCAGCAATACAGACTGGCGGTGGTGTTGCTGTTGCTGCTTCTACGGCTCCGGTGTGCGAACGTGTAAATAAACGCCAACAACAATGGTGGCACAAACAAAGTAAATTACTGTGGCTGACGATGGAAAACAATACCAAAATTGGTGCGAAATGGTCAAACCAATACCGCACAACAACAACAACAACAACAACAACAAAAATAAAACATCGATAACAACGCCAACAAAAACAACACACAACATCATTGCTGAAATAATCATTTGTGTAAAGCTGAACATTTAAATGGTTTATCACAGTGAGCCAAAAATACAACAACAACTACCTGCGCATTTATGCGCGTATAACAACAAGAACAATTGTGGTGGAAACAAAGCTTCATCGACGACTGCGGCACTTGAGAAACGTTCGTTGATTGCGACTTTCAACATCTCTGCTGTTGTTGGTACACACACACACACACACACACTTGCACAGTTACACACTGGTATGACCGACGCGAGTTGTAAAAATCTTTACAAATGTAAATTTTAAAATAAAAATACGAAAAATTGCAATAATGAAAACAGTACAATTGTGCGCGACACATGGCCGGGCAAGACCGGCGCAGGGGTGGCAGAATTGGAAACAAAGCTGCTTGTGTGTGGGCTGGCTTTTGCCGTAAGAAAGAGGCTTCGTTATTCTGCGTATGCGTAAGACTGGCAATAAATTCAATTACAGTCCTTTTTTTTCCATATATAAATAAACCCAACGACCGCAGTAAATATTGGTGCTGGTTGTGCTGCCCGTGGTGGTAGGTAAGTAGATGAAATGTATTAAATAAAATAAGAAATAAAAGTAAAATAAATTTATTGACTGAACCTGACCTTTTGCACTCAAAATATATATAATTAGTTTTTTGGTCAGAATTTATGTCGAAATTTATGGAAATACAGCGTAGAGGTACATAACTTACAACTATCGAGTTGATTGAGCGCATTGTAGTTGTGAATGCTTAGAGAGTGGCGAATCGAACAAACAACTATCATAATTCAAGTGGAGTAGGTATAATGAAATAGAAATATAATAGTTAGTGATATCTTCTATTTAATTTAACTGTTTAATATTGTTGTTATACAATTTTTGATTGAAATATAGCGAGCGGAGAAATGGCGAATCGAAGACGGTTATAGTAACTACTTAAAATTTAAAAAATTATTTAAAAGCATTGTCAAAAAACACTTAAGTTTAGACATTATAATATTTTAAGCATTTTGTAATATTGCAAACATTTTATAAACCATCAGATTTCAATATTGTATATTTCAGTAAAAATTCTATTTTCCTAAGAAACATTCTTAAATAAAATTCAACGATATTTTGTACTGAATAGAGTACACTATCTTCAAATGTTTGAAATGTCAAAGGATCTTTCAAAAGTATTAATAAATCTTTATTTTTTTTTTAGATTGGTTAATTTTGCCATTTCTTGGTTACAATTTTATGTTTGCATAATTGAAAATTATCATGAAAAAGAGGCATTTGTCTGCTTATATAAAGCGTTTCTTCATAAAATTACATTTTCCCAAAGTATGGCAACTCTTTTCAAATATGTCTCCAAGATAAATCTTTTTTAAATATTTTTAATTCGAGGTTTTTAATGTAATATTCAATTTTATTGTATAAATTTAATAAAATTTTTAAAATGTGGTAACGCCTCAAAATATATTTATTTTCAGCTTTCAACCTTTTTAGATTAATTTAGTTTTCTACCTGCATTGTAAAAATGTTTATTGATCTTATAAATACTAGTGTACTAAACAGTTAGCAAGGCTTCTCAGACTTCAGGCCTTCACACTTCAGTTGATATCCATTATGGCGTAGTTTTTAACAGGCCAACTTTTTTGACCTCCACAAACAGGTAGCAACTTTACAACCTTGAAATGGATTCAAATCAGAAAAGCTTATAGTATGATGGCGTTCTATATACTGCTGGCGTGAGAGATTTTTGTTGCGCAACACAATTTTGGTCGTTACACTCGATCGACTTCACTGCCATGCCTTAAAAAGTTTCAGTTCTCTAAAATGTTTAAAATTTGGTAAACTTTGTCAGAATAATTTTAACTTTTTCGGTACATATTTGTTTTAATGTATTTCCAATTAAACATTTGCAAGAATCTATTAAATATAATAGTGTTATCGATAATATTTTCCAACGGTAGTTGAATTTTTCAAATGCAATCATGGATAAATGACAATTGATAAGTATCGATCGATATTCATAGATCAAAAATATCGATAATTTCGAATCTCTAGCGCTTCGAATAGCGTATTTTCATCAGCAAATTTCTTTCTATATGAAATTTATCTCTTTTTGTACCCCTTGATTAGACTTTCTTAAATATGTAATTTTTTTTTTAAATGGTACCCGATTTTTACCATAATTCTCAATTTTTTCCAAATTGAGTGGATGTTTAATCCAAGATATTTTGAATTACCTGATTAATATACACTTCGGCAAAAGATAACTGAGATTTGATATCATATTTTTTTTTACTTTGAGACTTGTTTTTGTTTTCTTAGATCCTTACTGCCTGGGGGAAGTACTTAAGATATTATATAAATTAGAGTACCGAATGTGTTTTGTTGAATTTAAGAAATATACAGAAAATTCACATAATATATGAATGTGTCGCAATAATAGCCATCTGACAATTTGTACTTGTATTTTAAGAACGCGGCTATATATTTAGAAGCTTGTAATTTGAAGACGCGAAGTGTTTCCTCTTCTTCGTTTGTAATTTCTGGTCCGTCAGTTCAAGTATTTTTGACCTCGAGTAACATTTTTCGGTGCAACTTGGTTTATGTACATATGTACAAATAAAATTTTTCGCACATAAACATGGGTTTGCGAATCTCGCGTCTTTTGTTATGGCCTTGGGTAATGTTAGCCGGTATTTGCATATAAACTTCTTTGTCTTTTGCAATGCAGCGGCGTTTAAGTATAGAAATAAACTTTAAAATAGCCATAAACAAACATATGTAAATATTTACGTCTGTATATATGTAAATATATACATGTACATATGTACAAATATATATGTATGTGAACAAAATTTATTGCACAAAAGGCTGTTGAAAATTTCACTACTTTAGTTTGCTTACATTTTATGTGCTTTTTACAGTTTTGTATACGATTGCACTTGTGTCTGGGGGTGTGCGAGTGTTTGAGTGTGAGATTACCGCTGCACACATGCAAGTGATGTTTGACAAATTAAAAGAGCACGAAACGCCAATAAGTTGAACAATCATAAAGAATATTCGCAATAAATACTAAAGAGTATAAATAATATTGTCCGAGTAATAAAGGGAAAATACCAACTAAAGGTTCGATTGCATAACGACATTCGACGGTCATCAGCGAAAAATATCAAAGTTAAACCTTACACATACACACACACGCACACAAACAAACTGTACATTATTGAAGCGTTTGCTTATATGCAGCTGATGCTTATATTCATTGCAAATTGCATAAAAATTTGTGCAGCATCATTGGCAACCACCGCTGGTGTGGTCACCAAGGGACTTACATATGTACACATAGTCCCTATAATGGGAATTGCATTCAAGTCAAAAG
This sequence comes from Bactrocera minax, assembly GCA_021498325.1. Classification (NCBI taxonomy): domain Eukaryota; kingdom Metazoa; phylum Arthropoda; class Insecta; order Diptera; family Tephritidae; genus Bactrocera; species Bactrocera minax. Next base: position 5,743,397 of record JAKEEE010000008.1, on the reverse strand, counting down.
CAAAACGGAGATGAATATGGAAATGCGAGGAAAAGCAAAAATACAAAGGAGAAATTGCACTGGGCCCATCTCTTGTCCCGTTCTTTATGCCACAAAGCATGTAAAAAATTGCGTTTATCGGCAAATAAGTGAAAATAAGTGAGACAAATAGGCACATGCAGTTGATAGTGTAAGGAAATAAATTTTATGGTAACTTTTTCTCACTCGGTACTTTCCGCATTTAAAACACGCATTCTGCTTTTCAGTAAGGGACAGTACTAAGAAAACCTTTGATATCACTTAGAAATAGCCGAATCATTTCGCATTTTGGGCGAGAATATCAAATTTTTACTGCATACTTTTCTGCGTCACAGATGTAGCAAAATTTATGCGGCCGGATTTTTTGTTCCTTACGAGAAGTACTATATTTGTAGTTTTCTTATTTGCTGTATCTAACTAACAAAGATGTTGGGCTTGCTATTCACTTCCTCATTTTGTGAGTTCACAAAAAGTTAACTTTGAATTTTGCTTATTTAAAAATCTTTACTAATATGTGGTTATTAGTAATCATTGGGTTACATATTAAAGATAGGATTGTTATTTAATACTACCACCATATAATGGTACCTTGATATAACTACCAAAGCTGTCTGAACGAAAAATTTTACGACAGACATTTAAAACGGACCCAGAGTGGAGTACTTCTTAAACTCAGCTAATTTCTTCAATCTTTCTAAATTAGCACTAAATGACAGAAACATGAACATAAGGAACTGTGGAAGTATTCCGTCGACATCTAATTCGGTAATTATGAAAGAACTTTGCGATTCCGGTCTCTAGTGACTACTCTCTGCGCAGTTATGTATTAGGAGGAAACTACTGTCTTTTTCCATCTGGAAGCATTTTGAAATGATGGGACTTCTATAGCTCAATTCACAAATTTATTAAATCCCTCACACATGTTCCGTAAGATATTTTTGTTCTAAACAATCTTTAGAACAATTTCTCTGTAATTCGAAGAAATTAAAAAAAAAGTTAATTCTTTGTTCTTAGTATTGCAATTAGGGTTTATGACATGCGGTAAAATTAAGCATTATATTTTGTGGCTAACGATCATTTATTCTAATAAAATCTACTCACTGGTCGTAAAATTGCGAAAGATGTCTTTTCAAAAATCAATCCTATTCAGAGCAATAATTTTCTAATCTTCCTCCTTGCAGCGCTTGAAAGATTGGCAGCGAGAGAAAAGCGTTCGTTATTGCTCAAATTTTCAACAATAATAGTATTTAGATCGATGAAATCTTCTAAGATAGGAGATACATCCATTGATTGAAAATAACTCTTATTATAATGATTTTTGAACAATTGTTTAGAAACGCTCTTTCAGAAGCCGTTTTAAGACACGAGAGATCTTTGATCGTTAATAGACTATTCCTTAGGATATGTAGTATAATCATTCGAGGTTAGAGAAAGGTGGGGGTCCAGTACCAGTACACGTTATAGACAGGCACTGGTTTTTTCACGCAGATCGTTGAGCATTCTGAACATTTTAAACGGTAAACTGAGCAACCAATAACGAAGCAACAAAGTTTAATATAATCGTGGGAATCTCAAGCGCAAACTTGTAAGTATATTTACAGGTTTTGTCCATGCTATGATTCTCTGAGAGCATTGTACATCCATAGGCAAGAGAAATCTTCGAAATTGAAATCTTTTGAAGGCAAGAGAAATCTTTGAAAAAGAAATCTCAGAATGTCCCTTTGCATCTGAACCATTTTGAGCGAAGTTGTCGGCATTTGTTTGAATGTGCTTGAAATATCCCCAGTATTTTTCAAGAACTCAGTCACAAAGAAGCTATTTTTAGGTTTGCAAACTTCGTTTAGTAATAAGAAGTAATATTGAAATTAAAAAGTAATTTCTAATGCTCGTTGGAAGAAAAGTACTGGAGCTACTATTTCGATTGAAAAATAATTTTCAATAGGCAGGCCTCCAATGTAATTCCGATACAATACTGCTACTTGAAAAATTAAACACTTAAGCGTTCTCAATATAAGTTAATAAATATGAAAACTCGAGCAACAAATACAAAGGGCTACACTACAATTGTTGTTAAATGCCTTCAGGGAGACTTTAAGTGAGTTATGCGTTCTTTTGGCGCTCGCTTTCAATAAAACAGGTCTGGTGATAAAAGCAAAAAGAAAACTTAGTAACTGCCATCCGCCTTTGCGATTAACACAAGGAGAGTTGAATGCATCAATTTTATATTGACAGTTGTACAGTTGTACAATAGCGCCAATCAAGAAAAATATGTATGTCAACATATCGAAATAAAAAACCCATGCGCTTATACTGATATGTAAGGCAGTGGGCAGCCGCAGCGGCAAAACCAAAAGAGAAACACCAATAACTTTTACATAATCATTAAGCGGTATGGAGAAGAAGTAGGGAGATATGCGAAGCTTTGAAAAAATTAAGGCTAGGCGCAACGGGCTGCAAAGAAAGTGGAAGCTGTGTGACTAGAAATCTTAAATAAACTACAACCGAATTGGGTACGCCAGCTGGCAGATGAAGTGAACTAGTTGTGAACGAAAGCAAGAGTTGTTGATAAAAGAAAAAAAAAAACGAAATCCAAAAAACAAGAAAACGAGAAATTGGGGAGCGCATGCGCAAACGCGCCACTTGATACTGCCATTGGCAGCTTTGGCAGTGAATGAGTGCGACAGCGTGACTGCTAGCTAGCTAATCGATACTCACTTACAAATAGTATATGCCTATGTATATGTATGTATGAGAGTCGGTAAGTAAGTATATATATATATATTATGTGTGTACGAGGGATTATCACTGGCTAACAGCTGCTACTAGCCGGTTTGGGTATGTATGTAAGCTCGCATTTGGCAGCGAATTGCTCGCTTTCAACTTTTTTCTTGTATATTTCAAGACCCGCGCGCTCATCCTGACCATGTCAAAAAAAAAAAAAAAAAAACGAACTCGAGCGCCAGACAAATATTCGTTCGATAAATAATATTAGTGGAAATTGTATTACATAAACGGAAGCGCAATTGTTTTGTTGTTGTGGTGGCTAATACTTTCTTTTGGTTGCCAAAACACATGTATACACACTCGCGTGTTTGGCGTCGTGCTTGGCGTCCACAGCTAAAGCATAAATAATTTTTATTGCTTTATTATCGCTACACTTTTCAGCGGCGCTACGATTTATCGACTGTCAGTGGTGGCGTTCCATGATTTGTTGTAAGGCAATATTTTATTTGCACACACCGTTTTCGTGCTTTCGCATTTGCATGCGTCCGCTGTGCTATTGACCATGGCCGAAAGTGCAAAAAATAAATGCAAAAGCAAATTTTACGCAATTTTAAGCCATGCCAGAGTTAATTAATTTATTAAAAAAAAAAAATTTTTTTAAATACAATAATTATTTTCACTTTTTTAGAATTTTTTTGAACACTCGATAAGCGTCCGTTATAGTGACATTCGCTGCTATTTATAACTAAATTCATTTTATTTCCATTATCTGCAGCCACCCGCCTGGCACCTGCATTCGCTAATCGCTCTGACAAGTTTGCCATCATAATTAACCGCGTGCCGCTTTTTAGACGCGAGCTTTTGCATAATTAACCGGTTCTACATATCTACCAGTTTTTTACTTTTCTTGTTTTTCTTTTTCTTTTTGTTGTTTGTTCACATGAAATTAAGTCTCAATTTCAGCTCATCTGCAATAATATTTTCCATTTCAAAGCCATTATTGCTGCTGTTGTTGTTGTCTAATTTGCATTACAGCCATTGTGAGCGTGTTCTTTACATAGGCATTTGGCATTATTCAATACACGTTGTAGCATCCGCATCTGTTTAAGAAAAGTAACTCGCAGAGACTTGCGTCAATTTATATATGCGGTTTTGTGTCTTTGTAAAATTACCGCAAAAACGTTTCAAGTTTTTTTTGTTCCTTGTAAAACTTGTTTTGCCATAACCATTTGACATTCAGAAATAAAGTTGCTCTGCGCCATATAGTGGCTAGTATTATAGTATATAGTACATAGTATAGTAGTATAGTATTATAACGGCTGCAGAATTGAAGAATTTCGCAATTTCAACAAATTGCTCACATATTTTTCATTGAAAGAGGCTTAAAGTGTTTGAGGTTATGTTTACTCTAATTATCGAATGGCATTATTCTAAGCTGTTACTTAATCTGAGCAGAGTTATTACACTATACCCTTGTATCTGCCGTAAAAATGCAGACTTTGTCTTTGAAGCAATCCTGTAAAGCACTTGCCCTTCAACTAGCTCTTAAAATAATGTAGTAGATTCTTAAAATGTATATTTTTAACTCATCGTTAAACCATTACTTCACTTCATTTCGGCGAAAAACTTCGCATGCAGTGTAATAATTGGCTGTACAGGATTAGTCCATGATCACCACTTAGAACGTCACTGTTAGATCAAGAGATATAAATATAAATAAAGAAAAACCCAAAATTTCCATAAAGTCAGTTATTAAAATCATCGCTCAAAATATCACTTATAAAACTTTATCTTTTAATCAACTCTTTAAATAAAGTTCCTTAGGTTTAAGTATTAGATCATTTGGGCGAAAGAAACAATTTCTTCAGTTCAGAAGAGTATTTCGCCTCCAAAAATTTACCTCATATATCTTTCTTCACCGTGCCCTCAAGGTGAAAAGCCTACTACATCTAGTGAACTTACTTCCTCTAAAGCTCTACCTAACACTTTTAAGAAAAACATATTGGAAAATGAAACACTGTAGTTTGCTCTACAAGCTTACACTTAGCTCTTAGTTGATTAGGTTGAGTACGTGACCATGGGTCTGAAGGCCTTGAAATCTTACTTAGATCAAGATAAATCTAAAAATTTTTTTTTTTTTTTAATTTGGTCTGCATTTTTGAGGCGAAAAGGCTTTTCACAAAATCTACTGGTTGTTCGTTCAGAAGTGGTGATTTGTCAGATGATATCAAGAAGCATCAGAGAAAAGAAAAAAGTCTCGACGAAACCTAACCTTTTCAAAAAGAATCTATTCTTAAAACGGAATAGTCTATTTACGGATGAGATACCGAGTTATATCGCTAATAAGCATTTTTTTATTATTGAATCATAAGTGCTTGTTGAATTTGAGCTCAGACCACTTTACCTTCGAAAGTATTAATTATTAAATAAATTTTTTTTAAATTATTAATTTAATTTAATTTATTTTTTAATTAACGGGTATCCATTTCAGTCCACTCTAAAAAAAAATGCAGATAACTCGTTGATGTGGTATTTATAGAAAACTGCTTATTAATCTATATGTTTTTTATCATACCAGTATACCAGTGGTATTATTTGTTTTGTTTGGTTTGTTCGATTCGTTACTCTCCACGTTTTAGCGTGAAATAACTGTGACCAGGGAAACAATTTTTAGTTGGGATAGATTTAAAGATCTCCGTAATTTAAATAAGTGTTCTCTAGTATTTACTTTACGATACACATAATATTAAAAAAATACTATTAATCTGGAACTATTTTAAAAATTTGATCAATTGGAAAGCTGTTAAAGAGTTTTAGTAGTACTTACATATTTTAAATTTTTGTTGTATTTACTGCGGCTGGAAAATACAGCCAGATAAATCATTCATTAAGCGCGTTTTTGAAGAGCGCTTTGTTAGTACTCCTGAATACTTTTCGCTGGCGACCACTGTGGCCGAGGGTGTTGGCTGAGAAATCTTTATTATTCTAGCAGCAAACGAATACTCGCTAATCGAAATATAGGAAATCAAAATAAAGCAAACTCAAACTTAACTTTCATTTCCAGTTTAACTAAGTTGATTAAAAAATAAGCGGCTACGATTATATAATTGTAACGGGAGAAATATATAATTGCAAAGAAATTGTATCTTGCAAAAAAGGTAACTACTGCGCATAACTAGTTTAAGATCACTCACGAAGAGAGTGTGATTTTAATATAGATCAATATACTGTTGAAATGTTTCGTGTGTAAAGAAAATTGTCCTTTAACGATGAGTGATCTATAGAAAGCGTACGCTGAGAAGGGAAAAGATTTTGATTATACTGTGAACAAAATGATCGATTTAGTATTAGATTTTTAGTAACCGAAATCGAAGTAATACAAATCAAACACTCAATCCCATAATCCCATTGTTTTCCAGGTATTCCCATTTACTAGACCGAAAGTAAATACACATGCAGTCCTCCCGATAATCCTTTGGTATAACTGACTTTTTCAAAGAGCTTGTTTCAGGAAAGAATTCGAGAGACTAGAGTAAGCTAGTCACCAATTTTGAGGTTTGGAAACAAGCTTTCGTAACACGCTTTCGTAAATATCGATTTTATTCCAACCACTTCTTCGGTAATACCGTTGAACGAACGCGTATCATCATAAAATTTGAGACACTCTATATTAATCAAAGATAATGCTTTCTAAAAAATACAAAAGTAAACTATGTTTAAGATTCTGCGCTTTTGTTATTTGAAGTAGGTTTTATTAAAATCCCCAATACAAAAAATCAAGCCACAAAAAGCTCGATAATTATATAAAATTGATTACTATATATAGATATATGTATACTAATAAATATAATATAATATAATAAGTGGCGACATTGACACTGAAAGAGTTGCAATTGAGATTTGCTATTTGATACTCAATTCTAGGTAATGACCCTGCCACTGTTTTTTCTGTAACTGCAATGTGTTGGAAGACTAATGTGTAAGCGACCTTAAATCACTTAACTAAACGATTGAAACTGTTAAAGTGGGGTAGGAAGTCAATATAATGCATATTCTATAAATTTGTGTACATATATGCCATTAGCTGATCAAGGCCGTTGAGTAAGTCAGGTGTAAGTACCGAAACGCTGCTTTACTTCAAGGAAATGCCGAGCGACCAGTGACCACATTGTTGGCATTAACCATAAGAACAAACAAACAAATGCCACGAAGTAGCAAAGAAATCAGCGATATTCAAATGAGACGCGCAGTACAATGCGGATGTATGTACATAGTTATCGGTAAATATGCACCGAAGCTTTCAGCTAAAACTAGTTTGATATTTTCGCGGCGTGAAAATAACCGAATTTACCATTGAGATAAGAGAAAGAGTCGATAAAATCGAATGCATAAGAGCGATAGTGCGAGCGGGAGTGAAAACTCTCCGCGCACAAGTATTACCTAATTTCGGTGAGGCACGGCAAGTGGACATATGCTGTATGGAAAATAAAAGAGGTGGGGAAAATACAAAAACAAAAGTCCAAGAAATAACACAAAGCAAATCAAGAAATACCAGTCCCACTACACAACAACAAAGTTACTGCAACAAAGAGTTCACGTCCATGCGCCAATACCCCGCGCTACCCTGACAAGCAGTTAGGAGGCTGGCGTTAGTCTGAGAGTCGCCACATGCTTTAGTTGTTAAAAAATAATATTGTAATAATAAAAATAAAACAAAACAAAAAAAAAAAAGAAAAAAATAAAATAATAGCAGAGATAAAAAAAAGCTGCTTATCGTCGATGTTGAACATAACCGAATCAAAACAATAAGTAAGGAAATCTATGGAAAAACGCAACGTAGACAACTTATTGCATTCCACACACGCGGAACTCGTTCAATACGTCATGCAGTCACTGCAATATACTTTATGAAGATTACTATTTAAAACGCTGATATTTAATATATTTATGCCTTTGAAAAAATTTTTATTTCATAACTCTTAATTTAACACAATTTATTCCAAACATTTTATTAAGTTAACTCATTCTGTTTTACTAAAGTTAATATCTAATAAAACGGATTATATTAAATTAAGTTAAATTAGAAAAATTCACTTTAATTTAATTACAGTAAACATTTTTCTATTATCATTTTATTTATATTTCAACTTATTTAAATTTATGCAAGCCAGCCGCATTGATTAAATTTGTTAAATGAAATGCCCTTCGTTTACAATTTATAACTTAATTTAAATTTATAATTTTTTTAATTATACTACTTTATTTTGTGTGTGATTGAAAAAATTTCCTCTTCCTTTTACACATTGCTATGATTTAGATTTATTTCATTCAACTTTAATTAAATTTACAAAGAGAAAAAAATTAAAAAAATAAATTTAACATTGCTTTATTTATTAAAATTTTTTTCTATTTGTAATTTTGCTTTCTAACATATTAAGTATAGCTTTAAATTACCTAACTCAATTTCCTATTCATTTCGATGCAAATTAATTTAGATGATTTGATAATTTTTAATTCATATAATGTTGTTTGTTTGTGCTACTTTGCTTTACATTTATTTTTTAAAAACTTCAACTATTCTCTTTTTTAATTAAAATTTTAGTTTGATTTAACTTAATTTAATTTAGTTTAATTTACTCCAATTTTGCTTTATTTGTTTACTTTAATTTATTTACTTTCAACACATTTTTCGTAACCTTAATTTTTATACCATTCAAATCAATTTAATTTAGTTTTCGTAAACAATTTTATTAAAGATGTTTAAGTATAATTTATCTTGAGTTAAGTAATTTAAATTTAATTAATTAAATAACTGTTTTAATTCTAATTTTAATTGTTCTACTCAGTTATTTGATTAAATAAAATTTAAATTCAATTTCATTGATTTAATTTTCGTAATAAATTTTATAAAAGATTTTTAAGTTTAATTTGGCCTAAGTTAAGTAATTTAAATTATCTTTTTTTTATTATTAAAATTATTTAACTATTTTAAAATAATTAAATAATTATTTTAATTTTAATTATTTTTAAATAATTATATAATAATTTTAATTTTAATTATTTTAATTTTAATCAAATTAATTAAATTTAAGTTTAATTAAATAATTATTTTAATTTTAATTATATTATTTAGTTAAATTTCATTTAAATTGCTTAACGCAATATTTTATTAACACGAATGTGAAGTATATTGAATTAATTTACAAATTTTGATTTAAGAGATTTAAATATTATATCACTTATTTGTGCTACTTTATATTGACCGAATTGAATTATAATTGAAATTATTTATATAATTTAATTTAATTTAAAATTATTTTAATTTGTTTTAAATTAATTTAATTAGTTGCTATTAAATTAAGTTTGTTTAATTTAGTAATATTTTAATTTCATTTAGTGTGCTTTATTTTGACTCCGACTTTGACTCCTTTTTATTTGCATTAATTTAATTTAATTAAATATAGTAAGATTTAGTTTATGATACTTTTATTTTTAATTTTTATTGAGTTTTATTTTATTGAGTAGATTGTTTTGAATCTTACATTGATTTGAAAAGTAAATTAATTATTGTTTTATGATCCCGTATTGATTTTATTCTATATTAATTTTATTATGAATTTCCATATTATTTTGTTTCCTTTTAATTTTTAAAATATTTTGTTTTGTTCAGTTTGCGTTGTAATTTTATTTTATTCCATTTTTATTCATTTAATTTTTATTTTATTTCACTTCATCTGTATACAGTTATTGTATAGTTATTCAACTTACCAGCTGCAAAGGAAGAAAGTGCCAGCAAAGCACTTAACGCTAGAGCTAAGTTCGCCGTAAGTTTATTCATTTTATTTTCAAACAGAAAAAATTCGATATCTATTCAAAGATATTTCTTTTATTAGTGTATTCTGACAGTCGCATAAATGCGATTGAAATGCGATTAACACCAAATTAATTCAACTATTAAATCCTCTCTCTCTCTTCTTCCTCTTGATCCACGCACTGACTGCCACTACCGTTATCACAGCGACGATACTCCCCGAACGGATGTAGACGGTCAACTGAACGCCGTTGTCTTAATAGAAATTGCAAGAAGCAACTGAAGAAATTCACTAGTGCAGCTTTCGAAAAGCTCGAGCGTCGCGTATTTCCACTCAATTCACTTTCAAGCCACAACTATGGCTTAACGTGTTCCAAAAGCCACCGACGAGCAGTTTAGCCAGTTTTTGGCTTTATTTCATGAGTTGAGTACTCGAGTCAGGTTGGTTGGGCATGCCGGTATGATCGAGTGAGGCGCGCATGCGCTTTGTTTTTTATTTGTTTCAAGCGCTTCTTTGCGGCTCCTATGTAAATTTAATTTTTTTTCTTGTTCTTGTTGTATTTTTTTCTTTTGTTTGGCTCGGCGTGACTTTTTATTTGCCCTTCCTGTATTCGTTTAGCATTTCTGTTGGGTGTGTATAAGTTATGAATATGATAATCAGGCGCTTTAATGCTGCCGTGCTGCGAGTTTCTAGTCAATTTTACAACAAAAATTTCAAAGCACAACATGTTGGGTGTGTGAACAAATAGTTTTTGGTTAAATAATATTGATAAATAAAAATAAGAGTCTTCATAGGCAAGCGTATTTTCATAACCTCTGCTTGAATTACAATAAAATATTTCGTAAACATTTAAATGCATATCACATATCCAAATTGTTAATGCGGCTTTCGGTGAATTCAAGTGTAATGACATTTAAGAATAAAGAAACTTTAACGATATAATAGACAGGAATAGAAGAATTGCCTAACTGAATTCCCAAAAATTATTGCCTTATGAAATATTTTCAATCGAGTTATTTATAAGGCTTCCAATAGCTTATGTCCCTCTAACTCCATAATGTTTGGTATAGTTTGGCTAGTATTGCCCTTTGGCATCGAAAAAACTTTAGGTCAGTCAGTTTACTGGTGATAATTATATGTTTACGGACGAGTTCTTTAATGGTAGTCTAAAGTCAGTTCTTGCCTCTGATAGTAGAAGCATAGGCATTATTATGATGATTAATACTGTTTTGTATCTATTTTGTAATTCTTAGCTATGCATGTTTCGAAAACCCCTTAAAGAACAGAAGAGGATACAAATCCTCTTCCTATCCAAGATAATGTGAATTCTCGAATGATCGAAATCGATATATTTTTATTTTCTCATATCTAGGATAATCTAAGCAAACTTTTTCGAAAATTATTTTGAGATCCTTAGAGTAAAAATCCACAGCGTTTTGGCTTTTATGCCTTGGCCTTTGGCAATTATATCTTTAGATATAAGACTACCTGTTGACCAGTACTAGGCTTTATATTTTCGTTTGAAACATCTAGAGGTTTTAATTTCATATCTCTGATGCTCAGCCTGAACACTCTTATTTCCGAAGTATGCTTTTAACTTAGCATATATTTTTCACAGTTCAATTCTGAGATTTAAAATTTTTTTGTTTACATCCAGTTTACATCATTTTCACTTATTTTAAATGTGCCTCGGGGTAGTAGAGGATATCAAACGAAAAAAAAGCTCAAACAAAAAAAGGTTTAAGCAGTAGATAAGGCTGACTTCGACTTTTCGCCGGATCTATAAGTCCGAATAAATAAAATTGGAATGTAAATATTTTATATATTAAGAACTTGGGGAAACAAACGGCATGCTTATAACCAATTATGGAATAATGATTTTTGAGGCAGTGAGTTCCGCTCAAAAACAGAATAAGAATTGCGTTATATATATATCATTGCATTGAACAGTGCCTACAGCCCAGAAATTGTGCTAATCGGTGGGGGTTTTATTGAAAGTAGCAATTCGTTAGAAGTTTGATTTTACTCTATATATATGAATATAATTTACCTCTAGAAGGGGTGTGGATTTAAATCACGGTCTTGTCAAAAATTAGTTAGGAAAAATATTCTCTTCTAATGATGCTCGTTACTCTCAACATCCTCGCAATGAATAGAATTGTTTAAGAGAGATGGAGAAACTGCTGTGTTCTGAACCAAATATTGATTCAAAATTCCATCCAAAAGGCAATAAATCGATTTATCGATATTCGAGTTAAAATAACAATTGTGATAAGAATATCATGCAACTCAGTTGGAGAAAAACCGCAAAGGTCAATAAGGGCATGGCCAATCAAAGAAGATCATCTCTTACTTCCATCAAGACTAGACCAGTACTTCTATTGAATTTGAAATTGTTAAATTATTTCAAAATTGTTACGAAGCCTCGTTTGCAATTTTAACCGGTACTCTCCAATTGAAAAACACAATATCTTAGTGGACCAGTAATTTTGTTATAATAAATGGAATTCTAAGTTAAAATTATTTCACTTAAATTTAGCCACCGCAACGTTCATTAGAACGAAAATTTAAAAATCGATAAACTAAGTATTTTTTGTACTTTTTAATCTTTTTAAGAGGGAGCTGTCAAAACAAATAACCGCAAGTAACGCCACCGGTTATCCGGTTCTGAGGAACATCATTTATACGTAACTGTTAAAATACTGTTGACATTTTGTACAAACGGATATTTGTTGTAGTACACAACTCGTTTTTCCGATTAACTTGTTAAAGATGAACCGTTATTAATGAAAAAGCTGAGAGGCATGAGTATAGTGAGTATAAGGTGATAGATATATATATATTTTGATGTGTGAAGCTTGTATATAGGAGTAAATGTATCTATTCTTGGTCCATACTTTCGAAGATGAAGCGAAAAAGTTTATGAATGGCAATCAAAGATCATCTTAGGGTTAAGTGGTTCCGGCGGTACGATGCAATAAGCCCTGTAGCGCGAGATATATACTTTTTGGAAATGAGTCTAACAATTGGCCACCAATGTCATGTGTTTTCCTCCTGTCTGTGTTTGGTAGGATTCTTAGGCGGATAGGAAGAGCTCACATGTTTACAGGCGGTTTCTTAACTAAAAATGTGCTGCGTTCGGCACTTCAATTAAGCCAAAGGAGTAAATTTTATTTATAAACAAATCTTAGTCATTTTAAGGCTTAAACTACAGAAAGTTATATTGAGGGTATTGTTCCAGGTAAATGGAAATCGATTCATTTCACTGTTCACAGCTTTCCACTACTTTTTCAATATACATATTCGTGTTCTGAGCCTTTGTAATGCCCTTCATAACTGTATAGAAGGGAGACTGGCGAAAACATGTGCGGTGTAAGCAGTTGTTGAAGGCTCTGCTGACACAGAACTATCTGATATCAGATAAAAGAGCTTTCAAACAGCAGCAAACATAGCGCAATTTAAGAAATTGTAGAACTTTAACTTTCTGTTCGAGAGGAACCTGCGAACGTCTCTCGATAGCCGAGAGAGAACTTTTGGAGGGACTCTATTGTCTTATTCTGGTTGCTTGGTCTAAATTTGTTCGACTTATTCTGGATTACAGCAAAGAAATTTGAAATCTGTTTGCAGTACCTTAACTCGTTTAACAATCAATCGAGGAACTTAATATTGTTCCATCAAACCTAACTAACTACTTATTGTGGTAACAACTCAAATAATAATTGTAGTGGAGGAGTGCATGGTATAAATAACCACGAAGTTAAATATAATTTAAACTATAAATAAGAACAACGCTTGTAGGTAATTAAACTATGCCGTTTCCCAAAGTTTTAATTGTGTTTATAAAATTCCGAATTGCGCAGCGGTGATGCATGCTTCGGTGTTTAGAAACTTTAGTCTCATAAACTAACACTAAACACATTGCGCAGAGCAACAGTACTGCGAAATTCATAACAAATTATGTATTTACTTACGTGTGGAGTTATTTTTAGATTAGAGTGCAGGTATTCGTAGTTAAAGCAAGAAGTAGAGATGGCAATTTAGTGAAATGATAAAGAAAACTAAGGTTTTTTTTGAAAAAATTTTTCAGTCCAAAAATATTAGACTCCGACTTAATTACTACTAATTCCAGCTTTTTGCTCTCTCTCTCTAATTAAATCGCAATACTTAATAGGCCATTGCTGCTTGAGACAGAAGTTGGAATGTTGAGTTGTCATTATTCTTAGGTCTTAAAGGGATGTAAAGCATCGAAAGTTTTAACCAATTTGGAACTTGAATCCAACAAAGATTACTCCAATATTCAACTTATAGCTCCCTCCAGAGCTCTGTGTTGGGTTATACACGAGAAACTGTTGAGAATGTTGAACCAAAACCGCAGGATTCGCCATCAGGGGCTATTTCTAATTCTATGGTGCGATCAGATTTCATTTTTGCTCTAGTTTAAAAAGCATATATGATTTGCCTATGATTCGAGTTGCAAACCCTCCAACGGCACTTACTCAGTATCCTATCGATGTTGGCATTTTTTTGGTTGAAAGCGATTGCTTTTTACACCATTGTGACCGCTACTGTTTACATATTTTAAGGGTGGTTTGAGTTCTCCGTCATTTAAACCTAGACCCGCTTCTTGAGTATATTATTGTATCAATTGCTCAAGTTTCTGAAACACCAGTCCCAGAGCCGCGAAAGCACCATAGCAGTTATGCTGCGGAGCTATTACACTTCTCTCGAAATGAGCTTAGATAATTACTTATTACTACCAACACAATATCGTTATCAGAACCAAATATTGCTTTATCGGGCAGTTTCGGCTCGAAACTGCATAATACATGACGTTTGAAAGAGTCGACCCGCAAAGTGATCCTTGTTTGACAATACCAGTTACTTCTTATATATTTTCACAATTTATCGTCTACTGAAGCAGCTTCGGATGATTCGTAATATATAGTCCTGCATTTGCATAGCGCTTTTCGAATTATCTTTTAAACATATTTCCGAAGAGTTTTATAACAGTGTAAGTATCCTCTACTCCTGTGTATGAGTTATTTTGATTCGCTCTTCTTTTTTTCTCAACTTCTCTCTCTCTCGCCCCCTTCGGAAGCATGTATGCGCATCGACCCTACAAGGATATAAAACTGCTCATCGTTCAGTAAAATTAGGTTGCGAGATCTTACGTACTATTTCCCAGAAGTCTTCGTCAGCACTATTTCTCGTCCGAGCACATCCTTACCTTGCACGAATAATTCTAACCTAATCTATTTTAAATGGTTTTCATGTTTTGCTCCATCCATTATATTTCTTGAATAACTTGCTTCAGCTAACGTAATTATCAGACACTGACATTCTTGGTGCTTCCTCTCTACACACAATACCTAGTTCACTTATATCGATCCTTATTCGGTATAGAAGCAGGGGGTTTCAATCGAAGCTCATTATTCATATACCTACTAACTGGCATACTTTAGTTTCGAAAGCATACAATGAAGTAGCATAGGAAGGTGCAGCTCTCTTCAGCTTAGAAAATAATAGGTAGTCAAGGCAAAACGTAGAAATTATTCGACTACTTGTTCTATAAAAGCTCTCTCATTCGATCGTGGTTAGATTGCCGCATCTCATGGTGGACTGAGGTTGAACCTTATGACTTTGGTCGTTTCTTAAACCAAATATTTATAAGAACTCAACCAAAGTTCGTCAATGGGCTGCTTATAGACCTTCATATAAGGGTTCCTCAACAGTAGGAAAGTGCTCAAGGAGCTCAATTGTCTGAATAGAAATTAGTCTTGAAATTCTATCTGCATAATAAGGTTATACCTCGTTAACATATCCACGTCTGTATTTATTGTTGCTTTAGGAAGGGTATAACCCTTCAACCAAAAGCATGCGCTTGAAAGAGTATGAATGTTTTACAGCAACAAAGTGAAGAGCAGCCACCATGTGTCTCTCTGATAACCCTGCAAGTGCATTAGTTCATATTGTATAATTAATTGCTGATAAGTGGTTTACATGAATAATAATGCCAGAGCACATACAGTTACATATTATACTATGAAATCCATGTTTACCGTTATTTGCGCTTGACTCTAGTAAGAATACGGGAGGGAGGGAGCGCTTGTCGCCAGTTTTCTAGAGACTCGAAGACACATATATTTATGTGTGTGAAGTCGCATGCAGATATTTAAATTTTGTGTGTTGATTGTGAAATCTCTTTGTCAATCAAATCGTTTAAATTTACAAACATTCCCTTGTGCTGACTGGAAAGTGCCTTTATGCGTATGAGTTGGGGAGTATGTGTGGGTAAGGTCTGTCTTAATGTAAATAAAGGGAACTGGAGTGCTGGCACGAGCTGCGGCGGTATGCTGATCTCTTAATTTTAACTTTGCTATGGAACATGTTAACACACACATATATATACATATATATAATATAATAACTGGTGTATGTATATTGCATTTGGCAAATTGCATTTTGACTATCGGAGCAGTGTTGATTGCAGGCAACACTTTATGCGAAAGAAAAACCAGCGACGAACTAAACACAAAAACAAGTAAGAAAGGACTAAGTTCGGGTGTAACCGAATATTTTAGAATTTCGCAATGCGCAGGGATCAGAGTATATATGAGGGGATATGCTTTCAGGTGCTGGCACAACTTTATATTAAAAAATGGTGCGGAAGAATTCAACATTCATTATCCGACGAAGTCATTAATGGATTGTAATCATATTTGGTATCTTATTAACATGACTTACAGGCCATAGACTCATGTACTTTCGTTGTTATATTTTGCTTCGTGGCAGGGATATTTATATTAAAATCTGCCAAATTAACTCAAGAGTGATATGTGCGATATAAACTCAACCAAAGTGGTTTAATAAATATATTAGATACATGAGGAAAGAGTCACCCAGAGAAGAGGAATTCATTACATTAGGAATAAGCGGTTTAGACCATGATCTAGACTAATTTCTTTCATATTTAGCGCGAACTCACATTGTGTTTAAGAAAACATATCCACTTTATTTCATTAAAATAGCACACATACTGACAACTATATTGACCAACTTAAACGATTTAAAGTCAGGTGGAAAGTCGGGAATTCTTATATCACGCATTTTTTTAATAGAGGAAGACCTGCACTGATCACATTAACTCTTTTCATTATTCAAGTATATTAGGGAACATGTTTTCACGCAATTTTGTGAAGGTAACTCACACAGTGACCGACATATTCGGTATAAAGTCTGCTAGATTAGCGAAAATCATTACATGTAGTATATGGCAGCTGGGATAATTCGTAGACCGATTTCACACATTTCCGACAGTAATCTGAGGTATATCCGATATTACACGCTCACTTAATTTTGCTAAGATATCTTACATATTGTCCGAAACATATGGTACAAAGTCTACCCAGAGGTTGAAAATCCGTATAGTAGGCACATGGGGGTTTAGGGAGGTATTTACCCGATTTTCCCCAAAAACTTTTTTGACACAGGAGCACATAATTATCATGGAAAGATAATCCTCCAATTTCATTACAATATCTTACAGATTTCTCTATATTTTTGATAAAAAGTCAGATGAGGTCCTAATATTGGGTATCTGGTGACTTGAAAAGTTATAATCCGATTTCGTCTATTTTCTCGCATAATATGACATAGCCTGAAGCCAGTATTTGTACAAATTTTGATTTTCATATCTTAATTGCTGCTTGATTTATCTGCTTTAATGTTAAAGGATCAGATGAAACTTAAAATTGTGTTATATGAGAAGTAGGCGTGGTTTTTATCCGATTTCGTCCATTTTCACAGCGTGACATAAGAATGCAAATATAGTGTCATATACCAAATTTGGTTGAAGCGTTCTTGAGATATGGGAGTTCTGCTGAAAGTGGGCAGTGCCACGCCCATCATCAAAACTCTGCACAGAGCGTCAACTTTCAGCGAGTTATCGCACTTTTAGTAGTTTTCAAAATAACTTTTGTATGGGAGGTAGGCGTGGTAATTATCCGATTTCACTCGTTTTGAGTGATTTCACTCTGAGTGTTGAAGAGATGCTAGAAAAACTTAGTCGGAGCAAGTGGTTTGATTGATGTAGCTTTAACGGTTTCCGAGATATATATATTAAACCTATTGGGGGCGGGGCCATACCCACTTTTATTAAAATTTTTGCCCGCAGATGCCCCACCCTATTAGGATCTTTTATACCAAATTACACACGTCTTAATTTGCTGCTTAGTTATAGCACCTTATCTGTTTTCGATTAATGGCATATTGTGGGCGTGGCAGATGTCCAATCTCCCACCTGTGATACCAACCATATTACGGTGGCAAAGAACACGTGTACCAAGTTTCATCAAAATATTTTAATTTTTACTCAAATTATCGCTTGCGCAGACGGACGGACAGACGGACAGACAGTCACTCGGATTTCAACTTGCCTTTTCATCCTGATCATGTATATATATATATATATATATGTCCATATCTAACTCGTTTAGTTCTATGCGTTACAAACAACCGTTAGGTGAACAAAACTAATATACTCTGTAGCAACATGTTGCGAGAGTATAATAATAATAAAGAAGATGAAAACAAAAACAACACTGTAGTGATGGCAACGAGCGCGCTTAAAGCCATATGTTCGCCAGCATTCAAAGTTGATGCACATGCTACAAGCAAACACATTCACATGCTCTCACTCACTTACACAAACGCACAAATATACAAAGACTCACATACATATGCGCACCCATACACAGCCATTTATATTGCGGCAAACATGCAGAATGTCATGTAAAAGTTTTAATCACCAAACCGAAAATGTTGGTGCCATACTTTTCACTAACAGCGACCTCGCCCTGGTCCAGGTATTCGTGCGCGGCTTTTGATGTGCTGGCTATGCGATCTTTGCGGTTCTGTCGCATACGCATTCAACCTGCTGCTACCACTGCTGCTGGAGCTGCTGCTGCTGCTCAGCGTTGTATAAAATTAATTTACTTATAACATTTACATTTTGATTGGTTTGCAACACCAAAAACCAAGAACACCCATAAAAAGCACACAATTTAAATGCGAGTATAAATAAGAACAAATATGTCCGTGTACACTTTAGCTTAATATTGTCGTATTAAATTCTGTTTTGTGGCTGTTTGAAAATTGACGACAACTTTACGACTTCATCTTTGCGCATTGTTTTCTTGTTTTGCCTTTGGTTTGCGTAAAATGAATATTCATCACCGGCCGCAGCAGCACATTCATCCATCCATCGTGCAACCAAATATACACCTTTTCACTTTCACAGCTATTTTGTTGTGATTTTTTCCATACGTTTTCTTTACTTTTGTTTGTTTTGGTCCATTTTGTTCTGTTTGTTGAATAAATTTAGAGCATTTACAGCTATGATATGGTGTTGCTTTTGTTTTTGTGTGCATATGCACAATGTGATTTAATTGGTTGACCTCCTCTAATTCAATGTAGAACAGATATTTTGGGAAAGTTTATGAATTTGGGTTTTATTTTGATGTTTTAAACTCTCAAAAACATTAAAAATTCAGAAATTATTTAAAAAATTACTTGCATATAATTCGAAGCACGAGCACCTTTATTGGTAACGAGCGTGTTGATAGTTCACCTCTTTTCGTGGTGAATTTCGAACTATGACTTCGTTATATCAATGCACCACTTACCTAGTGATCTACCCATTGTTGTTAATAAAAAGAAACAAAATTTTTAATTATTACATTACTACTTAGTTGTAGCTTCCGATTTCGCTCCCTTTAAGGTTGTAAACCACACCATGGTTATGTCAAAATTAATGACGAAAAAATCAGCTAAATTGTCTCTAGTACATACATTTCGGTACATTGTTGCTAATGACAAAAATCTGACAAATTCAAATTTGTTGCCATTTCATGCTAGTTCGATTGACCTGCATAAATTTAACTTTTCTCACTCAGTTGTCAATTTCACAAGAAAAGTATTGTCATAAATTTGTATAAAAATTAAGTGGCCACAGTTTTTATTGGTTTGACTATGGTTGTCATTGTATTTGAGAAATCTTCGAAGACTGGTGCGTTGAATGCCAGACCGTCACTTAGAAGACCAAATTATAGTTAGTCAAAGATAATACTCGTATATTTTTAGTTTCGTAAACTTAAGAAAATACAAAGAAAACTCACTCATGAATATTTTTCATTACCGTAAAAATATAAGTATGTTTAAAACAACGAACGAAGGAAAGATAAATTATTACATGTTGATCCATTGATCAAATAGAGTGACAGATAAATGCTTGAAATAGAAAAAAGTTTGAAGGTTTTTCTATGTTTTTCTCTTCAGATTCTTTTGATCATTGCGTAGTGTATCAAAACCTTTGAGAACTGTTAAGCCAGATTAAAACCATATTTGTCATTTTTATATTCGATGACAGTATTATCGCCTCTGTAGAGGTAATATCTACTCTCTATACCGGTTAATGGTAATGCTTTTCCAATTTTTAAATTTTTAAAATCTATTTTCCGAGCTTCCAGTAGTTTTAATGGTAATTGTAATTGAGATGTTATTTTTTAAGTGTGGAATAAAATCATTCCCCAGTGGTAATTCAATAATTCAGCTACTTCTCTTTGGAACAACAAAGGCACAAAAATCAATATTATTACCTTATTTTATAACAATCTTTCAGCAGGCTGATACATAGGTAGACCGTATCGTTTCGGAAACCATAGAAAATATGTAAATTTGATGCTGTGCGAGCTCACATTTGATCAAAAATAACAACGAATTGAATCGAATTTTTTTAAATTTGATACAATGATCTACTTGCGATAAACATGTCTGGTATGCGGATGGAATAATGTTCTTCGACTATATTGAAAAGGGAAAAATTTTCAACAGCAATTATTATATAGTGGTTAGTTTGCAGGACGCAATCGCAGATGAACGGCTCCTCAGATCTCAAGAAAATGCTAACTGAAAATAAATTTTATTGCAATGAAGAGGTAATCGACCGAGCATGAAAACTAGTTTCAGCTAAGGGGAAAGTTGTATTACAAATGGGGCAACGAAATGTTAGAAAATCACCATAATTGCATCATCCTCCAGACCACCTATTGAATAATAATATAGATATGTTTTTCTTTAGAATACTCGTACATTCCTGCTTTACGGTTTGATAATAAAGTGTCTATAAATACCTATATATTTAAAATATCTGTCTATATCTTTAAACATTTGAAGCGATTCATAATCTATGTTTATAAAAGTATATTTTCCTTTTTTCTACAACCTGTTATTCTAGAGCCAACTAGGTTTAAGGAGCTACCTCGAGCAATCCGTAATCGCTTTATAAATAAGCTTAATGTGCGGTTAGCCAGTTTGTAAATTCATACCATATATAAGGTGTTGGCAAAAGGAAAACAAATAGATATATTTGGGTAAAATCAGCATGCTCCTGATTAAGAATGGAAGGCGAACGCAAGTGAAATCCTTGGAAAATGAGAAATATTGCTGCACATGCGAGGCATCTTAGGCGTTCAGCGCACAAGCTGCTTCTATATATACTTCTGTTAGGCTGGTACTAATGACATGATATTTTTACTTCAAAAAATTTACATGTAAAAAAATCGTTTTGTTATGACTGGAAAATAAGCTCGGCTTCATCAGCTTCAAGGCTCCGAGGGTTTGGAGATCCCAGTACTCTGAAACTACATCTTTGGAACTATGAAACGTTTAAATGCCATAAAACTATATTATGAAGAAGTATTAGACTAGTATAAAATTTTGTTGTTACAGATTTGATTGACTCTTGCGCCATCTAGCGAAAATATTTTGCTATTGTCGGCCTCTATTTTTAGTATTTTTATGTTTACGATGCTTTATAACATTAATACACATATCAACTGAGCAATTAATTAATTAGGCCAAATCGTAGAAGATTATCATTTAATTTCGAAATCTATGTTTATATCTCTTGTTAAATGAGTTCTAAATATTTAAGAACTAAGAAGATGCCGAATTCAAAACAAATTTTTTCGAAAAACAATTTTTGAAAGTATTTTTAAAGCATCTTTTGAGCATCCCTAATATACCCAAAAGTATCTTCCAACGAACGCTTAATATAATCCGAGCATAAGTAAGCAAAATTGCGCAGCATACCTGCAGGCGCACAACTGAAGGTAATACATGAGCACACATCTATTTATGCGCTCTGGCGCAGATTTCGCAACAGATCCAGTCTTGAAAAATTGCGATTGCCCGACTAAGATGCAGCAACACATATACATTATATGCAGTCAGATAAAGACATATATGGAAGTAGAAATATGTATATATATATATAACAAATTCATGCTGATTATTGTGAAGCGCAGGCTTCAACGAGATTTCCCAATGATTGCTGGCGCAATTTTTGGTGCTCGAACAACTTGACTGCCACATTCACCGGCAACAGTCGAATTGTGGCGAAAATTTCGAAGGTGCACTCACCGGAGCACGACCATTGCCGCCGCGTCACACAATACCTTGCTGACTGCATGTACATATGTATGTTTTGTATATAGATGGCGCGAGGTGGCATGTGTGCGCGACTCTTGCGGCTGACTTGGCTGAGGTAGTGTTTATCGCATTGCCACACACACATGCGCATTTATTTACTTATTTCTGCTGGGCGCTTTGTTCTCGGCAGAATTTTATCAGCGCTCTCAGTAAACGGTACATTTTGCATATATCGTGTATGCATGTGCGTTTACATCTGTAAGTGGGTCTCGGTTTCCCAGGCAGATGTGCGTATGTAAGTATGTTAAATTTGCTTGCGTGGTCGGTGTTGCAAGTGTTGTTTGTTTTACCTTTGTCTTTCAGGTTGTTGCATCACCTATAACCGCTCTTATTTAAAAGGATAATCGTATCATCAGCAATAAATTTTTCAACGGCAACACTGGCGATAAAAGCTAAGAAACGCAAGTTACAGCTGACACGAGGGTCAGTTGGAAAGTAATGCGTCCAATGATGAAAATATAAATACAGTTAGGAATAAAAATTTACTGTGTTTTACAATTAAAGTAAGGTTGTGGTGGCGTAACTGTAATTGCTTAGGCAGTTTCATTCCTGCTATACGAAATATTCACTCTGAAGTCAATAGGAAAGGGAGAAATCAATATTTTCGGTACGTCGACCAAAATCTCGTTGTTTTAAAAAAATATTTCGAAAACAAATTTGTTTTAAATATGCATGTCGCTTGCTTAGTGATCTACATTAGATAACGTCGAGCCTTTCCTCCCGATCACTATATTCATTGTAAACCACTTTCTTCTCTTCGTGATACTCAATTAAATATTCTCGCCTAATATTACAACGATAACTTAGATATTGACAAAGGTATAGACCGATTTCGTCATTTATTCTACCAAATCATAACTTGTTAAGCAATAGATAAGTGGGATGACGTCAACTATCAATAAGTCAACATCAGTAGGACTGATCTCTTTATAACAGATAAGTGAGTTCTTAGGGAGGTTAAAAATAAGCCTTACTTGTTTTGGTACGGTACCACATGAGTGATGTTTTATTTCAATATATTTTTCAATCCGAAGAGTCAGCAGCAGATGTCAGTAGATTCAGCGGATTTAAAATTTTTTCGTTGAAATAAGTTTAATGCTCTCAAGTATGTGTAAGCAAGAGGAAATAAACGATTTCTGCGTTGCAACTACAGTCAGGTTTAATCAATACCGCCTCTCTAGGGAATACATGCTCGTGCAGTAGTGCAATTAACTCGCGCTATTGGGAATTCTTCTAGTAGAGCTGATGGTATATAAAATTGTACGTGAAGAAGGCATGGTTAAAATCCGATTTTGCCTATTTTTAAATTGTGTTAAAAGCAAATTATTTGAGTATTAAGAAATTTTACTCAAAAGAGTAAGATGCAAGAAGTCCACCTTTTCAGGTGATCCACTTAGATTCACTTAATCGATAACTCGGAAATTTTGCTCGGCAATCGATGAATGCCGCACGATCTGAACTGGTGTTGTTGTATGACAGAAAGCTGAAATATTAAATGATAATTTGGGGATAGGATTTTGGAGTTGGAGTGGAGCAGTCGGTAATGCAAAATGAAGTTATTCATGAAGCATAAAAATGCCAACTGTAAAATAAAGCCGTGGAGAATCGGGTTCATGCAACTTAGCTGATTAGAATTATAGTAAATAACAAAGTTATTCGATATCTATGTACCAACATAAAGGACGCTACACTCTGTATTAGTTAGATCACGGTTGCACTTCAAATTTAAATCATGGTACTACTTGAAAACGGTGATAATATTAATTATTGGTTATGCGAAAATTATAGAAGTAGAAAAAAAGTGTAAATTTTAAAACTAGAATGAAAATGTAAAACCTTTGCGTACTCACTATCAATTTAAAAACACAGCTCGGGTATCGTAAATATTATACGAAAGTTCTTCTATTCATATGTCCAGCTCTTTCGTTAGCAACATTATCCCAGAAAGCTCGTGTATGACAAGCAAGTGAACATATTAAATTTTGTTGAGCCACAAAAGTTAAAATATATATTTATCTATACTTGTAAACCCGCCACTTTTCCTTCATATCTCCCATTATAATTGGATTTTCCAGCTCACAATTACATAATCACCAAGCAGTATATGGACATTGACATAATTGCCGGCTACACATTATTGGAATGAAAAACGCCACTTCCTCTTCACAAGAAAGCCCCTTAGTCATAATTCAGGCTCCACTGAGACAGCGCTAGTTCCCGACCAAGAGCACACCGATTGCCGGCTGCTAAATTTTTAACGTCATTTACATTACATACATACTCGAACATACCGTTACAGACGAGTGTTGCACCGGCGCTTGGCTTTGCCCATTTGTCAGTCGGCTATTCATAGAAACCGGAAGTTTTTAGTTCGGCTCCCACAGAGTAGCCTAAAAAGTTTCCTACAAATTTCCAATTAACTTGTGTCCATAAAACAATTACAAACACAAATTCAGCGGAAAGGTTCTACGAGTATTTTCCATATGTCAGTGTATATATACCCGAAGTATTACAGCCGATGACAAGGGAAATGGAATACACTGCACGGGTTTTTGCGGAAAATTAAATTTAGTTATTTTGTATACCCTATTAAAATAAACTTGTTTGCCTGTTGCTTGTAATACCTAAAACTAATAGAAACAGATATTAAGTTATAAGTATCAAAACGATCGGGATGACGTTTGTCCGTTAAAGCGATTACTTGAGCATTAATTTGGATGGTTGGGTTAGAGGATAACAGTATGGAAAGACATATAAGGTTAAAACTTTTGGAAAAGTGGGCGTGGTCCAGCCCTGTAATATATAGTATGAGAGATACACACATTACACACTTTAAGCATTTTAGCATGTTTTTTTTTCTAAAGCAGTATGGAAATGAACGAAATCGGATAATAACCACGCCTATCAATCCATACAAAGGTTATGTTGAAAACTACTAAGTCCGAAAACTCCCCAAAAGAAACCACCATAAGCATTTAATTTTTTTAGGAACATGTTGTCGAGCTACTTTAGTTTAATGCATATGTTGAACCAGTTCCGACCTTCCCTGGGCCCAGCATAGTGATTTTCGACTACCCTTAATATTACAATTATTTCAAGTGGATATGTTTTTCTGACCGCACTATGATTCAGAGTAAAAAATTAATTAATCCCTGATCTGGACCTTGGTTCTTTGTTAATACGTTGTCGAATATATCAATTGAAATAAAACATAATTTGACGTAATTAATTGGACATCAAGTGGTTTGCTGCAAAATGGAGCAATGAAGCTAAGTGAGTTCAGGACCTATAGCATACGTTAATAAGATGCCAAATAAGATTGTAAAAGACCTCTTGTTCGAGTATGCTCTTGCGTTCATAAACGTCTATTAGAGCCATTGTGTACAAATGTGTCTAACAAGAGTCTTTGCGAGCTGGGCACCCGGCGGACGATTCCATATTACTTGAATTTTCTTAGTAGATTATTATAAAGTCGTGCTCAATATATTTGTATACTATTCCTCCAAATAAAGGAAGGGTTGTCGAAAAAGTTAGAAATTAATTGGGTAACGAAGATTTTATGTTGCAAGCATTTTAAAGAATTTGCATAAGATTTTTTAAAGAAAAACTTCTTTGATTCGGTAAAATAAATTTCGGTATTGTTGTAAAAAATTTCCCATAACTACCACTTGTTCACTTGCTGCCGCAGCCCGTTATTAATTTATTGTAAAGTTGAGAAATAAAACCATAGAATTTTTTACGGTGTAATATCTCCCCTCAGGGAGCATGCAGAATCTGCCAATTTAAATAAGCTTGTGTGCTTGTTTGTCTCTTCGCATGTGAGCTCCCACACACACGTATACCCTCCATATTTACATATGCAAATGAACAAGTATTTACCCACTAACTATTCTACAAACGCTCACATGTAAATAATTGTTTTTGCATTTCCGATTGCAGCCCCTCACGCTATACCCTACCCATTGCATTTGGTATTTATTTTTCACGGGCTGATCACATTTACACACTATGAGTAGATAAAGATTTGCACACAAACGCATTTACAGTGTTCCAAGGAGTTCAAAACTGGTTAGGGACTAAATAAGTCGTTCTAAATTATATAGGAAAACCTAAATTCTGCTCAACAATTGACGTTTCTTTATTTATTTTCCTTTTCTTAAAATTTGCATATGAAAGTCCCCAATAACTGCTGGTTTTATCGTATATCATCAAAAGCTCGCTAGGTGGCGCTGGAGTATACATATTTGGAAAATCATTTTATGAACAGATTTGCGAAGTAAATAAATATAAATGCAAATTAAAACTTGTCATTCACGTTTAAAATGTCAACATTTTCGAGACTCTTGTAAAGTTTTCTGAGTACTGGTCGTTTGATGTCGAATAGAAAACAAGCGTTTAATGAGCACGTAGGTTCTATCGATTCAGCAGTTCGAAAAAGAAGATACAGATGAAAAGCAAGATGGGGAATTAGAAGTTTCTTTAGAGTTTTTTCGAATTAAATTTTAAAGTTAGGTCAAGTCCTTACCACGGTTTCTTAATTTTGATCAAGGTTGTATAGTAGATGAAAACGTTTGTCTTATTCTTTTTATATGATAATCTTTAATTAAATAGTATTCGCTTAAGGAAAAGTCCACAATATTCGCACGTATCCTCTATTCTGAAGAAATTTTTAATTTATGCTCTTGCGAGGGATTCATATTTGTCCATGAATAGCGAGAGTCTGGAATTCATATGATTCGACCAAGAAAGAGGATAGTTGTGTTAAAAAAGCCAGTATATTTTACTCAAAACCCCCAAGTTATAACATCTCATCTCATCTTTTTTGCGATTTGTTAGTACGACTGACATTTTTCTAATTTGTAATCAATAGTTTATTTTTTTTCAAAACATCACATATATTGTATCATTTGGAAGACCAGTAGGGTTATGACGACATTAATAACATTTGTATTGAGTAAATTATTTCGTCAAACCTGAATATTAAAGCAACTTCCAGAAGGCTTTAAGATAGAAATCGTACAACCCTTTTGGTTAATTTACGTCAAATTAAAACCGCACTTGCAGAATTAGCGCATGAAGTCCCCAAGCGTTTCATTCTTACAATTGTGTGTTGTATCGGTTTTAATTTATATATATCGATTGTAGTCAATCCGGAGGCTATTAACCAAATCAGTAATGAATATTACCACCGTGAGACTCAAGCTCCGTCCAATCACACCAAATTCAGTCAGATCAATCTCCTCTAGGATGAAATAAGACTTACTAATAGGCTTATTTCTAGGCACTAGGCTGCCTTATTAATAGGTCAACAACCTTGAAAGTGTTATTCAAGGTGGTCCCTTTGTACTGAATAATGATCATTAGAGCTAACAAATATTCTGGGACATATAAATAGGTGAAAAAGTAGAAATTAAGAATAACAATACCCTGCAAACATATAGAGCTTATAAAGCTATAGAGCTTTGCCTTTACAGTAATGCCGCTTACAATGCCTGCTACTAGATTAATTTGGAAAAAAAAATTTTTTTATCAAAGCTACCTGCTCCGCACATCGGTCCACTTTTGTGGCATACTGTAATCATATCAAGCTGCAAAACAATACGAGACACAACACAACAACTCAACTATGCCATTAGAACTTTGCTAACCACAAATTATATTTTCAAAAACTTTCGCCGCGTTCAACAGCAACAATAACAAACATACACTGAGCACTAAGCGCCGAGTGACTTTATGTTAGGTGGCACAACAACCACAAGATTGACATATGTACGCACGATAGGACCGCGGTTACTCTTTGTTCGTAGCCATTGCTGCAACGCCATTGGTGGTGCGAGTGTGCATGCACGAGCTGGACCGACTGCGGCGCCGCTGGCGCTACTGGAGCACTGCATCAAGCGGAGATTTAAATTATGCAAACATTATAGCTCACCCACGCAGGCACTCTGATCCGCACACCGGAACCTCGACATGAGTGCATATAACTGTGATTTGTATAGGTGTATGTGTGTATGAATTTTGTTTTAAGTGGATGTTATTTGATTTTTGTCGCATGTCACACGCCTGGAGCTTTTAATAATACAGAAACATAAATAAATGTTGCAAATATCGCATGTGTATTTGGGCAATCAGTTTCGTAATGAGATCAGACATGACATTAGGGAAAGTTAATTTTATTAAGTAAACATTGTTTTATATATATTTTGGCTTTGAATTAATTACCTGAAAATTAAAATAGTAATTTAAGTTATAAGAAGTGAAACCAAATTTAGGGTGTTTTGAATTCGAAAGCTTTTGAAGAATCTGGCGTAGTTAAATGGAGCTAGAATAGCTCGCACTTAAAACATTTTATGGATGTAATCACGCATGTGACGCAAATACAATGGTATAGATTAGTTTGGAAATAGTGAGCAGAGAAGTGGATAATCGAAGACCGTTATTTTAAGTTGTAGGTTGTTATCAATATGCCATCCCTTTAGCATTTTTATTCTCTCACATTTTGGAATTTTTTTGATTAATTCAACTGTGTTTGTCTGATCACCTGGACATAGAAATACTAGCTATCTAGACCACTAATGGTCTGGACACTCTGAAATCTGCAAACTTCCATTCTATTCACAATTATCTAGACCACAGCATTACTGTAACAAATCCTGAAAATCTCTTCACTGCGCGTGTGGATAGATTAAAGATCAAGGGGAATGTCTGTAGGAAGGATTATGTTGAGAATTTTCCACCACTTTTGTTTAAGGATTCTGGATCATTGCAGCATTTTCCAAGGCATTATGGTTGCCATTTGTAGGCAGTCAATCTACTATTTGGAGCTCAGTTGCTTTCAGACAGCGGAGTCGTTTTATTATAAACTGCTTCGATCTACTTCTAGATATTACTAGCATCAGTAATATATTAATAGACGGCTAGATTTGTCGTAACCTTATTGGGCGCAAGTGAACCGCCAGTACTTACCTAAGTCCTATAAAGTCCTTATAAAGTCCTTCTGCTCGGATGTAAATCGTGCAATATTTAGGGAGTTTCACGTTTTCGTTTGGTGTGACCAAAGATTTTGTCGGATTCCAGTTGCCAAAGTTGCTTGGAGGACGACGATCATCTGAGCACTATTTTCTTGACTGCTAAATTTTTGCGAGACTAAGGTTGAAATACCTTAGATGTCAAACTGGCTGAAATTTATGTGAATTAATTGCAATCAGAACCAAAAATTTAGCAGATTCGTGAGAGATTCCTAATGGTCTGAGTAATTGTAAGGAACTGTTTGGTCTTAAGGCAGAAGGCGAGTAGTCTACTGTTTTATTTACTTTGACAACACAGATTTTATACTTCAACGTCAAAGCACAAACACCACCAAATCAAAAAAAAGCTCACATATTCCATTTTTATTAATTTGTGCCCAAGCAAAATTCTAGTATGTTCGAAGTTCTTTTTTTTTTTGTTTTTTAATTTCAGTGACTAAAATACCTTTGAAAATTCTGTGGGTCTGGTAAATAATCGCAACTTCTCCTACATGCGCGGTAAATAAATACTATATATATGCTCTTCGGGATGTTATTCCATCGAGTTGCACTGATTGGCATATACTGAGCTGCAGTTTAATTAAGTATGCAACCGTATAGTTACGCAAATGGTCTCTTTTGTGCAATGTGAAATTGCATTTCCACTAAAACGCTCAAAGTTTCATATGATTTTCACATGATTTTCACATGGAATCGAAGCCATCAAAAGCATGCTGACAGCAATGCTGCGTTTCATTCAAAATACAAGCATCAACGTCAACAGCAACATCATTATCAACAGCAGCAACACCAACAAAGCGGTTGGTAAGCAATGAAGAGTGAGCTGCGTTCACGTGAAATATTTTCATCACTTTTTAGACAGCAATGAGTGGCCAGTGCACACATACAAAGAAATACACATGTTGAGCGGCACTGTGACGCCACAAGCGAATAAGTACTCCATGGCAGCGTTGGCCGCGCCACCGCCGGCATCATTTGTATGATGATTTAGCTGCTTACGTTGGCATTCAAATGCAACGCATCGCTCAGTATCAGCGCGCCGGTGAACAGTTCACTTGTTAGCCATGGCAATGTTCATCATACGTCATGGTGGCCAGCAAACACAAATCAATTGGTGCAGCGCGTCTAAATTGAAAATACAACATACATACACACACACACACACACACACACGCATACAGGGGCATACACGTAATATATTATAAGAGAGTTAAAATGAAAATTTTCACGAATTCAATGAATTATGTGTCGCTGTTGTTGCTTGATGTACCTAACGACTGCGTGGAGCACGTGAGTGAGAGTCCATGCGTGTATGTGTGTGCCTTCAATAAACCTTCGCAGTTGGGAAATTTGCGGTTTCCCTAATGCGTATTGGTACAATCGAATTTCGGTTGAGTTCAAGTCCACCAACAACAATACAACCGCGCTGCCGTGGCCACGCGTGGTCAATCGAAGCGTTGCGTTGAGCTCATGCGAAATCAGTGGGTTTCCCTGAAGTTGCGTAGGTGCTGCTCATTGCCGACGGCAATTGTGCAATCGCCATTTGCAGCGTTGAGGCATTGTTGCAGTATTTTTTTTTTTTTGTGCTGCAAGGAGGAGAGCTGAATTGTTCTAGTGACTTTGTTTGTAATTGTAGTTTCGGTGGGGGGATAATGTGTGTACATATAAAGTTGATTCGCGTTCATTGGAAAAATTGCTTCATATAGCAACTGTCATCGATGGGCTGCCCTCTGGTGCACTTGACTTTTATGAGCTAATTATCGCGAGTGTCAACCGGTTGTGGTGAATGATGGCTGAGCGGACTATAACGTGCTAAGTAGCAATGAAACTGAAGTGACGTTTGCTGTGATTAAGTAGCAATAAATTTACTCTTCTTTCGCTAATAAGCAGCATTACATATTTGAAGAGCCGATTTCACAACTTTGTCAACTAATGCAAATCAAAAATTTTTTAGGTAGCTATACCACAAAATCACACAGACAGCTTGTGAAAAAATTTCGATTGAATTGATCGAATTGAATCGATAATCTTGAAGTTAGCACTAAGCGCAAAATCTTTCTACTTCTTCCCTCAATCTTAATTGGCTGCCTAATACACAAAACGGTTTTGTACTGGTTTATAATAGTATTCCGCTTACAAAGGTGGTCAAATAAATATTTAGCCTAAAAAAGGAAAATGGAATTTGGATTATGGAAAAATGACGATATATTTCTGAACACCTCCCATTAGTACGATAAAATTGACCCAACGATTTCACAATTTCTGAAAAATATTTTCCTATAGGTCTTTATGGCCTCCATGATGCCGATTACTTCCTCATTCGAACCAAATTGCTGTACGGCGTAACAGAAAGAAGCCATATGGAGTCAAATCTTGAGGTGGATGGGACAGCAGTTCGTAGTCTAGTTCGATCAACATTGCTGTGGCGGCGGCGGAGATGTGAGCCGACAAGTTGCCATGGTGGAAAAACACTCTCTTTATACCAATTGCGCAGCTTCACGGCGTCGAATCAGGAAAATAGTAAGCATAGTATAGTCCTGTAACCATTTTACTCCTCTCCAGGTAGTCGATCTAGATCACACCTTTTGAATACCAGAAAACGGTGGTGACTCCTTTGCTTGTTTATAGTCTTCGTAGTACGTTCGCCGGTGAAATCCACTGTTTCGACTGTCTTCTGGTCTTGGTCTCTGGTGTGTACCATATTTCGGCGACGGTCATGAAACAAGAATTGGGTCACCAATCGATATTGCTCCTTTTAATTTTGCTAAAATTAGCAGAGGCGACCGTATAGGGAAGCGGTCAAAACGAAATTTGATGAGTGATAGTATACGAGAACATGCTAAACAATAATAAACTTACGATAGTGGTGCTATCGGGTAGTGAAGTTAAAGCTAAAAACTTATTCAAATCGATCAGTTCCCTTTTAAGAGCTTGGTCTTGGCTGAATTTTCCAACAACCGGATCAAAGTTACCCTCCCAGAAACACCGAGTATGACATGGAATGGGTTCACGGATGCATTAAAAATACTCATAAAGTTCGTCAAATCGTCATTCCCTTCTGTCCGGATCTTGACGAAAATCTGCCAGGGCTTCACCAAGCTGAAGGATACCAGTAACAATATCTCTTTCACACTATTAGTGCTGCTAAGATTACGTCTTTTATAAGGTCGCTCAATCAAATATTGCCAGGTCCAACTTCATTCACCCCGTACCTGCTCATCGTATTTCTATGGTGGTTAATATTCCTTAGTATCATTTTTCTCAAAAATTAATGCTAGAATCAGAGTCAGACGAATGTGTAAATTAAAGTATTCGCAAGAAAGTTTCTGATTCTACCCATCTACAATACTGACCATACTAGAGTGCGAAGGAATACTTATAGCAAGTTTCACCAAGTTGTCTCAATTTCTACTCAAGTTATCGCTTGCACATACAGAGGAACAGACAGGTACTATAAAACCGATTCGGACTCGGAAATCAATTCGACATTCCGATTATTTTGATGTGTAATAAGCCTTTATCTATTTCGGTACAACGTTTGCTTTACTCTTGCTCATGGAATAAGTGAAGCACCATATGAATGCCAAGGTGACCAAGATGCGACTTCCTTTTATCTACATTCACAGTTACAACAATGTATTTTCTGCTTGCTTTAGAAATATCAATGTATTTATGTATAGTATATTTTCCATATATTTTTGAGGAGGCAACAAAAAGATTTTCTTCCAAGTGGTTACAAAGATGAACTGACAGTTACCGATGTCCCTTTTAATACTCTCACTCACTAAATACTGTTTAAATACTCTCTCTCATTCTCTACGTCACTGGTCTATTGTAGCTGTCAAATGAACAATTCATAACATAGTCAATACTATTGGCAATCAAAACATCAACAGACTGAAGAACAAATCGCCTGAAGTACAAATTGACAGGGCGGCTTAAGGACGAAAATAGATAATAGTAGATGTAGAAAATATTGTTAAGCTCTACCATACAAGAAGAGAAGAATAAGGCAAGAGTACATTTACATACACAAAAGGAAATATTACAGACTTGCAGGCAGTTGAAAAGCCAACAAAGTTAGTGTGAGTGGCAGAAGAGAGCCTTTAAGTCGTTTGGGCACGATTGCAACTCATTGATTGATTTGATTGATGAACGATGATTAGTAGTCGAAGACACTTTTGATTTATTGCAATTGACAAAATTTCAGTTTGCCGCTGAACAAATACTAAAGTGGCATTAAATATGTGACATGTGTTGGGAATTTTTATAGTCTGGCATAAGGTATGGCATAAGGCATGGAATATATGAATATATGCTGATCACATGTACTACTAGACGCTTTAAAGTGTTTTTGGAACAATGAATTATTGATGTTTGATTTAATAACATATAGAATGAGCAAATCATTTTGTCCATGATTAGTTCGAAAATGAAAGGAAACAAGTTACTTAAACTACTCAGTCTTCGTGGCAGGAGGGAATTTTATACTGCTACTTATGGAGGATTATTTGACAGAATTTTTTTCCATTTATTATCAGAAAAACGCCAAAGCTACACGTCGAAAATGTTGTGAAGCCTCTGTTTAGGAATTTTTTATATTCTTGGTAGATGAATTTCTCGATGATATTCTTGGTAGTAATTATGATGAATGACCGTTGAGTTTGGAGATAGTTACTACTCTGAAGTTATCAAAGAAAAGGGTTCGACATTTCGTTCATGAAAATTTTAGTATGCGAAAATTCTGTGCAAAGCTCACGAACTATCGATTCGAATCTGCAGAAGTTCCTAAATATTAGGTCACTGGAAAAAATCGCCGAAACTTAATAGTTCAAACTTTGTTGGAAATATCGTACTGAAATTTACACGAATAGTGCCTGCATCGTGTGTTTCCCGTAAAAATGGTTGTTGCTATTAATTATTAATTGCTAGTCATGCGCACTTTTTTTGGTACCCTTGATTCCGTTTTGGTAATTTTAATGCCAAAATCCATCTTTCCACGCCCTGGAAGGTCAATTGCCGAAAATATCGATAAAATAATGGAAATCGGGATTTCCGTCCGTCATGTAAGCACTGTTTCGAATACCCAGAAGCTAAGCATAACACAAACAACATAAAAAAACATTATGTTCCAAATTTCCAATCAACGTCATGCGAAAGCGGTTGTAGTCGAATCGTCGGTGCAAACGATAGCTGAGCCAGGATGGAAGGTTAAGAACGTTTTGGTATGTGTTTGTTGGGATTGGTAGGACAGCTGCTCTCCTACGGCCACACTCTTAATTCGTACCTGACTTTCAACAGTTGGACCGTCTGAGGGAAGTAATCGCTTAGAAGCGACCTCCTTTGGCCAATAGGAGATTGTTTTCCATCAGGACAAGATCGGGACACACATATAGATAGCGACTCGTCAGAAGCTGCGGGAGCTTAGCTGGGAGGTTCTTATGCATCCATTTCATAGTTCGGACCTGGCATCAAGTCATTACTACCTGTTTCTTTAGAATCAATCTAAACCTTGGAATAGAACTATCTTATAATAGTATTATTTAATTCTCTTAAGTTAAGTCTGTATCACGTATTATAGAATAGAATATTATAGAAGATGTCTCAACAAAATGAAATGACAATATTTCAACTAGTATTATGTCATCAGCTAGTAAAAATTATGACTGTTTTAGCTGCCCACAACACCAATATGATATATATAGCGACTTGTGTGAGTTATGGTGATCCTAATATAAACATCTCGAACATATATAAAAATGTGGTAAGGAAACTAAGAGAATCCTGTCACAGTTTCGTCAAATAGTGAATGTTGTCATTCATTTACAAAATTTTTATACTCTCGCAACATGTTGCTACAGAGATTGTTAGTTTTGTTTGCCTAACGGTTGTTTGTAACATTTACAACTAAACGAGTTAGATATAGACATATATATATATATATATATATAAATGATCAGGATGAAAAGCCGATTTGAAATCCGAGTGACTGTCTGTCCGTCCGTCCGTCCGTGCAAGCGGTAACTTGAGTACATCTGCCACGCCCACAAAATGTCATTAATCGAAAACAGATAAAGTGTTTTAACTAAGCAGCAAATTAAGACATAAACGTATAATTTCGTATATAAGATCCTAAAGATATAAGATCCTTCGTATATAAGATAAAATGAGTGAAGTCGGATAATAACCACTCCCACCTCCCAGACTAAATAAACTACATAAACTACTAGAAGTGCGATAACTCGCTGAAGGAACACGTTAGAATCATTAAATCGAACAGAAAATATGATACGAAAGGGTTGCTTAGGAATAGTGTAAAGCATTTGTGATGGGTGTGCATCGCCCACTTTTACGAGAAATCCCATATCTCAAGAACGCATTAACTGGTTTCAACAAAATCAGGTCCGTGACATTTTGTTTGCATTCTATGTCACGCTGTGAAATGGACGAAATCGATAAAAATCGCGCCTACTTCCCGAAGTAGGGAACTTTTCACCGAAGATAACAAATTTTAGGACCTCAGTACTCCTATCTGACATTTAATCGAAAACCTGTGATCGGGAAACCTGTGAGATATTGTAATGAAATTGGAGGATTGACTTTCCATGATAACAGCATGCTCTGGTATCAAAAATGGGGAAAATCGGATAAATAATTCTCCTAGCCCCCATATACCTAATATATGGATTTTCAACCTTCCTTGCGATATATATGTTATAATTTGGTATATAATATAATATAGTATAATATGGTATAAAGTCTACCATATATAGCGGTCAATATAAGAGTTATCTTTTTGAAATTTAAAGAGCGTCTCTTTCCGATAACAGTGTGTCCATGTGCCTAAAATGGATGAAATCGGGTAAGCACTTCCAAAAGCCCCGATGCACCTAATATACGGGTTTTTTAAAGTCTCTCGGTAGACTTTATACCATATATTTCCATTAATATGTAAGATATCTTAGCAAAATAAAGTGAACGTGTAATATCGGATATACCATAGTTTACTGCCGAAAATGTGTGAAATCGGTCTACGAATTATCCCAGCTTCCATATACTACATTTAATGATTTTCGCTAATCTAGCAGACTTTATGCCGAAAATGTCGGTCACTGTGTTAGTTACCTTCACAAAATTGTCTGAAAACATGTTCCCTAATATTCTTGAATAATCAAAGGAGTTAACATGATCAGTGCAGGATTTCCTCTATCTCAAAAATGCCCAATATAAGAATTACTGAATGCACCTGATATTAAACCGTTTATGTTGGTCAATATTTGTGATATTTTAATGAAATTAAGTGGATATGTTTTCTTAAACACAATGTGTTTTCGCGAAAAATATGAAAGAAATTAGTCTAGATCATGGTCTAAGCCGCTTATTCCTAATATAAAACTTTCCTTTTCTCTGGTCGACTTTTTCCTCATGTATCCAATATATTTATTAAACCACTTTGGTTGAGTTCATATCGCATATGTCACTTTTGAGTTAATTTGGCAGATTTTAATATAAATATCCCTGCCACGAAGCAAAATATAACAATGAAAGTACATGATTCTATGGCCTGTAAGTCATGTTAATAAGATACTAAATATGATTACAATCCATTAAAGACTTCGTCGGATAATGAATGTTCAATTCTTCGGCAACATTTTTTAATATAAAGTTGTGCCAGCACCTGAAAGCATTTCACCGCCTCTGACCCTTGCACATTGTGAGAGTATAAAATGTTCGGTTACACCCGAACTTAGCCTGTTGAACCGAACTTGTATAGTTGTTTTGTATGAAAATTTATCAACACTCGGAAATATTTTCTCGCCTTTGAGCCTCAAAAATTGCGAGATTATACTATGTATATATGAACTGTATGAGAGTATATATGAACTTAGCCCTGCCTTACTTACTCTACTTGAAATCGAATATTTTAGAGTATTTACCAGAAAGGTAGCCAGTTTGTATAAAGAGAGTTGAATAAAAAAATCAAAGAATTTTTCGCGAATTGTATCACAAAAGATTCACTAATATTACCAAGAAAGGCAAATAATATGCTAGACGAGAAAATAAAATATCTGAAGTAGATATTACACGCATTTATTAATGAGTTAGATGAAACTTGCTTTATCGGACGTTCGACTTGAAATTTTAGCTGTGGGTTCGTGGCAGCAGTATTTAGCAACCTAAGTACAATATTTTGTTTTTATAAAAAATCTCCTGCTTCTATTTTCTGTAAACAATCTGTTTTTACAAGTCTTATTTAGGTATATTTTCGTGTCATTATATGACTGCTTCAGCGTCTTTATTTTCCAATACATTGGTAATGTTTTTGGCTCTATCTCACGAAAGGCTTTCTCTACATTAACTGAAGTGCTTGATCCATTTATGAATTATTCCGACAAGGTTGGATAGGATACGCAATTTTTATATAAAAAGCTACTTTTCATACAATCAATCTGAGAGCATAAAATGGAGTAATTTTCTGTTAGTGGTGGTATTGGTGGTTACTTAAAAATTTTTCGAATTCAGCGATTTTTTCCTTTTTACATTATTTTTCTTGCGTTTCCACAAATGAACTTTCCATGTCTTTTATGCTAATTATTTTTCTTGCTCAGTTTCATCTAAAACGCGTCAATGCTTACCATTGTTCGAGTGCGCAAAACTGGCACTTTAACAAATGAATTGGCAATTGACGCATTTGGCAGCACTGAAATCAATTTCTGCCTGCATAATATTTCAACGAGCAGCATGTTGACTGTACTAACATCCAAACACCCAAACAACCAAATAACCAAACAAACCGACATGTGTACAACAGGCAAGCATGTGGATGAGCAGCACACGATTGTCGTCTTTCATTTCATTCTCCAGTTGTAACACTGACTAACACTGCCAATACTGCTGCGGGAAGCGCCGCGCTTGTCGAAGGTGATCAATCTTGGCGTCCACTCCGTTTTATGTGCGCTTTCACACTCGCTTCTTGTGTTGGCTCTTTATAAAGCTTTGTGTGTGTATGGGAGTGTGTGTGTGTGTGCGGGTGCATATGTGTCACACAATGGCATTTCGTATGGTTTATTTACGCTATAAAATGCATTGAATAAAAGTTATTTACAATTCCACGTCACTCATACGCCATGTAGCACGCGCGCCATGCGCCAAGTTGTAGCAAAAGGTGTTCGTTAGCGCACAAATTCACACACACGCACACACAGTCACATGCACACATACAAATTCAATCCGCTGTCTTTGACGGTGAATTGAATCAAATTCAATCGCTCTTTTTATCGCGTAAATCTCATCAATTGAATACTTTTATGTTATTTATTCGTTTTGCAGACATTTTCATACATTAAATTGCATTGAGTTGGCTTTAAAAGCAATTCGCACCATAAATAAACACAAGCATAAATTCTGTTATTCTCCTTAAGCAGAAACGGAAATAAGTTTGCGCCGTCAGTCACTGTCTTGACAGTAGTCAAGCGTCCAAATATCCAACGGCTGCGAGCTGGAAGGTAATTCTATTTTCCACCTGCCAACCAAGGCGGACAGACGGCCGCTGCAGCCTCAGCTGTCTTTGCTTCAATATTTAACTTTGTGCACAAACAAATGGTCGGAGCTGTGGCAAAGGAAGACGCAGACGCGCAGCAATGTGGAAAGTTTTTCATTACGAGAAATCATTACGGCAACAGTGAGTGTTGCACTCACACAAACCCCGAAACATATATATTGATGAAAAGCGCATAGTTTTTCGCTGAGAAATCTCAATACCAAGACATTTATTGTTTTCATAGCTGCCGCAGCTTAAGTTTTCTATGATCAGTCACTTTTTGTTGGTTTTAGAGATGAGGGAGGCGTAGTTTACAAATCAAACCAAATGTTTTTTTTTTTTTGGTTTCTAGGTAATATTTTGCATTCTCCATGCTGTTATACTCTCGCGATATGTTGCAATAGAGTATATTAGTTTTGTTCACCTAACGGTTGTTTGTAACACCTAGAATTGATCGAGTTAGATACACACATATATATATATATATATAAATGATCTCGATGAAAAGACGATGAAATCCGAGTAAATGTCTGCCCATCCGTCCGTCCGTCGGTGCCAGCGATAACTTGAGTAAATAGCAAGATATTTTGATGAGACCTGGTACACGTGTTCTCTGTCACCATAAGACGGTTGATAATGCAGATGGGCGTAATTGGACATCAGTCACGCCCACAAAATGTCATTAATCGAAAACCTATAAAGTGCTATAACTAAGCAGCAATTTAAGATATAAACGTGTTATCTGATACAGAAAATCGTAGTGGGTATGGCTTCTTTGGTTGAAAATTTTTTCAAAAGTGTTTAGTTTAAATGCACTTTGATTCCATAAATTTTGCTAGATCGCACATATTTCCAGAGTCAGATAAGTAATTCATTTGATTTATTGTTTTATATTGATAACTTTATCTCGAAAGAAATTCTTTGGCGGCTTTTTCAAAATTTTGCAAGGTTATTGGACCGTCGTTAAAGTTTGTGGATCGTGCTAAAAGTAGTAAACAAGGTAAGGTAAGGTAAACAAAGGTGGTGGACCTCGCTAAAGATAAACGAAGAGGTCATTGACCTCCAGAAGTGTAGTGGATTGCTCTAAGCGTAAACAAAGAGGTCAGAGGTTTCTCAATTTTATGGTACAGTTTTGCTTTTACAATCTCCCATATACCGTATATTTGGACCTCGTTGCCTATGACTGAGTTTTTACCGAAAATATCGGTCACTCTGTTATATATATTAGTGAAATTCATAATAATGTGCCCTTGTGCCGAAAATGGGTAAAATCGGCTAAATACTTCCATTAATATACATTCATACATTATATTGTATATTCATACATTAATATACATATACTTTCAAGTTATATTCCATATACCTAGAATAAAATTTTCGGACTTCCGGTTGACTTTATACCGTATATTTTAGTCAATCTGCGAAATATCTTAATAAAATTCAGATAACGTCTTTTTCTGGTAATAATGTATCCTGGTGCGAAAATCTATAAGATAGCGGTGGTACTTCCCCTAACCTCCATATACCTAAAATGAGAATTTTCAAAATTCCGTGTATAACGGTCAATATGTAGGATGTCTGAACTGGCATAACCCTTTAAAAAAAGTGACACACCAACTAAATTTTTCAGATATTTTAAGTCCTTTTATGGTCTTGGCTCCGAGCATGACCAATACATGGTATTAATTGTTCGACACTATATTTGAACTACAGTCTATAACATTAAAAAAAAAATCAGAGTACTTAAAATTTCTCCCTTCGCCTGAAGTAAAATATTGATACATAAGGAAGCTGGGTACTTAAAATTGCGTAAAGCGGACTTCGAAGTATGAAAAAATTCCTGAATACTATCTGGATTAGAATTTAAAAGAGCAAGGCATCTCAAACCAAGCTCAAACTTGTAACTTGAGTAATTGATAAAAAAAGAGAAAGGAAGCTAAAGTATTTTTATGTACATATTAAAATTTAAAATTTTGGTTATATTAAAATTAGATATCTTCACTGTAGAAAGTAATCAGCTAAGAACTTTCTTGAAAAAAGTGTAGTCCGAAATATTTTTATTTTATTTTTTTTTTTCGAAGAATCAACCCAACTCCATTTGAAACTCTTTTATCTGAAAATGTATTTGTAGTGTCATATACTATATTCATTATTACAACAGTGACCCTATTTTAGCTGGAAGTTAGGACTTTCATTCATTGCCAGTTCTTATATCGTACGTGTTGTATCTCTTAAAGTCCTATATGGTCAAATATGGTCACTGAACAGACATTGTCGGTGGCTCAGACTCATGAGAAGGGCTACCAATACATTTATAAAGAAGCTACTTCTTCTTTTACTTCTTCTTAAGGTGCAGAGAAACGGTTCTCTTTATATAATTATTTAGTATATCGCGGGAATCATTTTGAATCTTCCGTATAGTGAATACTACGATTATGGGTATTACCATTTAAAGGTGTATATTTTGGAGGATATTAGGGAGAGTTTTCAATAACTCAATTTCGATAAATCTCAACCAATAAGTAACTCAATAACGATTCGAAAAAAAAATTTTCACTGAAATTCTGATGTGCATTATACTTGGCTACAAGACTACTACTTGCTACTCTTTCTAAAAACAATTTATTCGCATTTCAGGAAACACAAATATATCTGATAACTAAAAAAAATCTACATATGCTGCGCTTCATTGAATATACAGCATTACTTGACTAAATACCGAATTGTAGTTTAAGGTAAAGGACAAGTGTGTGACCCAGCTGGCTCCTCTGCCTGGCATTTTACTGGGAAATTCTCTCTTGCGAACTCGCGCTCTTCCGCTCACATGCATATCAGAAAGCTGAGTATTCACCGCAGAGAGCTAACAACTGCAAATTACAGTTATGGGCGCTCTCTGGAGCCCAACTCGCAGACAGCTGAGTCTGCAACACGTGGAATCTGCAAGCGCATCGTATGACCCATGCGGCACCTACATACACACATATAGATATAGGGTGTATGTGTGCATGAAAATGTTGACGTTTGCTTAGTCTGCTTCTTTTGCTCTTCGAGTCAAAATTGTATTATTACTTTCTAAGCGCTGCCCTGAACGGAGGCATTGATAGGAAAATTGGCCGTTAGTTTGTTTGCTGTTCACATGAGAGATGTTTGTAGTGCACCGCTGTCTTTGTGGCCAACATGCTTTTTGTGTCACACGCTTCGGGCGCTCAGTGTAGCGCGCGTTCGCTTATTATTCCTTTGAAGCAAAAAAAAAAACAAAAAAAAAAAACAAAATCTTTGTTTGCTGCTGTGCTATGTGCTCTGCTGCTGCTTTGCTTTTCCAATGCAAAACAGGTGCAAGAAGTTAGACGCTTGTGTCTTACGGCATTTTGCGCTTTTCCACAATCACATTTATTATGCATCCTTTCTTTTGTTATCCCTATTCGTCCTTCGACATATGCAACTGCACAAACATTACTGTGCTATGCTTATGCAGCTCTAATTCTTATCACTTTACTCACTCCTTCGCTTTGGCCATTAACTTCATTGTTCCTTGTACTCACACACACACACACACACACGAAGCGCACTCGAATTTCATAATTCATTCAAAAGTTTTTGGCTCATTGATTGATGCATTGCAGCGCAGAAAATTTGCTCGCTCGCCTCATTGTATGGCGCTGCGATTTAGTTTCGGGTTCCGCCCCCCGAGCCACTGCCTTGCCTTCCGCATGTATACACGCTTTTACTTTCCGGCGAAATTTCGTGTGTGTGTGTGTGTGTGTTTCATATTTTTTAAGTTTTATTTTTATGCGCGCTGGTTGTTGTTGTTGTTTTTTTTTTGCTTTGCAGCACAATAAAATGGCGTTGGAAATAGAAATTCAATGTTTTAATATCGACTTTTGTGCTTCGTATTTTATTTCATGTATTTTCAATATATTTTATTTGTATGTGTAGGTGCGTGGGTGTGTGTGTATGTGCGAGTGGCTGAGCGCGTGTAGTGAGTGAATGGCTAGATGGATAGTTGGCAGAAATTGTTGAGCGGGAAATTGGGAAACCAATGTAAAGCAAAGTGAAATTTTCACTAAAAGAAATTATAAATTAATGGTTATCCTTGTGACCTACTTGGCGTGGCACGGCGCATTGCCTCTGCTGCCTTTTCTTCCACCAACAATATATACACGCCTCTACTGCTCGGTGGTGCTCGGAGCAATTGTTGGTTAAGTGAAATATTAAAGACCGCTAAAGGAGCTTCAGTTACTCTACACTTAGTTGACCTCCTTTTATCCTTTTATTCTAATGGCTCCCACATATTTAAATTGGCTGCGATTTTTGTTATGATTTTGCTTGACTTTCGCAGCTGGCGTGTAATGGTGTGTATGTGTGTGGGTGTGTGCGTATTTTACAGCATACTGAGTTAATTAGTTGTGGGCGCTAATTTCATAACAACTCA
The DNA here is from genome assembly GCA_021498325.1 of Bactrocera minax. Lineage (NCBI taxonomy): Eukaryota > Metazoa > Arthropoda > Insecta > Diptera > Tephritidae > Bactrocera > Bactrocera minax. Next base: position 5,700,293 of record JAKEEE010000008.1, on the reverse strand, counting down.
CTTTATTAGCATGGACTCACTGTTTATACACTGCCTGACGCTCGCGTATATATTTCCCTTAAGATTTCGTTGGCTCATTGGGTGAAAATTTTTTGTGTTGCTACAGAGTATATTAGTTTTGCTCACTTAACGGATGTTTGTAACACCTAGAACTAATCGAGTTAGATATAGACATATATATAGATATAGACTATATACTACTATATATATACTAGACTATATATATATATATATGTCATATATGATTGATATATGCGATCAGGATGAAAGACGAGTTGAAATCCGTCCGCCCGTCCGTCCTAGTGATAATTTGAGGAAAAATTAAGATGTTTTGATGAAACCTGGTACGTGTATTCTTTATCAAAGTCAGACGGTTGGTATTGCAGGTGGGCATAATTGGACATCTGCCACGCCCACAAAATGCCATTCATCTAAAAGAGATAAAGTGCTATAATTAAGCAGCAAATTGAGACATAAACGTGTAATTTGGTATAGAGGATCCTAGTAGGGTGGGGCATCTGTGGCCAAAAATTTTTGTAAAAGTGGCCTTGGCACCGCCCCCCAATAGGTCTAATATACATATCTCGGAAACCGTTAAATCTATATCAATCAAACTTGCTCCGACTAAGTTTTTCTAGCATCTCTTCATATACTTAGAAAATGAGTGCGATCGGATAATAACCACGCCCACCTCCCATACAAAAGTTATGTTGTAAACTACTAAGATTGCGATAATTCGTTGAAGGAACACGTCAGAAAAATTAAACCTTGCAGTAAATATGATACGGAATGTTTGCTAAGGAATCCGTGTAAAGTTGTGGTGACGGCCGCACCGCCCACTTTTGGGAGAAATCCCTTACTTCAAGAACACTTCAACCAAATTTGGTATATGACACTATATTTGCATTCCTATGTCACGATGTGAAAGTGGACGAAATCGGATAAAAACCACGCCTACTTCTCATATAACACAATTATAAGTTTCATCTGATCCTTTAACCTAAAAGTAGATAAATCGAGCAGCAATTAAGATATGAAAATCAAAATTTGTACAAATAGTGTTGAATAGACGAAATCGGATTATAACTTTTCCAGCCACTAGATACCCATCTCATTTATTTGAAATCTAAGCAACAATAATCTTTTTTCACTCAAATATGTCGAACTTTGTGCCTGAAAAAGTGTTTCAGTGGGGAGATATTCTTTATTTCTTTAATGAAGAAAAACTCAGATGAAAGTCATCGTATGTTGGTGGAAGTTTATGGTGAACATGCTCTAGCTGACGGAACGAGCCAAAACTGGTTCGTGGTTTGCACGATTTAAAAATGGTGACTTTGGCTCGGAAGGCGAGGAGCTGCAAACATAGCTTGATGCAGATTGTTGCCAAAGACAAGAACAACTAGCAGAATCTTTGGGAGTCACTCAAGCGGCCATTCCAAAACGTTTAAAATCAGTCGGATACATTCAAAAGCAAGGAAATTGGATGGCATATTAATTGAAGTCAAGAGAGGTTGAGAGTCGATTTTGCATAACAGATTTGCTGCTTGAACTCTAGAAAAAGAAGTCACTTTTGTATTGGCTTGTGACTGGTGATGAAAAATGGTGACATAATCCATTACGACAACCCTAAACGCTAAAAATCCCAAGCCAAGCCAGAAACCTGGCCCACAAGCCAAATCAACGGCTATCTTCGCATTTGGTGGGATCAGAAGGAGGTTATAAATTCGGGTGAAACCATTAATGGGGAACGCTACCGACAACAGCTCATCAAATTGACGAGGCAATAATTTTCCATCATGACAACGCTCGGTCTCAGGTCTCATGTTCTGATACCGGTTAAAAGCTATTGCTATATGGAAAACAGTGGCTGATAAGTTGTGCCTCATCCGTCTTATAGGCCAGATCTTGTCTATTCTGACTACCATTTGTTCCGACCGATGCAGGACGCCCTCTTTGGAATACGGTTCACATCAGAACAGGCTATCAAAAATTGGTTTGATCCATTCTTGGCCGCAAATTCGGCGCAGTCTTTTGGGATGGGATCCAAAAATTGCCAGAAGGATGGAAAAATCGTATAGCTTCAGATGAGCAATACTTTGAATAATAATATTGTAAATGTTTTTGTTACATAAACGTTAAAATTAAAAAAAAAAACCGCAAGAATATAGTTATAGACCTAAGACCCCAATATTAAGATAAAACCGCGAAATCACAACAGAAAAATTCACGAAAAGTCCAATATTTTCATGGTATTTGGTTTTTGCACAGTATTTTCAGCTCGTGAATAAAAAATTTTGTACTTTTTTACAGCATAAACGCCATAAACGCGCCATATGTTGGTTAGCAGCTAATGTCAGTAAATTAATGTAAACACACAGGAACTAATGCAAGGGAGCTAAGCTACAAGATCTGGTTGACCAGTTGACTTAATCTCTTTATCTGATTCTTTATCTGTCTTTATCTATTCGAATACTAAAACGTGCTTCCTTAATGAGGTGCTGGAACTATTAAACAGATAGATCGTGAAGGCGATTTATAATGACGTGGATAATGAGGATATCATAATTATAATTAATAAAGGTAAATAACAAATTACAAATAATAGAGGTCGACAGTAATTCCCCAGAAAGCTTGGCTTCATCTTCATTTATACAAAAGTGTGGGAAAATAATATTGTCGGCGTCACTTGTCACTTGTCACTTGTCACTTCAGGATCGTTCGCACTCAAAATAAGAAAAAATTGTTTATTCGCATAACCGTAAGGCCAGAAATGTGCCTTATCACTGAAATTGTGTTGGCGGTCCCGATATATTGTAGATAAGATCAATTGCAATTTGCAATTTTGCACGGCGTTTAAACATTGCTCCTGTGTGTAAGGTTTCGCATGGTAACTTGCCAAAGTACTCTGAATATAAACGACAGCAGGCTCATGTTTCTACCTTCACAACTGGTTTGACAGCTCTTCCTCTAGGAAATTCTATACCTCTACAAAAGCTCTGGACATAAGTAAATCCAAAGCTTAGCTAAATACTAACTGAACTTTATTCTATTTGTACATTTTGTCAAGTGACATTAAATTTCAAAGCTGAATATCCTCCACACATTTAATGACTCTTTTTTCTTAAAGCTCATACTTTGTCCTCCACCAACACACAGCTTAAAGTTTCCATATCTTTTCTTATTTCAGACAGATTTTACTGTCAAAAACTTGTTTCAAAGCTAGATCTTACATATCGTTCACTTTATAGGGCTTACCAAGATTAGGCTTCGAGATCATAGGGAAGTCAAGTATTAAGCCTCTTTTGTTGTTGTTGGAGTGGCAAAAAAATTCCCTAAATAATTTTGAGGAGTGTTATCGAGTTCACAGTCCTTGGTCGGATAAAAATTCGTTTGCGTCTCTGTTACGGTAGTGGGAACTGAGTCCTCTTAAGTATCTTAAGTAAAATATCAGCAATCAAAAACTAATCGTACTGGTAAATTGGAAACTAACATAACATAATAATTGATTTTCTTTCAACTATTCGTGTCGTAATTTCCTTTCTTCTTTCTCTTGGCATCCATAAAATACCAGTGTCTGTCTACTAGTACATAGCACATATAGTTCTTTTTAATGCAGACTTTTTCTGGAGTTAAATTTCGCAAAACCTGAAATAAAGTGAAAAAGTTTTTTGAAAAATGAATTTTAAGATTGTCAGCTAAGGTCTGAGTGTAAGTGCAAGATTCGTCTGCAACATAATTAAGGATATCTATAAATGCATCTATAACTCAAATTCTTAAATATTTGTAACGACCTACCTATGATAAGGATGTAAACAAATGCCAACGCTGCGCTTCCTTGCACTGACCTAACCTACGAGGTGTGGAGTTAAACGCCACGAACCATACCAAAATAATCATAACGAAAACAATAACAATAACAATAATAAGGGACGGATATAAGCAATGAGAAAAAAAGTGCTAATAAGAAAAGTGACAGGAAGGATGACAGCGGCGACAGAGAAAGAAGGAGAGAAAGCCGACAAAACGTGGCGTGGCACACAGAGAGCGCCAGAGAGCATAAGAGAACCCATTTGCGGGAGCTCATTGTATTAAGCTGCCTCGGAAGTTCAGCTCGAAACAACAATAACAATAACATATATATTTCACTGAGCACACGTGCATATTGCCGATGCCACACGTTGCCATGAAAACGAGATGCTGCACTCGCTCGCAATTTCGCGTGCTCTGCTGGAGATGTGGAACGTATTCGGTGTAGCGACGACAACTTCGGCTGTCTGAGGTCAACTCTGTGTGGTTGCAAGCAGCCAGCAGCTGGAGCTGATAAAAATAACACACCCATACAGATAGCGGTACATGTAAGTGCGCTCGGCTGTATCTGTGCATGTGTGTGTATGTGTGCGCGTGTGTGGCAAACAATTTTGCGAATCAACGAAATAGCGAAACGTTCATTTCATCCGATTAATGTGAGTCAGTCTTCGCGTGATTTTTACGTAGTGCGGTACGCAAAGGCGGAATGAGTTCCATTAACGGTGCGAAGCGTAATTTTCCGGCTCAATTACATTCTGGCAGTTGAAATTGTAGCGGAAAAATCGTTACGAGCGTAAAAAAAACGAAAAGTTCGAACGAAATACGTGTTAAGGAATGCAACAAAGTGATTTTACATTAAACTACAGTTATAAAAATCGTAATAGTAAATCGAAATCGAAATACAATTAGTGTGTAGTGCAGTGCAGTCTACCCAGCATTTAATGTATTTATAGTCAAAAGTCTAAAATGCCATTTACTGCATATACGGCGCGAGTACTAAATTTCTTCGCCATACTCGCTGTGCTGACATTTGTTGTTGCTGCAGCAGTTTTCATTGGCCGTTACATAGAGCGTTCAACAGTTTTGTATGTGCATAATTTGGAGTTGCCGATGAATTGGAAGCACCCAAAGGAGTTGCTATAAATGGACAAGTCAATACATATGTTTACGTATGCTTACGTACATACATATATACGCGTGTGAAGTAAGTAGCGTGTAGAAATCAAGTAATGGGGAAAAATTATATTATAATTTTAATTAACAAAAATAAAATAAGTTAATAGGAAAAATGTATATTTTGCAATTAAACAAAATAATTATGTTAATATTATTATATATTTCTTAAATAATTAGCTTATCAATTGTAGTCAATAAATTAAATATAAATATAAATAAAATATACAAAATATTAAAAAAAAAAAAGATTAAATAAAACTAATTAAGTTAAATATAATTAAAATAAAGTAAAAATTTGTTAAATTTTTACATATAATTAAAAAAAATAGAGGAAATAAAAAAAAAGAAAAACATAATAAAGTTTATAATTACAGTAAAGTAAAATACAATAATTGAATAGAAAAATAAAAATAAAAAGAAATATATAAATTCAAATAAATTAAAAATATATAAGATGCGGTAAAATAAAATTACACAAAATAAAACAAAATTAAAAATAAAAAAAAGCGAATTTAAGGAAATAAATATATAGCATTAAATTTTAATTAATTAATTACTTAATAAGGTTTGAGTAAGATTAAAATATAATGAAAAACAATAAATGAATAAAAGGAAGTAAATATAAAACAATAATGAAAATTTAATAAAATTAAAAAAATAAAAAATTTTAATAAAAAAAAAGTTTAATATATTTAAACCAAGATTTTTTTTTATTAAATAAAAAAATAAGTTAAAGCTGTTCGGGTGAAATACATTAGGCCGCTAATAAATAATAAAACAAAAGAATTTAATTAAATAAAATATAAATTTGAAGATCTCTTTTCGATTAAATGAGTTATAATAACATGTTACTAAATTAAGTGAAATAAAAATAAAAAATAAACATTAAATAAAGGACATTAAAATTATTTAAAATATTTTCAGATAAGACATTTTTACGATATATGAAAAATTAAATTATTTTATTGAAACATTGCAATAGCACATTTCATATAAAATAAAAAAAAAATTATTAAATAGAAGAAAGGAAATTTGTCTAAAAATATTTACATAAAATAAACAGAAAAATATAAAAAATAAAAATATTTGAACTAAATTAATTAATTTCCGTAGGATCTAAATTATTCAATCATTTTAATTTTTTTTTTTTAACAACGAAGAACTAAAATTTAAAATGTATTTAAAAAGAAATTAAATTTTAATAAAAGTGTAGAAATATTTATCGATATATTATCAACTAGAAATTTATTTCAATATAAACTTATGTAAATTTCAATGAATTAAATTTAGTTAAACAATTAAAAGTTTAGTATTGTTAATTTTGTAGTTTTTCAGTAAATTACTTCTAAAAGTCTCTTCAATGTATAAACAAGTCGAAAAAAGTATATTAGACAAAATTACTTAATTTATTAAACAAAAGATTAAAATACAAAAAAAAAAATTATAATAATTAAACACAAGATAAGAACTTAAAGAAGTAAATAAATTAAAAAAAATCTTATTAAGGGTTTTTCAAAACTAAATATTAGTAATTCAAATATTTTTAAATAAAAGGAATTTAAATTAGTGATTTGTGTTGAAAAATCTGCATTTCCACAGGCCTCAAAACAACTCAACCGTAACTAACTAAAGAAATTCATATAAAATACAGCTTATAACTCTGAGTGTTGTGTAATTACTACTCGAGAAAAATGTACCAATGCAAAGCTTTGTATTAGCTAAATGTGGATAATCTACATAAATGAGAGTGTGCCAGAAACAAGCGGCATTAAGTGCAATAAAAACGACCTACGCGGTGAATAAAAAATTTAATTGCGTATAATCTCATGCAATCAACAGCGAGCAACGCACTCATATTAATGGTAAGTGCGGTGCAAATGAAGATGTTTTAAGCACAGACACACACACATATACATACATACATATATTATAGGTACATACAAAAACAGTTTGTTTTTATTGATTACATAGCGGGCGCAAAGCAGTGATGTATGAGAGTAAGCACTTGAAAGCGAATGCTGACGATAAACGCCGGGCATACTTATAGGCGCTCGAAGGCGCCAAAGCCACTTCACGAGCATAAACATAGCAAAGGATGTGTGATGCAAAGAAAAAACCAAGTATGTGCATCTATTGAGTGTGTGCAATGAAGTGTGTCCGTGTTAGTGCTTACAAGGCTCATCAATGGCCCGCATCTATGGCGTATCATTTGATTACAGGCGCGCGAAGGACATGCATGCGCCATCACATGTGAGTGTGGCTGAGTGTGCGTGTGTATGTGTGTTGAGGCGCATTTATATATGTTAATATGCTGTGTCTGCCACTTCACCTATATTTGCTTCTCTACCATTCTGTGGAAATTGTTATTAGTAAATTTTTTTAGATCACAGACGTGCGCGCCTCTTCATACAATATATGTATATGCTTTGATCAAGAAAGCTGCGGGTGCCCTTGCAAAGCAGACCAACAAACTTAAGTGGATCCTTCTGTTCGGCACTTTAATACTACAGCTCGGTAGTGCAGAGTGCTTTTCGCAAGTATGCGACGTTCAATGCCAGCAAACACGACTCAACCAATTTCCAATTAAGGCAACACCAAAGTGTGTACCCATATATATATTTAGTGAAAATATCGCTTTGTTATACCATGCAACCCTTTTCTATTTGCTTCTATTCTAGTATCTTCCATTTATCCGCTAAGCGAGCTCTTTCTTACACACACGTCTGCTTTATCAGGTTATAATTCACTTTTAAAAACTTCGAAAGCGATGACAATTGTTGTTGTGATGTCACCTTGTTGTTGTATTGCTGAGATGTTGTTAAGTGATATCCTTTGGTGTATTTTTGTCCATGGCTAAAGAAGTGAAGTCTAATTTGGTGCGCAGAATTCTCTTTTCTTGTTTTCTTTGCCTCCTTTATCTGAGTTGATTATGTTTCCTTGAAGGCCTTCTTCCGCACGGATGGCACCCTCACAATGTCCCAGGCAACCCTTTTGTAGTTTTATTTAAGTCATAAGCAGACACCATATTGATTTAGGTAAACGCATTCCTTAACACACTCACACATGTGCGCAATTTGAAATATTTGTGGACTAATACTTTGAGATACAATGTTTTCCGCTTAATTGGCACATGTGTCAAGGTCAAACTCGTTGATTTGCTTATTAAGTTAATAAAAACGTTTCTTTTAAATTGCTCAAATATATATATTGAAAGAAATTCAATCTCTTTCTTGTTATTTGAGCAGTAAATTAACGTTATAAAGTAGCTATACATGTGAGTTACCAATTTGAGTATTACAAAGCAATATTTTTTTATACCATGTACCGCTTGAGTTAACCGTAAAAATATTGCTCAGCCCATTAATGTAGGACTTTTTCTGAGAAAGAAATATTTATATTATATATTAGAGCTATACTTTAATTGAAAACCAAGTTTCTCCCACTTGCTGGAAATATGATTAGCACCAAATTGTCAAGAATTAGTGGAGCTTATTATTAGCGGAGCGCAGCTCCACTTTATATCGCTATAAACATAAGTTGTCAATACCATAAGAATCCATTAAACATGTCATGGATATGTCAATGAGATGGTGGGGAGACAGTGGAGGACATTCACAGCTTTATTGTCCTTCCAAGCAACAACAAATTAGTCAGCACTTTGATCTTTGGTTACTCATAATTCATTAAACCCTTCAGTAAATCATTTTATATACAAATGTTCTTCAGGTCCTTAGATCTGTAGTTTATCACTTTACTATTCGCTTGTACTGTAGCCTAGCAAAAGTCTCTTTATTTCCTAAATGGATTTATCTTGTAAAAGTCCTTGAAGTAAAAAATGTGATCATAGCTCTTTGAACTCCAAACGAGAATACTGCTAATGTGGTTTTTGAATATGATTGTTGTGTTTTTCTACGCATTGTCTCTCATTGCACAGACGTATATATATATTTTCCACAGTTCCTAGGTGGAACATACGTAGTCCTAGGTAATACATGTTGCAAACATTTTTGGAAAGATTTATGGCATAAAATTAATAATTGGGCGGGGACATTTACTCATCAATATCCGATTCCCCGTCGATCACTAATTCATGAGAATAATCACAGTGCTTCAAGAACAGACCTCAAAAAATCTATCATATTCGGCATGAACCATATATGTATTATATTGAAATGGAAATTCTGAAAATGTTCCACTAAGAACGGTTTACGCCGACCTAAAGAAACCAACTCTACGAAATTTTATTCCCGATATATATATATATATATATAAAACAATTGCTACAAATATTTTATTTAAAATCTCTTCTAAGCTGTCTCGGCATATCATTGCAGAACATAAAGGTTGGACTTCCGCAGTAAAAATGTGAAAAAAAAACTCTTGGCAATAGAAAGGTGATTCTTTAGTCCTGGTGAATATTTAAGAGTACTTCCAAAATATGTTTGGTCTATATTAAATCTAAAATTATCACAGTAACTTGAAAACCGTAAGCAATTCAGCAACTTCATCTTCGAAACCTAACTTGGCCAATCAACAAATTGACTGAAAGAAAGAGGAAGGGATACCAGATGTAAATATTGACTTTGACAGCCTCATCTATCTTGAGATACAAAGAAAACACGTTTTTCATCAAACGAATTCATAAATACTTAGAATGTGAGCGGACTTCCGTTTGTAATAAGACCTAACATGATAGGTCGCCTGGAGGAAAGTTGCAAGAACTAAAAAAAAGTTTTTTTTGAATATTTATTTATGGAAGAACTAAAATTATCAAAATATCGATAATTATATTTATTTGTACCAAACTATATCGAAATATCGATATTTTATCGATTATCAATATTTTTACGATATATTGAAACATCGATATTTCTAGATGTATAGAAATATAGTGACATCCTCGTCCTATTTACACCGATATTGTTATATATAACGATAAGATATTTTCTATATAAATCTATATTTTCTTCGTGTCCTCATTTCTACGTTTAAAAGTTCACAAAATAGAAATCTTTACTACCAAAAGCATTTAAATGCAGAGAAAGGTGTAAAGTTTTTGATATTGATATAGATATAGATATTGCTTAAATGTTTGTATTTTTTAAACCATATTGAACAAAATGTCTTTCAGAAAGTGCCGAAAATTTCCAATACTCTTTGCAAGTTCCAATGCCAAAGCGAGCCATTAAGCTAAGTTATAACTTATTAGTTGTATACAAATAGCGCTAGCTAATAGAATGTATATATATGTATATATAGGTTCGAATAAGCCGTTGTTTGTTCCAACTAAATGTTTGCAATTGCGCCTACAACTCTTTAGCCGCTGACTTTCTCTTCGTTTGTTTTTGTTTTTGTATTGTTTTTGAATGCTGTCGCTTTCGCTTAACTCGCGGGCAATCGAATGTTGTAATTAATTAATTGCAAATTGTTGACTTATGTTTGTGTTAGTTTTCGGCTGTGTTGTTTTTATTATTGTTGTATGACCTCAACAATTTTGAGCATTTGATTATATCAATCGGCCAACATTCTAGTCATTGTTGTTGTTATTATTGTATTTTTGTTTTCGCCAGCCGTTGTGCGCGCCGTCTACTTTTAATGACTTGTCTCTTTGTTTGCAGGATTTCATAATTATAGCAGCCCCCAGCGTTAATAGCTTGTGATATTTACAAAACAAATATGTGCCTAAATATTAACGCTTGTTTCCCCACATATTTCTTTGTGTATGTGTGTGTGTTTATTTGGATTCTCGTTTTTGTTTGGCTTATCTTTGTTAAGCTTGTCGGAAGATTTGCTTGAGGGCGATAACTTAAGTGATAACTTTTGAGTCAAAGCATTTTTGTTTGACTTTTTGCTATGCATCATTACACTCACCGCATAGTTTAGGAAAGGATATCACTTAACCTTGGTAAATGTGTTTATTCTAATTGCATAACGACCAATTTATAAACACTTGTGTACTGCCAATACTGAAAACATAATATTACAAGTAATATTACAATTATGCTGTTAACCACTGGGATCAAATTATTATATTGCGTATATGGGGGCCTGAAGAAAGTTTGCACCGATTTCATCCATTCCTGACGTCAACTATATTTTGGTGAAGAAAGTATTTCCACTTAACCTCACTGCATATTGACCGATATATATGCCATTTTATCAACCGGAACGTCGAAAATTCTTACATTGAGTATACTGTGGCTAGGGGGCTAGTCTGAACTGATTGCATTAATGAAGATGCATGAAGTTCGTTAGAATAACGAAAATCATTATAAAATATATAGTATATGAGAGCTGCGGTAATTCATGGACCGACTTCACAATTTTCGACACCAAACTTCAATATAACAAAGCAAATATATTAATTTAATTTTGTCACCTGTCATTTTAAAGTCAGTTATAGATATGAAAATTATTATACCATTTATATGGGGGCTAGGTACTGAACCGATTTTAACAATTTTTAATTCTGGACCACGTTATTAGTAGAAAAAGAAAGTGGACATAACATTAAGATATTTTCGAAAAAGGTTACACATAGGCACTAAGGTTTCCATATACGGTGTCTGAGAACCTCGAAAGTTATAGTCCTATATCGAAATATTTTAGATAGTAGCACACATTTATTGGATGTACTATGCGTAAATTTTGATTCGGATATCTTCCTGATGTTTTATTTATCTATTATAAAGCGTAGTACGTAAAGTAGGCGTATAGTAGGTCATTATTTTCAAAATTTAGCATCAGGATGTCAAAGTAATATTATGTGAGAAATTTTGTTCAATATGGCGGAATAGTTGCTGAGATAAGAAACCTCATCTAAGGGTGAGAGGTATCACATATGACTTCTGAATTTGGAACTGATCCATGATCTATTCTATTATCCTCACCATTAAATTTTGTGCTTCCGATTAACTTGTTGGTCAATAATTGCCTCAGTTTTAAAGATATTTTAGTAAAACCTTGCATGCGATTATAAACGGTGTTACTGTCTTGGAATAACCGAAATCGGTTCACAATAATATATAGCTCCCATATAATTGAAGCTGAGTTCTACAGTTTTCCTCTATAACTTGTAAACACTCTTGCGTTAAACAATTTCTCTAGTTGTGCGGCTATATCTTTTGACCTCATGTGTCCTTCAACGCAGTACGCATCACCACTAAGCCAAGGCCTCTGATGTAAACATCTCCAAATTATACATGTTTCATCGACATTGTGCCATATCTCTTCTCTTGTACTGCTGTACATAATAAACACTTATCAATTCATAAGAATACAAACCAAGGCACTTTTGAATATGGAAAACCCCACAACCCCTTTGGATTTCGCAGCAAACAAAAGAGGATGTCAGGGGCATCCTGTACCAACGAGTCGCTGAAAACAATTACGTAATTGTGCACCTGGAATTGAAAATAATTGCTTCGCCCGAACACTTGGCCGCCATTAACGGCATACTATGCATGCAAGCACTCGCACGCACACACACACATACACAAATGCACCAAGTGTCGATTGACATTTGAACTGATTGCAAATGAAAGTGAAAGTGAATGTGAGAGCGAAGCTGAAAGCGTTGTAGATTTTAATGATTTCATGAAACCGTATCGCCGTGTGCGCGACACACTCGCTGAATATTTGGCCAGTCCAAAAAGAGAGGAAAAAAATATAGAAAAGCGCTAGCAGATTGCAATTATTCATGCGAATTTGAATTTGTGTGCTGTGCGTGTGCGTAAGTGTGTGTTTATGAGAGCGTTTTGTCGTCACTTGCGCGCTGAATTCATTAACACGCCAATTGAGGTGGAAATTTAATTCGCTTTGCTTTTAGCGAATATTTAGGCGCGTGATTTTGTGCACGCGATATTTGCAACTGAATATTCAAATTTTATGCAAACACACTACAATGGCGTTAGGAAAAATTTTGCAATTGTTAGGCAATGTGGTCGGGACGAATGGTTGGATTGTTTCAAAGAAGCGCACATATATGGAAAGCCAGGTTGCCGATTTTATTTGTTTCTGGAGAAGTGAATATCAAAGGATGGATTTTCAATTATCATAGTATTATAGTATTTTAATATTTAATATTTATTTTTTGAAAATTTATATATTGTATTGAAGTTTTTTAGAATTTCATAATTATAGCCTCATTTTTTTTGATAGGGTTGTAAAAAATTTTGATGCATAATTTTCTTAGACGATCTTTCAGTACTCGTTACAAATAGCTAAATCGGACTAAAACTATACCCATCTTTTTTCTATATTGAGTGCTAGTATAATGTAGATTTTTCACCCAATTGCAAAAATATTGAGATTAGTAGATTATGAAACAGTGTTAGGATTTTACTTGGTCCCCTTTTATGAGCATATTAGTCTCTTTTATAGAGAAAAATTGCAGGATAACATTTTCATTATCAAAGAATGGATTTATAACGAGCTTGTGCCTACTCTCTCTAATCTACTAGAAATTAACAAAGTTTTAAATTTTTTAACCGTCAGGTGGCAGAGTACTGTCACAAAAACCTGAAAGTGTTGTAGAGAAGATGCATAGGTGGATGACATTGTTATAAGCATGTGGATTATTGTTATTATTGTTATTATTCTGACAAAATTAGGAGAAAAATGTATAAATTAAATACTCCATAAAAATGTTTTAATTTGCTTATTTAAGAAATAATAATAATAATACATCGATACGAATATATTAGAGTTTGTATACCAAATTATTTACATTTTCATAAATTGTCAGCATAAAAGTTTTGAAATTCAACTAAAAAAGTGAAGAAAAAACGCTTTTATCAGTGAAACATTTGAAACAATTCATGAAAAATAGTTATAATATTAATAATAATTAAGTCTGTATGTCATTAGACGTCCTCATGGTGAGTTGGAATTTGAATGATAGGACTTGAACTGTAGTTTCCAGTCAGGAGCTTAGACCAAACATACTTTCAGGCCGCGTGAACAATTGTTCTAAGCTGGGAAAGTGACATCAAATAAGCGGCACGATTTTCTTCTAGTTAAAGTTATTTTCATCGAAATTCGATGGGTTCACATAGCGCTCTTGACGCTACTGAAATAAACGAAACCGGAACTCTAGTCGCTTGTAAGTGTAACTGACATCTTTACGTAAGTTTAGCTCACTTAAGCATATCTCAGAACTGATTTTCATTTTGCCTTTCTTGCAGTCATCATTGCGAACTCCAGTTTTTAGATGTATAAATATTATATGTCCCTAAATGCCAAAAATTACTTAGCTGACCAAAATTCTACATTTTTGTACGCATTCGGAATATTTTACACAGTTAAGTTGGTATTTCAAGCAGTTTTTCTGAACTTCACATATGCAAAGTTTGGTTGCTGTAATGCTAAGATCGATATGAATGGGAGAAAATTCCATTAGTTGTCTATTTTATATTTTAAAATAATAAAAAAGAGATTTATTTTTGTGACAAAATATTGTGCCTAATTGATGTGCCTGATTTATGTCAACCAGTAGCCTTTACACCAATTGTGTGCTCGATTCATCACTCTCCAGCGATCTGGTAAATCGAAAGAAATTTATGTTTTAAGAAATATCTACAACTTCAATATGAAAACAGAACCTCTCCTTGCAGCTAGCTCTATATTTGTTTGAGAAACTCTGCATAGTTTCCGAACTCTGTTGCCTTGTGCCATTTTTTAATCACTGAAATCGCCGAAAGTAGTGTTAAGAATTAAGAATCCAAATCAACAGCAAAGTAAAATTAAAAATTGAATTTTAATACATTTCAAACGTAAACAAACTTAGTTAATACTAAAGCAAAAGTTTGCAGCACACCAAAAACACTTCGCCTTCCCACTTACTCCTTCTTTCATTGGCTTATCCCACATGAACTAATTTTTCCAACAATTTTCCCTCAATTCACTGTTGATTCAATACAGTCAATGCAAATTTTCCACTTTTTCAACCATCGTTAGCCACAAATTATCTGAAATTTAATCACTTTATAAGTAATATCTGCATAACTTAAGAAAAAAAAACAATAGTAGTCATCAGCATTGGCGCCGGCACAACTTAAATTACTCCGGCCATTCGTGGGTAACGAATCAAAAACATTTAATGTACGGTGCAGTAGCAATTTCCAGCGGCGCGTAGCACAGTTTCAGGCGCAGAGTGAATTTCAAGCGTTTGCAGCGTGGAGAGACCACTTGTTTGCGGTGGTGCTAAGTAAAATGAGGTGAATGAGGGAATAAATGAAAGAAAAAGCAAAACTGATTAATAGGTAGAGTGTTATTGCGAAGGAAGTATCAAAGCGGCGAGTAAAATAAGTAAGATTGAAATATTTTTATTTTGGTACGAAAATTTGTTGGAAAGAAATGCGTACAAAAAAGCAACATAAAAAAGGGGAATTAAGCAAATATTTCACGAAATGCATAGTCACGAACTGCATAAGTTTGCGGATTCAGTGTGCGAATTTCGGGGCGCCGGGACAATGTAATGCCGGTAGCAGCACTCACATTTTTAATGATAGTGCTTTGCTGGTGCAGCGCTTGTTTTTAGTGTTAGTGATTACTCAAAAGAGGTGGAATGCAAATTTCATGAAATTGTAAAAGTTGGCGGGCAACACCAATTGGTGTGGTGTACATAGAATACAACAAAGCGCTAGTGGATGCTGATAGCTTTTCGCAAAAGTGGATGTGTGTGTGTGCGTCTGCTGTTGAATTATTTTCGTTCCGCTACTTATTGCCATTCCGCCTTGCGTTGCACCTTGTTGTTTTTCTGCTAGTGGTGGCGCTTAAAATACTGCTAAAATGGTGTAAACTAGTACATCTTCATTAAAAGATAGCAGTGCCAGCATTACACAACAAGAGATGGTATTTGAGAGCATTAAATGCATGCAACAAGGAAATGAGAGAAAAAAAAAATTTTATTTTTTTTAAATTTATTCAGGACATTCGGTGTGTAATTGTTCTCTCCTCTTCGTAGTTAGTTTGGTATATTTGTGTTTGTGTTTTCTACGGATTTGCCGTTATTTATTTTACGGATTCTCTCTTCACCTGCGTGGCGCTTTTTTCTCGCAATTTATATTTACACAGGCATTTGCCAGTACTTAAGCTGATTACTTGCACTGTTTACATTTCGCAAATTAATTACAATTTATGCAAATCGATGGAAGTGAAAATGTAAATAGAACTAAACGTACTGCAAAGTACACAAATACTAAATTTATTTTGGATATTATTGAATATACTTTTCGAAAACAAAAAATCATAAAAAAAAATAAAGACTTTTTTACATTTTTGAATTCATTCAGCATTATTTGAGAGCCTGCCTGAGAGACTGCTGGTTCATAAAATCAAAACTACAGTTTTTGAGCTCCTCAGAGTCTTCTCTGAAGCATTTTCGAAATGAGGAAACAGGACTATGGTCTCCTTCCTCTTTAGTCGTTATAATCCCAACTTCAGATAAAATGTATATTATAAAAGTGCATTTGGTAAGAAAAGTCTGAATTTTTTCTCATATAGAATCATATGGAAACCTTTACATATTTTGCTTTTTAGTCCAAATATTTATGTGAAATGAAACATAAGGTTAGATAGTTGAGTACAATACTGGAAAGTATGTTTTTAGCTCACTGAAGTGGTACAACTGATTGCTATTCCATCTCCTTTTGATTTATGCCATTTTATTTAATTTATATCAATTTTCTTCGACGCGATCGATTTAAATGGTATAACTCCATTAAAGTGGTAATTTTACTATCACATCTTGGTTTAATTTATGGCAGTCTATTTAAATTTTATCAATTGCTTTTCGACTCGCTCGGTCAAAATGGTATAACAGCTAGTTATTAAATCTCCATTTCATTATATCATTTAATTCAATCTATTCCAGCATATTTGATTTATACCAGTTGTGTGTTCGATTTGCGAGCTTGCAAGGTTTAGCTAAACGAAGATCGCTGTATTTATTTTGAGGCAAATAAATGCAAAATTGCACAGTTGGGGCTAGTAAGAATGCTCTTCCAATAGCATTACTGAGATCTTATTTAGAAGCAGCGATTTTGAAGAAATAAATTTCATGTCAGAGAAGGTAGTACAGAATATAAATGCCATTTCCATAGCTACTTTATTCATTCGTAGTACTCAGAGGATTTTTTTAAGCAATGGTTAAGAAAGTGTTGTTTAAACTTAGAACATTTAAACTAAAATTATTCCAGTTTAAAATTAGAATTAAAGCTGTGTGAAGCTCTTAAAATTATCAATTAAAAATATTAGTTTGACGTTAATGAAACGCAAAATAATTTTCTAGCTATTGATGCCCTTAAACATAAATTTTGTTTGCTATTTGCTTAAGATAACCGAATGATTAAGATTATACGCAATGATTGTTAGTTTTGAACAACTCATCTTAAAATTTACTTGAGATCATTTTGCGGTAAACTTTTTAGTATTGCATTTGTGCCTAAGACATTTGCACCGACTTCTTGAAAAGAGAAATGTACAACAATCTCAGCTCTAGACGTTGAATGGTTAACTTATTGATATGAAAAACTCTATGAGGATTTATAATAGAGCAGAGGGAAACGAAAAAAGAAATTTCGGCTCTTTGGGTAAGATCAGTTTTGGGCTTAATTTTTGATAACATTTCACTGTATTTTCGACCGGAAAAGATTTATATTTAAATGACAATAAATAAATTGGATCACTGATTTGTTGTTGTTGTTCGATTTTGTACTTTTTAATGACTGCCTTACTACTAATAAGAGAAAAAAATCGTTTTTGTTACACCTTCCAACATATTGTTTAATAAAATATTCGTTTATTTGTGATATTCAGATACGGTTATATGGTTATGAAAAGCAGTTATGTTTGAATACACTTTCGCGAAGCTCAAAACTTATATGAAACTATTATAAATAAATAAACGAGTATTTACATATTCACACGATCTCAATATAAGCACAAATTCACTGCTCATGAATTATGTGTGTGCAAAGCCATACTCAACTGTACTTCACCACACAGCCACCGACGCATTCATGTTTTGTTTATCATACACTTGATTAATGTTAATTTGGCAAATTAGTGCCTGCGGTTGCGGCGGCAACGCGATGCATGCACCTCAAAGATGCTCGAAGGGAAATGCATGCGGAGCTGTAAATCATATGCATGAGCATTGATCTTCGTATATGTGGGTATATGTGTTGCACACACTCTATATGTTTGCACTCATTATCGTTTGTTATTTGGCAGCACCGTTAGGCCGTCGCAGGCACACGAGTCTGTTGTTGCCCTCATAGCTCATTAGACTACTTCGATGCGATACTTATGTACATATATGTACATATTTTGCATGTAAGTGTGCATATATACATGCTCGTATTATGGTGCATTGAGGTTAGTGCGTGCCTCTTGAGCCTGTTCGACACCGCCTTTTGTAAACTGAGCGCCCAGCGCCTTGTAGCAACACTCTTCTTCAACTTTACGTAAATTTGTATGAGTGTGTATGCCAAGGCTACTAAATAAGGCGATAACTATATACTCACGATTATTTGCAGGTCTATTAACTTACAAGATTTGTGTTGCTTTGCATGAACTTAAGCTTTTATACTCAAGCGTGCTCTAGAAATTGTCGGCAGATAATTTGTGGAATTTTCAATAATTATTAATACTTTTGCGTGAGTATCGATCGATTGTTTAAAGGCTAATTTAAACAGATATCGTTTTTTTAACTTTGCAGAATTGCATAACTTAAAAGTGGTTTCTTATACGTGACATGTTTCATCCATTTACTGTATACTGCCCTAAATATACGGCCATTAGAGCCAAGTGCAGGCCAAGGTCTTCAGTCAAGCATCATATAGTAACCAGAGCTATACACTTTGGCAAGATGTTAGTTAATCTACACAATTATAGCCTAGAAAGCAGAATCAGCGTAATATTAATTCCAGAGAGCTTCATAATTTAGTCAATTTGCGTACTACTATATAGAAAAATACACATAATATGTATAGAAAAGTTATTAATTAATTCAATCTATCTACAATGTTATCCTCTCGAATCCTTCATAAAATTAAAAAGTTAATTAAATGACGATATGTGCAGATTTAAATGGGTCGACGAGAATTACATTAATACAAGCAGAGCAGTCGCTAATTGACTCAATTAAGTAGTCTGAAAAATATATTGACATTGTTAATCTCTTTTCTCTTTTATGAAACTTTAATGTTTATGCAAAGCAATATTAGCAATATTATGTTGGTTTACAATAACTTTGTACAATTTATGAAAAGCTTATAGAAAATTTAGCCAATTTGAAAAACTTTTGTATGAAATTCGTAGAAATTGTCGAAAGTGGAATCAGACCCAAAATCTGTACACAGCTGATTATATATTGTGCTATTTGTGAAGTTTATTATGTTTCTGTGAACTTGGTTGAGAAATTTTCGAGTAATTTTTTTTAATAAAAACATTGCCGATTAATGACATACGTCCGTCAAATATTTTATACAACAACTATTATTAATTTATTCGTTACGCTATGAATTTATAAAAGCAAAGAACCATCTAACTCTCCCTTTGTGTTATCAAAACTATATTTCAGAATAAGTAAATGTTATAACCGCGTTTAGACGGGGAGTTTGTGGCTTTAAGCGTAGTGTTTTTAGTAAAGTTTTTCGGTTCTTAGTTAGTTCACTCACAAGCCGACATCACATATGTTTGGTACCAAGTGCACTCGTTTATTTCGTTATATTATTTAGATTGATATGATATGGTTAAAGGTCAACTGAGGGGACTGAAATCATCTTATCAGTAAACGAGGCCGAGAAGTAAATGTGGATAACTTTAATCCATTCTATTTTCAACAGTTTTGTTTCGATACCTTCGTCGGTGCTTTATTTATTTTCTTCAAAATCAAGTAACCAAATGAGATTTAGTATTGCGATTTAGCGGATTTTCAAATCATACTAAGATGTCGTCATGAGAATGTTGCAAATTCAAATATGTCAAGTAGTTTGTGGCATATAAATTTTCACCCAAAACTGGAAGAACTGAACTAAGATATATGGAATGTATCATCACCAGAACCAAATTGTGCGTTTCTGATTTCACTCATATCGCATTTTAATAGATAAAGAAATTTGTATTAAATCCTAGCTGGGCGATGACACAACATTTTGACATGCGATGCTCCCATTGAATTTTTTCCTATAGCTTTAGTTGTTTATAAGATAGGTACACTAAGCTTATTACAGCGTGCGGCCATTAATACTATTCAAAAATTTTAAATAATTTTATTAGAATTGTCTCTCTTTGACCGATTGAAGTATGTAATAAAATTAGCTCACAAATATAGTACTTCGTGTATTTTTTATACCTTGAAAGGTAACAATAATAAGAATATCGTCGTTTGTAGTACTAACCTCTTCAGAGCCTCAAGGAGCTAAGTTTTATAAAGATAATACAATTTGTAATCACAGATGCATGAGTAGACGAACAATGATAAGTAAATTACTTCGTTATTATTTTGAGTTGTTATAAGCAACCGTTATATGGGAGCAATTATTACACTATTGTGCAACATGCTGCCGGACCAACAAAAAAAAAAAATGCACATATATATGTAATATAAAATTCTCTGAAGGAAACATTCAATATATTTAAATCTAAATAGACAAGATTTATAATTCATATATGTAATATTGTAGTTAAATGAATAAACTATCTGGCAAATCTTTTGCGACAACTTATAAAAAGAGGAGCCAATATAAAACCCTCTCTGTAAATATGTAAATATGACTAATGGTGATTATAATTTGAATAAACAAACTTTTCTGAAACCTTTCAAAATAAAAACATATTTTGTAGTAAATTGTATTTATATACATAACACTAGTTCAGTTGCTCAATTCAATGGTACTGGTTTTTAGTTTCGTTCAACTTGACAGAGATAAACACGAGGCGTAGTCAGAAGTTAAATTATCTTATTTGCTCTCCCAGTTCCGCAGATAATTGGTGTGACATAGATAACCAATCTCCGAGAATAATTGTAACATATTCGTGATTAATGCACGAACTCGTTCACATAACAACTCATTTATGGAATATTTACAATTACAAGTGCTTTTTTTTTCTTGTTGCTTATTGAAATAGTTGTACGCAATGAATACTTGTAGCTGTGCTTAACGAATTGGAAAAAATGCAATCATTTTAAAATGTTTTAATTATAAAGTAATGAAACCTATGGTAATGAGTAAGCAGTTAATAAGCGCGATGGGAGGAGGGGCACAATTGATTGCCGCCGGGAGCACTTTGAGTGCACAAACTACGTATGAGCATGAAAATATGAATTGATGTTGTGTATGTAAGTGTGTGTGTGTGTGTGTGTATTGGCTGAGTGACAGCAAATTGAGGGGGAGGATGGTGGCACGTCAAAAACCGTCTACTAATTAGTGCTGAAGTTATGTTAACATTTAATATTTTAATTGCAGTCAATTCGATGTACATGGCGTATACGTAATACTTGCCAAGGGACTCTTGCTCACAAATATGCAAGTGTATGTGTGTGTAAAGAGCACACCAAGGAAAAATGGAATGGAAAAAAATGGAAAAATGGATTGAATGGAAAAAAAAAATGTAAATGAATTAAATTGCAAGTATCGCCTTCGGTGGTGTTGCGCATATTTCATGCATTGCCACACACAGCTTTTCATTATTTCAATATTTTTAAGTACATTAAGTAAATTAATAAAAATATTTATGCAATTCACTTGAAGTGAAGTGGCGTATTTTTAACACCAGTAAAATGCAAATATTTTCATTGCCTTACATTTCAATTTCATATTTTTTAAAATAACAAATATGCAGCTATTAACTGTGCACTCAATAAAATAGTATGTGTGTGTATTTAAGTGCACATGTGTGTATGAAATGTGCAGTTATAATGTGCGTGAGACGTATTGGTATCACTAACTTCTGATATAAATGATAGAAATCCCACAAATCACTAGCTGAAAGCAAACGTATTCTGTTTTTTATATTTTAAATATAATGGAATAATAGTAATAATATAATCAAATACAAAAACCATAAAATAAAGAAAATTAAAGAAAATATTGTAGCCAATTTAATATTATTTTGTTATTTTTTATATTATAAATATTATTTTTAAGCCTCACTAATTGCTTAATGGTTTTCTCATTATTTTTATATTCAAATAAAAGAAAGTGATAAATAAAAAATGAAAATAATTGATTTTAAATGACCGTTGTTAAATAATTTCGCTTTCAATATCAAGCAGGGCAATATTGACTTTTATGGGTTTGAACGTCTCTTCTTCACATTTCTTTGAGCACATATTTTTTTATTTAAATTGTTAAAATTTACCTGCCCATGCATTACAATGCTTAGAAAAAGAGGTAATCTATTTTATGATCGGGGAGTTGGAAAATTCACAGGAAAAACTCAATATCTCATTGAAGTTTCGCACGGAGCTAAAAAAAAATAGTAAGACTAACTGCACAAATGAGCGGAATGGAATCGCTGCCATGCCAAAATGATTTTCTACATTAAAAAATATATGAGATATCTTGACGAGGGTTGGTATATATGTCCTTTGGAGCCTTAAAATACTATTAATCAATATAAGTCCATAACAGTTAAGTTACGAACATCATATTTAGCACGGTGAAATACTGAGTATGTGATTTTAAATTTCCCATAAAACGGTATTGCCCAAATTTGCTTAAAGTGCGACAATTTCAAAAACCGTCATTTTCATCCCATCAGCTACTTTGAATCAACTATGATTCTGTTATATACCATAATGTTATCATATCGCCAACTTACCACGGCTTGAAAATTGGCTGTCCAACCACAACCACCCCTACTTTTAATATAAGGTAAATTTTTATCAGCCTCTCTTATGACCTTCTATCTAGTATATATATTCTATCTATCTAATATATATTGGCCAATATATGAGCATCTGAAAAAGTCTAATTAGTTAAGATGGAAACCAACGGAAATATTTGGTGCCCAAATCCTTACTCAGTTCAGACCTTCTCCTAGCACCTATATACCTATATAACGGTTTCCGCCCTTATCGTTGAATTTATACTGTATCTGTAAGTTAGAGTGTGAGATATCGCTACCAAATTGATTGGAAAAAGGTAGGTTTTAGTATGTTGCCATGTGTTATTTAGTAAACCTCGGTGGAGAGCAAAACCTTAAGATTTTCCAAATTACTCCTCTAAGGTAACTATTATTTCCTAACGAGCTTTTAACAAAGAGGAAGAGTTTATTATTTATTTATTTACACCTTGTTATATGTTTTTGTTATATTAGAATATTTTTCAAAGAACTTGTCTTTAATACTTAAATAGTTCTTTTTCGTTTAGCTCTTAAATTTTTTACTCAAATTAAGTTTATCTTAACAGTTTTTTGGAATTAAAAATTTTAAGCAGATGGTAGCACTATTCTAAAATTTTTTTCGACGAAAAGGCTACTTAAACCTCTTTAGTTTGATGTCCAATTTTATGTTAAATTTTATTTTTATGTTAAATTTTCTTGAATAAAAAAAATTAAACAGTGGCAACCTTTTTCAAAATGTATTTTACTTGTACAATGTCTTAAACCTTTTGTTTTAATACCCTCATATCAGTAATGCGCTGATTTCAGAAATTTCATATAATTAAAAATTCTAGACAGGCAGCCCTATTAAAAATTTTTTTAAACTGTATGCCTACTTTAACCTGTTTAGTTTGATGTCCTCTTTGTAATATTTAATTTATTTTAACGATTTTCTTTAATTCTATTTTTAAGTGGCAAATCTTTGAAAAAGCATATTTGTAATCTTTCTTAAACACTTCGTTTCGTTTTTCGCATAGTAATAATTCGGTTACCTAATAAAATTTTTATTATTATTTAATATTAAAATAGATAATAGAAAGATGGCAACCCTTCTACAAACATTTTTTCAACAATAAGCATACTCAAATCTTATCAGTTTGGTAACAACATTGTTGTGCGCTTTTAATATATAATATTTTTTCACACAATTTTCAAAGGGGTGGCAACCCTATAAATGTGGTTTGCAACTTTACAATGGCACCAATTTACAACACTATTCTATCAAATTGTGAATGTATTATACTATCAGTAGCGTACTGAATGCAGCGCGTGACGAAATTTTGTTGCGTAACGTGATTTCGTTCCAGTTAAATCGCCTATCTATTGTGACTAAACAAGTTTCTTATAAAATCAAAACTTTTTAAATCACTAGCTGCGCAGTTAGATTTCTATTGAAAATTATTAAAATTGCTTTTAAAAGCTATGTGCACTTTTATTAAAAATAAAGAAACTCTATCTCTATGGTTGCATATTAAATAATTCATATATGAAAACTTGATTAGCGATGAGCTTTATCCCATTTAATAATACAAAAGTACAAGAAGTGCATGACCAACGAGCAAATTAAGTGTCACTTCGTTGCTCCGAAGCGAATTCACTCCATACTCTGAAAGTTATCAAACGTCCACATCACTTTGCCACAACAAACACACAGAACAACTAAAGAGACACTCAAGTCCAAATGAAACAATGAAGCCCAAGATATTCCATGTGGACCGACTAAAATTGAAATAGTGAAAACTTGTGCTTTGCAACGTCCACTCAGAGCTGCGCTGAGGGTTCTCAATTAATTGTATTCACATTAAATTAAATTCTCCTCCTCGACGTTGTCATTGTCATGGTTATAATTTATACCATTTGTTGTTGCTGTACAACAATTGCTACAGTTCTTTTGAAGTCCCCAAAGCGTTGCCGGCAATTCGTGCAGCAAGTCAACGCTCTCTGCAGAACTCGCATTTACGGTTGTGTGTGTGTGCAATTCACTGCAGTTATGCAAATCAGCAACGCTCACTCGTGAAACACACACACACACACATACACATGTAGATGCTTGTGTGTGTGCAGAAGCTTTTGAACTTCACCAAACATCATCAAATGTGTCTGTAATTGCTTGGCTTTTGTTTGCGCATGTGGCATGCATTGTTTCTTGCAGTCACAGGCGCTCCCATGTATGAGTGTGTGTGTGTGTGTGTGTGTGAGGTTGCCACTTGTCTGCAACTAAATTATAAACAAAACGGCATTCAGTCGATGAGAAATTGTTCTGTGCATGTATGTGTGCTTCTGGCCTTGTTTATGTGTGTGGCTTTGTGCATATGTATATGTGAGTGTGTGTGCACTAACAAAGCCCATACGGCTGGGCTGTTAGCCTAAAAGCGCGTAGCGCGTCTGCATTGACAATGACAAATGGAGTGAAGGACGTATGTGCATAATGACATTGAGGAGCTGATGACGACATTGTTGATGATAATTTGTTGCCCGCAGACAAGGCGAGACGAAACAATGACAACTGCATGTCAGCGCAGGGCAATGGCAAACAAATAACGCTTGTGCTGACAATACATTCGCAAAAGTGCAATTGTTTTACAATGGCAGGCATTATTTGTGATCTTGACTTGCTTGTGGTTTGCGCACTTATTATTCAATTTACAGTTTTTTGTAGAACATTTCCTGTTGCATATTTATTCATTTACTTTCTTTATACTTGCATGTTAAAATATAATGAAATTGTTAGTTGAAAATTAAATTATTATTAGTCTATCACATTTTCCTCTAATTATGTGGCCCCAACTGCAAAATAATGCTCGATTTAAAAAAAAAAAATAAAAATTAGAAGGTTGCGACTTGTTCGAAATTTTTAGTTTTTAACTTTTTATTATTAACTATGAAATTTATTATTATTACAATATGAATACCCAACTGGGTAACATTTAGAGAACTGACAGTTATGCAAAATTTAGACTAGGCTTGCAAAACTGGTTTAAAATTTTTAATTTAATGAAATTGAAAAGATAAACGAAAAACAATATGGTCAATAAAGTGGTTTGAGAAAATTTTCGGTAAGAGCTATTTTTCGAAGAACTGCTACATGTTTTAATTAATTAAACCAAAAAAGATATTAATGAAAAATGATAAGGTAAACCTTCACTGAAGCGATCTAAAAAAAATTGATATTTTTGGGGATGATTGCCGCTTTTTTAAAAAAATTTAGTGCACCAATTTCATGAAAGTTTAAAGAAAGTTTCTAGTAAAAATTATTTGATATACAATTTTTAGATCGAGTAGAGTTGCCATCTCTTAAGAAAATATTTGTAAATAAAATTGAAAACATAAGTAACATATTATTATATGTTATAAATAAGGTTTGTAAACATTGTTTTTAAAGGTTTACCACTATGAACTTATTTAATAAATACGTGAAACTTTTGATTTGCACAGTCTGGATTCTGGTCTTTCAATGAAAATTTGACGCCGATGCCCAAAATCATGAACGAAACATCAATAAGATGGCATAAGTCGAACCATAGGAAATGCTGAGAGAGAGAGAGAGATAACATACCTAATGTAGTAAATAGGAGTGAAAAGTATTATCTTCTAATTTTTTCGGTGATATTGTCTTTGGCAGAGGAGGAGAGGACAACTGCGCGACCCACACTGAGAGCTTTATGCCAATCAATTGAAGTTAGGTACACTTTCCAATACATCATTGCAATATTTTCAATGGTTCCGTGAACATAGTTCCATATAATAGCGAATTTGCTTTATAGTAATGATAATCATACTAAAAGGAGCGGGATACATTTTTAGTCATTTAGTCACATTAATATCTGTCAAATTTGCACTTATTGCCGGATCTCACTAAAATTTCACTGGAATGTCTAACTAGGCTGAACACATCGGATAGTTTAGCTGATTTACTCCGGATGGTCCGTCTGTATATCGACAGATCGCGTTTGATTAAATTCCCACTTCGGTTTCGTACCTGAAACTATTTCTTTGCCGTCGGTAAATGTTTTATATTTTTTACAACTTATTATAACTTTTTATAACTTTTCATAGAACTCAGGGCTTGTATATTATTTCGAGGGAGTGGCCAAAAAATGTTTATAAATCTTATTTACGAATTTAGCCATATCTCAACAAGTTTATTTGAGGTGATGTCGTATTAAACAATAGTAAGTTGGTTTCACAATTTTTCCATACAAGCAACAATTAACCTGTAAGAAAGAGCCACTCCGAAACAACTAGAATAGAAAGAGCATATTAGAGAGTGTCACAACTCCTTTGTTATAATTAGCTTTTGTAATTTGTCGTCTTTGCTCCCTTCTTCGATTCTCTCCCAGACTTCTCAACTTCTTCATATCCTAAAAACCTAATGCGCATAATTGTTGCATAAAATAATTCTCTTTATACATACACACACATGTATATACATACATCTCCACGTATTTCTAGCAATTATCTTGTGGCTATAATTCAACACAGTGCCAATTATGTAAATATGCTTTTATAATTATATTTAAACGTATGTAATAAATGCACAAGAATTAAATCTTACAATGTCTTTCAACTATTCTCTCATTGTTCTGTTGTATTCTCCTTCGGTAGTACTTTGCACATTGATTTCGCACTTTCTAAATATTTGCCAGCAAACTCAAAACGTTCAAATTATATGCTTATGAAATGTGACACTTGGGTAACCCAATGGGAAACTTTGGAAACGGCTTTTGTTTTGATATGGAAGGCATACATCATATTGAAGGCAGGGGTATACATTTAAGTCAAGAGAACAGTTATGCCAGATTTTTCACAACAAAACTCCATGCCGTTTGCAGTATACACGTATAGACCGAATTAAATGATTTTTTTCTAAGCAAAAAAAGTTCTAAAAAAAGTTAGAAGGTTGCCACTTGTTGGAAAAATTTCCCTCAATAAAATTTATAACGGATTGTTTGAGCTTGAACATCCCTCTGAAAAAACTATCGAAGCTGACAGCGAAACATTTTTCGAACAGGGTTGCCACCTGCCTAGAAAGCAATTCAAACGGCAATTCATAATTTATTAAATTTAATAATATAAACTAGTTATTGTAATCAAATAAAAGGCGTTTAGGAAGACTTGAAGTTAAAATATATTTGTACAAATATATTTGTTAAGACGGTTTGCCACCCTTTTAAAATTTTGTATTTAATCAAATGGATGAAATGCATGTTTTACTGAAATAGCCTTTCTACTGGGTCCTTTATTATACAACTTCATTCGTCCACCTTTATATTAGCTACGTACGAAAGAGTATATGCACATAAGGTATGTTTATATTTCTTATGTAAATTAATGTTGCAAAATTCTGCTTAAGTATCGTCTCGTAACATTTGTCTCTCTTAATTGTTTATTTGTGTGGTCAAGTATGATTAAGTATACCATTGCATATTGTTGCCGACAATGAGCGGCTAAGTTCTTATAGTCCAGCATGTGATAACAAGCACTGAATTGCTCCATGGCTCTTGGTAGCCTTTATGTAGCAAGTTTTATTATGAGGATATCTTGGCTGCAATTATACTTGAATGGATACATTGCCATCTATGTTTATACAATTCCTATGTGTGTTGTTGTTGTTATAAAAGCATTTGCATTTTGCGCAATTAATGCATTGTTATAACAGTTAGGAATACTGGACTCACATGTGCATGCTTTCTAATTGGTACGTACACGGGTTCTTAGAATTTATTATGTTGTCTTATATAAGTGCGGCATGTCACGTTTATGGAAATGCCTTGAGTTCATGTGTAAGCACTTATACAGTATTCTCTGTGCAGTTGTTTTCTTCTATCTTCTTTAAAGAGAGCCATTTTTGTTCAATTTTGTTCAATTAACAAAAGTTAATTATCCCAAACTTATTTAAGTGCACACTTGGTGCAATTATGAGAACTTCGCTTAAGTGCGCCACATAATCAATGAGAATATATACTTCGGTATTTTTATACTCTCGCAACATGTTGCTACAGAGAATATTAGTTTTGTTCACCTAATAGTTGTTTGTAACACCTAGAACTAAAGGAGTTAGATATAGACACATATATAAATATATATATATATATATACATGATCATGATGAAAATACGAGTTGACATCCGAGTGACTGTCTGCTCATCAGTCCGTCCATCCGCCGGTGCAAGCGATAACTTGAGTAAAATTTAAGATATTTCGATGAAACTTGGTACACGTGTTCTTTGTCACCATTCGACGGTTGGTATTGCATATGGTCGTAATTGGACATCTGCTACGCCCACAAAATGCCACTAATCGAAAACAGACAAAGTGCTATAACTAAGCAGCAAAGTAAGACATAAATGTGTTATTTGGTATAAAGGATATTTGGTAGGGCGGGGCATCCGTTGGAAAAAATTTTTGTAAAAGTGGGTATGGCTTCGCCCTCCAAAAGGTTTAATATATATATCTCGGAAACCGTTAAAGCTATAACAATTAGCTTGCTCCGAGTAAGCTTTCTAGCATCTCTTGGTATACTGAGAAAATTCGTAAAATCGGATAAGAGCCACGCCCACCGCTCATATAAAAGTTATGTTGAAAACTACTAAAAGTGAGATAACTCGCTGAACAAATACGTTAGAAACATTAAATCTTGCAGCAAATATGATACGGAAGGGTTGCATAGGAGTGCGTGTAAAGGTCTCTGTGATGGGCGTGGCACTGCCCACTTTTAGGAGAAATCCGATATCTCACGAATCCCTTAACCGATTCCAGAAAAAATTGGTACGCGACTCTATATTTGCATTCTTATGTCACACCGTGAAAATGGATGAAATCGGATAAAAACCACGCCTACTTCTCATATAACACAATTTTAAGTTTTTTTGATCCTTTTATTTTAAAGCAGATAAATCGAGCAACAATTAAGATGTGAAAATCGAACTTTGTAAAAATAGTTCCTTCAGGATATGTCAGCTTATGCGTAAATAGACGAAATCGGATGATAACTTTTCAAACCACCCGATACCCAATATTACGACCTCAGTGCCTCTATCTGTGGTTTTATCGAAAATATCGGGAAATCTATAAGATATTGTAATGAAATTGGAGGGTCATCTTTACATGATAACAGCGTGCTTTGGTATCAAAAATGGGGAAAATCGGATAAATACTTCCCCTAGCCTCCATATACCTAATATACAGATTTTCAACCTTCCGGTAGACTTTATACCATATATAACGGTCAATATATGAGTTACCTCTTTCTGATAACAGTGCGTCCATGTGCTTAAAATGGATAAAATCGGGTAAGCACTTCCCCAAGCCCCATGTACCTAATATACTGATTTTCAACCACTGGGTATACTTTATACCTTATGTTTCGGTCAATATGTAAGATACCTTAGCAAAATTAAGTGAACATGTAATATCAGATATGCCATAGTTTACTATCGAAAATGTGTGAAATCGGTCTGCGAATTATCCCATCTCCCATATTCAACATCTAATGATTTTCGCTATTCTTGCAGGCTTTATGCCGAATATGTCGGTCACTGTGTGAGTTACCTTCACAAACTTGCCTGAAAACATGTTCCCTAATATACTTGAATAATGAA
This sequence comes from Bactrocera minax, assembly GCA_021498325.1. Lineage (NCBI taxonomy): Eukaryota > Metazoa > Arthropoda > Insecta > Diptera > Tephritidae > Bactrocera > Bactrocera minax. The sequence continues at coordinate 5,669,814 of JAKEEE010000008.1, read as the reverse complement.
AAGAGTTAATGTGATCAGTGCAGATCTTCCTCTGTCCCAAAAATGGTTGACTTTTTCTCATCTTTTTAATATATTTATTAAACCACTTTGGTTGAGTTTATATCGCGAATATCTTATTTGAGTTAATTTGGTAAATTTTAATTTAAATATCTCTAACACGAAGCAAAATATAACAATGAAAGTACATGAGTCTACGTCCCGTAATATAAGTCAATGAGATACCAAATATGATTGCAATCCATTGACAATTTCGACGGATAATGAATATTGAATTCTTCCGCAATATTTTTTAATGCAAATTTGTTCCAGCTCCTGAAAGCATATCCCCGCCTCTGATCCTTGCACATTGCGAGAGTTTAAAATGTTCGGCTACATCCGAACTTAGCCCTTTCTTACTTATTTTAATTTTTTTTTAATTGAAAGAATTAAACAAATCAAAATGAATTTTTTGCGCTATTAAGCGAGTAGATCTAGTTAACGCATATTTCCAAACACTTAAATGGCATTATTGTGTTCGATTTATTTGTCCAACTGGGCGATTTGGATAAGCAGCCAAATCAAATAAATATGGACTTATTGAGATTACAATACCTTAAGTTTACAGTCTCTTTGGGGAACTCATTGGGGAACTCATTGAGGAACTCGTAAAATAGAGTAATTATAATACTAGCCTATATTAAATGATATTATTGTAAAGAGTTTGATCTTCAATTCCAATTAAGATGGACTTTTGTATTTTCTTATATGGTATATATATGCTATATGCCTTTTCCTCGCAGCTAATGACTTAAGCTGGTGTACAGTTACCACGATAATGAACGATTGAACGATATTTACTGCGATACGATACGAAATTTTCACTCCGCCTTGTAACTGCTGACCAATCGATCTTCGCTTTAATTTCCAACTTTCAAGTTTCAACCTATGCAAAGCTGTTCTGGTTGTCCAAAAGGATTAATATCGTTCCTTCAATCCAACGGTATTCTCTGTAACTTACCTACTTTTACCCCAGGTGGCTAAAGATGTCCCATTTTTTGACAACAAATTGGAGAAATCATACTAAAGATATCATGACTTCTGGAAAATCTCTCTTGATGCCACGAAATTAAGAGAGGTTTCTCTACCTCGGTATGAAAAATTAAAAATTTTTTTTTTAAATCAATAAATTTTCTACTAAATATTCCATTAAATATGAAGCTCCTGTGTAAATATAAAATATTCTTCTTTAATTTGCAGCTTCTCAGCTCGCCAGTTTTTCTTACCAATTCTCTTACTAAGGCATTTGTTTAAGAAAGCACTAACTGAGTTATCCAGTTGATTTTAATACAAGAGATTATGTGCATATCTATCTAAAATATAATAATTGCTTGTATTCTATCTCTACTACTACTAATACTTGATTGTACCAAGCATTCTGATTCATACCAGTTGATTGTTCCATTCGGCACTCGTATAAATTATTTATTATGTTTATCTAAGGTCATTGGATTTTCGAGTATATAATTTAAACAGTATGGGTAAATATTTAATAAAAGAAAATTTAAAAAAGAAAAATAAAAGGATTAATATTTTCGATAATTAAATTTATTCTCAATTTATTAAGTTTGTTTGTTTGTTAATAAAATGTAGAGAAAATTGATAAATATAAATGAGAAAACGGGTGCAATGTATAAAAATTATATTTTATTAATATTATCGTATATTTGACGTCAAGGCCGCCAAAATGAGAATATAGATAGTACTCAGCTCATTGGAGACTTAAGATTGGACCCAGTAATTATCTGAAAAATATTTCAAATTGGGGTCACGATTGCTAGGCATTAACATACATTCCCAGTGGAATGCGACAGCTTGAAACCCTGAACAGAAGTATATGATAAAATTTGCCGGAACATAGAACTGAAGAGAGGGGTTCCATTAATTTGAAGTTTCTCAAAGCGCGGAGGCAGCAAAGGAAAGACGAGCAAAAAGTTTAAGAAGATCTCCTTGGAAATGCACCAACGTTAAACTACAAACTCTTGAGTATAGTAATTGGTAGGAATGAGAGATCTTTGCTATCCTCTATAACTCAGAAATTTCTTCCAATTAAAGCAATATGAAAACTTTATATAAATAGAAATCAATTGCTTGTAAATGAACATCTATTACATGCCATGTCTGTATGTCGTAGTTGCTAAATGTATACATGTATTTGCTTCAGCCAGCCGCAGGCTACTAAAGTCATATATAATCAACATAATCAAACGGCAAAAGGCAGCCTAGGCTAGAGATATACATTAGCTTCAAACACACATTGTACTTGTGCATGTATTATTTTATTGACTTTATTTTCGATTTCTGTGAAATATTTATGCCATGGCTAAGGAGCTAAGGTATGCTCTGCAAAAACACTAGTCAACACAAGTCAATTTAAAATGCATCGTATGTTGCATGCATTATGCATACACATACATATACAAAATATATATATGTATGTGCATTTTTAATTGTAATCAATCTGAGTTATGCCTGGCATTACCGTTAAGCTCAAAACTTACTCAAGCATATTAAATATGCATTGAACTGTATAATAATGGACGACTTTCGTATTTATCATAATTTTCTTGTGGATTAAGTATATCAATATGTTGGTTATGGCAAAGCCATTTAAGAACATAATATATCATATGACTTTGCAACACAGTAAAGCATTTAATATTATTTCATTATGAGAATTGATGCACTGACATCCATTGGCTTTGAATTATTAATTTAAAATTATCGAGATATATATGACCGAGCTGCTCTAATGAAAAATTAGCTCCTGTTGTCCAATATGTAATGTTGTTCAATAAATATTCAAGGGACTCTATTTGCTTTTTGGTAGTGCAGTAACTCAGCTAAGGTAATTAGATTTAAGTAACTTGCAACATTTAAAACCGAGAGCAATATATTTCTGTATAATAGCTACACAGTCTTCTAGTTCATCCGCTCCTAATTCACATTTCAACCGAAACAAATTCAAAATTTGTGCCTTAGACAAACAAGTGTATACCCGACGTCTTCAAATTCTATTAGGTTTTATGTGTATGTGTATTTAAGGGTGGAATTTAAAATGAGGTATTAATAGTGACATAAATTTTTAATATATTTGGGTAGTTTCACAATATGATCAAGGACATCACGAATTCCTTTTCTTCCCGCTTAGAGTCGATTAACTCCTTAATCGTTATGATTATAGGAGGATATTGGATATAGGGATAAAACCATAGGAAACATAGTGCGTAGAAACTGTAGGATGGTAAAAGATCAGCGAAATGAGTCGATTGGAAAACGGGGTGAGTAAATTTATAACACTCTTTCAATTCTGTTAAAATGAAAATCACAAAATGGGTTCCAAATCAAGTTAGTTTTTGCAGATTTCAAATAAAGTTTTTAATGTTATTAGATGAAGTATCCACCTTTCATCCCTTTCACGAGACATCGTTTTGTGGTAGGGACTTCAAAATTTCTGATGCATCAGCAGTAATGAACTCGCCAAAGCAAAAAATTTAAAGTCTAGAGCATTTCTAATTTACGAATTAACCAATTACTTGGGTACTTACATAGGTAGAATATTAGATCTACTATAAGGGAAGACTGAATATTCTCTGAATTAATCCGAACTGTGTATTTTCTAAGGACTCATTAACAAGGTTATGGATTCAGTACAAGTGGTCGATAGTTATTGCGAAAGCTCTTAACTAGTCAACACAGTGATAATTACAACTGTGTAAATTTTTTGTGCGTATTACCTGACCCGAAGTATAGTATGAATATATGTATAGAGTATAAATAAATAGCAAATGTTATTTTTGTAGGGAAGATTCTTTAAGCGCAGTCATAAAATTGATTAAATGCACCGAAAGCGTGTTGCGCAATCATATTCCGTCATGTTCCTTGTTTACATTTTTATTTTTTCTTATTTTTTTAACTTACTTTAATTTATTTTTTCAAACAATCGTTCAGTTTGAAACCTGTTTGTAATTTTTATGTGTAATTTGATTAGCCAAAGGATATGGTTATAAAACAAACAAAGTTTAGAAATTTGTATAAAACTATATATTAAGGGAGTTGTCACCTATTTAAAAAAATATGGAATACAAGTTAATATCATATATTATTATTATTATTATACTTTATATTACTATATATATTATTATATACATATTATAAATAATATTATATACAACATTATATTTATTTGTATTGAATATTTAAGCACTTTTATATTTAAAAGCATTTCTCAGGCCTATTGTCACCCGTTAATTTTATTGTTTTTAATCCAACAATAGATGTCGGAGATTTTAATAGTGAGTATATCATTAAGAAAATGTTAATTTTGTGGTTGAAAAGTTGAAATTTAAACGAACATTGGTGCTATTGCTAGGGGTGGATCAGTACTCCGTTAAAATAAAGGTTGTTGTTGATATTTTTTCACGTTTTTCAATAAAATAATCAAATGCATGCAATTTTGTCTTTCTGTTTCTTCCAACAAAATTCAGTTTTACGACCAAGCATTATCTATAATTTTTACAGTACCATAAAAACACTCCATTTCCAAGCATACTGAATTCGGTACTCAAAATCGTGCTAATAAATGTGTGTGTATTTAGAAATATTCGGTAAATAATTTTCTGGTATTAATAATTAATTTTTGTAGCGAATATTTGGTAAATATTTGTTAAGGCTTATTTCTATGAAATTTTAAAAGGTTGTTAATAAATATTCTTTTTGTGACTAAAATTTTTAGTAACTAAGTTTTTTTTTTAATTTTTAGAATAATAATTTTCAAATTTTGAATTAGAAAGCGCATTAGAACTTCTTAAATCACTTACATAAATATGGTTTCTTCTTTTTGATATAGTTGCAGTTTAATTAACACTTAAATATTATTTTCGCTGCTTTGTTTGTCGATTTAAGGATTATTTTTCAAAAATGTTCTGTTAATAAATAGTGCCATTTTAATTTTAGAATTTAATTCGATTACAACACCAAAGTGTGGTTAGCTAAATTCAATAAATTTTATGTCTAAAACAAGGCTATGCACACATTCAATTATCATGTGAACACATACACAAGCACACAGTTTTATTTTAGCAAGCGCAATTTGCGAAGGCACCGACGTTATTATTAAATCAAATTGAGATAAACGCATCACAGCCAGGATATTTTCATAAACTTAATAATCCAATTTGAAGATTAATGAAATTTTGTGATGTTAGGGTTATCATTAGGTTGCAGCGTATATTTGAAAGCGCCAACCGGGCGCATGAGTAACAATTTTCCAAGCGCTTAGTTGTGGGCACAAAGTGAATAGAAATAGACAGCGCGCTAGCATATAATTAATTATACATATACAATAAAATCATGCGCATGCATATGCATATGTATTTAATAACTACATAGGATCACATATGTTGTTTTTGTATGTTATTTTTGGTCACCGCGCCGTTCATGCCGCTGCTGAAAATCGCTTTTTATTTAGAGTGATGATTTAAATTTAATTGATAGCATCACATTGCCGGCACCGCAACAACTAAGCGCTATTCGTATGCCTGTGTTGAGGCATAGGTGGTGTATTTGTTGCAAGTATATATATGGTAGCATGTGAATACAGTGCTTGCCACACTCAACCGGACAGCCACCACTCACTCAAAGCAAAACTCGGGCGGAAGCTCGAGTTGACATTATCTAATTAAGCGGCATTATGTGTGGAATGAAATGATTTATCTGCGCAGCGTTGCGTTCAGTGCGTTGTTGCAACCACATGAGCCTGCAGCATGCCTGCCTGCCGCTTGGCAAGCGCACGCTGAGCATTTGGAGCGATTTGTCTTTTGTTTTTTTTTGACTTTCATTTAGTAAACTCCCTGTCTTCAGTTGTTATGCGGAGCAGCTTAGCCACACACACACACACATACACACACACACATACACACATATATATATATATATATACACACACATATATATATATATAAAAGCATTCATGTCGCAACTTTATGTCTTTAGCTCAATTTTCGCTGTTTCGTGCAGGCTTTCGGCAAACGAGACGACACGCGTCCATCAACATGACAAATATTTCGTTGCCGTCGCTCGAGTCGACAATGAACATCATTATTTAGCAAGTAATAATAAAGCAGGGGAGGCGGCCTTGTCGACCTGGCATGCGTCTCTGTGCGTTACATAAGAACGCCAGCACGTAGCAGAGTCCGTTAGGCGAAGACACGCCGTCTTGTAAGCATGTGTGTGTTTATGACTACATGTGCATTAGTATTTGTATGCCTTAGATGTACTATACACACCCACACGTACACACATGTACAAATTTTTATGCTTTTTGCTTTGCTCTTTTTTTATTTCAATTAATTCCGTTTCATGTTGCTTGTAGCTCTCGTAGCTGTTTTTGCTCTTTGCGGCTTTTGTTTTTGTTTTTGCTTTATTGCCTCGACGAGTGAGTGGATGTAAGTGCCCGCACTGGTGCGGTTGTGCCACACATGACAATACAATTTGTCATTTAGTCTCGCTTTAATGTTATTATTTTATTATTTTAATTTTGCATGCTGTTGCTTTTGTTATTGTTGTTGTGCGTGTCACTTACTGAAAGCCGCGCACTTAAGCCTCCTTTATATTAATATTAATAGTGTTTAAAGTTACCGGCTACGCCGACGTAAGGCCAAAACGGTTTACTCTCTTAAGTAGTTGGATTCAAGCTTAGATTAGAGTTGTGGCTCCTTATGCAGAAAGAAGAAAACAAATGCAAAAAATTAAATAAAATAAGTAAATGTACGAGTATAATAAAAGTATTATTTTCGGGGCGTCGGCTTAACCGTAAGTGCATTATATAAATTGCTCACATACTGATGCACTCACTCACATGCTGCGAAAGATTAATTGTGTGCATTAAGTTGTTGCTTTTTTAAGAGAAAAGTAAAATTTTGCGTTTGATAACATTTATCATATGCTTACAACATGTTGCATATGGGTATACTTGTTTGTAAGACCCTAACAAAGCTGGGTTATATGTAGGACTCGGTATACCAAAGGAATATGGTTTCGGAGAGGAATGGATTTTTGGACTTCTGCCTTTTCAAATCCAGAAATCTAGATTAAGCTTGGTCAACGCGTACTTTAGTAATGAGCATAAGCGAATTGTAGGTAGGTGCAGTGGAGGTCTGACGACGCACCTCGAACTTTAGGAGGCCCATTGTGAAACCACCTGAAGTGGAATCCTCTCACACAATTATGCCCTCTCTGAACCACCCTGTGGTCTTGATAAAGTTGATCAATTCGGAAGGTTTTATGTGTGCAACTTCTAGACATCGTCAAGAAAACAACGACCGATAGTTGCGATTCTTTTCCTATACAAAAGTTTGCATCCAGCATAAAAGGTGTTCTACGGTCTCTATTTCTTCTACTACTTGGCAGCCTCTACATCTTCGTTGTGTGGTATTCCCACTCAGCTGGCTTGTCTTCCAATAAGAACGTGATCTGCTGGTACTCCTACTAGAGTTTTTATGCCATTCCTTTAATATTATAATATGTTATAACTCTGTAACCAATTGAAGCTTATCTGAAAAAGGAACAGACTCTCTTTGCATTTATTTAATATAAATTTTAGGAGAAGTGGTTTGTCATACCTTCCAAAACGTTTAGCTTACCTTTATTATAAAGGCTACACATTTTGCTAGCTTCTCGTTACGATTTTAGTAGTCAAAGTAGTTTTGTTTCAAAATTGGACTCAGTATTGACCAGTACTATAAGTTAGTTGTATTGTGCACAGTTCCGGAGAATTTTAGAACGTTACTGGGTTAATCATCTTCGATGCTCATATGAGCCCCTTACGAATGGTTTAATAATAATTATCACTTATCACACTTTTAGTATTAGCAATACTTTGTTTTATGAAATAAAAGTGTTTCATTAAGACTCGAAGTACTTTTTTATTCATACGGAATACACCACCAATGTGGTAAGTAGCTCCGTCATGCATCTAGCTGCGATGAAAGCGCCATCTATGATCTCGTAGTTATATATATTGTAACAGATTTACTAGCTTAATCGCCAAGGTCGGAACTTTATTCTGAATTCGATCACTGGATTGTTAAATAAAATTCACAATTTATTGGCTCTATATTTGCCTTTATTTCTAATTCAATTAACTTAACGCCGTACTCGGCAACATTCTAATTAGAACTGTATCTGATGCCACTCCGGCAGCTATTCTATAGTAGATCACCAACACAACGCCAATCGAAAATTCTGGAAGCTCTTGTCAGATTTTATGGGTCATATGAGGCAACTGGAAGGACGGCACGCCTTCCAGCGTTTGTAAAGCGTGTAAAGCCTGGCGTCTGCAAAGGTAACCCAACATATATTGTTTGGCCTTAGCTCGTTGTTCAATTCGGAGAATATTTGTTGTAAATTAGTAATCTGCTCACTTTTATCAATTTGTTGTCCTTAAAGTTTTCCAACAAATCGTCTGCTTTAGTGTGATTTTAGGCTAGCTAGTAAAAATAGTACGTCTTGAATGCTCTTTGGCATTTTGAGAAAAATTATTGAGTTTTTAATTTGACAACCATCCATAAATTTTTCAATTTTTTTTATTCATACTGACTTTCAGATAACACATATTACAAGAGTGTAATGAAAATTGTGTTCCAGAGCACACCTACCCACACATACGTATGTACTTATGAGTGAAATAACTTTAAAGCTTTCTAACGACCTACTTTACAGCCTCTTTGTGCTAATCATTTGTTGAAACAAATTAATGTGGTCCATACTGCCCGCAGCTATAGGCCGAATAAAATCAAGTAATGCACAGCCGGCAAAGCGGAAACAAGTTCAGTTTAAAGTCCAAGACAGCCACACACACACACACAAACTCTCAAGGATCAAAAGGCAAAAGGAAAGGGAGAAAGTGAAAAGCCATGTGTCGGAAATGAATGCTAATGCGAGAGGGTGAACATAAATATGTATGTATTCACATTTAGGTATACTATAGGTATATATGTGTAAATATATGATCGTGTATGTGTTTATATGAGTGTTGATGTTGGTGTTGGTTGTGCGTGTGATGACGCGTTGTGTGCTTGATTACTTTTAAATTATTTTTGTGGCATAATTTTGTGGGTTACCGCATGCATATTAAATATGTGAATACAAGCATACACATATACACATACACCCATAAAATAAAGGTCCTACAGTGTGCCGAGGCGTGAAAGAGACCGAGCAAACTTTATTACCTTGTATCGCTAAATATATGTATGCTAAACAAGCAAAAACGTGTTTAATAATTTATGCCACATTGTGAATGAAGCAACAAGGCGCTTAAGCCACAACAACAATAAAACATGTCGAGGCATTATAGTTGAGTGTAGGTATGCGTGGTGAGCGAAGGAGGCGAAATAACCCAGTAGGCAAAGTGGCGCCACGGATTCAACTCATGAAACCCGTTAACGTTGAAAAAACAACAACACCAATTTACAACAAAAAATTACAACAACTACATGAAATTTTGTTGAATTTTATTTAATTTTTTTTCTAATTAAAAAAACTAGCTAATGATGCAGTTTATTTAGCATAATTGCAAAGAATTGTTCTCACAGGAACCAGATGCTAACTAGTCTAAAATGCACCAAAATGACCAAAAATTACCAAAAAAGACCTGTTTAAAATCCTGCATGTGAATGTCTCTCACCTCAAGCAGAGCAAGTTGTTGCTTTGTTGTGCATGAAAAAGGGTTTGACTCATAATAAATGCACGCATACATAAACTCCACACCCACAGGCACATACACAAACTGTGCATTTTCAAGGAGCTTAATGTGCAAGTCGTCCGCAAAAAGGACATCACCAAATGTAAGTAAGTGGCCTTGCTCGGCCGCGTCGCTAAATCAGCAACATATTGTTGCAAAGTTTTATTATTAATGATGTTGTTGCTTTTGTTACTGCTTGAGTTACATATAAAGCGAGGGCACAAGACAACCGAGTATTATTTGAATATCAAACAAGTAAGAAAGTGCTAAGTTCGTGTGCAACCGAACATTTTATACTCTCGCAATGTGCAAGGATCAGAGACAAGGAAATATTTTCGGGTACTGGCATAACTTTATATTAAACAATGTTGCGGAAGAATTCAACATTCCTTATTCGACGAAGCCATTACTGGATTGCAATCATATTTAGTGTCTTAATAACTTATATTACAGGGCATAGACTCATGTACCTTCGGCGCTATATTTTGGTTCGTGTCCGAGATATTTATATTAAAATCTACCAAATTAACTCAAAAGTGATATATGCGATATAAACTCAACCAAATCAAAGTGGTTTAATAAATATATTAGATACATGAGTAAAAAGTCAACCAGAGAAAAGGAATTTTCATTATATTAGGAATAAGCGTCTTAGACCATGATCTAGACCGATTTCTTTCATATTTAGCGCAAAATCACGCGAAATTGTGTTTAAGAAAACATATCCACTTAATCTCATTAAAATATCACACAATGGAAAATTCAAACAACAAAACCATTTTCTCATCACAACCAACACAGAGATGAACCGAAAAAATATAAGACCTAATAATCTGTTAGTCGAACATTAATAATTTATACCAAATTGATAGCTTTGTTGAGGTTAACTCGAGGCAAAAACTAGAACGGATTATTTAGCTTTGGTCAGGAGACTTCCATAATTTTGTAAAATTTTATATTGGCCGAGTGGTCCCAAATTTTCGAGTGATGTAGTCAACGTTTTAAAGAATAAATGTATGGTTATCTATAAAATCGCTGACATTTTTCCAGACGTGCTTTCATATACCGCTCCTGACAAGCTCAGCTGATCTACATTGCATTACATTATGCAAGGCATAAGCCATATTTATGAGCTTCCGATAACGAAGAAGCCGCTCTGCCTACTTTGTAGGGCCAGTCTGACCGGTTAAGGATCATAATAACCCGGTTATCAGCTGAAGTAATAGTATGACTTGATGATACTACGATGAGAGTGTTTTAGCTGTCATTTTTTAGCAGGAACTTAATTTGAAATATCCGTAGTGATGCCAGTCAGAGCTAAAGATGTTTGGTAACCTCTAGTAACAGAAACTATAACCAATTCTCCAATTCTCAGCAATCTTAGAGATCACTTACGTACAACAAAAACATGGGCGACTGCTCTCATTTGGAATCAGATTGGAAAAATTTCCTGATTTCTGTGAAATGAATTTTTAATAAATAGTAGTCTATAATTATGTCCTTGGCCTTTTGGGGATATTTCTATGGCTGAACAAGCGGATTAAATTCCATTTAAGTGTAACTTAAACTCTTCTAAGACTGGGAAAGTAAAGGAGATTCGAGTTAAATGAAGATTTTCGTATTAAAACATGGATTTCTTTACAATTAATGCGGAATAACTGCTTATGTGCTATATTACTAAACAAGAAGGTTATATTAACTTAAAGTCAACATTCTCAATACAATCAGTTATATATAATCGAAACAGACCTGTATTTATTTCCGACTTAGGACTATCAAGCAAGCAGCATTCCCAAGAATTACTTCGGGAGTTACTCTTGTTTCTACAACAACAACATGGTCGGGTTCAGTTGGGAAAATACTTTCGCGAAGAACAACAGAACGACTTCTCTAATTAGTAGTCTATTAACAAGCGAGTTGATCTACAACACGTACCCTGAATATTGACGCTGATATTTGGACCAGCCATAATTCGTAATTCTCAAGTGCTTGAAGATAAGCTGAGCCTACAATGTTATTGAACAGGTGATTGATATATAATAAAGTTCCTTTGTGGACCATTCGAGGAATCATGGGAAGATGTTGTTAAAGTTGGAAATTATACTAGCTTAAACTGCCTTTGAGTGCTTCGAATTACTGTTTAATTTTTCTGAGCAACATTTTTTATCAGAAATATATTCAAAAATTGTTCATTGCTTAGAATTGCCTACCGACTATTATTTTAAACCAAAACTTAGAGAGTGGTAGCAACGCATATAATATATGAAGGGAGACAATTTATTACCACTCGAAGGCTAAAATGACCTCCTCAAAACCGATGGTGAATGCTCAAAAATATTTGATAGTTTAATGTAATGTAAGAAGCCTCAAAATAGCATTCGGTCGAAATATAAAATCACAAGGAGTTCACCGTTTTTTCATGAAAATTTTACAACTTTCTCTGAACTTTCAGGGAAATCATGTACAAAGCTCTTTCCAACACCATATTCGCTGAATAAATAGAGTAATATATGTTTACTACATATTCACTTTCTGCTTTTATAGGAATGAACGCTTGTTTTATTTTGACTAGAAAACGAAAAAGATAAAACAGTTAGTAGTCTCCTTATGAATTATAGCCAAAAACGCGGTCATTGCCATGCAGGGGAAGAAGAAGCAGCAGAGAAAAGCTACGCATAAAATTTCGCCAACAAAGCGTAATTCAAAAGCGTGGCAAATTGCTTTACAGCAACACACACACACATACACATACACAGGGCCTGGCAAAAAACCTTTACAATTTACGACGGGCGGCGATGATGTTGATGTTGTTGGTATGTGTATGTTTTTGGTGGATGAACTAATTTCATATTCAATGCCCACACATACCGAGACAACACAAAGCCACCATTAAAGTAGTGAATTTTCGGTTGAGAGGTTCGGATGGTGCTTATGTTTTGAATTATTTGCGCTGAAGACGCACACACACACGTGTTGTTATGCCTTAATAAAGGCTTCGCATAAGCGCGTTGGCTGTAAAGGGGAAAGCCCTGACACTGGCAATTTGTTGGGGTTAAATCGCAATGGCAGCAGGCTGCACACACCCACAACTAAGGGGAAGGCCCTCAACTCATATCCATGGCTTTCTTCATGTTGAGCCGCCTGTCAATGCGTTGCCCGCTATGCTTTGCTCTGTCTATCCTTTCATCGGTCCGATTGAGTGCATGTCTGGGTTTTTGTTTTGCCCAAGCGCTCGCTTGATCAATTTGTAACAGCATAAGCTTAACTACAACTACAAACAACTACAAAGTGGCACAAGTTGCCATAAACTATTTAAATGCTGACGGTTTATATTTATATAAAGCAGATTTACATACAAATTCTGGTTATAAGACAAATGTTTGTTGTTGTTGGCGCCCTTGATGTTTTTGTATTTGTTTCTATTACCAGCGTTGGTCTTATGTTTACGTCACGCTGTGAAAAGCTTAACTTTCCCTGGTCTTCAGCAACAAGCAGGGTAATGTCCCAAAAGGCTTAGACCCTATGTTACCACTGCTTATGAGTACCACGTTTAACACAACATTCCAAATGAGATTTACACCTCTAAGGGTATATATTGGCATGTTGTGGGGCGTAATTGAAGAGATGATTCTTCTTGAATGTATTGGCTGATATTTATAAATAAATTAAGTTTTAATTTAACTTCTTTTATTGAAGAATAATTACTTTTACTTTTTAGGAGAGTTGACTTATATAGTTTCATCATTATTATACCTTTTTGACAGTGAGAATTAAACTTTCTCCGCAGACCAATCGGATGAGTAAGAAGCAAACAATGGTTATACGATATTCAATGTTTTCTCTGTAACGTTTTGGAAAACATACTCGAATTGAATTAAATATATTTTCGGGTTTCAATATAACACATGAGCTTAATTTGAACTTCAATTTTCCAACTTGAAATTAATTTTCCAAAACTCTCTCTGAATGCTATACTTTCTTGAGCTTTTCATCGGCAGATATTTTCTCCACTTATACCTTTCTTTAAAATTTAGCTGGCGAAACTAAGGAGCTATAAGGTGGTGATTGATTCCTTTGAAGTCACAAAATTTCACTGCTCTTTCTGCCTTTGTTTAAATTTATTTAGCTACCCCGGCAGTGAGGAAAATATTTGTGCAAAATCGTAACAGACCAGCATCACTTCTTTGATAGTGCTTCAAACGACCTGGCAATCCATCACCACTGCAGCTGTCCTTAGAATGAGTAGATATAAGGAAATGCTGTTTAAAGGTCGCTAAAAAATCAAGTCTATCAATTTAGCTATCTCTTCCTATCCCAAAACACCTGTATATAACTGGTTATTGTCGAAACGTAAAATAATCCGCTGTCTTGTGGCTGAAAGCTCATACTCTTAGACACGAATACACACGAAATCGTTCGATCTATAAGACTTATTTTTTTAACAATATAGCACTGCAAGTGTAAATGAAAATCATTGTGTTAGCACCCTTTTAGTATTTACGATTTCGTGAGTACAACGATAAAGAGCAATAATAAAATAATCTGGAATACTGCTCGGTATCGCTCTTATTAGTAAGAACGTTACATTCGCGTCGTGGCCACAGCCAATAAAATACATATATAAATCAATTACCAATAAACATATCGGAAGGAAACCTGGCAATAAAAATGACTTCAACGTACCCATATACCGAATATGTGGGCATCAGTGTATATGGCTGACTTTTTAATGAAATTATTGGTAATTCTAACACAAATATTACTGAAATCCTGAATGAATATTGCCCTTGTGTCAAAAAGGCTAAAATCTCGTCCATACTTCCCTTCGCGCCAATATACCCCATATAATATATAGGTCGATATGTGAGATATCTCAGTAGAATTCAGGGAGCGACTCGTGCTGATAAGAGTATATCATTGTGTCTAAAATGGATCAAATTGGGTAAATACTTCCACTAACTCCCATATATCTAATACACAGGTTTTTAACCTCTCGTTAGGCTAATATATGAGTTCTTCGTCTTTGTGAAATTCAGAAAGCCCCTTCCCTAATATAAGAATTTTAAAGATCCGGTTGATCTGTAAGATATCTTAGCAAAATTAAGTGAACGTTTAATATTGGATACACCAAAGTTTAATGCCAAAACTGGTTGGAATCTGTCAACGAATTACACCAGTACCCATAGATTTTCATTATTATAATAGACTTTGATCGAAACATATTCTCGAGTATACTGGTGTAATGCCAAAGGTTGCTATTTGCCGTAGCCCAAATATAGGAACCCAACATAGGAATTTGAGACTATAAAGCTGCTTTAACACCAAATGTAGTAATTTTCCATATTTTGCCTGACTTTAAACCAATTATGTTGGGCAACACATGTAATATTTTAATGAAATTAAGTGGATATATTTCCTTAAACATAATAAGGTTTTGCGCTGAGTAGGAATGAAAGCGGTCTGGTCCTTGGTGTAAATCTCTTATCACCAATATAACAATTTCTATTTCGCTGGTTGACTGGATACCTCATGTATCTAATATATTCAATTAAGCCACTTTGGTTAATTGGGTAGATTTTAATATAGATATCTGATATCTGACACGAAGCAAAATATAACAGTGAAAGTACATGATTCTATGGCCTGTAATATAAGTTAATAAGATACCCAATATGATTGCAATCCATTGACAATTTCGTCGGATAATGAATGTTGAATTCTTGCGCAACATTTTTTAAAATAAAATTATACCAGCACCTGAAAGCATTTCCCCGCCTCTTACTTGTTTAATCGACGATTTCTTCAAAGATTAAGGATCAGACCGCACATAATAATATGAATATCCATTAATCCAACGGAGGTGTGAATTTCACAAACCGTTATCATAAATTATGAAGCTTTCGGTAAGGAACTTTAAAACCGAAAGCGCTAATGAAAGTTTTGCACAGCATAGAGTAAAGAAATCACGCACATAAAACTTTTTATATAGGTGTGAGTTGTGTTGTGAGTATATATATATATATATGTAAACACTCAATGAATATAATATTTAGTGCATAAATGCATATGAAACGTGAGTATTATGCTAACGTAAGCGTGAGCGCGAAAATCAGGTCGAGGAAGAGAAGCTGCATTGGCGCACAGCATGAAACGACAGTTTATCAACGCGTTTTCACGCATGAATGGTAATAAAATGCGCGCTTAGTAAACACTAACAGCAAAATGGACATAAACTACTCCACTATAAATGCAATATTAAGTGTGCTAACTCGTTGTTGTTTGTGTGTGTGTTATATGACTAATGATAAGCTGTGCTTTCAACGGAAGCCACATTAAAAATATCTCCACATTATTTAGTTATTTTGTTTGAAGTGTGTATAAACATAAATAGAATACGTATTTCAAAAGATAAATGGTTTCTTATATGTGTGCAATTGTGTGCGTGTAGTTCGCATATTTGCGTATTATTCGTGATAAGCTGCTTAGCCTGCGCAAGGTCAATTGACTGAGTGGCGAAATTGTTGAAATTTCATATAAATTGCACACATTATTATGGGTATTTTCAATGAGATAATAAACTAAACCAAATATGGAAATATTAAATGAAATTCACATACCCTTGAAACATATGTTGAATATATATATGTGCAATCAATTGAAGCATGAGCAGAAAAACTCGAGTTCAAATATATGCATCAGTCTTCAATTGTCGTGAAATATTCGGGTTAAATATGCTGGAGTGCCTAATAATATAAGTAGTTGCAAATAAATAGCTTTACGCAATTGCAGATATGCTTACATACCCTATAGGAATTTTGAGTAGTTTTCAAAACGTTCTGATAACTAATTGGCGAAATTAATACAAATGAACATAAAACCTAAGAATTTGTAAATTTTCCTACTTGCATACGTTTGTTATAGTAAACGATCAATATGCAGATAGTTGTAAAAAAACTTCAACACCATTCAAGGTTATCCAACAATTCCGGAATGGTTCAGCACTAGTCCAATCAGCTTCATTGATAGAGTGTATTAATACTACCCCATGATAAATTGAAAGGATATCTGTTTCCGATGTTTCCAATTCCATAAGTCATAAATATACTTAATGAGCCACCAATCGGATCTAACTAAAGATCGTTCAATAACTCACTTACAACAGTATTTCACTTCACTATTCCCTATCATATTGAATGACCGGATGTAAGGAATTGTTAATATTTTCCTCAGCTCAGTTGTATTATTATCCGTTAAGATATATTTTTATATATATCAGGAACTGGCACAAATTTGATGAAACAGCGTTAGTTCTGAACTGCTTAATTGTTAGACTTATTCACCTTTCCCTACAGGGTTTCTAACCATTATAACCAGCCAACACATTCTCAACAGCGTCATTTCCGGTTTTGTACAGAACCCCTCTGTGCTTTAAACATTATGCAAATGAAAATTGTTTGCGAATTTCCAAACTTGAATGTGACCAAAAGTACGATTGGCATTTGCGTATGTGTTGGTGGGATTTCCAAAAGCAAATTTCCTGCATATTTCACAGCAATAGAAAAGACACAAAAATGCACTATGCCTTTGTTCTCACACTCGCTTTTATATATATATATATATATCTATGTGTGTGTGTTTGTGTGTGTTTCAATTGTCTTCTTCCATTTCTTCTTCTGCCTCCATTGCTGCAATTGCATTCCATTCCATTGCACTTGGCTTTGTTATTGCATTTATTTGTGTGGCTCTTGTCATGTACATTTGTTGTTGTTGCGGTGGCATAGGGAGCTTGGCTGCGCGATATGCGCACAACCAACCAATGCAGGCGACACATTTTAGATGGCAAAGCCAAGCCGCAGCTGCGTAAACCAAGTCGATTGTCGTGAAGAAGTTGCGCAATCAAGTCGCAAGTAGAATGGCCTCTTTTGAACTGCAGCAATTCAAATACTTGTGCAATCATAAGTATGTGTGTACAAATTTATAAAAGTACATAACTTCGAATATATATGGATATGTCCACAAAGGAATCCAGTAAACAGTAAAAAAATTTTTTATGCTAGACAAAGCATTAGAATTGCCATGTTCGATTCGCAACTTTCTACTCGCTATATTGAAGATGTGCTATCTTATTCAGTTTATTGAAAATCAAGAAAGTATGCGAATACTGCATCTAAGCGGTATAATTGTTTGGAATTCTGAGTCCACTCCATTATACCAGTTGTGAATCGAACAAACAACTGGTATAAATACGTTGATAACAGTCATTAGTTCAACAATGAATTTCTTAATGGCTACAAATATCATTTTCTTTAATAGGACTTCAAAGCTTACGAATTTTACTAACCTATTTGTCATTAATTGTGAATTAAACAATTGTAAAGCCCTCGGGTTTGCTCACCAAGTGTGAGGACAGGGCCGCCTTGACAGTGTCATGTGAGCAATATTAACCCCTAACATGCCAAAATCTTCGTTAGGTCCAAATGCTCCTTTTTTCACATAATTATAAGCCTTGCAAATTAGATTTAGTCTTGCAATTATTATTTAGATAAAAATAGTTGCAAATGCTTCGACATATCTCTAATTTTTTCCTCATTTTGTGGCATGCAATTTGTTTTGGTGGTTGTGTGGGTTTTGTGGGTTTTGGAACGAGAACTTTCTAAATGTAAATATTTCCGCTTCCGAATACCTTTCTGGTACAACCACAAATTAATTTCACTATTATCAATAGATGACGCTACCCACTCATGCCTAACCAGTATGTTTATTTGAACTAGGTCATTTTAAGCAATTAGTTTTCATGGGTCTGACCTAAAAAAAAGGAAGATTTTCATGGAAACGTTTATATGAGAAGTAGACCAGTTCTTTTGTAAATCACATTTATTTTGTTCAAGTATTTCATAGACCCTAAGATCGCTATAAAATGTAGAGGAAGATTTCGGACAACATTGTATAATATGAAAATATTATCAGATAAAATATACTCATTTTATTTCCTGAAATACTGGCTATCTTTGTAATTGAATATAAATATAAATATAATATAATAAAATCATTATTAGCAAAAATAAGGGTTTTTTTAAATATTTTTATTTACCGTAGTGAGAATTCTAAAGAGTTATAAGGTAGGCAAAAATGTTATTGGAAATGTTAATAGCTCCAATAGGATGGACCTGGTCAATTTATGAACTATGGTAGTAGACAACTGTCTTAAGGGGTGCTGCCGAACTGAATTCTTAGATCGCCATTTGATCATAGAAGTTAGTATAAACATAGCTTAACTAGACAACTAGAAGACTAGATAACTAGAATAACTAGATAACTAGATAACTATCTAGAACCACTAGATAAACTAGATAACTAGAAGATAAAACTTTTAAATTTTGAATTCAGTTCAGGTTTCAGGCCTTAAGTATTCTAAAATACTTAACTTTTGAATATTATCGACTGTGTAATCCTGTGGGTGTAATCCACTAGAGAACACATAAATGGACATAATATATTAAAATTGCCATATATTTATAGGCAAACCTAGCGACCATTTATAGCAAATATTTTTTGTTTTATGAGCGGGTCCATTTACAGGCTATCAGACGTATTAGTGCGGCGTCTCATCAATACTTATTACATACATATAACGTATAGATAAATGGTATGAACCGATATGTCGTTAGAGCCAAATGGTGAGCGAAGTTTTTGTGCGCGCTGAAAAATATGCAACGATTGTGACAATGACGCCTATATGTATATTTGAAAGCTCTTATGCGCAAATATATTTAGATTTTTAAGTAAAAATATATTATATTATATATATGTACCTACTTAATTATGAATGTAGTTAGAAAGCCTGTATAAATTATTCAAACCGGAACATGTTTGAGGGATATATAATAGTGGTGGTGTGGACCTACCAAAACTAAATTACGAAGAATATGAGAATTAAAAAAACAAAAACTTAAAGAATATGTGGAGTATCAAATAAAGTTCAAATATAATTTATTCCGTTTCTTAATAAGTAATAGTAAATAAAATTAGAATACGTATATATTATATAATCAAAAATATTTATTTCATTCCAGTTTCCGAACCAGTGGAAGTAGAATACAAAAGAGAAAGGAAATTGAACCTGAAATAATACCGAAAACATCATAATCAATTTTGTATGATTTCAGTATGCTGAATTGCTCAGAAATTTTAAGGTTCGTATGCATTACTAACCGGTTGACAAAGAAATTCTAATCAAATATAAAAGCTCTAACTTATAATTAGCTCAGTAATAAGTAAAATATTATATGTAATCCTTTGATTCCATTCCCAAATATAGTTCAAGCAAATCTGGCAACTCTATATTGCTTTACAGCGTTCTTTGGTAGAGTTCTTGACTAGAGATGTAGTGAAATTCATTACTTAACACCTATTTATCAGAGGATACCTAGCAGAATTGTTTGCTTATAATTTTATGCGATTGAATTTATTGAAGTGAAGTAAGTAGAATGGTCTGAGGTTTTACGATGCCGACCTAATTAATTTGAACAAGTTCATCATTTTCCTACTTTTTTATAATATATTTGTGAGGTTGTGTACTTAGACATGTATGTATCACAGGAACTTAATTGAATTAAAATTTCAAAAAGGAAAAAAAAAAATTTAATAATTAATTACAATTATAATAATGGGGCGTTTTATTGAAGCGGTAGAAATTGGATTTGAAATAAAATACACAAAATGTACAAAACAGCCAATGTTATGGGTCAATATTAGGAACGCTGCTCTTAAACTGATATATTTAAGATTTGTGATGGCTTCACGCACTACTTGACTCCCTTTATTTTTGGAACCATTTAGCATTCAGACGATTTGTACTGACTTGGGTATAACGAAGGCAAAAATAATTACTTCTAGCACTCACCATTGATTATAATGTTGACTACATTTCCACTATGGGGGAAAAAATGATGGACCGATAATATCTTGGCCAAGTAAATTGTGTGCTTAGAGTTCCAAGAGTCCTTTCACGTTTCTTCGCACTTCAAATACGGGAACTCTGATATTCAAATACCCGTTAAGCTAAAAATGGGCCTTTTTGCTGATGTGAGTTTTGATATTAAAAGTTTTTCAATGTTTACATACCACACTATAGATGTCGCAACATGTATGTTGTAAATGAACTGTGTATATCCCTATAATATCTGTGTTAAATTGAGGAACATTTTATTTGCTGACTAGTACTTAAAATGAGTTTAGATTTACCTCAATCTTTGAGGTATTTTTTATTTCTCAATGCTTATTTTCAACTAGTCTCAACAAACATTTCAAGGATAATGAAAAATATTTGAATATTAAAATTTTGAAGTTTTGCAGTTTTGTTGGGGTTTAATGAAAAGAATTTCCTTTCAGCATCCAAACCTCCTTTTTCTTTCCTTCCTAACATTTTTAAGTTATTAAGTTAAATATTGAACATTATGTAAAGCTTTAATAAATCCTTTTCAGCTTTCCACAAATAGCAAATATACAGAAGCCATATAAAGCACATAAAATCTTCAAAAATGAGCAGAAATCAAGTTCTTCGATGAGATAATACAAACACACACACATAGAAGATGTTATTATTGCAAACGTTTATGCTTTTATTGCCGCAACTAGCAATAACTGGCATAGAAATGGAATCTGTTAAGAGTGAGCGACTCAGATTTGCGCACTGCTTGAGGATATCAACGCTTGGGGGCTATTAAACTATTTGCACAAATTCACATGCTATCGCACATATGAACTTGGGAGATATATCTGCATAACTGCGTGTGGCAACAGTTGCAAGTGTGTTGCAAGAAGTTTGTGTGCATTGAACTTTCGCATTGAATTTGCTTACAAGTGGAGATATTGCAATACTAACACTTACGTACATGTATGTGTGTAGGTGTGTGTATGTGTGCGTATTAGTTTGTAAGCAGCTTAATGCCCTTAGTCGGCTGCAACAGCAATTCATTTTTGCATTTTATGAAATTTATGAAACTATAAGTAGTTCAGAAATTTGGTATTTTTTGATTAAAAAAAGACGTCTTTAATTTCTCTAGCATACATTTAGGCACACATTTGAGCAGCCTTTTTCGCATCTCCACTTGTGCATAAATATGAGAACTTTTGGAGAAATTTGCGCGAATTTCGCTCATTTTCTTTCCTTACACATTCGTTGCTTACACTCGACAAATTTGCGCAGCATTACATTTGTCCGTACATGTGTGCGTGCATGTGTATGTGTGTGTATGTGCAGCTTGCAAGTGTTCGTTAATGTTCTTAATTGTGTTTAAGTTGTTTTTTCGCATTCTCTACGGGCGTTTTTCCAACTGTTTTCTTTGTGCACAAGTTACTGTAAATAACTGCGACAATTTGTTGAGCCTGCTTTTGGGCGCAAACGGCAAATGCGCTTGCAAGCGTGTGTGTGTGTGTGAGTGTTGTACGTCCTGTTGCACGAACCGACATATGCATATGCTTACATTCCAACAGACAAGCAAAGTAATTTGTCATTTAATCGCATTTGCGCGCAAAGTCGGCAAGAAGTGTGGGAGAGGGGAGTGCTGGGGGCGGCGCAACAGGAAAATAAGCTAAATATTATATTTCCGCAGTGTTTCGTGAGTGAGTGCAAATAATAAGGCATGCAGGTCTACAATCACTTTAACACTTGCAATACTGTTGACAACAGTGTTGCAACAACAAAAACAAAAACAATAGTAATAGCAACAACAACAACAACAACAACAACAACAACAAAGAAAAGGCTGAAATCCAATATGCTGCCATGTGAGCGTTTTCCTATATTACTTGCATAGCTGTTGCATATTTGCAAGCCGGTGTTGTATACCCCATACACACACGCTCACACACATGCTCTGGCGCCTGTAAGTATGCAAATTCGTTAAAGTGTGCATTTTTTTCGTGTCGCTTTTTATTCCTCCGGGTGTTTGCGAAATTTAATAAATGCACGAAAACTTTTCACAGCGCTGACATTATGTGTGGCATGTGTGGCAGCGAATTATATACTCCTTGCAACATGTTTTACGCACACATTTGCTACGCATGCAACAATTTAACATTTCGCTAGTTCTGCCTCTCCTATTTGGTTCCGCCCCTTAGATCTTCGCACCCATGTGTATGTATGTGCGTGCGCCTTTGTTTTTTGATTTATGCTTACTCGTTAGCAAATTGTACAAATATTTTGCCACACTGTCATTCCACTAAGACAGTTGGCTGTTTGCAATTTCCCATGAGCGTGAAGTATGCAAGTTTTCTGCATCAACTTACTTAATTAAGTTCTGTTTGTAGTTGTATGAAGTAAGATATTTTTTAAGTACATAACTAGATAAAAGATAGTTGCCACTTGAAATGCTAATAATATAACGGTACTAAGTTTTAACTAATGAAAATTGCTTCACGGATAAGGAAAAGTAGTCGAAATGAGAAATGAAGTGACCAGATGAGGAAAGAATAGGAAATTTTCTGACAATTTTGGAGTAACTTGGGATTTGAAAAATTTAATAACTTATACCAGTGCCTTTAATAAGTGTCTACTTCAGCTTTTCATTAATCTTTAATGACCAAACTGATATTACCCATTAACATAACGCTTTACATATTCCCCATGAATAACCTTTTAACGTCAGAAAAATACTCGGAAGTTTGAGTTTTTTTTTTTCTAAAATCTAAATTTTGTCTTCTCTAGTGTTACTCGTTTACAAACAGATGGAAAAGGCGTATGGTGGAATAACTACAAAAAATACAGAAAGCAACTATTTTTTGGTCACCCCGAAAGTGTCAGTATTCTTACCATTGCCTGTGAGATTCTATCGAATATATCGATAGAAATTCTATATATTTATTGAGCCGATATTGAGCTCTCTGGTCGAAATACTCGACAAATACTTCAGCCATTAGGAATTGTCAGGAGAGAATTCCACCCGTCATTTGAGTAACGAGCTGAGAAAAAATCGGTATCCCTATCCAATTGTTCGAACACCAAACAGCTCAGGATTGACAAAAAAAAAGAATAAAAATTATGAACACATGAATCAGGTCAAGCAAAAGTGTATACCGACGAAAGTTCTTTGCCAAATTTGAGACTATGCCCAAAAATGGATATCCCTTATAACAGTTGTGAACTCGAAGGAATTAATGAAACAGTCTGGACATAATCGTTTATTAAACATATGATTCTTGGAAACTAACAGGTATAAAACGCATATCAGAAATACTTACCGTCTATTGCGTTGATTGGATTAGAGAGCTTCGAAAGCATTCTACTCAACAGGGTAGGAGCAGGGCCACTATTACAGCACTCGAGACTTTAAACTGAACAACTTGCAATTTTAATGATTATTACTTTTTTTGAGTAAAAAATTTCAAAAAGTTATTTCCTTTTCTAAGCGTGATTTTGAATATACCTTCTCATTGTTAAGCCTTGAGCTATCCAATATCCTAAATAAATATCGAAAATAATCGTAAGGCTTCGACAAAACATTACCAGTTAATCTCATTATCAAATATTTGAAGACCTCCATCCACAGGAACGGGGTGGTCTCTTGCATTCCAACATTGCTGCTACTTCATGGGTTCTTTTCATAATTCCACAATGGAAGACTTCTTTGTGATCTGCGTTCTGTTATTTATTCTGTTTGCTCGGCATATGTAATGTGATGTCCGTAGATATTGGTGCCACTACCCTCTAAAGAAAATGTGTCTCTTCAAGAGTTTCATATCCGGGGAATTTTTCACGCACTAGCTAAGGTATTAAATTATACTCATTAAGTAAGAATTCCACTATGAATTATATATAATTATATTTATATGATTCCCAATTGTAATATATCGATTTGAGTGCTCAATTTAACCTTGAGAACTATTTTAGACAAGTCGGTTTTAGGATAAAGTGTAAACATATTTTCGTTCCCTACTATTGAATATTTGAAATCATCGTAAATTTTCACACATCGTCCCCTTTTTAAGCGTCACGTCTCAATTTCGAAAATAAATGTGTTGGGCCACATTGAACACGTCTTTCACTAAGCTTCTTTGCCTTACCGACAAGGTCCCTCTGGAACTCTGCGTCTCACAGCTGACTTCCACTGTTCTCTTGCCACCCCCTGCGGGTCGGGGGATAAGAATAACCCGCGGCAAAGCCTGTGATGTAATATAAAAAGCAAGAATGTACTTCATTCGACATATATTTTGCTCTAAAATAGGCTAGTCGTGTCAGCAAATAGTGCTAAAATACTTAGCTTGAACTGAGTTTATAGCACTTTAAATGTATTATGAAAACAATTAAAGGCATTTGAGTTCAAGCTAAAAATGTCACCAGTGTGATTTGAATGGGTAGATCTACTGGAAATAGACCCCGGCTACGAAGTCGGACTGGAGACTAAAATCCGGTACCACTTGGAGCAGGAGCCATTTGGAGTTCGCTCCAGTCTCGTCATTGCGATAGGCCCTTCGGGGAGTATCTTGCTGGCTGTGGTTTAATACCTGAATGCGGGTAGAGCTGTTTAGCGGTACAGCTCAATGTGGAATTGCCTTGCAGCCGGGTGCCGGACCCAAAGAAGGGCAGAGGTTTTAAATTTGCCTCGAATCCTACCAAAGTGGTTATTGTGTCCATTTCTACAATGCCAATCAGTATCGATTGGTGTTTAGCGAAAAGCTATCACTGTCGGGGCGCTGATCAACGCTGTTGTATTGATCCGCTGTGTTTTTTAATACCGCGGGGTTAGGCTGTGACATACTGCAGTTACCCACGTAAAACACATAGTTCTCCGTCCTCTTGCCAATCCTTAGCATTGCTGGCTCAGCATCTTGTCATTGAATACATGGATTTATCCTTTTCTTGGTTGGAATTCTGAAGTGGAGTTAGCTCCGCTTATTGAATGGTAAACTTCGGCTGTGAGTGGGTTATGCTTCTAGCGCTACAAAAACATTTGTATGACTTCTGTCCGGCATTCACCTCCCTCACCACTGGGTTTGGCGAGTCTTGTCTGTGAATCAATGACCCTACAATACTCGAAGGGGCAGTTAATATTAATTTTGTGGTTATTAACTTCGCTTCCCAACTTCCTCATTTCCGAAACGAACACTCCAAGCTTCACTCCTTTAACAATTGAGTAATTATGACGGAATGAATAATTTATAAAACACGCAAATTCATAAATAACTTTCAATCAGTTATTTTATTAGTTTTCCTTTAGTACAGGCCGTCATATCAAATTCTGCCATTTGCATTTTAAATCTTTAAAATTCTCCTCTCTTTATGGGCCGATATCCAACTGCAATCATACCCCTTGGTTAAATATACTGCAGAGCTTCATGAATTGAAATGCAATCTTCGTAATGGAGGATACAAATTTACAAATCTAACCATTAACAAAGTTCATCGAAGTCAAAGCTTTATAAGTCAAAACAAAAAAAAAAACTTGTATAAATGAATCACCCAAAACAATTAAAAGAAAAATGCACCATAAAAAACAGAGGAGGAGAAAGACTTTCTAGCAAAAACGAGCATCAAACATCAAAAGGCAACTGCAAATGTTGAAAAAGTATGAGCACAACCTTTACTGGTAAAGCGTTTTAGTGTTCAACAAATAATATCCGTTCGCCATCAATTCGCAAAATTCATAGAATGCTTTATACAGGCCCTTTGTACGCGCAGCGAGACTAAGGGATTGTGTACCCAACAAGCCAAAAGAGACGGCAGTTTTGAAAAACATCGGGGGCACACAATTTTGGGAAATATGTGTGATAACACAGTTGTTGTATAAACTATAATGAGGTGCCACGGCTGGTACCAGAGGCGGTGATCAAACTTGTATAGCTAAAGACTGGTCCTCTATGGTACCATAAAGCTACTGAAGTTGGTTCTCTTGTATCGAAGAAGCTTTCTAAACTCATCAAAAAACTGCTTAGGTGATTTTGAGTTCGGCTAAAGGTGTCCGATCCGAGGTGTTTCGGCCGTAATCTCGTAAAACCGAGAAATTCGGGAAGAAATTATTGAGGTGCTTCTACTTTGTCTTCTTCCAAACAATTTTGAAAACATCCAGTAAGAATTTTAACTTTACCGCGTTGACACCAAATCCCGATTAAATGCTTACAACTACTTTAAGCAAAACTTAGTAAGGGCAAGGAATTCACATGATCTCCTGCGATTTACGGCAGGTCGTTCTTTAAAGCCGTCCAAGCTTTTCCGTTATATTAATTTTATGTATAGAGATATAAAAGCAAACTTTTCTCGCGAAGACAGAAGTAGCTTTCAAGTCGTATGGATGCTGGGTGCGGATCCGTTTTTTTACATTATACAGATTTAAAATTCACTTCTATTAGGTGCAGTAAGACTCTTGTATGGGAGTGCCCAAGTTTGTGGTTTCAATTTTTTGTGAGGAGTAGCTTCTGCTTCTTCCACTGTTGTTCTCATATGACGCTGCTTTATCTATTCTCTGTCGTCCGTTAATGTATGAAACTTCTGTTAATGAGATTTGTTCCTTATGTTCTAGTAAGGACCACCAAAAAACCAAAAGACCACAGACTTAGTTTTGTCATAATATTTTTTTCACGATTTTCAAGCGCTGGTTGTTATATACATTTTTATCTTTACTGGGTTAACCGGATCACATGCAAATATTTATACGTAACATCGTTTCATTTGCATTTCATCCAATACGTTTAGAAGAAGTGAAGTAATAGAATGGAGTGGCAATGCTGCATTTCCAGCAGCAAATGGCTAAAATATTGTATTTCATTCTTAACAGGGCAAGTGTTTGGCAAACCTTTCAAATTTGATTTGTTGCTATTGGTTTCGTCTTTACATGACGTCGCAGAGCGTTTTGCTTTTTTTTTTCTTTTTTTATTTTTTTTACATTCCACATTTAGATAGCAGTTCGTTTATGCAAAGTGCCCAGCACTCAATTGGACATTTTAATGAAGAATGTACCTCTTCAGGAAATTTGTATAGAATACTTATTCAGATTTTTTCAGTACATCGCTACAATCCTTCGGACATTTAATTAATTTCGGAGAAATTAGTACTGTAATTTCCAATTTATTATAGTTCGTTTGAATGTCGCTTACCATGAAAAGCAATGTATTTGATTAGTTTTCCTCCTCAGAAGCACATTGAAAGAAGGGGCACATGCAAGCACTTCTTAATTTGGTGGACTCATCGTTGGCAATCGTCCGAAATGTTCTTAATTTGACGTGGTCTAAGAGGGCGTGAGATGAAGGACCCATAAAAATGCCAGAGATCCATATGAGACAGTGTGTTTTGATACTCCTACCTTCTGGAATTTTACCTAGAAGTTCAGATGTTGTTTCCGCAATGACTTGCTTCAGTTAGAGCCACGTGAAAGAAACCCATAGAACTTCTTTAAATACACCGAAACTATACTGTTAAATGTGTAGCAAACATGTTTAACGACTATCTCTAGAAATCCGTCCTTCTTAACACTGCACGACGTATATTCGGAAGGCAATGAAGCCAATGAGGAGAATAAATTTAATTGCAACGCATCAATCTAACAATCCTACCTCTGTAATGGAAGGTAGTCTAGTATAGTCCAGTAGATCTACCGAAATAGATATAACAAAAAGTAAAACCCTAAACCTAGGCAAGAACAGGAAACCCGATAAAATAACTACGGCGTGAGATACAAAAAAATGTATTCCTTAAACGACTCTGGAAATTTTCAAACAGCAATATCATGGTAAAAGAATATAATACGCTGGAAGTCAGTGCTCTTCAGGTTAGTCGTGAGATTGTGGCGCTGTAAAGGTTTCTATATAATCACTATGGAAGGTCGAAATTCTCAAAATCCCTGTGCTCCGAGATACAGAATTCTTTAAGCAAACTCCGTATTAGACTCTTTTCGAAAGTATTGATCTTCTGCTCAACCCACGATACGGTCAGAACTGGACCGCTAATTGATTGAAAATTATGGGTTCTTCGAGTTAAGCGATTGACTATATCAGTATTTCAAAAGTTCCAGCTATGAATACACTATTAATTAGTGCTTTCAGAGAAACGAAGCCTCCCACTGAGTTCAAAGTACCATGTGGAGATGGTATTTGATATTTTTATTTGTAGAAGATATCTTGACCATGGCTGTCGAGATCGCAGTTTAATATAAGGCATCCACTTCTCTATGGGTGTGACTTCTAAAAGAGAGTTTTGTGGAATTTTTTGTGGGAGTACCAGCCTTATTGCAATTTGCTTCGCTTTCTCCCTTAATCCAACCAAGTAGGAAAACACTTTTTGTGCGAAAGTCAATGACTTTTTCGTACACATATTACATTTACATTCTTAGGTTGACAGATTTAATCATCTTAGCTCATCTCATCAGCTTAAGTGATTACATTCGTATGCTACAAGTGACTCAACTGCAACATATGAGCCGCATTTCTAATTTGCATGTAGCAAAGGGTGGGGGAACCGAGATTAAATTACTCTTTGAAGCACTTTGAATTTTTTTTAGCTATTTTTCATTTTGCGGAAAATTTTTCTTCTTAAATTTCGGCTGGCATTAAAGCCTCCTATTTTTCTATTTAAACGAAATACATACGCACATATATATAAATGAATATTTATAGCTCCTACCATGTGGTAAAATGTTTAGCAACTCTTCAATTCAAGCGTAAAATTGTTTGCCTTTTGACAACCTCAATGGCGTATGCTGTCGCACAATTTTTTCCATTTTTTCCCCCTTTTGCTCAAGCGAGTGACTGGCACGAGTGGAAAGCGGAAGCGATGGGCCGAAGGTGGCTGAGAATGGTTAGGCGACGCGTCGTTTTGAAAATATGGTTGCAGCGGATATGGAACGTATGACGTGAAAGTATTTCTAAAAACGTTTTTGCTCATTCACGAGCTGACGCGAAATGCGTATTTAGATATATATATTTATATATATATATATATTTAGATTATGTAGCACATATTGTATGATAATAATTATGTTCACTTGAAATTTACGATGTATGAGTTTGTTCACATGTATATTTAAGTATATATTATATATATTATTACGTGTCTTAGTCTTTTGTTGCTGATGATGACTAAAGCTTTGCGACGATGCGACTCATTAGTTTCTATTACATACATAAATTCATATGAAGAAATACATTTTTAATATGCTTAAATTTTATGTCACAAAATAATAAATTTAACTTGAAAGTTTCACTTTTATATTGAATTTACTGTAACTTAAGTTAGGTAAATTCTATATTCACTTCGAACCGATCGTTAGTGGAGCTCAGTGTGCTCACGTTCAGTAGTGGTCGTCTATAGGTTATTAGCTTCAAGTATTTAAAGGATATATGCTTCAGACGATGATAGAAACGAATAAAAGGAAGAAGGATGATGTAGGTCATAGCTAAGTCAGACTTCTTGTGTAATTTTCTGTTGATATTTTTTCTAGATAAATATCCTAGATAAAAGATATTCTAGATAAAAGTTGTTCTGGATAATAATTATAGTTGAGGAGTTGTGTTATTATGCATGAAAAAGAATAACTGTTCCCAATATGATCCCTTGGGATCTCTACTTTTTCTTTTTCTTTCTTTTTGTCATTAATAAAAAAATAATAAAAGAATCAAAACGCGTTCTAATATAGTTTAGCACTTGAAAGGGTGAAATCAAAACAAAATCTTTTGACACATATGTCATCAACTTACCTTAAAATCTAGATTCTAAAGTAAATCGTGGTTAACCTGAAAGTTGCATAAATAGAATATGCTCACTTTTCAGACTTAATTCCATGAGGCACTATGAAATTATAGCAACATAGTTGCTCGGAACTAAATAAATCAAGAAGTAATAACCTTAAAACTATTTATTTTTTATATTAACTCTGACACCCTTCATTAAATCTATTACCGGATACCTTTTATGACAAAGAAACGAATTAGTTTCTTATTACGTGTCTATTAAGTTGGCGATCGTGTTGTCACAGTTTGAGAAAATAAAGACCTGAAGATAATTTCAAATATATTATGGAAAAAAAAGATGTACATTTGAGCAAATTGTTGACATTAGAAAAAGCTTCAAAATTCAACAAGCATAAAATTAAATCGCAAGTTAAATAAAGGCTAGTAGTACTATCCATTTGTATCGTTTTGAGGCAAGACACTCCAAATGCTAGATGGAAAATTATCGATCACAAATGTTACAGTTTATATGGATCTCTTTGGTCGATTACAAGTTAGTTCTTTGGCTGCTTAATATAATGCAATTCTATTCGATTATAAGCAAAATCAAATATATTTTTTGTGAGAAAAAAAGTAATAACATGGATGGATT
This sequence comes from Bactrocera minax, assembly GCA_021498325.1. Lineage (NCBI taxonomy): Eukaryota > Metazoa > Arthropoda > Insecta > Diptera > Tephritidae > Bactrocera > Bactrocera minax. The sequence goes on along the minus strand of JAKEEE010000008.1, from coordinate 5,638,723 downwards.
TAAATTGCTAACTTACTTATGAGTATGCCAAGTTATATTATTGCCACGCTACAAAAGGTCCATGAAATAATTAGGCTTTATTTGAATCATTTAATTACAGTTATGAGTACAAATTTCACCTACTGATTATTATTATTTTACTGACTATGCTTATTGTTGATATTCGATAAAGTTTTTCATAATAAAAATATTTACCTATAAATATTTCGAGATTTGGTCAAATAGTCATTAAAGATTTCTTAATGATGGATATTCAAATGAAATGGAATGAAAAATGTGAGCAAGGAGCATGCTTAGTATCATTTACGTCCAAAATATTTTGAGTCAGTATTAAACAAATTTTGTGGTTGTGGCCCTTAAAGTGCTTTCCGAATCTCAGTGCCATATGTAATCATCATAGTGGGATAACTTCGTCGATTTTTGACAGATTATTTATTCATTTATTACATATGATTCTAGAAAACTTAACAACAAGTAATTTAATTTAAAATTCCTTTAAAATACTACTGGTTCAATGTAATGATTGAAGCCTTTGATTACATGTTGGTCTCCAGTAAGTATACCTAATTTTTTCTTCTTAATTACGTGATAATTTGCAAGGCATTTGGCAAGGAATTGTTTTGGATGATTAGGAAGTTAAGTTATATTTTTATGTATACTATTTGTACATTATTGACTTGAAGCTTTATAATTTGATATTATCGATAACAACTCTATTTTTCAAAATTATAAAGTCGAGTTAACATTCCTTACAACTTTCTTGTGGTATTACAAGGTAGTCCTCTGCCCTAGAGCGGTTGTAGTGACAATTGAAAGGCTTTTCTTAATATATCTCAAAACATTTCAAAGCAATCAGAGTACTTTAAAACAACGTTTTGAAAATCTATGAGTTTTCCTGTAGTAAAATTATGTTGTGACGACAGTCAGTTCCACAGTCAGTCCTTACAAAGGCAAGGTGTTCAGTGATTGTTCATATACTTGTATATACTATATGTTTATAATGTTAATCGATTGAAGAAAAATTTTTCACAAATTTTCGAAAACGTTCCCATTTTTAAATATACCGTTAACAACAATATAGCAACTTCAACACACTGTTCTGTGATATTTAAAGAGTGAAGCACATAAGTGTTTCATTTACGAAAATTTCTTTTTAATTTTTTGCCAACATCATTCTTCCAGACTCACTCGCATATACCGAGTTCCAACGGTGGCTTGTCGCATTAGCAGTAACAAGAAACATGTTATTATAGCTGTAAAAAGCTGGTGAGTGTGTCAAGAAAATATATGGTAAATGTCTATAGCACGAGATTTACACAAAAAAAAAAAAAAAACGAGCACAAAAACAACAACAACGACAAAATAAACAACATTCAGCGCGTCTGAAGCTACAAAATGACATAGTTCAGTAGTGGAAAAGTGGCAATATGTGCGTACTTAGGTGCCGCTGTATGTGTAATGCCGCGTAGAAAATGTGCAAAAGAAGAGAAGTATTAAACAAATATGCAGCTGAAGATAAAAAATGTACAAATATTACGACACATTTTGCAATAAGCACCACACACACACACACATACACAACCACATAGTTGAGGACTCCCACCAACGGCAGAACTGTTTAGCGCCACTCACTAAAAGCTTGGCAGATGTCTGCAAAAGTGCTGATATTTACACATGTTTTACGCATTCACACATTTCCACTCTCATTTCCATTCGTGCGCCTGCATATGTACGCCTGGCAGCCATCGGTTGTGATGTCAATGGCTTTCGAATGCTGTAGCGCTGTGTGTGTGTAGCGGTGTGAATGCAATCTGCCAGCATAATTTGTTAGAAAAAATCCCCGGAGCAAATTTAACACTCACTAACACATAAACAAATTGGTATGGTAGCGCAGTGCCATTTACGCGCGACACTCACGTGTGCATCGCATAATAAATAGAAGCGCAACTGCATGGGCACGGTGTACTTGCGGTGGTTTGAATCCTGCCGAGATTACTTGGTACTAGTGCTTTTCGGAGTAAATTTCGTGAGAGTATGGTGGATTAGGCGGTGGCTACAGCAGTGAACCATCTGAGGTTCCTCTTAATTTTGCCTTACGCCAAGGAGGTATCTTCAGCATCCGAAATTTGAAGCCTGTTTGGAGAAGAGGGTCAAATAAACTTCACTGATGTGTCCAATTTTCCTTGCTGAACTTTATGCCTTATAAGCTATAAATTTATTGCCGCTAAGTTCTAAAAATGACTCACACAATTGATCCACTACCAGCTTTGAAACCTGCAAGGTCCAAATCTTCGAACCCGTTTGGAATGCCAAATCAAATCAGCTCACTAAGAACTTTTAATTTAAACCAAGACGCGAAAAATCTATTCCAATACATACCCATCGGTAGTCGCACGCTTGAAGCCTCGGATTAATACGCCCAAAACTCTTTTTTGTTACTGATTTAGACTGTGGTAAATTAAAATATAACAGAAGCTGAATGTATCACTGTACGATACTTCCCAGGAAGTCGTAACGCCTTCTTAAAACCATCACTAACGAAACTCTTCATTATTGACAAAACAATGGGCTACAGCAACAACAAAGACAAGCCCTTTGGGTCTTTGAACCAGCTTGGATGACATAGTCAAATTCTTTAAGACCCACATATCTCTTGTGAAATCTTCAATCGAGCATGCTGACCTTGAGACTGGTTCTTAAAGTGGCGAAGAATTGCATAAAAGCCTCTTAGCGAGTTTGACAATCGCTCAACCCAAGCACAAACCTAGCCATTTGTCTTTGTGTAGTCTTCATTTACTATTAGATCTATTCTAGCTGATACATTATCCAGAATTTATGAGGCAGTAATACAGCAATGATACAATTACAATAGATCACTTTTGTTCTACTATCAGAACTTTTAATTCTTAGGTTAGTATGAAAGAGTCCCCAACGGTATATCAGTCATGGAAACGAAACACGAAATGGAGACAACTTTTTATCGGAGCAGTTTTTCCAAAAAACAGAGACCATTAATTTTCTTCTACCACCCTCTGGATTATTCTATGGAATATTATCTGAGCTAGACATCTAACATTCAAAGCCGAGCCATCATATCTAAAGCCATAGAATGGCTTGAAAGCCTTGAATGCACCTTGTATCTAACTCTCAGTTTAGTATTGAACCACTCCGAAGAATACTTTCTTTGTTTGAGGGTTAATTAATATTCCATTTTTCTTTTTGTCCTTTGCAACATTAAGTATCTACTTGATGAATATTTGGTTGAAAGTAAATAGATTCAGCAGTTCTAAAGTAAAGCAAACAGGGCTCAAGTAAATGAATTGGTTTTGTTTTTTTTTTTGAGTCTTAAAAGTTCAGTTTAATAGATGTGTTTACGATTAGTTGTCTTCCTCACACCTTTATTCATGGGATGACTTTATGAATCACTTCCATGGAGATTGATTAGTTCAGACAGAGTTCCGATCTCTATCGAAAAGTTTTGATATTCTTTAGACGCCGTATTTATTAGAATCTAGTTGCGGACATTTTTCCCATTCATCTTTTGACATATTTTTTTTAAGCTCTTAATGTCTTGTTTCCTTCATAAATGAATTATCTCGAAACATCAGTCTAAAGTCTCCTCTGTCATACTTGCAGAAATCTTTCCCTAACCTTTACATAACAAAGTACTTAACAAACTGGTACTACCTCTAAATCTACTAAAGCATCATGTGGTTGACGCAAGTCCATTTTCCCTATTTGGAAAATAATTGGGAGTGCTTGCATGTGTGCGTTTGTGGCGCAAAGCAGCTTAATGTGTTTACTTATATTTGCTTTTATCAACTTTAGAAGAAGTGCAAGGTTTTTTAATTAAACTACTAAACATACTTGCTGGTGGATGATGGTGACAGTAAATGGAAAGTGGATATTACCTAACAGTCATTATAACGGTGTATTAGGTTTGCTGCGTTCCTAAGCTCTACACAGGCTTCTTGCGGTCGAGTGGTTCCCTACACATGGATTCGGGGAAAAGTATAATAATGTATTATAAATTGATGTCAATTATTTTATAGCTCCCATAATTATATTTTCATTTCAATTCTCATTTTGCTGCAATTGAGAGCAAATTTCTTGAAAAGCTTAAAAGTGACCTAAAAACTGAACTTCAGGATATCTGTAACTTTAATCAGGTATAGTTTCTTGTTTATATGGTATATGTGAAATTGATCATCAGGTGAGATTTCCAAAGACATGTTCATGACTTTAGACGAAAAATTAACGAGATGTAATACAATACCCCGACTCTTCTTTTTTTAATATTTCCTGCCTGAAGGTTAAAACGACCTGACATAGAATTGTTCCTGAGGGTTATTTTAAATATTTTGAACTTTATTTCGCTTCAAACATTTGTTAGAGTAAAAGATGGATGGGTAATTTGAAAAGCAATCTAGCACAGTGTATGATTTCAGAAATATGCTTTTTTAGTAACCCTAAATGTAGGCCGTAACCCTAAATGTATTCAAATAAAACTCTGATTTTTTCTAGTGCGATACCAGAGAGGATAAAATCCTAATGCAAGTATAGACGAAACGACTTTACCAATCTTCGAGTCCTTCAAAACTGTATATTGAGAGAGTACCCCTCTTTAAATGACTAGCGAATTGAAAGGAAAAGCTGAAGAAACAGTATTAAAAGAATTAGTTTAATGAGTTCATTTTAATGAGAGTGGATAAATTAGATAAATAAAAATTAAAATACATATTGGAAACTGTAATTTGTAAATAAAAAGGGTTGTTAAAGCAATTGAATCTATAATCGTAACGAGGAAATTCGATGTGGAGTTAACAGGAATAATAGGGGTTTTATGAGATAAGGAAGTTAGTAGAACATAAACGGAAGGTCTTGAAAATTTCAGTATTATGACTTTAAGAAATTATTGTTTATACTAGGTAGGTTTTTCTATAGTTTTGTCGCCACTAAATTTCATTGAAATTAAGACAAGAGCAGAACCATTCTACAATTTTCAATATTCAATATGTAAAATAAATTTTTTAATATAGGAATTATATAACAAATGAAAACGCAATCGGAACGCAGCAGCTATATTTTTTGCTTTGCCGCTTTTGTGGTATCCCTACACTTAGTGTCAATGGGTTTTTCTAACAGCTTTGGTCAGTAATATGTAGAAAGTTGTAATATTATTATTTTTGTGTTAAAAGAAAAGAATTTCTAATTAATAAAATACTTCGATTTGCGGGAACTTGGGGGAGAGTTGTGAGTCGAAAAAACAACTGGCATAGACACACTAGCCTAATCAAATAGATATAGCTAAGAAAGCATATGTGAGTTTTTTGATCAGAGGGCAAACATTGAGAACAGCGAGGAAGGAGTGCCAAGTCGCAGAAGACTAAAATTAGTTTGAAACAATTTTCTTCTTAAATTATGTAAAACTCTAAATCTTCCTTTTGACGCCTTAGATTCTAAATTTCAAATATGTATTACTATTATTATCATTATTTTTTTACTAAATTAAAGTTTTTATTTACACAGTTAAAATGATTTGACTAAGGTCAAATATGGGTAAAAATATATAATGTACAAATAAAATATAAAGATATAAATATAAATATAAATATATAATATAAAAGGTCAAACCGTTTTGTTCGATAATCTGTTGCTATTTTGAAGATAATTTCATAATGACACCTTCATGGAAACCCTCACCTCTTTGGCAAAAAAATGGCAACAGTCGATTTTCACAAGCTTCTCTTGAGGTCAGGCCACATACATGGATAGTGACACGCCAGAAGTTCCAGGAGCATGGTTGGGAGGTTCTTATGCATCCACCTTATAGTCCGGACCTGACGCCAAGTGATTATGGCGAATGACCTTCTTCAATCTTTGACGCGTGCTCAACAATACTGATTCAAACAATCACAAAACAAGAAATTTTGACTTCCTAACGTCATATAGCGCAATATTCTGGGACTTAAACAGCGCGAGATACAGATTACTAAGGCCATCTATTGGAAATAATAGTTGTTTAAATCTGATTTAACGTCGCAGATGAGTTCATGCAATTTTTTTTAAAATACTTTCAGGCTGTGAACAAAATAGAACATTTTTTTAATCAATTAATTTAATTAATTAATTTATTTATTTGTGTAGAGCATTACCGTTAATTAAAACTTTGGCTCATTCTTACTTACTTGCTTGCTTTAAAATGTTCGCCTTTTTTTAACTTTGCGCAACTGCAATAAAATGCTTTGCCCAGCAAACCGCTGTCGCTAACTAAGTGAACAACAACAAGAATTTTCCCGTACACATTTTCCACTTGTTTCGTATTCTTTCCGACGCTTTCGCTCTGATTCCTGTACTTGACACTTAATTTACACATTAACTACGCAATGCAATAACAGCAACAGTAGCAACACCGACGAACCAAGCAAAATGATTATGTGCAACATTTTCACAGCTTGTTGCGCGTGCTAAGGATCGCTACGGATCGCTATGGAAGCGCACGTTTGCCACCTTCTACTCCAACTAACGGTGATTTATGATTGCCGCAGACACGCTGAGTTGGCCGCCGCCGCCAACGCCAATAACAACCATGACGAAAGGATAAAGTAGTTGGCCTACAAGTGGCGTTGGCGTCTATAATTTACTTTCTATTGCCGAGTACAACAACAAAGTCCAAAACAACAAAGAAAGGCATAAATAAGTATATGGAAAAAGAAATAAATATCAAATAAAGTAACTTAGGTAAATATTTCACGCACACAATTTGAGCTTACGGTGGGTGCCAGTCGCCCGGTCGCCCCATTGTCCACTCACGCGTCGCCCATTCACCGCTCACACACCGCTGATAACGCCGAAGGAACAGATGGTGGTGACGGCTGATCCCTATGGTGTACCTCGGCAGCAGAGATTGGCAAATCTGTTGAGTAATTTTTATGCGTTTCGGGTTTACTGTTGTCTGGTCTTTTCGCCGTTATATTATTCGTAAAAAGGTTGACGTGATTCTCATTTTTCGCATTTTTCCCACAAACCAATTTTTTCAGCGCGAAAGTATTACATTTCTACTTTCTATTCTCCACCTTGTTTGCATGGACCCACATAAGCGCTCTCACACACACACGCACACCAGTCCATATATATATATGTGTGTGTGTATCAGCAGATTTTTACCTTCTAACGGACTTAGGTGTGCGTGTTCAAGCAGGCGGATTGAAATTTATTACGCATAAATCTAGGCGCTTCGCATCGGTAAATATACACGTAAACCGTAGCGCCGGTCCGTGGCGAGCTTGAGTCGTTTGCGTACGTGCGTGCGCTCCGTGTGACGTCGCTGGCTGTCATCAGGTAATCGGAGAGTGTGGTGCATGGCCACGAACGTGAGAAAGTAAAATGTGAGTGCATGAGTGTGTAAGTACATGAAAGAGTGGTACATGAAATGAAGAAACGCTTGGAAAAAGGCTCCTGCTGAGATGTGTAAGTGTGAGCAGTGCGTTTCACCAGTCGAGATATACGAATGTACATGTCTGTGTCCGCCTCTCCTTAGTCGCTTTGCTATTCAATATAGCTGATTCAGTTAAGTAAAAATTGCAGCTACTAATGTGCGGAAGAAAAACGAAGATGTAATGGCAGTGCGAAGAAAGCCAACTACGAATTTGTTAGGAGGATATGCACAGTGGTAAATTTGGAAATATGCTGAAGTCAAAACTACTGTTTATGCAGAAGCATAGCAGCAAAACCAAAAAATTTCCAAAATGAATAAATAAGAAAACCTTTCCGAAGTTCACAGGTCACGGTAATAATGTGTAAATTGTAGGATCTAGGAAAATTTTATCAAAAAGATATGATAACCCCAATGAATTTTAATAACGTATTCAGTTCCTGTATAAATGCAGAACATTTACTTCGCTTTGGAGAGAAGGTTTATTTATTTTGTTGAATGGAAATATTATTCAATATTTTAAAGAAACCATGTATATAGGCAGCAGTGAGGGTGAAAAACAGTGAAATCGAATCATCTGATGACATTGCTTTAACTCGCTATTGAGTAATAAAAATGGAAATTTCGAGTTTTAGATTCGGCGAGCTTATCAGAGCTGATCTTAAGTCGGGAAGTCACACTTATACCAGATTTCAATAACGTTGTTTGCAATGTCATAATGCATGTGAAAAAAGGCACCATTATACCTTAACCCGATTGGTTTGGTTCATTGGAATGAGACTACACTGCTCCACTTCACCATATTCTATGCTACTTCTTCGTAGTAAGCAGCCAATGTCAGTTCCATGCCAATACTATTAGGAAGAACGCTTACCTGCTAGAAAGAAGTTGCATTTCGAAGCAGTAGAGCTTTCTTATAGATCTTCATGACTTTCGTGGTCTGAAAACCTAAAGCTAAATTTGGTTAAGACTTCAGAGCGGTCCGGAGCAGTCCCGATCATCCAACATCAGCCTTCATATTGAGCTTCGAATTCTGTAATGAAGCTCAGAGTTCATGTTTTTTAGGAACTTCGCTCTATCCTGGTATCTATCTCTATCTGCTCCAATATTTAAGGCAAATAAAAATAATCTAAAAGTTTTAAATAATTAAGGATAGAATCAAGAGTCCAAAGTTCGTATTCCACCAGGTACGCAAATTTCTTTAGTCTCAGCAAAGTCAAGGGTACGATGCTAAGTGCTATAACCTTAAGGTGTAAGTAATAAGAACTGATTGGGTATATGGTCCTCTTAGAACAAGCTTAATTTTGTTCTCATAAATTACAAGGCGACCATCCTTAAAATTTGGCTTGCATGAAAGTTTAATAGTAAAATACTGGGTTTTTCAGTCTGTCAGCAAGTCGAAAGTTCATACCCAACATTGAAGGAAAGTCAGTATCCAGAATTACGTATTTACAGGCGAATATATACATTCCGTGCCTTAAGAATGACGAAATCTTACCAGCCGATGGATATATTGAAATGCAATTTCTATAATTATTTTGTCGAATTGAAAAATATTTAGGGATTTAAAGAATTTGTGATGAGATTTTATAGAAGATATCGGTAACTTTTAATTAACCTTCGAGTAGTTATTAAGTTGTTCCAAAACTCTCTCGAGAGTTTTTGTAAAAATTCCCTGGAATATGTTCTCTAAAGAATTCCCGTTTTCAGCCAATATGCAAAGCTTCAAATGAATTCAGGACAGTACTACTTTTATAATTCTCACGAAAACGCTACCGAATATAAAAGTCGGCGTAAAATAAACGACAGCAACTGGACACTTTTAAATACATATCGTTCATAATAGAAGGCTGGTGCAAACAACTAGCCCATTCAGATGAGAAAGTCGTGCGCAGTATTATTGAAACTTCGGAACTAAATTGAAATCAAGTACATTTTCATTATAAGTATGAAAAGATCCTAGGACGATGGTTCGAAAATGGATTATATAATTCCGATGGATATGCTGAATCACAACCAAAAGGGAGGAACGAAATTAACCAATTCCCATATCAGTTGGGAATACAAACACTTTCTCCGTCATTTACGTTTCGAGATAACTGGATATAACGGTATTTAGAATAGGAATATTTATGAATATGGGGAATATTCGTACCCTTAATGAAATTTATAAAATTGTATATGGCATTTTATATAACTAATATTTTATATAACTCGTTCATGAACTCATGGACCTATTTTACGAGTGCTGCTTTCACGGCAGTCATATCTACTTAATGGAAACGGACTCCGGTTTTTCATTCGGCCAAGTATTGTTAACTCGGCAGCATTCGCCACGGGAGCCTTCGCCCATCAGTTTTTATTGGTATACAACTCGATCTTATATCCAAGAATTTCCGGCTATTAATCCAGAAACTGCGAATCCTTTATGTTGAAAAGAACAGAACGGTTGCTGTCTATGTAAACGGACATCATTGTTTGCCAGAGGAAATGTGTTCAAAAGTTTTGAAAATTTTGGGAGTTTTTAACAAGAATGTGCAAAATTTATGGTGTGCGGATCTTTTCACTATTCCGTTAATCAGGATACTATCGAAATATAGCAATATGAGACCGAAATTTTTCTTTGTAAATCGAAAATATGAAATTGGAAATGAGAAATTTATATAGCAAGATGTCCTTTACAGTCAAGATTATGAAATTCCAGGACACATTTTGACCACTGTGTGTTAACGCACTTCTTACCCTGCTTTTCTTTACCGTCAACTACCAGCACTTTAGTGGCAGTCGCGCCATGATGCATGCAACCAGCTCTTAAGAAATTTCCCACACAACTGCGCGAAAGCAACGCACTGCCAATATGCTACACCGTGGAATTTGCTACTTGCTCGTAAATACCGTTATCGTTACATGTGCATACACAATATTTATAAATTTTGCATGCCATTTTGCGCTGCGCTTTGCGTGAAACATTTATAAATTAACACCATATGTTACGCGTTGGCCCGCGTTGGCCCGCGTGACAGCGTCAGTGGAGTTGCCACAGTCAAGCTGCCATTTTGCCCCACATGTTTGTATCCATGGTGTGTGTGTGTTGTTGCACACGCTGTGTTATCGCTGGTCGGCGCCGCCCACCTGTCGTCGAGTGACAAGAAAAACTGCTATCAATTATTCGCAGCTTAACAGACTTTGACTGCCGCCGCCTACTCTGCTGTGTCTGCAAGTGTCCGTCAGCAGTCTTCCTCGGCGTCCATGCCACAGCCGCATTGTCGTGGTCTGCGTCTAGCCACATACCGCCCGAAGGCTCGGCTTTTGTGAAACACAGATTTCAAATACAATGTAAATTTTAAGTTCCTCACTTTGTTTACTCACTTTTGCTTTTGTTGTTGTGATTTTTCTTCTCATTTTTATTATGCCTTGGCTTTTGACTTTTTTCTTGAGCACAAGTAAATGACTCAATTTATTTGCCAGCCACTTGCTGGTGTTCACTTTAACGCTCTCTTCACACGCTTGTTTGTTGTTTTTGTTTCCTTTTTTTTGCAAATTTACATTCCTATTTTATTACATAATTTAATGTACTTTTAATTATCACACTTAATGGCGTTTTCATTTTATGCTGGACTTGATTATATGTTTGTAGATTCTTCACAGCGCGTCTTTGTGCATACGCACTATAGATTTGTGGTGGAGAAGGTGTTGGTGCCCCCCTGCCCCTTTGTCTTTTTGGCATAATTTTCTCATTAGCACTAGTTGCTTCCACTTAAGCTGTTGCTCTGCCCTCGTCTATTGTTGAAGAACCCTCTTCAAGTCAGTGTTTGTTTTTGGTTTGACTTAATTTTTCTTGAAGAATTGTTGGCTATTTATTTTCGTTTGCGCTGAATAAGGTTGACACTTTTTTTAATTAATAAGTATATGGTACTTGAGGGATCTTGAGTTTATTTACAAGCTTCTTGTTTTTTTTGTTTTTTGTTTTCTTTCGTTCTCTAAGTGAAGAAATATTTAATTATTTTTTTCTGTTTCACCTCAGCATGTGGTAATTCGTTATTAAATCATTTTGAAGTAAGCGAAAAAATAAAAAAAAAAATACTCTTACTTTTCAGATTGGAAAAGCACTTTAATGCAATACTGTGGCTTATCCAAAGTCTGGTGGAAAGTACAACAAATTTAATTTTTATTAGAATGAAACACTTTATTATTGCTTAAAATATTTTCATCCAGAAACCACATATTTTCTTCTCGAAGAAACCAGTTACCTGAACATTTATTTCGCGCTAATCTGGATAACTTGATAACACAGTTTCTGAGTGTGTTCTTAGGTCTTGAAACACGCACACCTTAACCTTGGTCACCACAAACAGTTAAAGTAAAAAGTCACCAAATTGATTGAAGCTAGGCAATGAGTCCACTCTTCAAAGTTGTCTTTTTTGTTAAAAAAAATTTAAGAACAACCAACTTAACTGCAATAACCGGAAGTTTCACTTAACCACCTAGCTACCCTATTTGATAAAGCGATTTAGTTTTACTCCATCAAATTTATCCCGTATTGATTCAAACTTGCAATATTTTAATTTTTGTTCATAAATCAACAAAATCATAAATACTTTCACATGGTATATTAGTCTTTCCGATCTTCTGTAAACATTTTTCTACAAAAATTTGGAATTAACTTAATGAGGTGGTTTGCTTTTACTTAGTATATCATTGTTACTAAACAAGGAGAGTGTGCAATTAATCCGAATAGAAGCTACGTATGTTATATTTAGATGAAATAAAAAAGTTAAATGAAGTAGAGTACCAATTTCGCAATTTGAATTTCACTAAATTGAGACTGTTGTCAAAAGGAAAAAACTTCATCTTCTCTCAAACAACTTAAAAATGCTTTTGAAAATTTAACAAAATTTTCTTTAGTTAACAGTTGGAAACCCTTATTAGAAATATTCCTAACAGTAATCTTCCTTGAATCTTTTCAGTTCCATAACTATATTCTAATAATTCGTTAATCTCATAAATTTTGTGCTTTAACTTAAAATTATGAAGTTGGTGGTAACCCTACTTCAAATATATAATATTTTTATCTGCAAAACTTTATCAAACCATATTACCTTAACACCGACACTGAAGTACTTTTATATTATGTTTTAATTCTTATAACACTAAAACGTTTGATTTTATTTGTTTAAATCTAAGCATAATTTTGTAGTACCTTTAATTTTGTCGGAATCGACTATTTTATTGCCTTGCCCAAGAAGTTTCACTTCAAAAATGTGATCTACATTTAATCTTAATTAATAATTGCCCTTCATTTTCGATTAATAATAGTTCTCAACCAATACTGTCTCTGGCATTTTCTTCTTGTTTGACCTGAAAACTTCGATCCGTTGTATAACTATACTAACTGTAATAAATATATGTAAAGATTTTCGTTCTTTAAAAGTAATTGGTCTTATTCCAATAAATTTCTAAACATATATTCATGGAAAGATATATATTTGTTGTAAATAATTTCAACAAAATATCGCCTAGTGATCGTACCCAAGAACGTTCAGCATTTAGGGTTGAGAGGAACGCATATTGCTTCCATTCCGTATTCTCGGCGATCAAAAAGTCACAAATTATCCAGCTGAGTGCAATTTCAGAGTTTTCAGAGATTGTTTTTACTCTCCAAGGCATGGTGAGTCGAGCACGGTTACTTTGACTAAGCATTCTTTTGTTAGTTCTATTACACCTTCTAACATAAGGCCAGTGAAGCTCGCATTTAGGCGTCGTTGCAAAAATGATAAATTTTTTAGGATTCCATAGAGCCGGTAGATAGGTGCTGATGACCTTCAAGGTTGTTATAGAACCGCTGGTATAAAATACGAACCGTATGGATCTTTGAACAAAGTTAAGGTCTTCTTACAGTCTTCTATTATTGAACTAACCTATTGGAAGAAGTTTAGAAAATAATAGCTAATTAAAATGTGAATTAAAAATAGACTTATTTCGTGCAAAGAGAATTTAAGTGTCATAAGGTTTCTTGCATACTTTCATAGGCTGCCGTGAAGTTCTCAGTCGATCCAGCGTTTCTTTGTGGTACGGAGCCAATGGTTCACATACGTTTTTCTGGAATGTCTGAAATATTTTCGATTCTGCACCTTGTAGAAGTCTGATTTTTCTTGTTGAGTTTCTTCGCACTTTTTCTTGAATTTGCTTAAGTAATGGCACAAATAGCTTGTCATACATTTACCCATATTATCTGCCAAAAAGTTTGAACTTTCCAAACGTTGCTCTACAAATAATATAAAAAGCTGGCAAATGTTCAGCCAAAAGGCTGATTGAAAGAAAGAGTAGAATAAAAAAGGGTTTAAATTTGTTGTTTACATTGCACAAATAACGCGGAGAGGAAATATTTGCTAGTACCTACTTGCTAAGCGAACAAACAGCTGGACGAGGTAAATAAGTGAGTTAAGGCCCTAGAAGGAAGAAAGGGTAAATGCCTGTTTGGAAAAGGGTGTAGAACAGAGGAGCTGAAAGTAAGTATTAAGCGGCCGTGGAAGGAAATTTAGAAGATATGCAAAAGCTGAGGAACGATGATGGCAGCAGCTTATGGCGCGCATGATGGACGAGCGAACATACATTCGCACACACAATTCAACTCTAGAACTAAGCTACTTGAAAGCAGCGCATTGAGCCGCATCGATTGACAAGTCAACATCGATAACTGGCAAGAAGATTTCTAAAAACAGTCTGTATGTAGATTGAATCGTAGATTGCAAATGATGACGGTTCGAAAGATAACTGCCAGCGGGCTTTAAAGAGCAAACATGTAAACAAACCGAGCGGAAAACCCGAATGCGAGTTGGAGAATTTGAAATGTCAATGTGAGAGTAAGTTTGACGAATTTTCCTTTCTGCTTGTTTAACAGAATAGAAACTAAGGGTCATATGGGATGAAGTTCACATTTCCAAAGCCTAAAAAATGTGGTAAGGACAAGTTTTGTAAATTCATGCAAAAAAACAAAAAAAGAAACAAAAATAATAATGTTAAATGTATAGAAAAAAAGCGGGTTGGAAAACAAACATGAGAAAGATAAACAGGAATCTCTAAACAGAAATAAAGGCCATTCATATCAGCGTTCGTGCATGTCCTGTCATACAGACGAAAATAGTGGATGGTGCGTGGAAAAGAGGTGCTTGTGTTGGCTTTGGTAGATTTTTAAATGGGCATATTATAAACATATAGGACAATAATTTATCGTATTTAGTACATTATGGTTTACAAAGTTCGCTCGTCTTCGTTTTTATGCAGGCAGCACTCAAATTCTTAAGGATGTGTGTCTAATGGTGTACTTGAAGTTGTGTTCTTCGGCACTATCTTGAGTATATATATTTTCTTAATATAAATGAAATATTTCAAATATACTACATAATTTCACGGCTAAGTAAATATAATTTGAGCAAATAGAAAAAATTTGCATTTTCATAATATAAGGCTTTGGAGAGAGAGTTCAAAAATATTAAATAAAATAGTCAAAACTCTGAAACACTAAACAATTCTATAGCTGAAGCACATAAAGGGTACTGAATAGTCACGACTGGCTGACTTCAGAAGTCAATTCATACCTAACATTGCATACTTAACCTACAATATAAGCCAAGGAGAGCTTTCTGTTACAACCCCCAATAAACACAGAGTTCCACGAACTGTTCAAATAGACGATCCGAAGGTTTTATAAGTAGTGAATAGCAAAATATCATATTTCATTGTGAAGCGAATCAAAGTATTACCAAGGAGGATATTATTAGTGTAATCCAGTATTTATGTAATCCAGTAATTTGGAAATCAACAATTATCGTCAAAGATCCGCTCTTGCTTTTTTATTTAGATAGATGAAGGATGAAATCTTCAAGTTTAATAAATTGTTGGACCTATTATACTCAGGGCATAATCATTGTAGCCTAATAATACGTTCACATGGCGCCGTAATCTCGAGTTTAAGATTTTTTTATTGTTGTGTTTATAAAAATCGGAGTTTATTTAATGTTCTGGAACTACTAAGTTCTGAGAAATCGTTAAATGACAAGTTATATTTAAAAATGTTTCTGTGTATTTTTGTACTATATTATATAAAGCTCTTACTGATATCTACTAACGGTATATATATATATGTATATATTTCTTTTTAATTTGACCTTTGCTATCTCAGCCGAGCAAGTTTGCCACACCTTAGATAAATATTTAGGCATATAATAAATGATCGTTTCGATATCTAAGGGATTCTTACACTATTTGTCAACCATTTAGCACATGGAAAATAATCAAAATTTTGTCAAAGAAGTGTGACTACGATGTCAGTAAAGTAAACTCAAAACTTGAACTCTTCCTAATTGCTCTAGTTTTGTGTGTGTAATGATTGAGTCGAAAAGTTTCTACATTCTGACGCTCGCTTCTAAAGGTCACTGAAGCTTTTTTCGAAAAACTCTCAAAAAATCTCTCAACATCTTTTTTTTTTAAAGTGAGTACGGCCCTCAAACGACTTAATCGGATATTAATCTCGCCCACTCCCGATATAACGGTTATATCGAAAACTACAGAAAATACGAAAACTCATTAAAGGAACTACTTAGAACCATTTAATTTTACAGTAAAGATGCTACGGAAAGGCTTTATAGGAGTATGTGTAAATATTGGGTAATGGGCGTTGTACCGCCCACTTGTTCGTCCCACAGCGAAATCCTATATCCCTGGAATTACTTCGCGAATTTCAACCAAATTCTGAGCATAACATTATCCAGTCATCCCCATGTTGCAGTGTGAATGCCAGTCTAAATCATGTCTACTTCCCCTATATCATAATTTTAAGTTCAACCTGATTACTTTACTTTACAGGATATAAACCAAGCACCATTGAAGATGTCGATATGAAACTTGCCACAAATAGTGTCTTCAAGGTATACCATATCATGTCTGAAAATGGTCGAAAACGGAATTTAGCTTTTCAAGTCTCAGTACCAATGGTTGACTATCTACCGGAAGCATCACTCAATCTGTGAGATATATTAATGAAATTCAGATAGCGTTTAAAATCGAGTCAATACCTCTTCTTGCCCCATACACGTAACATAAAAAATGTCGAACTCCGGTTGACTTTATATCTTGACTTTTGACTTTGACTTTTCCTGGTAATAACGTGTAGTGGTGCTAAAAATGGACAAAATCGAACAAGTTTGCTTTAACCGCCATATGCCTGATACAAGAATTTCAAACTTCCGGTTGTTTTATTGAAATATGTTCTCAAGCTTACATTAGTTATATGCCTAACGTTAATGCAATCAGTTCAGGCTTTACACTAGCCCCATTATACCCGATATAGCGTTTTCCGACTCTCCGGTTGACTTTATACCGTTTATTTTGGTCAATATGCTTGATAATTTAGTGAAAATAAGTGGACTTGTTTTCTTAAAAATAATATCGTTTAGCGTAAAATATTTACGAAATGGGCCTAGTCCGTGTTCTAAGCCCCTTATTTCTAATATAACGATTCCTTTTTCTCTGGTTGAATTTTTCCTTTTGTACCTAATATATTCAATTACGTCACTTTGGTTGAGTTCATATCGCCTATATCTTATTTAAGTTCACTTGGTAGATTTGAATATAACTCTCGGACACGAGCAAAATGTGGCATTGAAAGTACATGAGTCTATGTCCCGTAATATAAGTTAATGAGATGCTAAATATGACTGCAATCCATTTACGGTTTCGTCGAATAACGAATTTTGAATTCATTTTCAAAATTTTAAAAGAATATAAAATGTTCGGTTACACCTTTTTAAATTTTGCACTTAACTATTTTTTTACCCGTTTTTAATTTTTTAACAAATAATATATATCAAATTTAATTTTGCTTTATATTTATTTTATTTAAACTTATATTAATAATATTATTATAGTTAGTACTTATTGTTGTTGGTCTCCATTTGTACTACTTTCGTAAGCCTGTTGTTCTTCCCCTTCCCCTTCCACATGCATTTGTTTTGCTTACAAATACACAGAATATACATGAAATATCCTTAAGAGGGCAAACAACACAATACAAACGCGTGCAAGCAAACACATTCGCATTTTGAATGCACACGAACAATGGAGACATACTCGCAAAGCTACATATATCCACATCACAATCTGACATTTAGTCAAACACAAAGCCGACAAGTTGAACACCATCGATCGCACGAAGGAGTGTGCAGCCGGAAAGTAAGAAAAATTCACGTAAATATGGTAGTGTGTGTGTGTGTGAAAAATATACAGTTAACGGTACTAAGAAAAAACCAACTTTAGAACGTTAAAATCTGCTAAGCCAAAGTTTAACCTCATTAAAATGCAGTAAATGCTGGATTACATTTGTTTGCCGAGGCAAATGTGTGCCAGGACAGACGTAAGACTATATGCATATAAATATATATATATATATATATATATATATATTCATTTGTTTGCATGTATATATGTATTCACATGTATTCGCATGCACAAAGCTTAAATTTTGTTAGCTTATGCAATGGTTTTTGTTGTAGCTCAGCATTTGTTGACTGATTGTTCGAATTGTTTTTAGCATTTGACAGCAGGCAACACACACACACACACATAGACACATTCGAGAGTGCAGATTTGCATGACGGCGTATTGCCGAATGCCCTGCAGGAATTTCGTACTTACAAGAAACGATTTAATAGCTTTCGCTCAGCAGAGTGAACTTTTAACACTCAGTTAAAGACCGAAAAGTGACAAAGGATTACCTGACTAGTTTAGAATTAGACATCATAATATTATATGATGAGTAAGAGCCCAAAAGAATATGAAATCACTTATTGAACATCCATAAGGAGTAGTTGTTATAAGTCTTTTCGAGTTGGTTAGGACCTCTATTCAAATCAAATCCTTGTGTCTACTCCTTCTTTGCTTCTTAGCGATTCTAAATCCATTTTTGTAATAAATTGTGCTATCTCGTGAGAAACGACTTCGTTTACCCATATTGTGTGGATAGATCTGTAACAAACATTTTGGGCCAAAACAACGTTAAGTTTTTTGTAAATTAGAAATCCCAACCCACTAACCTGGGGGTTTGGTCTTCAAATATTTTAACAAGAAATTTACTTACATTAAGTGTTTTCACATTTATATATACTTATATTATTTATATATACATTTTATATACGACTCGTATACTCGACTTGGAAGGAGACGTGGTATAAAAATATAATTAAGTAACTAATCTAAAAAGCACTGGATCTACTGTATAGGAGCTTTTTGAAGTTCTAGGAAATCCTGTAACGTAGGCATAAATCAATAAAAATCATGCGACATAACTCCTCAAACATGATTCACGAGTCTACACGGAGAGTCTATGGCAGACTAACAAAGTCCAGTTAGCTTTGCTATTAGTTGGTGTATACAAGAGTACGGATATAACTGTTTTATAAACTATACCAACAAAGCGGTATCTAAATGTTGTAGTATTTAAATAAGATATTTTCAAGGTTAGCCAAACACAGGTTGGCCTTTTACATTTCCCTGAAGATGCTGTTCTTGTCGCTGATATTGATTAGTAATAGCCGAGGAACCGAAGAGCGAGGAAATATCTTTTCTGAAAGCGTATTTCAGAGTCATTATTTCATTATATCTCCCATTGGGTCTGTGACCTAGATATAGACTGGCAGCTGATTTCATAACATCTAAGAAGTATAGTATATACAGATCTTGTTACAATCTAATATAGCTGCTTCTTACGTACTGGTTTACAGTTTGGTTTTTGAGAGTGCTGAAAGAACAAGATGCATAAGTGGTTTCGCGATAAGGTGCAAACACTTTAAAAGTGTTCCCAGCGGCTGATGAATTTCTGAGCAGTTTTCGCATGTAAACAAAACTTCGTTTATGTAAAATCGCGGGAGTTTTTTTATAGCACCGTGAAAAGTGAGCTTAAATCAGTTTAAGCAAAGCTTGAGAAATATAGGCCGAGCTTATTTATCACAGCTCTTTTCAATGCGCTCTCCATTACTCTTTCGAGAATCACAAGCGTTACAGCAACGATTTCTGTTCAAACGTTTGCCTTCAGCTCGACAAAGGTTCGATGATTGCTGGAGTACAGGGAAGTCAATATCATCTCTTTAAAACGTAAGACGTTTAGAGTCTGTTGACCGTATTACAACGAACTGGAAGAGCCAGCTGGCTTTATTCTTTGTGTTAATTGGAATTTGTATGGAAACCATTTAATGGATACCAATTTCCCGCATTAATTTTCCTACAAGGCGGATACAAGTGTCTGACACATGCCAACTTCTGATTGTTGGCAACTACAAGTACATATATATCCTTATGCTAAGTAAAAATTTTTCAAGTATGACAGGGTTAACAACAAAAGCCCGTGTAGTTCAACGTTGTCTTCATTTATCTCATCTTTGTTCTTGTTTTATTTTTTCTTTCTTTTTTGTTTTTTTTTCACTCTAGACCGAGAACTAGGAAATGCGGTCGCGTTCATTCCGTCATTATTGCACGCAAATGTCAAGTGCTCTTCCTAACACACCCTACATACCCTCAGTCCCCTTCTGGGTCGTCGTTGGGTCGCTGCTGACAGTAATTGTGAAATACTTTGACGGTATGTGGTTGCTGTTGTCGTTGTCCATCTATATTTTCGCTCTATTTTGAGCAATACACCTGCGAGCGAACGTGTCACTGCCACAACGGCAAATGTCACCTGATGACTTGTACAAAAATTTAAAAGGTTTTGTTGAAATAGCAGATTTGAAAGGCTTCGCGCATCTTAAACACTTTTCTCGCTTGAAGATTATACAAAGATTTTTAAAAGAAAAAAATAAAAATTTTAAAAGAAAGCAACTCTTTCAAGCAACAGCCTTATGCTGCTAAAAAGGAAGCGTTCTCCACTAAAAGGTTTTCAGGATTCTTTGTGTTTTTGTTTTTTGTTTTTGGTTTACAGTTTTTGGTTTACAGTTTTTGGTTAAGAGAAAATGCGTAATGAGTATAAGCGCATAAAAGGATTATGTGGGTAAGGTGGTAAATTTATTTACTTACTTTGACCTTTCAAGCATTGGAGACTGTCCGATCTCTGGTGTTTTTCTAAGCTTAATGGGAGCTTTTAGTATCTCCCATTAAGCACTGTTTTCCTTCAGTTCAGCTGTTTTTTAGCGTTACTTTTTTTGGTAAAGAATTTTTGAGGCCAAGGAGAGGAATATGCAAAATGAGAATATACTGAAAGATGGACCCAGGGTCAAGGTAAAACATAATGAGAAAATTTCACTGAATGTAAAATGTTGTTATTAGCGAATCCGAATAAGGATCGCGTTCAGGCTTCATGTAACGCTAATCTTCGAAACTGTTCTAAATGAAAAATGTTGGAAGTTAAAAACTGTGCTTTTGATCAAAATATTTAATACTTTATTCTGTAATTTTTTTTGATTAAACTCTATGTTTATAAATTTGGATACCATCCGCATTGAGATCTACCTTACTTTCCAAAATACTCTTTTATTAAATTATTAAAGAATATAAGTAAATGTTTTTGGGTTAAACTCAGCAGAGTGGATTTGTATAAATGGTCAAAGCGATGTTTGGTAATGTATTAAAGCAGTACCCTCTTCAAAAATAATTATAATTACATAATTCATTACCTATTAATATTTTAAAACTTCATAACTTATTACATAAAAATTGGGTTTCTTGCAAAGCCCATCATGCTAAGTTTGCTCTGTGAAACTGTTGAGTGACAAAAGCAATTATGAATCAATTGATTACTTTTCAGAACGTCTCGGCCGGCCTAGCGATATATTGGACATGAATGTGTATTTTGAGCTCGTAAATGATCCAGGGCTTGTTTGTGCAGTTTTGTTTTTCGAATAACCTCATAAAACAAATAAATAAGAAGGGTACAAAGTCTGGAGATATGAGTGAACATCAATATCAACTCCCTTGGATATCAAACACCCAGGGAATTTTTGTTTGGCTAAAACAACGAACAATTTGATTAGCAGTGTGACATGGTGCACCGTTATGTTGAAACCAGTAACTTAAGACCTCTTTCATGCTTTTGACTCGTTTAATTAATTTAAGGTCATGCAATGACGCTTTATGTACCTTGAATACATTTTCGTTTCCCCAAATATCAATTTTAACTTTATAGCTAGCTTTAAGCTTGAACTTGAACAATATTCCATCAGTGATATCTGGTGGTTTTAATGTACAAATGGGCGATTGCCGGTACGGGTACTTAAGTTTCGGTACGGGAAAAGGGTCAGAGGGAGTCAAGAATAGCGAATAAGATGACTGAATGACGACTTTGGCTTTTGTTTTTTTGGCGAGCATCACTTTTCCGTTCTCTACTTGACACTATTTTTACAAAATATCGAATTTTATAATAAGAATCTGGACACTAATAGCCCGTTCGAATGTCACACTTGGCTTGGCTTGGCTTGGCACACGTGTTGGCTAATCTATCTCGAAATAACTTCGTTTATTTATCTAATGTAAATGGAAGTTTTAAAACTCCTCTTCGGTAGCTTAAGCGCTATAATAATATTATTTTTGGGTTCTGTAACTAATTGACATGATAGTTGTAGACGCACATTGAAAATGTGACTCACTAGTTATATTATTATTAGTATTTTTTTTTTATTGATCCAAAGCTTCCAATCTCTCACAAAATCTGGCGAATATTCTAACAATTTGAAACTTCTAAAGTATTTAAGTTCAATAGGCTTCTACTCAGCCGAAGCTTGCAATTGCTTTCCGACGCACTCTAATGCTGGGTTCCAAGTGACTGGAGTTATTCGCGGCACCGAAATTTGAATTATTAGGAATAATGGAACGGTGAATACACTTTTTTTCTAATCTCGATAGAGTCGTTTATCCTCAATGTTTGCGCAAAGTTTACAAGGCCTAGAAAAATTATTTATTCGAGTCGTAGATTTATCTGTTTTCCTGATATTAAATTAATTCTAAATAAATTATTATAAATAATTATGAAATTTCAAATAAATTCATTTCAATTTCAGCTAAATAAATTCTTTATGAATTTTATCTGCAACTATCTCTATTATCTACCATAACTTCCTAAAATTCTCTCATATAAATTTTCTTCACTGAGTTCTTGAACTTAAGTGTTGTCTTCTTTCAAAGAAGTGGTACTTTCAGATTATGTTGAATATTTATATACATATATATTATTTTCTTTTATTCATTTATTTATTTTTCTGCCCTACTATAAGTTCCTCAATTTTTTTCTCTTAATAATCTTTTCTACTATAAGGCTTATATGTTAAAGAAATCGCCTTCGGAAAGTACAGCTCTTCATTGCCTCTTACATCAGTCTTTGGTGAGAAACAATAATTTGTTTATTAAAGGATTTTTACAAAAAACTATATATAACTTAATGGGAATCTCTGTAACCAAGCTAAGACAGCGGTATCCGAGATACATTTTGTTCCAGCTCACACTAAAGCTCTGCATTCTTCCTCACATAAAAAAGCTTCTCCATTAAATACATCAATCCTACGGAGGTGGCTTAAAACTTACGGAACACCAAATTTGTGGCATTACAAGAAGTAGAAATGGAGAGAAAGTCCCAGCAAACACCATTTTCGAATATACTTTAATTAGGATTAGACTGCTTGCCGCACATGTAGCCGGCTCAAATAAGCCTGAACCAAAAATTCATGAGCTCTCTCTGTGTTTACCTTTGGGCTAACTATTGTTCTGCCGAAACATGCACATTCTTATAAACTTTTGCCCTTGTAGAGCTCTCATAATCACAACTACAACTGAGATAAGCTACACGTGCGTTTGAATTATGAACTAGCAGGAGCGCAGATCAGCGAAAGAGCTACAGCGAAATGGGACTAGATTAAGCGTCATGTAAGCACCGTCAGCTTTACAAGAGTTTTAGCTAATTTAGCGCTTTCTGTTTTAGCTCATCAAGCCACCTTTTTTTTTGCTTTTGAAAAATTCTCACTTTATGCATTACTTACACACTTTGCGCTCATTGTTTTTTTTTCTGTTTCCTTTTTTTATTATTTTTTTCTTTTTTTGCGCCACACTTGTTTCTGCTGTTTTTTCATTCAAATTAAAAGGCGAATTTGCTATTGCAACAACGAGGACACAGGTAGCATGCCACCGAGGTGCTTGCGTCCTACAGATTGTGGAGAGTCCTAGTAAATCCTGTAAAAGTGCCAACGGGCGAAAATGATAATCAGGATGTTAATGAAGTACGCGGCAGCGGCTGGCGACCGGCTCGGTAATGAAGTTGTTGTAACTGGTGTTCGCCAGGTCGACGTTGGACGCGCATACGTGCATAGCGACAAGCGCCCAGGCGTAGAGATGACCAGGCATAAAACGTGTAGAAGCACATCTGTGAATGTGGCGAGGGGCGTGGAGTTAAAACTACAAATGAATGTACGGTGAATTGAGCTCAAGTGCTGCTTTCCGCAGGGCTTTGAGGCGCAACAACCACGCGCTATCCAACTGCTAGCTGGGACTATGGCGCCACAGCCGCAGCCAGGCTTTGCCCGAGCGTTAATGTGTTGCATTACGTTGTGCCGCAGGGCACCTGGGGTAATAACAACGCTGTAGTGCTGATGAGACGCTGGTGGGGCGCGGCGGTCGCATGTGTGGTGGATCGAGTATATTAGCGGTGTTGCTGCGTCCGCCGGCTAATCTGGGTGCCAATGTTGGTAGTTGACACAAGTTGTTGGCACTTCGTCTTCTCACTGTACTATTCTATTTAATTTCTTTGTTGTTGTCATTTTTTTCTTGCTCAAGCTTGTCCTCATTACTTTGTGCTACTCGTACTATTGTGCAAAGTTACTTTTGAACTTAATTCGCTTTGGTCTGCTTTGTTTTATTCTGGCCATTTTAATGTAGTTTGTAGCGAGTTACTTTGTGGATTGCAGATTGTCAGTGGATTTAAATTAAATAATTCTTAATGAGATGAGTATGAAGTGAGTGGAGAAAAGTAGAAATATAAATTTGATTTGAATTTTATTTTTCTCAATTTGTTTCACACCTTTTTCTTATATTGTAGGCACGCCTTCCCAGTGCCTTTGGGGTCTGCCTACACGTGACTGAAATGCGTGATTCAATGAAGTAATGTGTTAGAAGTTGTCAATAATAACACCTGAGAGAGTTGAAAGTGCATTTATTATATTTTATGAGTTTTAGTTTGGCAGAAGGATTCTTCTCCTATCTTTCGAAAACATGCCTCAGGCTTAATAAATAACTAATAGGACCACTGCAGTTATTTACTATTAAGTATCAGATTTGTTGAGCTTGAAATTATGATTCTGAACCAAAAATATGTAGAGTTCCTCCACAATTCTATGCCGATCCATTTTTGCACCTCATTTTGACCAAAAAGCTCTAATATAGACAAACTTGATTAAAATGCGCTCGATAAGTCTCGGACGAAATACTCTCTCATTCCAGCGAAGATTCATTTCAGTTTGGACGGGATTAGTTGCTGTTGCACACTGCAATATCTTCTCACTTTGTGTGCCCGGGTTAGATTAAAAAATAACTGATAGTGTTCGAAATAGTGCGTAGTTCTAGAAGTCTAGCAATTCAAAGATGACCAAATTCCAATTTATGAATGCTACGATTTTACCGATTTCTCCATTTTGGTACTTAAGTAAATCGTGGTGAATTATGTTTGATAGACGTGTTCCTTAGTGTGTTCCTTAGTGGAAAACCTCTGAGTTTGAGTTTTAGAACTTTCATTGCAAAAGTTCACCTCTGCTCAGTCAAAGCTAGCTTATAAGTTAGCGAAGCATAGATTCGACCGCTTTGTAATAAAAAGTAGAATAACGGAATCAAATAACATGACTTAAGTGACCTATTGAAAGTTCCATTTCTTGATTTGATTTCTTCTCGGCTGCCAATAGCTCGTTCCAATAAAATATTGGATTCACTCCAGGTATGAAAATTCAGCTAATTTACGAACATTTTATGACAGAAATGTGCCTTGTCGCTGAGCATGTTTCAACAGTTAAATTTTTAGGATCAGATCGACAAGGCAATTTGCCAAAGTATACTGATCATAAATGTCAAACACATGTGTTTCCTTTCTAGAAAATTATAGACTTTTTAACAACACATATTCATCTCTGCAATCTAAACGGTTTTCCATTCGGAGAAAATAGTTAACGAAACATTTATTTTTTAAGAGGCCACAAGCTCCATAATAGGTTTTCATGAAGAATTTTTTACATTGAGAGACTGGGTGAATATGTATATTGGGTATATACAGAATATACCAATTGCAATCCATAATCTCGAAAGAAGTGGCCAAATATTACCTCTAAAGTTATTCACTAGAGCAACATTTGTACAAAAGTTCGGACTTGGTCAAATTGTGAGTAATCCACGGTTCACATCAAAAGCATGGAAATTCTTTTCTTTTTGACCTTGGTCTATGAACAGAAATTCTTCTACTTCCTGGTATTTACTTTTAAAATCAGGGCAAACCTCTATAGGTAAATAAGAAATATTCATAAGTAAATTAAGTCATTGAGCAGGAAGTTCTATGGACTATATATATCATATATTGTATGTGACCCAAAAAATAAAAAAGAAAACGACGAATGATGATACAGCAGTCTTTTCAGATGATGGAAATTGTTTCGAATATTTATATTTATGAAAAAGTTCTTAAGGGTTTTGTACTATTAACACAATTTTTTATGACCTTTTTCACAACCTTTTAAATGATATATGTGTATACCTTTTTGAGGGAATTCTTTGCTGGGATATATGCGAACACGTACTAAACTATAAAAAATAAAAAAATTAGAGAGAGGAAAATTCTATGACGAAGAAAACAAGAGCATTACCTTAATTGTTGGTGTTAAATGGCATAAAACAGTGGCCTACAGCCTCGGGGAATACTGTTGAGTTGTTATCGCTAGACGGTATATATGTACGGTTCATACTGGTTACATTTCTATCGTAGCAACGTCGGTTCCATTCAACCCCAAAATTTTTTTTTTATAAAGCGAGGTCACTCGGCTGGCAATATCAAACACTGGAGAGTATTTCTGCCTTGAAAATGCTTCTCATAAATACCACAAATGGGAGGAGAAACTCAGCAAGGCACTTAGCGTAGGCCCAATTTTTATTTCTTTCCTTTATTGCCCTCCATCTCTATCTCCAACACCATTTCCAATGCACTGAGATTTCAAAAAACTGCCAAAGTGTTAAGGTCAAGCAATTTTATGAGATCTTAATTTCTATTTGGCCATCCTTGTTGCCCATTCATATGCGAAAAGATTAATTGCCCAACCGAAAACATGTCAGAGTCAACAAAAAGTCGAAGAAAAAACTTGCCACCAGCAAGTTTGCACAGCCTATCTGCAAACAGCAGACGGCAGCGTGCTTTTGTTTTCAGAACCAGCGCTGAACACTCACACGCCCACACACTTCCACACGCAAGTGCAAATATACATGCAATCGCTTATTTGCACAAAAATCCTTTTACGACATGTTGTGAGTGAAATTTTCAGAATTTGTGTCCTTGCAAACGCTTAGAATGTGGAATGCTAACGTCTTCTGCACACACCCCCACTTTGACCTACCTACAGACTAAAAAAGTAGGCTTGCGACTGTCCTCCACACCCTGTTCAGAGGGTGGACACCCAAAATACCGGATTTTGTGGGGCAGCTATTTTCGCCAAGCAGAATGAGAAAAAGAAAATGAAGCTGCGAGTGAAGAAGCTTGGCGGAAAGGAAATGCAAAGCGATGTTGTGACGACCGAAAAGCTAGGGAAATTTGTCAAGTGAAGGCCAAATGGCAATGGCGAAGTTACTGATGAGTGTGATGACTGCGAGTACCGCTATGAATAGTCGGAGCACGCCGGCTGCTTGGGGCAAAAACAAAAGCAAACACATATACACACAGAGAGAGGCTTTGAAGTCGCTTCAACATTCTTGACGTTGAATGAATGATGAATGGAAAGTTTTTTGCTGCACTTCGCATCGCTGCGTTTGACTTAAATACTGCTGCTACCGCCTGCTTTACCGTTAGCTCTGGCAGTTGCAAATGCGAGAACGCTTGGTCGCCGCTTTAGTGTTGACTTCGGCTTGGCTTTGGCTTTAGATATCGGCGGCGCGTATGAGCGCGCGCTCGTTAATGTTGAACTCTAATAATGAACTTTAGAGTTGCCAGCATTTGATTTGACTGACGCGCTAGCATTTTGCTGCAATGACTTGTTATTAGCGCGCAAATTTTCGCATTTTCGCATTTTCACTTTTTCCTTTTTTGGGTTTTGAAAGTTTTATCAAAATTTCGTCCAAACTTTCGCGCGCGCTGCTGGAGTTAAACGCTGCGGAAAAGAGTGTCGGTCTTTACTGTTGTTGTTGCCCGAGATGTCGCACGAAATTACAAATGAAGAGTTTTGCGCAAATGCGAGAACTAAAATATTCGCTTATTTTTTTGCTTTCGCAAAACTTAATATACGAAGTGAAAAGTAGTTTATTAGATCACACAGCCGTGAGAGATTAACTATGTAAGTGAAATAAATATGTTACGCTTTTCTGGTGGCAAATAATATTTTAATTTAATAATCTCAAAAATATACCGACCTCGTATGAAAGGATTTGCTGTTTCCTGATTTCGTAAAAATCTCTCCGGACGGGCATTAAAGATGAAATACAATTTGCTTCATTGGTTCAAAAATTTTATAAATTTTTAATATATTTTTACAAATATTTGTGACTTCTAAGAGGTGTACTACTGCGTTTCGGATACAAATTTTACGATTAGGGAGTGATGATGTTGCCGTATGATATGTTATGTTATGCAATGCTATCATAATTCACTTGTAATGAAATGTTATATTTTTTATTTGTTTATTTATTTATTTGTTCTGTGTGTGATAACATAACATAATGTTATGGAATGTTGTATTATGTTACGTCGATTTATGTTAATTTATTTTTCGTTATATTCAGTTATATTATGTTATGTTGTGTTAAGTTATTTTACGTTATATTGTGTTGTGTTGTGATATGTTACGTTATGTTAGTAATGATAAGTTGAGTACACGTAACCATTAATGTATCCTTTATTTATGGGGTAACAAATAAAAATACCGACAATACATTGTACTGCTAATAAATAATATTTTACCCAAAACATATTCTTAAAATATACTTTTGGAGCAAAAAATACGATAAATATTTCGAAATTCTACTTTGGAAATTCTGATTAATATAGATTTTGCAATGCTAGAGCGATTACTTGATATGTACATAATTTACTTACACTCGGCCTCTATTTTCGTCATCATATTGAAAACGAAGCGAAGAAACGTCTATGGCATCGTAGAAGCTTTGCCTTTGGTAAAGTTCTGAAATAAAGTTTTGTTTGAACTGGAATATCTTCGGGACAATGTTTTCCTTGGATATTAGTGGAATTTTTTGCTTCAAACCAAATTTTTTTGTCAAAATAACCTAACCTCATAACTTTGAAGTTCTTTCTTTGTAGATTTCAAATAACGGTCTCATTATTTTACCTAATAATAGAGTAGAGAAAAAAAATTCTGGATTTTTAATCCACTCCTGTGTGTAAAGGCGCGTTGAGAGTAGATGAATTTAACTATTTTCAAATGTGTGGGCAAATGTATTAATCACCACTTCATATTTAAATCTATTAATTGATCCAAAAAACCGCTCCAAACCAAAAACCTACTTTCGCTTCGCTCTCCGCTCTTGTCTGCTCTTAAAAAGCCCGAAAATCCGCACTTTTGTGGCATGCACCTGCGAACTAACGAGGATATGAAATTACTTACACCTGAAAAGTTCGCAAAAACCGAAAAATAGGTAACTCAAAAAAAAAAGTAAAAAAAAAATACAAGAAAGAATAAGTAGAAAATATTTTAGAATCCCTCGTTGAAAATTGAAAAAGTTCATGCTTATCTTCGCCTTTCTGCTCTGCCAACTGCGCACCAATTGTTTTCGATGCACTTAAGATGCTAAGCAAAAACTAGCGTCTATCTGTGTAAGCGGGAGGATGTGCGCCATTGTTTTGATGCCGGGCAATTTCGCTGGTCCCGCTGCTACTTACTGGAAAACTCTCAAATTTCTACTCACTGAAAGAGAAAGAACTTGGAAAATACCGCAAAATTTCGAAATGAATTAAGTTTGCTACAAAATGAATAGCCAAGATGGTTAGAGAAATGCATTGAGCAGCAACTTTTTGAATTCAAGCCATTGAATCTCTTCCAAAATTGTTTATTTTTCCTTAAAGCAAAGCGGCAAATTTAAAGGCAAAAGTCTCTACACTCTTTACGTTTACAGATAAGGAATTATTTCTAGGACCTAAAATTACTAAGACCTTGAAAGACTAACTAGTCCTGTTGCAAAGTATTAGAACTGGTTATATAACTCGTGTGAAGAATAAATCTCCACCAATGATTGGATGCTCTGACGGCCTTTAGTTCATATTCATGAACTGAGCTGGATGTCAGTTCTCTGCAATTTCGTGCGAAATCAATTCGTAAGTCTAGGTTCTTCACTTACCTTTTTAAAAAGAGATTTGTTCAGTGGACTCACTTGGGTTCACAACTATGCCACAGTTACAAAATAAACTTCGATAGGTTTTAGTCTTGACATCGGCATTATTTATGCACTGAGGCGTGCAAATTTTAGACAAAGACATCATCTAATCTGATCAGTTAAAATTAAAAAATATGTTTTAAAAAAAGCTCCCAGCTCTTTGCATCAGCCATAGCCGACTGTATGGAGATTTTTAAATTACTTATCAAATATTTTTTCTTTCCATAAAGGAAGTAGAGAGAATCTTATTTGTTCACTGTTATTCTTGTAATACTAAGTAAAAAATGATTAAATATACGAGATTTTTTCTATTGCAAAGTCAAGTTTTTTTGCATTTGAAACTAGTTACTCAACAACTATAAGTTTCTACATATGTCCATAGACATTACCGTTACATTTGCATGAGTACATTAGCTTCCAACTACTCAATCACAACCAACTAAACTAGGTGACTTTGTTTGTGTGTGTGTGTAAACCATATAAACGCTCATTCAGGTTCATGATGATGGTCGTTTATATAACCAACAGTAAGCAGCAGCAACAACAACAACATCTCAATGGTAAATACTGGCATTGTTTGAGCACTTGAAAACTGGCTTTGTTTGTTCCCTTAACGGGGGACTTGACCCATTTGTCTGTGTAAATCGTTTTTCATCCGCATAACGATGATGATGATATATGTCATAATTATATCTGCTGCATGTGTGTATGTCACACACATACACATATACATAAATGCGAATATGTTTCTTCATTTTGTGTCTGTTTGTTTGTATGTATGCGCTTGACCGTTGAAGCGCCACCACCGTGTGGCCTAATGGACTTATATGCAACTTCCGTCACTTTCGTAAATATATATAGCTTGTGAGGTTGTTTTTTGCACACAAACGCAAATACACACATATGCAAACAAATTTCTTGTTCTCAATAGGCTTAGTCATGATTAATGACCACTCAAAACGAAATAAGATTACTGGGGCTACCCTACCTTTTTTGAAATCGCTACGTAAAACTCAGATTTTCCTTTGACATCATTTTCTTTTCCATAGTCATGCCCATGCATACACATACTCATACAAATATGCACCCAGCGGCTTCTCAAGCGTTCGGCCATACGCTAGCGTCTAACCGTGACTGTGCCGCTGCAGATAAAATATTCACAATCAAAAGTTCTGTGACATATTTGTGTTGACTGCATGTCATGCCACATCATACTATAGGTATCGTGTTGCATGTGTATGGGTATGTGTAGGGTATGTGTGTGATTTGCGTGCACGCGCGCCATGTGGGGAAGCTGTTTGGCTGCGAGTCAGATGTCCTTCAAAGCATTTGTTTGCATATCTTTTACAAATTGAGCGGACGAGTTTGCCAGAAGCGGTAAAAAAACAAAAAAAAGAGAGAGAAAAAAAGGAATAATAAATAAATAAAATATGGTGCCGCTTGCTGTCACTTTTTGCTCCTCACAAATTTGCTTTCGTTTATTTTTTAGTTATCTAATCGCTCAGTGTCTCTTGTGATAAGATGCAAGCAGCTTACAATTGAGATATGTTATTGTAAAAAGCGACCCTACCTTGCAGTTTAAGGAGCCTTATTTTGGTGCAATTTTAAATTCGATTTTTTTGCTTTTCTCAACAATATAGTTAATAAGAGCGTTAGTATCTAAAGTCGGCATAAATATTTCTTATAATGTCTATATATCTTTTTTTAATTCTTACTAAAGTAGTATTCATTTCATTCTTATTTCATTTCAGCGTAGGTGACAAAAAGTGAAAGCACTTCGATTTTGTGAAAAAGTGCGGAGTGAG
Source organism: Bactrocera minax (assembly GCA_021498325.1). Taxonomy (NCBI): domain Eukaryota; kingdom Metazoa; phylum Arthropoda; class Insecta; order Diptera; family Tephritidae; genus Bactrocera; species Bactrocera minax. Next base: position 5,606,896 of record JAKEEE010000008.1, on the reverse strand, counting down.
CAAGTGTTCATTATATTTCAGTCCAGAATATTGTGCATATCTGCAGCAATAGTAAATAAACTACCGAGAAGGTAAGATTTATTTCATAAGCGCACATTTTTTTTAGAATTTTGCATAAAATAAATGTGAAAATTTATATAAAAAATTTAAATTTTTTTGAAAACATAAAAAAGTTGATTTGATAATATTTGAGTTTTTATGAAGATGTTTATGTACCGCAGTTTTATACAAATTTATTATGCCATACAGCAACGAGAAATAAATTGGTAAATATAATTAGTAAATGTACGTGGTGTGTTCAATAAAATTACGGGAATTTTCGTTTTTTGAAAAAAATATTTTTTCATTCGTCTAAATTAATATTGTGGCCTTCAAAATAGTCTCCATTCGATTTTATGCACTTATGCAAGCGCTTCTTCCAAGCGTTGAAACACTTCTCACACTTCGATTTTTGGGATTGCCTTTAGCCCTTTCAGCGATGCGCTTTTAATGTCATCTATACTTCTAAAACGACGATCCTTTAAGGATCTCTTTACTTTTGGAAATAAGAAAAAGTCCCATGGAGCCTTGTCTGGCAAATATGGAGGCTGGGCATCGCTATAGAATGGTTTTTGGCCAAGAATTCTCGAACAAGCAACGAACTGTGAACAGAATTTAGCAAAAGTGAGCAAAAGCCATGAATTGTTTTTCCACAAACTCCGGCGTTTTTTTTCGGATTGCTTCACGCAACCGACGTTGAACTTGTAGGTGGTACTACCAATTGACCGTTACACTTTGAGGCAAAAATTCATTATGCACTATACCATTAAAGTCGAAGGACATTCCCGTTATTTTTTGAACACACCTCGTATATCTGTTGATTAGACTAACCTCTAACCAACAACACTTCGAAATAATCGATATAAGCTACAGTGGTACATGTATCTTAAGATGATCAGACTGACGAGTACTAATTTTGCAAATTCTACTGTAACTACTAAAGCTGGGCAGGGTTTCAAAGTTCCAAATTCTAACAAAGTTTCTTTATATCTGTGCTATAACATATATTTCGATATATTTGTATGCAATAAATATATTTATTATTGTTTTGGTTAGTAACTCTAGATAGAAAAAATATTAAACATAAAGCAGTTAAGACAGTTACAATTATAATAACAGTTATACGCGAAAATATAAAGTGCTGGTAGAGTTGAGTTAGGGTAGCATTAACACAGATAATTTTAAGTTCATGCAGTTCATACAGTCTCTATATAGATATATGTTATATCTATACATTGAAAGCTAGATTTTAGTTGTATTTTAATCACTTTCCCCTTGATGATTTATTAAAAAGCTGAATAATAACTTTATATAGGGAAATGTTAATGCCTAGACTTCGTTTTTTTAAATCCTTAGCCGTTTAGGTGCAATGAATCTGGAAATGTTTATTTGGTTTCGAACTAAATAAAATTGATGCAAAAGTAAAAATCTGAGGTCTCTAAGTTGTGCTAAATGCTAGGTACAAAAGAATATTTCCAATTTGTTCACAATGTTTGAAATGTAACAGCTCCATATACTATAATGATTTGTGGGAGCCTCTAGCTATCTAAAGCCAATACTTATACCAGTTTATTGGTGACTTCATAATAGGATTAGGTGAAGTTGGTTTGTAAAGCGTATTGTGTTTTGACCAAAAAAAAAACATAGAAATATATACATATACAAATATAATTCTCTTTTCTCCGATTAATTTTATACCATAGTAGGAGTCTGTACCAGAAATGGATGGTGTCACCATTTTTTTATGTTTATCTGCTATACCTGAAAATTTATATTTATGAAATGACAACCAAAGAGTAACTAAAGGGAAAAGGAAATTGCGAAAGTGCGAAAGCATATCCAGCTTTTATAAAGTAGCAGATGAGTTGTCAAAGTACCGTCAGATGGATTTAAGAAGGCTTACTTAAGATACCTAGCCATATACATAACATAAACTAAAACTTTTTATTGCATATATGTAACGGGAGCGAACTTCCACTAACACACTGGAATCTCTCTCATTGATTTGTTGCTATTTTTCAACTATTGCTTGAAGTACTAACCAAATTATAACATTTTTGGTTTCCTTATATTGTAAAGAAACCAATAAATTTTAATTTTTGCTTAAGATTTTTTATTTTACTAAGAAAGCCTTGACCGACAGAGGTAGGAGAACTAAATAAAATGCGCTACAAAAATATTAATATTTTGACTATTTGCCCATTGTCTGTGCAACACAAGAGCTAGCACTTGAGTTCTTCAGAAAAGCACCACTTGATCTTTGAAATAACTACAGATTTTTACACAAACAACAAATTTGACATACAATTTGCTGACGTCGCGCTGGTCATGCCACAGCAAGTAGCTGTCAACGATATCCAGTCGTACTAAAAGGAGGGAAAATATAAAAACAAAAAGAGAAACCAAAAATAAATATCACAACGCAGCAGAGCGCAGCAAAGAGCGCAACAAAGCTAATGAAATTTCACCAGCAACGAAACTGTAACTGCAAACAAACCAAAAATAAATACAAGAAAAGAAAACAAAAACAAATATCAATAAAGAAGCAGAAAAACTGTTGCAAAATAATAATAACAGTCATCAACAGTGGCTGCAAGCGTTCGACGAACAAACAAGCGAACTCCCAGTTGGGCCGCCCATGCGACGCGCAGTCAGCGGGAAGCCAGTTAGTGAACGGCAAATAGTCAGCAGGCATCAAGTGACGTCCAGTGTCGACACCCAACAGCAGTTGGAGTAAACGAACTTCATTTAGCGAGCGGTTTTTTTTTTTGTTGCTTTCACTTATATTTGGTCTCAGAACGGCCACTACTGGTGAGACACATAATTAAAAGACAGAAGTGCAGAACAGGTGGCAATGCGGCGGTGGGACGCTAAGGACGCTCAATATTAATACACACACATATACACGCATATAAATAACGGTAATGGAAATACATAAAAGTCAAGTAAAATAAGTACCAACCAAGGCAGCCATGGCGTATGATTGCTGTCTGTCTGTGTGTCCATGTTTTTTTTTTGCGCGCGCGTGTGTGTGTGTGTGTGAGCACGGAAATGCGACAACAAGCGAAGTGGACGTGTGAAAATTAACTAGCAACCCACACTGCTAGCCAGCGACTTCAGGATTCATATACATACACACATACATACGCATGCGATGACTTCGACGTGCCGCTTGTTGCACGAATGAAACTGAAGTGGCCACTGAACGTTGGCATTAAATACGCCATAGAGGAATGCTACGCACATCTGTTAGGGTGTGTGTTTTTGTTGTAAATCGTAGTTTTACGCCGCGACGTGACCATTACGGTGGAGACTTGCTGGTTGCCTGTGTTGCCTGTAGGTGTGTGTGTGTGTGTGTGTGTGGTGTATTGTGCGCGTAAGCTCAAGTGTCCAAGTATTATATTTGTCGCTGATATCGCAACGGTACTCAAGCGAATTGTGTGGAAGTATTTAATTTAATATTTTTGCTGATTTGGATCAGTGCAGATTATATAATGCAATTTATCTAATGGGTGAAATTGCCGAGTTAAGCAAAATTTTGCGCGTGAGCGTACTAAGAAGGCTAAGAAGCAGGACACGTTGAAGGATTCGTAGAAATTGTGTGCACGCGACAAACATGTCACTAAATTCAGAATATTAATTTGTCCGAAGTGAGATGTGTTAATTAAAAATATGTAAATGTCGACTTACGTACTTGTTTGGTATAAATCCCGAAAAATACATTTATCCCACATGCACAACTTCACTTAAAGTTTTGTGAAAGTGTTCTGTGTTTTAAGTGCTGCGCAGCCATTCCGAAGTGATAGTACAGGGCTACGAAAATAAATTTTCAAAGCTAGCCTAAAAGTATTGTGCATATTAAGTTAAACGCAAGTTTTTAAAATTAAGTTAAAAGTCTGCTAAAATTAAGTCACAAATCATGCTACTAAACAAAAATTTGGTATAAATGATCAAAGTAAGGTGCGGCACTTATGGTTAACAAATTTTAGAACGGTACAAAAATTTCTATTATTATAAAAAAGTTATGCTGAATATATTCTTTTTAGCATTCCCTGATACAGTGTGAAAATGTGTGAAATCCGATAAAAACCACGCCCACCGCCCATACAAGGGTTAGGTTGGAAACTACTTGAATTGCATTAACTCGCTAAAGAAAAACATCAGGAGCATCAAATTCGATAGTTAAGATTGTACGGATAAAAGAAAAGAACTTGGGCAAGACACCGCCCACATTTAGGTAGATTCCGATATCTCAATAACTACTCGACCAATTTGACCACACTCTAGTGTTTAATATTGATATCCCTATGAAATTTAGGGAGTGTCTTTTCCTTTTTACTAATGTGCCCAATAATAACATAAGTTAAATACTTCCCCTAATCCCATATACCTAACCTAAGTATTTTCTCACGCTGAAAATAGTTTCCTAGCCCCCATTACTGGCCTATATCCATCACATAATTGTAAGTAATCGTAAATTTAATTATGCAAAAGTGTCGTATTTGTAGTGTGAACAATCCTGAAATGCTTCTGAAACAAAATTAGACCGACCTAGCTGATTTTCATGATCCACATGCACGATATTCTGATAAACGAATGAAGCCAAATACTTGTCATTTCATTTATTTTTCTGTATTCTATTTGAGAAAAAAGTTCTGTTCATTAAACATTTTTATTTATTTGAACTAAGATCTTCAGTTTGGAATTCCCAAAATAAAAGTCCCCAAATATGGAAAAATAGGTTATGATTATTAGTTGGTGTACTTTTCTTTTCGTTTTGGGTATCTTCGCTATTTCGAGAAATTTAAAAGTTATCGATATGTTATAAAAACCAAATCGGACGGCCTATAATTAGAATCTGTAGAAAAATATTATTAAACACTAGCGCCATCTGTGAGAAACCAATTTTGAATTAAGTTGCATTAGTTTAAATAATATTTAAATATTCCAAATATGGATCGACATGATGAGTGGAGATCCTTTTGAATATACATATAATTTTCTCAAAATGAGAAATGATAATTATGAGAAATATTCAAAATAAAGAATCGGCTTGGAGAATTTTTAAATCGGGTGCTTTCTGGGAGTCTGACAACTTGTAGAAAAGTTTTAAGGAAGGAAATTCCAAATACTCTTATAGAAAAAAGCAAAACTTATATAATTTGAACTCAAAAATCAATAGCTTTAATGGATCAGACTTAATAATTTTGCCCCGTTGGAATGATGATAAAAAACATATAAGATGGCAGCATATTTTTAAGGTTTGTTAAACTGTAATTATGATATGATATATTGATATAAAAAGACCAAGTTATTTAATTAGATTTTTAATTTGGTGCTTTGTGGTTCCTGTGAAATTCCCCAAAAATTCGTCCAATCAAACATAAGAGCACCCCTCATACGAATTTTGAATATAAAACGCTATGTCTTATGTGTCTATAGGTGGCTTACAAATGTTTTTCATAAAGTAGAGAACTCGCTTGCTACCTTCACCCATATACTTGTTCGGTTAATACTTCAATACCGACCATTTTAAGGTATGAGTGTGTTTTATAAATTAAAAAAAAAGAAAAATATTAAACGTTTAGTCTTCTAATTTGGAACCACCCTAATGCGCATGTGTACGGTACATCTCTGGCAGCTAATATGTGCATGTCTACAAAAGAACCATGCAATCAGATCGTACTCATTTGCATCACTGGCACATAAAAGCACCACATGTATGATTTGTGTGGCTGAATAATCAAAAACTGTAATTTGTTTGTCATGTCATTTCGATATTTGTTGACCACTTTTGGCGCAGCGACAATTTTTATCCTTCTCCGCAACACTACTTCATACATTTCCCTTGACAGTCGCGCACGTTTCGTAAGCGAATTATGCAAATTATGATGAATTCATATTGAAATGATAACGTTTTTACCATTCATGCCAATCTGGTTGAGTGCAGAAGAAACAGATAGAGGAGAGAAATGTGAAAACAATTTCTTTTACTTGTATTTGAAGTGGAAAGGAAGAAAGCATAAAATAGAAATATCGTAGAATTTGTGGTGTTCTTAAATGGAAAAAAGTCTGCCAATGAGTTTAGGAAAATTACATTTCTAAATGGAATTATCGCCTAAAAGGCTGCAGTGATTTTGCTCTAACTTGCAGAAGCTTTCTTTCCGCTTTCACCTTACTTCACCGACATTAAGATTCGCTGCGACCATTTCAAGAAAAACTTTGCATATTTACATAATTTAATTTTGATTGAATTTTTCGCATTACGCCATTGTTATTGTTATTATTATTATTATTGAATCAAGCCCTTGTTGTTTTTGATATTATATTTCCATAATATTCTTATACAATTACATTGGGAAATCCAATTATGGGACATTGGACTAGAGACCACTAGACTAGAGACATAGCATATATTTAACTTTATTTATATATATATATATATAACTGCATATGCGTATGTAGATGTGTTCATCTTCAGTGTTCGCGCAGTGCTTAGATGTGACAGACATCAGTTGATGAGCAGGTATACTCCATAACAACAACGACAACAACATTAACTTTAGCTGACCCACTTATAATCTATTTTTGTAAAGTACAGTGGTCTTCAATTTACTGCTTCAGCATTCGATAAAAAATATAATTATGCTGTTGGTGGAATATCCACTTTTTCGCCCAGCTTTTATAAATTTTTTTTATTTAGTAAAACCCCATAAGTTATAATAATATCCCGATAGGTGGCTCAGAAGTTGAATTAATACCAAAGTCATTATTTATAAGCGACTTCCCTCATTTTGACATATACTTTCGCAAAGGAAACTACACTACACTGCGAACATGTATTCCGATAGATGGTGCCAGAGTCAAATTGTTACTAAAGGTTGTAATTTAGCCCTATTTGGGCAAAAAATTATCTCACCAAAATTTATAGCCAGCTTTTCTCATATTAGCGTTATATATTCGCAAGAGAAATGAAATTAAACTTATAAACGATTTTCCGTTGGATGGCGAAAGGATCGAGCTCATACCCTACCCAGAAAGTCGCGACAACAAGAAACTGCAAAACATTTAAAGAATGGAAACTTGTACCAACACATATTGCCAAAGGCTTAACCCTGTTAGTAAGAGAGGTACACATACTGGTTTGGCAACTCCGTCTTAAGAAACAAATTCAAATTTTAACAGAAGTATCTGGTAGGGCACTCTGGTAATTAATATATGCTTTAGTCGATACTTGACTTACTTAAATTAAAAAAAAAGTTTACACCATTTATTACTTTGAAAATAAGTCGATAAAAATTCGGTCTACTAGCGGGAAGAATAAGTACAGACAAAAATTATGATTGAGTAAAATTGCCGAAGAATGCAGTCAAAGTTGAAAGGGAGGGTAGAAGATTCAAGTGCTAATTTTTTACTAACATAGGGCCATTCCGTGGCTTCTTGGGTATGAGAAATTTACATTTAAGATTTCATCCTACCAAGCACGGCTGATGCAAAAAGTCACTACCTTCAAAACATGTTCGGAACTGTCAGTTACTAATACAGATAATAACTGTCCAAAAATTTCTTGTTCTCCTGAACAAACGAAATTAACTCTCTCAAAGAAACCGCCAAATTCACTCCGATACTCGATTAACTATCTCAAATTTACGTTTTTTAAGCTCAATTAACGGGAGTTTACTGTATTAAAACAGTTTCTCTTCAAACTCACTCGCACATTTAATTGGACGCGTAGGGTTAAATTAATGCATTTTGAAGTCTATATTTGCATTTATTTACTTTAATAAGCTCTCGTCTTCTTACAGCTTCTCTCCTACTTGCCACCGGCGGCCATTGGTAATTACCTGCTGCAATATGGCTTTGATTTATTTAGTTTTATTCTTCGCTGCGCATTCAATTGCATGGCATTTTCTGTGCAAATCAATAATGGCACATTAAAATTTTATACCCGTACATTCGAAGAGTTCTCTTTGCTCTCTGTTCTGCTTTATCTTATTTGAAATCTATAGAAAAGAGTTCACGTGTGGGCACTCCTGGTGCATGAATCAAATTTATAGCGCTTTTTTGATGCAATAAAATTTTTTATTATTCTGCTGTCTTTTTTGCTGATTATATTTTTTTGCACATGACAGTATAAGCGCTCAATTTTTATTGTTTTCCATAAAAGTAAGGCCATGCAGTAGTGCCAAGTAATGCATAAGCGTCTACGCAAGCAGATATTTAAGTAGCTATAGTATAGTTCGTAAAAGAAGAGGTAAAATGAGAGTTTTAAATAGAATTGAAAATAGTTAAAGAGATGCAAACATTTCATTTGGGCTGTCCATATATACAATGTTGGGAAAAATAATGGAAACTTTGAAATATTCTCCCTATAATGCCAGAAATGTGCTTTTAAGGAAAATTATGGTTTGTCAGATCTTTTTCCAAATCTTCTGTTTTTCATTTAGAATTTTCATTTAGAAAATATTCGCTATCCTGAAGGCTTACTGCAGACTCTTTAAGTAGTGATCTTGATACAACTCGGTATCGAGAGAACTTCTTGGAACAAAGTGTTACTAAACTGGGCTTCAGATAGACCAAGCTCCCATAGTATATCTGAGTAACCGTGACCATTTTGTATAAACTTAAGAAACGAGGAAAATGGATCTGCAGATAAATGAGAAAGAAACAAAGTACTGCCCTCTCATCAAGAGTCGGTTTGAGAAGGAATGATTGATCATTGGGACTAAGTGATGTTGTATAACTAAACCGGTGGATAACGCGGAATTAAAAAATTTCCTTCACAGCATTTATTTGTTATAGAATTTGATCTCATTTCTTAGGAATACCACGGATGTTGAGGAACAACCATCTAGATACTTTTAGTTCGAACTCTTACGGGGTGTAATTTTTAACCAAAAAAGTGGAGTAAGGCCTTCGAATCAACAAAATACGGAAAGTCTTCCAACTATCACAAGGTTCTTAAGCTTAGATCTCTTTCAGTCTTTGCTTCCAACATAAAGATTGTTCTACCCTTCATCTGAGATAGTTCAGTCGTTAGTAAAGGGCCAAAGGATAACACTAGGAGATAAGCTGCATAAACTGCTCACTTAAATGATCCTACAACAAAATTCTTATAAAAGATTTCCAGTAGCCTCCTACAGAGATTTGAAAACCTCATAAGAAGTCAACCGGCTCGATGAAAAGATATTCAGAATTTCGGCTTCATGTTACCCCTAGCAGATCTTGATCTACCGCTGGTATTAAGAGGAGTAATCTTTAGCTCTGAGCTGGAAATCATCCAGCTAAATGTAATTACACTTGAATTCTTAAGTACCTTCGCTAATATTGAAAATTCATCTTAAATTCTCCATCTTCCGACATCTAGCATACTCTTACGCCCTTTCTGACGAAAAACTCAAAAATAACCGAGTCTCTTTCTGTGAAGAATAGAATAAAGGCCAAGAGTTATTTATTCCACAAATATGCGCCTAAAACGTATAGATGAACTCACAAATATTTACACCCATCTTACTTTCACTCCTACAAATTTCGCCTAGGTAAACTGTTCTCTGTTCCATTAAATCATTTTCGTCAAACATAAACCGAAATATACAATTGCAATATTATTTGCATTCATAGTACTTCGCAATTTTGTTGCCGCGGAACAGAATTCAACACTATAATTCATCACTACTTCCCTTGCCGCATTTCAATCAACCCTCTCGCGACCAGATCTCATCATAGTGCTTCGGAACGGGTATTCGTCTTTAAGGATCCCTTTGGGATTTGACGACGACGCCAACGCTTGCCCATCACCATGGCAGACAAGATGAGGTTAACTGTTGTTAAATTGTATTCAATAAACAAGCAGTAAATATTTTATGACTTCCGAAGTCGCAAATTATTTATGATTTAACGAAATAAAACACATTGAATGTCTGCCATCCCGGTGAGATTGTGAGGATTGTTAAGATATTTTCTATGGTGAAATTACAGTTGTGATTTTCCGGTGGACAATAAAATGGCAAGGGCATACATTAATAATGGTATGAGAAAAGTGGTTTATCGCCTTTATCACCAAAAATGAACAGGTGGGTGAAAGGCTTTCTGAACTGCGTAAATTGCATTTATTGATTTCGCTTCTAAATGATCGAAAGAGGTAAATGGACTCTAAGATAAGTGTTTTAACATTTATGTATATGAGAATGGTGGAGTGAAATGTTGCGTTTTATGTAGGAGTACATGCTAAATGGCGACATAAAACATTGAAATAACCCTTGGAACTACGTCCGACGTGAAAGGCACGTGAAAGCTATAAATTGACATCTTAGACCCGACTGGCGTGAAAACGGTTGCTGTTTATTCACATATATATATAATATTTCGATCAGTTTTTTTCTCTCGGGAGTCCATCGAAACTTTCACAATTTTTCTGAGGATTTCGATTTTCGGTCAACATTGCTGTTTTATCTAAGAATATTATTTCTTATGACTTTTATCGGCTGTGCTGCAATCCTTTCTACTTTTAAAAAGTAACTCAAAGTACTTTGGAAAAGTCTTTACAGATTGAAATTGTTAGTTGATGAAGTTTTCATTTGTTTATACAAAAGATGAAGCTTTTACCGGCATAAAAAGCTTTCATTACTTTGTAGATGGAGCTTTCATTAGCGTGCTTTTACTGGAATAGCTTCTACTATCATTGAAAGTTTTTGGTTAATTTACTTTGATCAACAACTAAACAATGAATTCAGAATAAACAGGGAGGGAGCTCGATCTGCCAAACCACTTTTTACTCCACCGTTATTAAATTAATGACTTTAGTATAATACCAATATGAAATATTAATCGTGGGCCACAAATTTCATATAAATATTTTCTTAAATCAACCTGATTAAAGTAACTAGACACTAGGGTAGGTAGCATAGTAGGTAGGTAGGTATTTTTGTTGTTTGGAGAAGGACTCTACATATCTACCGCAGATTCGTTGCAGTTGTTTAGGCATCTCAAAATTCATATCTATATAAGTTTTAGATAACAGCGTCCAGGCATTCAATTTATTTGTATCTGTTTTAAGGATATAAAATTTACCTCAAATAGTCCCAAAGTTTGTTATTGAAATGAGTTGCTCGAGTGGTTTGGGAATGGTTTTAGTAGAGATATTCAAAGGCTCTGATGATTTTATAAAGACAGATTTCCTTGCTTTCAAAGTCCTCTAACAACGACAACTTTTGTTAAAAGGTTTCTTCCCAGTTCAGGGGGAGTTTCCATGGAATTTGTATTGTTCTTTGTTCAAGAAACTCTATGTAGAGCATAACACGATTTTTAAGAAAATATCTTTTCTGTGTAGGAACCTCAGTTGAAGTGTGGTCTCCAAGGTTGCTCTTAAGCAAACTCCTTTTAATAACAAAACCTTAAATAAACCAAAATCTTAAACACATTTACTAATACACTAACATCTTTATTAGTGAGCAAAAAAAGTTTACCAACAAACCACCAAGGCTTTAATGAGGCGCTCTTTCCTCAATTTCACTTCAGGAGGAAGAAAAACTTGCGATCGAAATAACTATAGGTGCGAGACCAAAGCAAAGCAGCCACAACGTAATGAACGTACGAAACAGTGAGATACGCTCAGGGATTGCGCCGTAAGCGAATGATACGATTGAAATATGAGTTGTATTATGAAGAAGGGTTGCCACAAACAAAAGATAGTCCGAATGATGTATATATTTTTTGGTGGGAGTAATAAGACGTTGTAATGGAAGGTAAAAAAGAATTAGTAAACGAGTAAGGCGTTACTTAGAGAGGAAAAAAAAGAGTAGGACAAACCGAACGGAGTAAACAGGCTCGCGGTCTAACAACTGCGTAAGTACGTAATCGTGTTCATTTGCGTTGTCAGACATTTATTTGACGTACTTGCACATTAGTACATATTCAACGCTACATGACATGACAAACCCGCTTGAGGCGGCTTAGAACGACATTTCGCTTCACAGTCAAAAGGGATAACGAGTTGAGTTGCAGAATAAGGACAAAGTTTTACAGCCAAAGGATAATGCGTACCTATTAAATGAAGTAAGTGCGCAACGAGTGGAGTGAATGAAATTTCGCTGGAAGATTTAATGAAGCAACAAAGCCAGAAAATAAATTTGTTGGTAAACCGCCTAAAAGTACGTCAAAGCAACGGGACAACAACGACGGCGGCGACAAGTACTGAGGTTTAACTCGGCAAAACTGTGCTGTTCGGGAACGTGTATAGAAATTTGTTGAATTTGATGTTGCTGATTATGCGCGTTTACATTTTTGTGTAGGCAAAACGTAGGGAACGGCTGATTATGCAGCATGGCAAGCATGATGATAAGATTTGTTAAAAATGAGGCGAAGAGTTTATTAACTTAATGAACAAAGTGAACGAATGTCAGGGTATAAGCGCAACGCTCGCCGTGGCAATATTGCTTAGTCACATTTAAAATGAAAGGAGTAAAAGAGATTAAATTTGTATTCCCTTAGTTGAGAGAATTGTAATGAAGAAGTTTTTGCATTTGTAAATTGTCGCTTATAAGAAGCCTGGAGTCAAGGTCGAAAAAAGTGGAAAAATGTCATTAGGAAATAGTAAGTACACGCTAAAACTGAATTCGGCATTTTTTTTTTGATAATAATATAAATCAACTCAAATTAGACTGCGATGCTTCGGGCACGTACTTTTATATGCACTTCCTACAAAAATAATATTTTTGACGCTTTAAAAATTTGAAAATTAATTAAGGTCGCATAAAATGTGCATAGGCTAAGCTTATCTTTAAAAAAATTATTGTTTTTTAGCCGATTTAGTCAATATTAGCATTTATGACAGCATTTACGTAAATAAGAAAACTAGTATTAGAAGGGGAGTGTGCTTCGAGAGGGAGAAAAAAAATTGATTGCTATGCAAAATCGACTTGTTTACTCTTACCTGTCGAAAGTAAGCTTTCGCGGTCAAGTAACCTCATCGTCCCTATTTCTGCTTTCGCTCCTAAATATTTCAAAATTAGATTTAAAGACACTACCATCTAGGCAGAGATGCTAGTATAGCTATTCCATCCTATTAAGAGTTCAATGTATTATTGTGTTGGACTTGATGTTAAAAGAAGTTGCATTTGAAGCATTTCATGACTTCAACCAGAGCTTTGGAAATATTGGATTTGGCAACACAAATCTCAAAAGCACTTTGTCTATTGCAAATCATAATTCCAAGTAGAAAGAAATCAGTCCTTTCATCTATACATATAAATAAGAAGTCTCTGACCACAAAATATGAAGAAATCGATTTCCAAATCTATATTGATATGAACGCTAACTAGGGATTTAGTCAGCTCAGCATGGAAAAAGTTCATAATTATTGAAGTGATCCACACATTTTATCTATTAGCACAGTGAAGTGGTTATTTGAAATATTTCCAACAAAAGCTTTAGTTCCAAGCTGCTAAAGGTTTTATTTAACAGCTCTAAGTTCTTTTTTTAGATAAAAGACTAAAGTGATTTTCAAGATTCTGTAGTATAGCTGCATAAGAGTACGCAGTTTAAAAGTTAAAAAAACTGTGATTTATAAATAAATCTTGCCAACAGGGTTGCGTGATATCAGTTGCTAATAAAGTACAAGACCTCCTACAACTATTGAAAGTTTCATATTTTTACATCTTCTTGAAGACATCGGAGTATTGGAAGCTCAATTATTTGTCTACTAGTCTTCCAATCTCAAATTATTCCACACCTTTAACTTTACTTGGTTGAAATTAAGAGCATAAATCAATATCTTCTCGCATTTTCCATATCGCCATTGCATTAATTTCCACTCCTTCCGCGCAAAATCCATTCACAGCGACGTCTACCTCCAATATGGAACATGTCTTGCTCGACGACTTAGCTTTCATTGAAATTCTCTTATATAAAGATTCTCGGCAGCAAATTTTTATGAACTACGCGGTTTGGAAACAGATAATCCATTAGAGATTCATGACACGCCATTGCATAACCAAAAATCGACTGACAGAAAGAGGTCTTTTTATCCAGCCAAAATCTATGTGAATGAAGTGACCTCCTTTCCTTAACCTTACCTTAACACCTTTTCGAATTGTCAAAAGAAAATATCAAAGCATTTAAAATTCAAAATATTTATTTGCAGCATCACCTGCCTGCACCACCTATGCGCCACACTACTTACGAAATTTACAAAAAAAAAAAAACATAAACATTTCCACCATAAAAGTTGAAATTCTACAGCTTTTCAAAAAGTTATAAGCTCTCAACAACCGTTATACCAACCTACTAAGATACAATTGTCAATGACTTGCCATTAAATGTCAATGCACTCACTAAGCGCTCACAATTACGCACATACATACATATCAATCTACTTGTAAGTGTAAATATTTGTGTGCTCCGTATTGCTACACCCACTATCTATGTCGCACGTTTTGCTCATTCAACACAGAAAATGCTGAACTAAGCAATTTCCTGGAACTTTTCAAAAGCAATGAACTCTTTGCGCACTAACACAGCCACAACACGTACATACATAAATATGTACATGTGTGTGTGTGCGTGTATGTATGTCTAACTACCCATACACGCGAAAGTTTTACTGGCACGCTTAGAAAGTAATTCGTTTTGTTCCGAGTCAGTTTTGTTTTTTGCAAAATGCAAGACTTAATTACCGAACCAAAACTGACGAATTGTGTGGCCAGCTTTTTCACCAGTAAATATTAAAGACTTTGCGGCCAAGGAGTTGAAATTATCTGCTATAGAGGTGTGTGTGTAGTGCCGTTAAAGCACAATTCATGGCAGCTAAATTTGTGGTATCTTTTAGTAAAATTGGTAAAATGATTTAAAAAAAAAATATGCGTTTTTGCAAATAGTTTGAGGTTCAACTCCAAAAATAAAAACATTCAACTAAAGTAAGCTAATGAGCTTTCATTCTCTCACACAAAGCCTTTAATGAAATAGAAGAGCAGCCGGTGGAGTTACTCCAGTACCTGTGATATGAATTTGAACGCTGTGAAGGCAAATAGCTGAAAGCTGATGAATTGGTGAATATGAAACAATAAGTGGAAAGGGAAGGCAAAAGCGGAAATTACGCGCGAAAATTGCTAACTAAAAATCTAGTGCAAAAGTAAAGCAAAAACAAAAGCAAAAGCCCAAGCTTTTCAAACTCCGTCACTTTGCCGTTCATTCATGCCAAAGGTACTTTATACTTGCTGTGTTGTTGTTGTTCAATCCCAAAGGAGTTGCGCTCGAACTATTGCGGTTATGTGTGTGTGTGTGTGTGTGTGTGTGTGTGTGTGTGAAGAAAGCGAAATTGTATTTTTAATGAGAAAGTTTACTGCGCTTTCATTTGACTTTGGCAAGCTATGCCAGCGAAATTGGCAAAAATACCGAAATAAATCATTAAGAAATATTTATTCAATGCAAAGTTAAGGGGATTGCATTCGACGCAGCGTAGGAAATAGTATTCCGTTAGCAGAAATCAAATTAATTGATTTGGGGAATTGTTGCTTATAATCGAGTAAATTTGAATAAGCTGATTTAGGCGAAGTTGCTTTGGAAGAATTTTAATTGCCAAAGTGATAGATAATGATGAAAACTTGCGGAATAAATAGAAAGCAAAATCATTTTTTGCACAAAAAGAACAAAAAAATGCTTGTTCAATATATAGGGTGCTTTTTTGGGAATATGGCATATGTATATAATTTGACAAACCGCTTGCCTCCTAAAGAAATTTTCAGGGTTTCTCCAAGTCATCGAGAATGAGGCATCGAGAATGAGCAACAGTTTGTGTTGTCGTGCCAAAGCATTATTGGTCCATAATTTCTTGCTTTCCCACTTCGATATAAATCGTCCAAATGTTAAGTAGTACCAATAGGAAATCGACACTGTAAAGTCCCATAAGTCATTTGCTTCAATTCCGTTAGAATACTTTTCATCAGGACACGTCAAACTAATGGTTTATGTTCACAGATCAGCTTTGACTGGGCGGTTGAAAACAAAATCCGGCGTATCATTCACGCGAAGAGGTCTGTTATGGTAAAATGAAAGTTATGGAAGGGGATGCCGGAAAGATCTTTACTCAAACATAAAACTTGGTTAGAGGAAGGAAATATTATCTATATATATATATATCTTATCAGCACAATTTAGCCAATTGAGGCAAGCCGGCCGCGAGATCGTTATATATAACCTTGAAGATTTGTGTTTCGAAACTGGAGAATATTTAAAACTTATGATCTCCTCAAGTCAGTCTATAATAGCAAATTATTTGCCACGTCATAAAAATATAGCCAAATTATTCAGGAAAATTATTAGTTTTTGTAACAATTATTCTCATACAAAGTATATTTCACTAGTCACATTAATATATTTCTGTTATCAGTTCGTCAAATAACTTTCCTTTGTTACTCTCACTGGATCCAGACTCAATTATCAAAAAGGGATACTTTATACACCAGTAATATAGATTAAAATGTAAGAAAGAGCTAAGTTCGGATGTAATCGAACAATTTATACTCTCGCAATGTGCAAGGATCAGAGGCGGGGATATGCTTTCAGGTCCTGGCACAAACTTATATTAAAAAATGTTGCGGAAGAATTCAACATTCATTATTTGAAGAAATTGTCAATGGATTGCAATCATATTTGGTCTCTTATTAACTTATATTACAGGCCATAGACTCATGTATTTTCATTGTTATATTTTGCTTCGTGTTAGAGATATTTATATTAAAATCAGCCAAATTAAAGCCACACGTTCACTTAATTTTGCTAAGATATCTTACATATTGAGCGAAATATATGGTATCAATTCTACAGGAAGGGTGAAAATCCTTATACACACACCGAACACACTTTTATCAGAGAAAGACGCTCTCTAAATTTCTAAGTGATAACTCATATATTGACCGTTATATATGGTTTTATATTGAAGCTAGGGAACTATTTATCCGATTTTTCCCATTTTTGACATCAGAGCACAATATTATCACACAAAGATGATCCTCCAATTTCATTACGTTATCTTACATATTTACTGTTATATATGGTATAAAGTCTACCGGAAGGTTGAAAATCCGTCTATTAGGTATATGGAGACTATAGGAAGTATTTACCTAATCTTCACCTTTTTCGATACTATAGTAGACTATAGTCATGGAAAGATAATCCTTCAATTTCATTACAATATCTTACAGATTTCCCGATATTTTCGATAAAAAGTCATATAGAGGCACTGAGATCCTAATATTGGGTATCTGGTGGCTTGAAAAGTTATAATCCGATTTCGACTATTTTTAGGCATGAGATGGCATATCTTGAAAGCCTATTTGTACGAAGTTTGATTTTCATTTCTTAAATTCTCTATCTTAAATCTCTAAATTGCTTCTCAATTTACCTACTTTAAAGTGAAAGGATCAGATGAGACTTACAATTGTGTTACATGAGAATAGGTTTTTATTCGAATTCTTTCATTTACACAACGTGACATAAGAATACAAATATAATGTCATATGCCAAATTTGGTTGAAAGTGGTTAAAACGTTTTTGAGATATGGGATTTCTCCTAAAAGTTGGCGGTGCCACGCCCATAATCAAAACTTTACACGGATCCCTATGCAACCCTTCCGTATCATATATTCTGCAAGATTTAATGTTTCTAACGTGTTCTTTCAGCGAGTTATCGCATTTTAGTAGTTCTCAACATAACTTTTGTACGGGAGGTGGGCGTGGTTGTTATTCGATTTCACTAATTTTCTTAGTATGAGAAGAGATGCTAGAAAAACTTATTCGGAGCAAGTTTAATTGATATAGCTTTAACGGTTTCCGAGATATATAAGTCACACCTATTGGGGGGCGGGGCCATACCCACTTTTACAAACATTTTTACCCACAGATGCCCCGCTTTACTAGGATCCTCTGTACCAAATAACACGTTTATATTTTAATTTTCTGATATATATATATGTCTATACCTACCTTGATTAGTTCTAGGTGTTGCAAACAACCGTTAGGTGAACAAAACTAATATACTCTGTTGCAACAAGTCGCGAGAGTACAAAAATCCAGACCTTCCATTTATAAACTAAGATTATAATAACTAGATGAAAGGACCTCCGCAGCTGGAATCAAATTCTCTAGCATTATTATTTGAAAATACTGAACTTCTAAAATTATGTGGTGGTGAGACATTGTACCGTCGTAGCACTTCTTTGAGATATTGACCAATGTTGTCCAATTTAACTGCTATTCATTATGGATGGACGCAAAAAAAGTTATGATTAAAAGACTCGTTATATCATAAATGACCATTGCATATATTTCGATATATTAAAGTTTGGGTTTAAGAAGTATTCGAAATAATTTAAATTATTTTCGGTGTTTTTGTCGAGAAGAAATGCTTCAAAATTAACTGAGAAAACTTCTTGAGAGCTAGGGATTTCCGAGTCCTAAAATGAAATCAAATCACGTTAACTTTGCTTCATAAATTACAAATCTGACGAAATTAAATCCATTTACTTGAATTACCTATATGCTTATTGAATGATAACAACTTCAATTATAGCGCTTTAAAAACAAATAGTCTTTTTTATTACAATTATGTATTTCTGCCAAGGAGGGAGATGTAATGTACTCAAAATTAGAATAACAACTTTCCACTTTGGGTGTTTGGAATTCTCCCTAGATCAAAAATTTATATAAGCTCGAAAACCTCTCACAATAAGGTTTCAAATTACAAGGACAAGTGCAAAGCTTTCTGAATCTACCGATCGATCGGAAACTCCCAGTTTAGTGGCTATTTTAAATGATAGGGACGCCACAGGACCTATAGTTTAGACCACCAAACAGCTGCGCTTTTGAACACGGTAAAAAAAAATTTGTGTCTCTTCTTCTTCAATCAAATGTTACAAGTTATGTGAACTAGTTTAACCGAAAAAGGTTTTGAAGTTGCAAGCGTAAGTTTTTGTAATAACTTCGCAGATATTATGCATAGCAACTTTTTATTTCTGACTTTCTAGAACTGCTAAAATGGTCGTCATCTATCGAGATAAATGGGATGTTTGACATATTGTACCATAAATATTAAATATTTATGACTCACTTAAAATATCTTTAAACTAAATTTATAATGTCCTAAGCTTCATATTTGATTTTAAACGCTCCAATTTTTGTATTTTTGAAACCAAATGTATTTACCAAAACTTAAGACACTTACCTGTAATGTTACGTAATACCTATTTGCGTATTTGTCAGTGTTAGATTTCAAATATTTTACTTTAATCAATATTTAATTGCAATTTAATTAAGAACCACTACAAAACTTGTCTAGTTTTTCGGTCAACAAATGTTAAAAATAATATTTATTTCTCGTTCAAAGTAGATGAAGATCAACAACTCTGTACCGTATTCGGAGAGCCAATACAGACAAGGCAAACATTTACAAATAAAACACGTACACATTTTATTGGACAAAATAACTGTCTTACAATTGTGGGGACTTGTGCAAGTTTAAAAATAAAGAATGGACAGCGATTGTCAATGGACGGTGATGTGCGTTTTTGAGCAAAGGGAGTGAGCGACTACGAAAATTATATAAAGAATGTGATAGCGAAGAAGTGAATGAAATACAAAAGAAGTGATGACACCAGCTTAAGTAAACATTAAATTGTTGAGTAGTAGCGTTAAAATGTGCACAATTGTTGTGGAGAAATGAAGATTTAAGCGAACTAAGTATACGAGTATTGAAGTTGATGGCAAGAGAAATTTACTGAAAATAGTAGGGAAGTAAAGTGAAAATAATTTAAAAACAGTAGAAGATATATATACTTTGCGATTGGAGTATCTTGTGAACTTTAAAAGACCGTAACATATTCCATTTTATCTGGGTCATTGAATGACTTTAAAGCTTAAAGCTTTGATAAGGTTTTTACTTATTAAATGAAGATATAAGCTTCAATCAATTATTCGAAGTTCCTACTATGAATAAATATGGATAATGTCTATGAATGAATAATAACTATGAATGGGTCTCGATTTACCGTTCTCCTATTTTTTTATGTTGTCCTAAAGTTGCTTGACGCAGGTAAAATGTTAAAAGCTTTACGACACCTCTAATTGGCCCTTTGAAACTTAAGAAAAGGTGTTTAAAGATAGAAAGATATTACCCAAGAGGTTTAGACATCGCTAACCATTGAACCTACTACTTCTGAAGAAACGTTTTCCATAATTCTAGTCTACGCTTTACCGGGACTGGAAGCAGCTAATTCTGAAAAACTAAATTAAAATTCTAAGTAGACTAAACTAAGGCTAAAATTCTGACTAATAAAAGCTGAAAATTTTTTGATTATCGAATAAAAATTGCACTTCATATTATGTATACATTCAATAGGTATTTAAGAGAAGAAACTGTTAAAGAACCTTTTACGTTATCGATTAAGAAAAACTCAGCAAAGCTTTACGCCGAAGGAGCTTTGGAGCTTTATGAAAATATTCACATATTCATAGAACATCTGAAGTCTTCTTCTGAGTTTCGATTGGGATTAAATATTATTCGTAGAGCGAGAGAAAGAGAGAGAGAGAGAGTGATTTTCTTAGTTCGAAAAGTAAAGTGCGATATAGCGGAATTTCTCCAGAATTTCTTTCTTTTTCGAAAGTTTGTTGAAAGAATAATGTAATTTCAATGCAGATCTGGAAAAAAACGGGACTGTTGAATAAATTCTTGATATGTGAAGCAACATAGGATACGACCAGGTCACAAAATACAACACATCTATTTGTAACGATGTTCTGTAGGTCAAAATATATTTATCGGTTTTAATATTAGAAAGCAAATATATTTTAATATTGGGCAGCAATCTTCCAACAACTCTCCAAAACATATTGTAACGTATAACGCAGGAAATTAAGCTCTACTTTCGTATTTCGTAAATTTATCGTAAATTTTAACACCTTAGCTCTTCATTTTATCAGAGATGTGAGGAGAGGTGCATAGGGGGCGTTAAAATATGATTCGATTGTACGTAGTCGTATGTGCCATTTATCAGCGAACCTGATCAATCTTCACCTCCGCCATGCTGCTCGTTTCTGCTGGAAAACATCAATATCAGCAGACCTCCGCCTTTCTGTTTTTGTTTGCTCGCACGACCAGCTCACAGCTCGTTAGTGGCGCGGTAGTGGCAGAGATTTTTCATTGGACCCTGAGAGCTGCCTACATACGTACATACATTGATATTTACGAGTACTCGCATTGCGTCCGCGTTTTAAATTCCCAAATACTCACGCAATGTAAACTGCACATGTGAGCTTACTAGAATTCATATGTATGTGTGTGTGCGTGAAAGGTTATAAATTCACTTTATTGATGGGTCCTGCGCCGTGGTTCCCATTACACACATGAACACCACCAAATATCTAGTTTATTTGCGAGCGTGTTTGTGTGCTCAAATCTGCATATTAAGCTCTGAGGGTGCGGATTTGAAAAATGACGGTAAATGAAAAATCGTAGTTAACACTTTTGCGTCTCGCACACACATACACACATACTCTAAGCGGCTTGCCACAGAAAATTACCATTTTTGACAGTACAGAGGTTTGTTGTTAATAATGTGATGGTTTTTGGGTTTAGTGTGTGGACACTGAAATGGACGAAGTACTTGTAGGTATTTAATGAACATTTCGAAAATCACAAAATTGTCGAATTTACCTTAATCTCGAAGCTTACTTTATGACACTGTTGCTTCGAAAGCATAAATGATGTCAAGGGTTAACACACTAAATCGCTGTGTTCACTAGCAACTTTCAATCATTGGCGCAGTTTCTTCCTTCTATGTGTTTTTCATTATGTAAAATTTAATGAAAGTCAGTCAAACCAATGAAAATGGTTGTCATTGTATTTTTATACGCGAAATGAGCACCTATGGGAAATAGTAAACATTTCGCATCCTCAAAAATGTACAGCTATTTGCCATCATACAGCTATGTCATCGAAATTATACCATTGTTAAATTATCATCATTGAATTTGACATAATGAAAACGGTGCAATCTTTTGTAGGTCTAACATTCTAATATTGCCAGCGCCATCTATCGGGCATACATATGCATATACACATGCATACATACATATATATATATACCTATTTAAATATCTTACCTCATGCAAGATAAGATAATATCATAATAATCGGTAAGGTCAAATATGTAGAAAATCTCATAGTTATTATCATAATATATAGGATATTTAATGCTACAAATATGCTTCAAATGTAGCTTCATATGTATCCAGACTAATTAAACTCTACAATGAACAAGGCAGCAAAAAATTTTGTTTACTACATAGGAATCAACACGGGCAAAAAGATATGGAGAGTTTTTTCGGCACACTCTTTGAACGCCCGTTAGGTTTCCAAAAATTTTCATCAGAATCGGTTAAACAGTTTTCTGCTATAGTCTCGTTGAGCAGGTTTCGGGTTTCTGTCGTTGTGACTGTCCTTGATTGGGTATAAATCCAGATCAGTTCTGCTTGTGTAGACGCGACTGCGTTACGAACGGTTGTACACTTACGTTGTAAATTACGAGTTTATGGGTTATTAAAAGAAAATTTAAATCAACTTTTCCATAACTTTCTCTCACCCAAAAGTGTATTTGTCATGATATATGCCAAGGAGAAATAAAAAAAATTAAGAAATGCTGAAAGAGCTAAAGATTATAAATTAATTAAGTTCAGGACTATCTCAATTGATTTGGAAAATTTGTACTCTCAGAGATGGGTCCCGCTTAGACTGATAACAGCTACTTTTATGGCGTTTTCAGAACAAGAATCTTTAATACTACGAAATCGGTGTCTAAAAAAAACTTAAGATATTGGAAAATAGCAACCACAACACTCAACCACAACTGTCTGTTCTACTATTTCGGTACCAAGTATAAAAAATCGAAATATGAGATTAATGGAAAACTACAGTTATGAAAAAAAAAATTGTTTTTTAGCAATGGAAAATAGCCACGGGCTCTGTAAACGATTATTATCGCCTCCATAAAAATTTGGACATTGTGGATATCCGGTGAAAAGAGATTTATACAGTTGTGAGGTTCTCCAATTTACATCTTATACGAAAATCTGGTATTTATATCGTTATTTAACATGATAACATTGGTATAACATTTTCTATTTTGAAGTATGTGTAATTCACATAATTCAATCGGATATCCATATACTATGATTTTTCATTTATGCCTCCAAGTACTAGTTTATACGGACAATATAAAGAACCGGATGAAATTCTTAAATATTTTACTTTTATGCCAAAAATTTGGTGAGCGTAAACCATAAATATTCGTAAATATATATATATATATATACATATAAATATATGTATGATATATTTACTGAGCTATGGTAGAACATTAGCAAAATGCAAATTCCACTTATTACGAAATTTATGCCATTGCTCTCTTTCCACCGAACTTCTTCTCTCGTTGTATTTACACATTTACGTACTTAGCAAAATACAAGTTAATAACAAATTACTACAACACATTTGTATGTATGTATATATAATTATAAAAATTCTTTTCATCCATATTTACACATAAGTACTTACATATAAAATAAAGCAAACTCCTATATACATACGCATTTGTATGTTTATGAACATATTTTATAATATTAACATCATGGCTTAGACATATATGCACATACATATTCAGGTACGTATATATGTATGTACGTATATATATAAATATCGAATTTCCATTACAATGTCCAGATGATGTTGTTTTTGACATTGCCATTACAGCCTGAGTAGCTGATGACATTGATTTTCCGCTTCGTAAAACTAATGTAGTGGCAACTAAAACAGTAGGCAGAGGAGAAGCATATATTTACCATTATATAGAGTACCAATCTGGCAATAGCATATATACATAACATAAAACTATCTAACTAAAGAATACA
Source organism: Bactrocera minax (assembly GCA_021498325.1). Classification (NCBI taxonomy): domain Eukaryota; kingdom Metazoa; phylum Arthropoda; class Insecta; order Diptera; family Tephritidae; genus Bactrocera; species Bactrocera minax. The sequence continues at coordinate 5,582,902 of JAKEEE010000008.1, read as the reverse complement.
TATTAACCATATGTATATGTTCCTGAGCAATATGCCTAAGTGCGCGTTTAACATCTAAACTTGTGGCTGAGTTAGGATGGATCGTGTTTTCGATCGTTTAATTTTGTGTTTAATGGTTTTTAGAATTTTCAAATTTTCAGGGAAAACATTTAGGATTCCAGCGTCAAAAGACATGGATTTGAATAAACTAATGTGCCCGAATACTAGAAATATGGTTTGTTTGTGCTCTAAGCAATATATATGAAAAATTCTGGTTGTGACGTAATTTTAGCGATTATTTAAGACAAGAGTACAAAGGCGCTGTCAAATATTATTGCTCATGTATTTCATCGCCATTAAATTTTTAGCATATAATTTTGGGGAACGTTGCCGAGTTGACAGTCCTTGGTGAAGTAAACACTTGGGTTCACTTCGATTACGTCGAACCAACTATCGTGGGAATGAAGTTTTCAAGAAGAGTTGCCAAACTTCAAATTTCTTCGCGATATATTTGGCTCAATATCTCCTCTTCTTTGGCTTCTTCGACTTCATATTATCCGATGCAGGAGATAAGCAATAAGTGTCTATCATCTGAATAGCTGATGAATATAACGGGGAGATTTCATTCATGTGGGAAATGTTTTGGGGGCCAAAGCTAAACCTGCTGAGGAACAACCATCATTAGAAATAAATTTTTGTTATAATTTCATAAAAAATAAATACAGACATTAATTACAAAAGGAGGAACCTAGCACAACATCTAACATATGGTTTCTGTAAAATTTTGAATGCGTTGAAATGAATGAATCTGAATGCGTTTTTAAAAAATTTTTTGAAATTATGCATACCTGTTATATACTAATAATGTATTTTTTTTGAAAACTAACAACTTTATTATCGGCTATAAATACTTTCATGAAAACCTGTTGACTACTTCATTGGAAGGAGCTACTACTCCACACAAGAAGCACTCAAGAAATATCTTTCATTACATTATACCAGAACGTGTTCCAAACGGGTTCTATACTGGATCCATTATTCTAGAATATGATATATGCATGAGTTTTGAGGCTTACGGATAGAAAACACATGACGAGGTACAGCCAAGTCACAACTGAATATAAAGACTAAAACCACCTCCCGACAAAGTGCTTAGCGGTAGTTTAAGGAGGATAAGATAACATTAGGAGATTCAGTTAGGGTTGATACCCAGTTTTACAGATATGTGTTTTCGATGCTTCTTCCTGGTTCCAATTCAAAGCAAATCACCCCCTTAATACTCATATTTGTATACATAGCAAATGTTCAATATACTGACAAAAACAATATATGCGTACGTATAACTGTACATATGTTACGTTTGCATCGTCACTGAAGCGTGCGCCTAGTGGCCATTTCCTGGGAATTTTTGTTTCGAAATCCGTTTCGTACGTTTAAGCAGCCCGGTATTGCATGCTTGACTGAAAGGATGGCTAAGTGAATAGCTGAAATATACGATATTGGCCAATATTGAGCGCGAGCACCAACCATTCGAGCACATTTGTACATTTGTTGAACTTTTTCGATTGCCTGTGACATGAATAGCCATAATGGGTGAACTGGCTTCGTGGATGGCGAGAACCAAACAAGCGGTGAAGATTATAAAACGAAAGGAGTGAAAGTTGATGTTTTGGAAGGGATAAATGAACGTCAACAAAAGTGTAATGGAAACACCAACAATGAAAACTGGTGGGTCTTATAGATTTTAACTGTCGAAACTTCTGAATTGAACCGATTTTGGTACAAATGTTTGTATGTTCGTGGAAATTGGAAGATGGCAAATTCTTGGGCACGGTAGGTGGCTCTGTTTTCGCAATTATCGAAATAGTTATTTATATAGTATGGATATATATTAGTTGCGTATAATATGTATTTTAATTCCAATCCGATGTATGTTTAGACCCGGTTAGACACACCTGTAGTCTAGATCTCTGTGTATTAATTTTACATAATATTATTTTTTTTTTTCAAGATAAGATACTTTTAAGTCCAATGGCTGTTGTCAAAACCTTCTTACACATAGATTTTTCTTACGTTTCTATATGAGATGTATTTTATTTCATTTATAATAAAGATTTTGAATTCGGAAGGTGACGCCGTAATCGTAATATTTATGTAAGAGGTTGCTACTTTCTTGAGATCAGATATTTTCGGGTCCAACAGGTGGCGATATTGCGGAGAAATTATATTTTTAACCAATAAACAGGAGTGGCCGAGGGTTGTACTAATTTTGTTTGCGAATTTTGCCGACACAAATCGGGCTTTGACGCTTATTCCATAATAAAATATTTAATATTCATTCATTTTTTGTTAGCCTTAACTAAATATCGGAGATATGAGTCCTTTAATCAAGTTCGAAAGCCTTAAATATTAGCTAGTGGCCCGTTTTGTCTAGTCACGCAAAAAAAAAATAAAAAATTTAACCAGTAATCACCCGCATTGTACTGGTCACGCGTTAGACTATAGTTACACTGATCTCCTGCTCTCTATATATATCTATATCGTGCTATGGCGCTTTTGTTGTCAATATATTGGTTTGCATACAGATTTGTTTCGTCCGGGGGGTAGCGTTCGCCAGAAAACTGCTGATGAAATGAATTGTCATTTGCGTTTCAATTTCCGCCAATGTCTGCAATATGGATGCCCTGACATGGACCGTGTGACGTGTGGGCAAAAGCAAGCTAATATGTTTCGCCAATAGACGACAAACACACACACAAACAGTCACGTACGTAACTGGAATTGTTTGTGCCCTTTGGTTTTTGGTTGTTGGCTTTTGCTTATTTCCGCGCATACTCCTTATGGATGGAATAATAAAATCAAAGCAAAACCATCACTTCGATATTTATGCGACATAAATGACAACAAATAAGCGATTCGTGTCGAGTTCAGCATAATCATATGAACAGTTGTGTGTGTATGTATTCGTGCAAATGCGTGTATTTGCTGTAAATTAGCTGAGGAGCAAACACACACACGCAAATATTTAAGCGTATGCGTATTTGTGCACTGATTTGTGTAGTTTAGTGAAACATTTTGTTGACGAGACGTTTTATTTAGCTGACTCGACGCTCTGCGATAAGCTTCGCAGTCCCATACACCCCCAAAAGCTTTAAGTATATATGAATATATGTATATATGTGAATGTGTCCGAACGCGTCACTTGTGCAAATGAATTCGATAAGCGAAGCCTTGAAGTGACACAACTTGATTAAATTAAGAAAGCTGGCAACATTTGTTGTTGTTTACACATTAGCATAGTTTGCTAATTAGACAGCGAGTGCTTTTACCACGAAGGGAACAACATGTGCACACAGATGTTAAAGTTTCTCTAAGTTAATTGCTTTCCATGAAAATTTTCTAGAAAAAACAGTTTTTTCTCACTTTTCATTATATTATATAAGTCCATATTACAGTTAAAGCTTCGAGTACCATCCCTAACATGTGAGCTAGGTAAACTATATTCGCTAAATATTTAACGTATTTTTCTAACCTATTTGGTCAATTCTACTTTGAAGTATAAATAGGAGTAAAGCAGAATCTTTTATTTGAAACCCAAAAGCTCAATATCTTATCTAGTAACACCTTTTTCGAGCGATTTTCAGCGTTGATACTAATCCCGCAAGCCAAAATTATTCTCTCTTAAAATTTTTTTTTCCAAAAGCTGCAGTATTTATACAATCGTAAGCTTCAATATCTATACTTTTCAACCAGTGCGAACCTTTCAAGGGCCACATGTGAGACCCTCAAGTTAATTGCTCATATTCCCTCTTTTGACGCTTTGGGATTCCTCAGCAATTTATCCTAGAATCATAAGAATGCCGACAGATATAGTACCGAACAATGATAGGTACAAAATATACTGGGACCTTACAAAAAAAAAAATACCTGTTATTTCTTAACTTTTATTGGATTTTCAAAAATTTAATTTCTAAAATTACTTTTTGATAACATTGATTTTTGTATTTTCAAATATAACTTGTATTTTCGAAAACATTCCACTTACCGGAAATTTTAATTGGAAATCATTTTTTCCCCGGCTTTTAGGGATATGAATGAAATGCCATATAACGCCGATGCAGAAATCATCGACAAACGAAAGCTGATTCCATTTGAGATACTTCTCTTGTAAGACTCTTTCATTCAGTCTGAAATTAGTTCAATAAAGAAGTATTGCGAATTTGTATTTACCCGAATAGTTTAATTTCTTTCAGAACCGATTATGCTTCTATAAATATATTATATATATAAAACCGATTATATAAATGAATATTCTAAAACACCTGACTCTGGTCGAATGTAATCTTTGTATCTTCTCCGACTTGTACCGTCTACTATTAAATCATCGGGAAATTTTCTTCATAATAAAATAGATTTTACTATAACTGCTTACGAGTAAAGGCCAGTGTGCTCAACTCTTGCGAACATGAATGCGATGAATCTGAATAGCAGGATAAGGAATGAACACCAGCTCTTCCATATTAGATCTCCAAGAAAGGCACTTGTAAAGGGCCAGTCTGAATTCCATTTCCCATCAGGGAGATTAAAACGGGGAGTATATTGAATTTTCAAGTTTCTTCTTTTCCGGGTTAACCTCTATGAGCTCCTATCATGCCTATTTGGAGGCTTAAACTTTCACATACCCGAGGGCGAACTTGGTACTTTTCATCTATCACAAGCTATTTTAAAGCTTAGTCTTGGCCGAGGTCATGTAATTCTAACTGTGAAAGGCAGGCTTTAACTCTAACTTAGGCACTTTAGACTTTAGTAACTTCTCAAACATTTCGGAAGTAATTTTTAGGTGCCCACAATTTTTGGATCAAAGTTAATTAGATGTGTAATTCGTGAGAGCTACAAAAACTTTGTAGTTCGTCTCCAGCTTAACATGTGCAACTCCTTCTTCCAAAAATTTTACACATTTTTGCATAATTGCTTTTGCTCATCGATTTCCCTTGCCGCAAATATTTTTTGGAGCTTCCAGGCTCTCATAGATGCAAGTATGCAAGTGTGTGTGTATGTATCTCAGAGTGACCATGTTTATTTCACAAAACTTCATTTTTCTTAATTTAACTTGAAATAGTTTAGCTGATGATGCATATTTTTTGGACATTAAGCAAATCAGACAGAAGAAGAACGTACAATAGAAAAAAGCATATTAAATAAAATTATACTGAAAACTCCGGCTTTTTGGGTCAACCCATCAGGCTCTTCGCTCAGCCATAAAGTAAGGAAAACTTGTTAACTCGTGTATGCGGACCAAACACTTAACCCGAAGCAAAACAGGCGCATACATGGCGCACCCACTTAGTTATACCCAACTTAAGATTTGGTTTTACTGTCTTTTGCAAAAACAAAAGTGGAAAGTTTAACACTACCTACTTCCTGGCTCACGCCTGCAATGCTACAGTTTACCGTTGTTTGGTTTTGTGGCAGCACTTTCTCTTGTCAAAGTCACTCAGGCTCTCTTGGCTTCTTGGCCCTGAACGACAACAACAGCTGGTATATCAGACAAGACACCCCCGCACCAACTAAGCACCAGCGCCAGACGCGCAGATAAATAAATAGGAAAACAAATAAATAAGTTTAGTCATGCAACCGGCGGCCGGGCAGTGGTGAAGGAAATCTGCCAAGCTTTTACATGCGAAACTTTTTGCTTGCAACAAACTAATAAAACTTTAAGCATTTTCATGGCATAACTTTGGTAGCAACAACAACATACAACAACAACAAGCAGCAACCCTTCAGTTTATCCTTTATTTGTTGTAATACAATTCTTTCGGTTTGTTTTCTTGTTTTCCACATCACTTCGGCCAATTTATTTCCTTGCCTTTTGCGGTGCCAATTTGCTTTGGATTCGCAAAGCCACAAACAAACACTGGCAACCCATGCAAATCAGGTAAAACCCCTTGCCGGCAGCCATGCCTTTCGGTGGTTCTCGCTCGTCAGTTTACCTGCACTTCGCCATGTGTGTACTAGAACTTTATAGTACGGCAGCTACCAGCAGTGGTGATTTCGAAAATAACTGCATAAATAAGTTTGGAAATTTCAAATTCGTTTATTACTGTTATAAATATAAGATTTACATGCAAATCAACACAAGAGTATATAAATGTGTGATTATATTTTATTCGTGTGCTTTTCCAATGAAAGTTTTGATTTAAACTTTCAACCCCTTAAAATTTTAAAAATTTGTTTTGATTTCATTCCATAACAAACACAAAAACAGTTCACTTAAATGGCGCAATAATATTAAAGAATTTCCGTAGTACATTATTCGTTTCCGTATTTATAAACGTATTAATCTTTAAAAGAAGCTTCGCAATTAGATGCTTCGTATAATCTCTCTCCTAGGGAACAATATTGCAAATTTAACTCATTAGTTTTTCACATTTCAATGCCTTTTCCCAGAACCAGTTTTCATTATACGACAATATCGATCTTACAGAATGTATTAAAGGCTATAACTTCAACGCACTAGCAGTGCTAGTTATATGTATGTGTATATAGAAAAGTTATAAAATATGGCGTATTTTCTCTTTGCTGGAGTCCATCTTTGAGGCGTAGTCAAACAATATTGAGTAATGCAATCACAAAACTGCTTCTTCGACTTTAATGGAATAATGCACTGTGAATTCTTGCTTCAAGGACAAATGGTCAATAAGGAGTACTACCTACAAGTTCAATGCCGTTTACGTGAAGTAATCTGAAGAAAAAAACGCCCGGATTTGTCGAAAATAATTCATGACTTTTGCTCAATTCTACTCACACTTCGTTGTTTATTCGTTAATTCTTGGTCAAAGTAAATATTTTTTTTGAAAAAAACGAAAATTCCCGTTATTTTTTGAACACACCTCGTATATTACTAAAGCTATCTAGTAGAAAAATAATGAATTTCTCTTTACTATACCTTATTTATTATATATGTAAACATCTGTGATATTTTCCAGCTTTAAAATCAAACTTCAATACCTTTAACATTTCTTTCTCTGGAATCTTGCCAGCAGTAGATTAGGAGGCAAAAATCAGTTTTCTTGTTATTGACTACAAGGCGTTCCTTGATAAACAGAAAAGAATATGGGGTTTACACTGTGATAACTAAAATGTATTATTTCCATAAAATATATACGGTTATATAAAATTGAGAGAGAGTGGAGAGAGAGTCTATCGTATCTGTTTTTTAAACAATTTTTTAACAAACTAATTTGAGAGAACCAAACTGCTCTGATAAATTTCTCTTGTGAAGGAACAATTATTAGCATTTGTTGATACTATTCAATCCAACAAGTTAGTTGTCTACATTGGGTGTATATATATATATATATATTAACAAGAACAAGATATATATTATTTTAATAAGGACAAAAAACTCCTTCGTTATTATTGACACTAACTTCGAGAATATTTTGGAACTACGAGAACATTAACATCTGTCTGTATCAACCCTGATGATGATGAGTATGAAATCTGACATAGAATCACTTTTGTCAACATAAGCTATTAGGAACTGAAAATCAAAAAAAAAAAAAAAACAAAGTCTCTTGGAATGAACTGAAATAAAAATGATCTAAAGAAGGGTTTCTTGTCATGGTAGACCGAAAGAGTTTGAAATGACTAGAGCAAATATTGTATGTATGTGTGGAGTATGTACAAATTGTATGGAAATTCGGCATAGTTCTTTGAATAAAAGCAGAATTCTATACATCGACCGAGCAGAAAGAAAGGCGTGGTTATGAACCGTTTCCAACTAATTTTGGTAATAAGTTAAATAAGGGCATTCAAGTGGGGTTCAAAGGATCAATTACATATTTTCAGTGCGTATTTCTCATTTCTTTCTCAGTTATGTGGAATAATTACTTTGGTATAGGAATTAAATTGGTTTTTTTTTGTTGTTGTTTTGCAAGTGGTCGACAAATATATTACTTAAGGCTTAAGTAGGCTAATTCTTGAAGAAAACATTCTGAAAATAGTTTAGTGAGTTAAACAAATGAACTCAAAGTCAAACACTCTTAGAATATATCTACTACTTTTTTAATTCTTATCCTTTAACCCATTTTCGACATAAGATACTTAAACATTTCTCAATACTATGTCTCGTGTAGATATCTGGTGCTTCTTGAGCAAACTCACAAGGTTCATTACAAAATCATTGAACTTCCAATGTTATGCCCCGAGTGCGCTAATTGGGCACTATCTGGAGAGCACTGCCAGGAAAGAAATATTTATCCTTATCTACAGATCTGTTATTCCCTATTTCATTCTGATATGAACGAGTTATCATATGTATCTTTTACGAGGTGTGTTCAAAAAATAACGGGAACATTCTTCGAGTAATAGCATAGTACATCACGAATTCTTGCCTCAAGATCAAACGGTCAATAAGAAGTAATACCTACAGGTTCAATTCCATTTACGTGAAATAATTCGAAAAAAACGCCCCGATTTGTGGAAAAACAATTCATGGCTTTTGCTCACTTTTGCTCAATTCTGCTCAGCCATCTTTGCTTGTTCGTGAATTCTTGGCCAAAAACAATACTATAACGATGCCCCAGCCTCCATAGTCACCAGACAAGGCTCAATGTGACTTTATCTCATTTCCAAAAATGAATAGAATCTTAAGAGATCGTCGTTTTACAAGTATACATGACATTAAAAGCGTATCACAGAAAGAGCTAAAGGCAATCCCAAAAATTGAAGTGTGTGAAGTGTTTCGAAGATTGGAAGAAGTGTTGGCAGAAGTGCATAAAATCGAATGGAGACTATTTTGAAGGCCACAATGTTAATGTAGACGAATGAATTAATATTTTTTTCAAAAAACGAAAACACCCGTTATTTTTTTAACACACCTTGTATAGCCTAATAGACGACGACAAAATTGTTGATCTCTTCATTGTGGTAAGGCTACGTCGAGTAAGGCTTCGTTGGATTGCTCAAAAATCAATTGATTCAAAAAATCAAAATTGATAAGCTTTCTGTTCTATACAATTGTTTATATATAGGGGAATGTTGCATGCGACAACGCCTTTGCGTAATGTTTGACCGAGCTCTCTTTTATTATACGTGACAAATGGAGGGTCATTCCAATTTTAATTCACCTCAGAGTTTCTGCTAGATTTAGTTGAATTTTTTGAGAAGCTTTCTCATAAGGTTAGGTAAAAACTTCTGCTAAAAAGAGACTTTTTCTAAAGTATTAGATGTTTCCTCAGTTTGGATGTGAACTTGCTACGAGACCAGCGGCCTTCTGGTTATATCATTTAATCTTTCATACCCCTGCTACAGCGCACTAGTTTATGCTACATAGTCTATAGTATATTATGTATTGTAAATAGAATATGGTTTAAAATTGAAAATTTACAGAAATGGCTTTACGAAAAGCCCGCCACTGGCATCTAGACACAACAAGGTCTATCACATCCACTTCTCTTGTCGAAGCGGTGAACTGTCAATGGCATCATTGCTGAAACAATAGCTCACTTACTTTCCCTTATAAATTTCCGGCAATTTAAATTGTTAACAGGGTGTTGATATCCATAAACATCACTCCATGGTATTTGCATGACACAAACACTTGTTGTTGTAGCTATTATGAGTGACAACAGCAATTTGCTGCACGCGGGTTAACCGAAGATAGATTGTGGCATATTTGTGCGAAAGAAAAACATTCGATTGCGACACTCAACAATAACAAAATAAAAATGTCAAATGTCAAGTGACAAGTGACAAAAAATAAAAAAAATTAAAAAAGGAAAAAAAAAGAAGGAAACACCACTTTATACATATCTTCATGAAGTAAGGACCAGCGGTGGATGACAAGTGTGTTGGTGTTGATGGCAACAGCAAATGAACAATAAATTGCAAATAAAATAAATGACGGCAAATTTGTTGGGCGGTTGAGGTTAGAAGCGATGAATGGAGATGTATGGCAGTGGCGGCGGCTTAAATGAGAGGGAGAATGAGGAGTGGGGGCCAAAATTACTGTTGACACACATACATACAACGTAGATTCCCGTTTTTGCTTTGGTTGCTCTTGCTGCGACTTACTAAATAAGTGCGCTTGTTGTTTTTATAAATTGCAGCAAATCAAGCGGAAAAAATTCGGCGGCAAAAACTCAGCGGAACTGCGGGTTAAGCGAATATTCAAACCGGTTCAGCGTCTAAATTGCGGCTAAGCGCTCATGCCAATGCATGTACAACGGAATGTTTGTATATACCAATGCATATATACATACATTCATATCTATGTATATACTGTATACATAATATATTTATGGACTGCCGTTGAGGAAATGCTGCAGAGAAAGAAAAACGAGAGAAAATGATGAGTTCGCTACTTGGGGTCTCCAGTTGCCATTTTATATTTATATATATATACTTGGTTATTGTTGTATTATGCCACTGTTTTCGCATTCATATACATATATATATATATATATACGTGTTTGTATTCGGCATGCCTGTGGGTGCATGACACTGTGTGCGCTTATCCGCAATCATATCACTTTGGCAGACAAATTGTCTGCTGAGTGTTTTTTCTTTTACTCTTTTTGCGCCGTTTTTGCAAATACGGCGCACCAGTAGACGGTTGGCCGTTTCTTTTGGATCCTTTTCATTTCATTCAACCGCTTTAGTCATTTTAAAACATCCGCTGTTCTCATAATCCTTGTTTGCATACGTGCATTTTGTCAATGCGTGTATGGGCTTAATAGGGTATGTGCGTGAGTTTGTGCGTAAGTGTGTGAGAGTGTGTGTACCAGCATACAGTTGTGACAATTTAATGAATCAAGCGCAACTTATATTTTACTGAATTCTTTTTATACGATTTACTTTTTAGTCAACCCTCTTTGGCACCAGCGATCTGAATAATTCGCACATAAGAATCAAAAATATGGGCGCGTACCTATGGTGGTATATCGTAGGATGAGATTCTTTTAAATTATAATACCTTCTATAATTATATTACCACCCTTCTATAGAGAAAAAAAAAAGCTCGAAAAAGTTAACACTCGTCGATATTAACGTGCTTCTACTTAATTTATAAAGACATTTTTTTAAAAAGACATTCTCTGTATTGCAAAAAAGGTTTAAGAAACTTTCGTTAGCTCAATTTTGCGAACATGCTCCTTCTTGTCTTATAAATAAGGAGCTCTTTGGGTTTTTTCTGTATATAAGACTATGTCTGAACTTCCATTGAACTCCATGAACTCCATTCCAAGCAGTATTTAATTTTTAAAAACTGTCATTGTTCATATTTGTTGTATTTAAGGCTAGTATCGAATTACATTCTATATAAAATGAAAAGAAAAACTTTAAGAATCTTCCGTTCGCCCAATATTGCTATTTTTGTGGTATTTAAGTTATGGTTGAACTGAAGAATTTGCAAGAAAAAGTTTCCATTAAACCGATAATGCTAGCGACCTTCGATTTGTATTATTAAAAAGTTCTTATTCTGCCTTGATTGCGTTTCGGGTTAGGATTAAATTGTTTTTTTAGAAGAAAAAATCTCTAAGCAGCTCACGCTCCCCTTATAAAACTTAAAAAGCTCCCAAACACCCGAAAATAAGTTAATCAGAAAGATAAAAATTTTGTAACCATTACAATAGTGTAGTTAAACATACACCCTAATATTACATCATAGATGCCATTAGTATATATGTATTACATGTGGTCTTCCCTTCCCTTCTTCGCTAAAATATCTCTGACATAAATCTTTCTTAAAAATGTTTGATTTGATAGCCATATTTCAAGACATAATTTATTTTATTGAATTCTACTAAATAACACATTCGAACAGTTGGCATCCCTTGTCATAATTATTTTAAATGCTCCTAAATTTAAGAGATGTATTTTAACTAAATATTAATTTTTTCAGAGTTCATTTATTTCATCACTTTTAGTGAATTTAAACTTTCTGCAAGTGATAGCCTTCTTAAATAATATCTTTCATTATTTATTTACGCAGATGGCAACCCTATTAAAATACATTTTTGATTATATTTCACTATAAGTTTCCTCAAACTTGTTAATTTTGATTTTTCTTTCATCTTATTAATTTTGTTACTTGGATTTATTTTTCTCCATTAAGTTTTATCTACAGGTAGCAACCCTCCAAAGAAATAGTTTTCATTGTAAGCTTTCTTTAGCCCCTTAATTTTCCTTTTATTAAGTATCATTTTATAAATTAATTAAGTGCGCCACATAATCAATGAGAATATATACTTCGGTAATTTTATACTCTCGCGACTTGTTGCAACAGATTATATTAATTTGTTCACATAACGGTTGTTTGTAACACCAAAACTAATCGAGTTAGATATAGACATATATATACATAAATGATCAGGATGAAAAGACGAGTTGAAATCCGAGTATCTGTCTGTCCGTCCGTCCGTCCGTCCGTCTGTGCAAGCGGACTTGGATAAAAATTAAGATATTTTGATGAAATTTGGTACAAGTGTTCTTAGTCACCGTAAGACGTTTGATATTACAGATGAGAGTAATTGGACATCTGCCACGCTCACAAAATGCCATTAATTGAAAACAGATAAATTGCTATAACTAAGCAGCAAATGTAATTAGGTATAGAGGATCCTAGTAGGGTGGGGCATCTGTGGACAAAAAGGTTTGTAAAAGTGGGTATGGCCCCGCCCCCCAATAGGTTTAATATAAATATCTCGAAAATACTTCTCGTTATATCAATCAAATTTGCTCCGAGCAAGTTTTTCGAGCATCTCTTCATATACTGAGAAAATTAGTGAAATCGGATAATAACCACACCCACCTCCCATACAAAAGTTATGTTGAAAACTACCAAAACTGCGATAACTCGCTGAACAAATACATTACAAACATTAGATCTTGCAGCAAATATGATACCGAAGGTTTGCATAGGAATCCGTCCAAAGTTTTGGTGATAGGTGCGGCACGGCCCACTTTTATGAGAAATCCCATATCTCAAGAACTGCTTAATGCCTCCGATTTAAACAAAATTTGGTACATGACATGATATTTGTATTCTTATGTCACATTGTGTAAATGGCCCAAATCAGATAAGAACCACGCCCATTTCTAATATAACACAATTTTAAGTTTCATCTGATCCTTTCACTTTAAAGCAGATAAATCGAGCAGCAATTAAGATATGAAAATCCAACATTTTACAAACAGTGCCTTCAGGATATGTCAGCTTAAGCGTAAAAATAGACGAAATCGGATTACAACTTTTCAAATTACCAGATACCCAATATTACGACCTCAGTACCTCTATCTGACTTTTTATCGAAAATATTGGGAAATCTGCGAGATATTGTAATGAAATTGGAGGATTATCCTTCCATTACAAAATGTGCTCTTGCGTCAGAAATGGGGAAAATCGGGTAAATACTGCCCCTAGCCCCCCTATACATAATATACAAATTTTCAAGTTCCTGTAGACTTTATAACATATATTTTGGTCAATATGTAAGATATCTTAGCAAAATTAAGTGAACATGTAATATCGGATATACCATAGTATACTGTCGAAAATGTGTGAAATCGGTTTACGGATTATCCCAGCTCCCATATACTACATATAATGATTTTCGCTAATCTAGCAGACTTTATGCCGAATATATAGGTCACTTTGTGAGTTACCTTCACAAAATTAGGTGAAAACATTTTCCCTAATATACTTGAATAATTAAAAGAGTTAATGTGATCAGTGCAAATTTTCCTCTGGCCCAAAAATTAAAAAAATCTGTTACTAAATTCCCGACATTCCATCAGACTTTAAACCGTTTATATGAATATGTGTGATATTTTAGTGAAAATAAGTGGATATATTTTCTTAAACAATATGCTAAATATGAAAGAAATCGGTCCATGATCCATAGACCATGGTCTAAGCCCCTTATTCCCAATGTAATGATTTCCTTTTCTCTGGTTGACTGTTCCCTCACATATCCAATATATTCATTAAACCACTTTGGTTGAGTTTATGTCGCATATATCACTTTTGAGTTAATTTGGTAGATTGTAATATCATGTACGAAAGTACATGAGTCTATGGCCTGTAAGTCATGTTAATAAGGTACCAAATATGATTACAATCCATTAAAGACTTCGTCGGATAATGAATGTTGAATTCTTCCGCAACATTTTTTAATATAAAGTTGTGCCAGCACCTGAAAACATTTCCCCGCCTCCGCTCCTTGCACATTGCGAGAGTATAAATTGTTCGGTTATACCCGAGTTTAGCCTCTTCTTGCTTGTTATTACTTATTTTTTTTAAACAGGTGGCAACATTTTTACTTTTCGTTTGTTTAAACCAACTGAGCATTGCGCCGAAAAATCAGAAGTAATAATAATAATCAAACTAGTTCAGAATTTTTTTTATGTGGTGTTCTCTTTACAGGAAATGTGACGGAAATTAGTTACGTAATACAATTTCGTTGCAGTCGATCGATTGATAGGTAGTATAGCTAAATAAGTTCTAATTCAAAACAACTTAAGAGTTAAGAACTTACTCATGTCTTCACCAAAGGCACCAGCTTTTTTCAGCTGACGAATATTAAATGAGTTGAAGCTAGAGCATGTGACATGTGACAAAATGCCCATATATATGTGTATGTAGTCGTAAGTGCACTTGGAAGCGGATTAAATTTAAAGGATAATGTGAAAAAATAATGCTTGAAATTGTGTTGATAGCCGCCGCTGTTGGCTTCTGGTCGCTGCGAGCTTTGCTTAAATATCAAAATATGCGAAAATGTATGAGTGTGTAGGTATGAGTGTGTGATCTAGAGTCGTTGTGTTAGGAGCCTATAAAACAAAGGCTAAAAATATTACATATGTGGCTATACGCTATACATGTGTGCCATTATAGAGTCCAAATATGTTTTAAGTGAATACACATACAAATCCACACGATGGAGATCCAGTCGGTGGCGTTGACATTATATTTACGGTACCTCAGTGCTGACACTTTTGACATTATGACCCAGATGATCAACGCTGTTCGTTGGGTTAGAAAATTTTGTACCAGCTAACAATAAGATACTACACATGATTTTCAATTATTATTTACATGCACTACATACATATATACGCTAGTTGCAAGCTAGTCCAAATGCATATAAAGAATAATATTTGTAATATATTTGTATATTGTAAAAGTAAAATTAATTGATTTTTGCATTTTTATCAATATTTATCAACAACATTAAATTATCAAAAATTAAAATTTCTTTATTTTTAGTTGGAGATTAGCTGAAAGACGTTCAAAAAGTAAGTGAAATTTAAATAACTTTTAATAAATAAATTCAAGTGCTCAACACCAGATATTTCTAAATCTTTAAGTTATATTCCTAGCTTTAAAATTCATAACAAGCTGTTTCTTCCATATATAGGGGTTTTATTAGAAGTATAGAATTTCATAAAGGGATGGCTGTCAAACTAACTGGGAAAGTAAACTTATGTGTTTGACATTTACTTCGAAACCTTCCACAATGGCCATAGCCCTAGAAGCTTTGTTCAAAAACTAAAAGCCATAAAATTTACGAAATAATTTAAATAATATAAAATTTTATAGACATATATAATATAACATAAATATAAATATAAATTTTTCTGGACTTTATTTGGAATAGAAGTTCTGTCTGAATCAATTTCGATTGAAAAATTATCATAAAAGCAAAAATAAACAACAATAAAGGCAGAATAAAGAAGCTTTAGATTTTATAACCGTATGCGTTGAGTTGATAACTAGTTGTCAAGGTATCGTGAGTTCAATTCCTGATTGCATCAAATTTCTAATCTGTAACTTCTTTAGGTCACCACGGAGAAGGCTTGAGCGATTTTAATAATCTTCCAGAAAAAAATAGTCCAATGATTCATAACAAAGCATACTCATGTTTAAAGGTTGCCACCTGTTTGAAAAGTGTATGGGGAAAGAACCAGAATAGAAAGAATCATCACAAGCCAAAGGAGGTGTAAAAATCTTTACAGTTGAAAATATTTTGAGCTTTGCCACCTGTTTCGAATTTCGATTTCAATAGAATTTGTAAGACGAAAAACAATTTGCAATACGAACATCAAACTTAACAAATTTAAGAAAGTTTTCCATGAAAAAAAATAAAATATAAAGTTGGCACTTGTTTGAGAATTTTAAGAAACAAAGGCTTTAAAACTAATAACGGTATGAATATCAAGCTAAAACGTTCAAAGGAGCTTAACAGTTAAAATATTTTTGTTTTTATTTCTTATTCAATGAAATTATTTAAGCAAAACACATTTTACAATATGGGTATCGATGCAAGCTTAAGAAAAATTTCTGTCGGAAAATACCTTAAGTAATAAAAAGAATTTAAAAAAAGCTTCCTACGTGAAATAGATTTCGTTGTTATTGTAAAATTTTTTGTTTTCCAATTCAAACAAAAATTTATATAAAAATAAGCAGGAACAGTTACAACTTCGACAGTACTTAGTACTTAGCCAAAATATTAAAATCACTTAGGGCTTCTATCTATTTTCTACCGTTTTAAACTCAGACCACATTTTCTATAATTGGCATGTAACAACTCACAGTATCTCATATTTCTAAATTTACATTTTACATTTACATTTACAATACAATACAGAATTATTATACAGAAGTTTTATTACAAAGGCACGAACTTAACTTACTTAATTGCCGAAAACCATATACAAAATGCCACTTCGATATTATTTCAGTTAACCATATAATAATGCTAACATTACTCGCGAGATTTAAAAAAATATTTTATATTTATAAAAATTACTTAACAAAAATATTTTTGAAATTAGTTAAATATTTAGATAATCGTTTACAGTTATAGTGCCTAGAGTAACCACGAACTATATTATGTTATTTAATGAAAAGTTTTGATATATTTCAATACAATAAAGTTTATAATTGTACTGCCTTAAAAGTGTTTGAAACCCCAATTTGCTGCAATACTTATATGAAAATGTACTTCTCCTTTCCACGCCATTATTAAGCCACCTAGCGGAAAAATCTTTTGCAAGCCTTAATCCCTTACTCATGACATTATACAGAAATTTCGAAAATTAACGAAATGGGACCAAAACAAATTTTTTTATTTTGATAATTTGATCCAGGCATTATTTTTTTAAAAGTGTCGGTAACTTGCTTTGCTAATGTACATTTCAAATGTCGTCCAACATATTCACATTCTGGATATGGACCAAATCGGGCGACTTGTGCTAATAATGCACTTTGGCATATAATTTGACTATAAACATAAACATATTAATTTTCTAAAAGTGATCATTATTTCACATCTGTATATTGTAAATGTAATCGAAACACGCTATAAGATCTAAACTATAAATGCAATTTTGCTAATAATAGACTTTAGTGCTACCTAGTGGGATGCGTCGGGCCAATCCATATTTCGAAAACGAGCCGGATCGGAAAATACAATTTCCGGTAATAAATCGAGTATAGAAAAGCGATACTGTTTGTTTGCAAACAGCGGTCTTTCATTTATTAGTACAATATATATTAGAGAATAAATGAAGATCTTTTTAATATAGTGACTACATCGCCATCTATTTTTTATATTTAAACTTTGATTTAAGAGTGCGTAATAGTTTGTTCTTTAGTTTAGTTTAGTTTAGTTTATAGTAACTTTAATTCTATAGTTTGTTTTGCTTTAATTAATTTTTTTGATAATTGTGTGGTGGTGAAATCAATTAATAATATATTTACGCATGCCATCTTAATATAATTTTGACGAAATTTCCTCTTTGACGATTTTTCTTCGCATTCGAACGCGTTTAATTGAAATGAAAGTTGCGGTCGTTGGTTGGATTGACAGAGTGACAGAAACAGAATTGTCATAACTGCATTGGAATTAATTGTCTGATGGTAATATGCCGTTATTTCTGAATGAACGCTAATGGAAAAGTAATAATGCACTTACCAGCAACCGAGAGGGATCGCGTGAAAATGTGAGCGCCCAAGAGATGCTCCGTTATAAATGTATCTAGTGGGATACTTGCACTTGGATGGAGTGGCATTGGGGAGTGGGAGATTAATACAAGTGCTGAACCTTAATTGTGTTGTGATTTTCGAACATTATTGCCTTTCGAAAACTCCCACTCAACACAAAACACCACAAGGTGAGATATATCCTTAATTGATGTAAAAAGTTGCCTGTCAGCACGCATACCAACGACATAAGGATTTGCATTAATTTCTCAGAATATTTCCACGTTCATGTTATTTAATGAAAATGCTGATCGAAATTCTTGGCGTGTTTGTTGTTGCGGTTTTTGCACTTTGCTCCTGCAAATGTGCGATTAAATGACACTTCCATATCTTTTCTGTGCCTTTTCTTCACCTTTGCATTCGCTATTGACAGTCGCCCAGCTGCTTGTCTGTTGAAATTTGGCTCTTAAGTGAATACGTATTTTTCTTTACGGAATATTGTTGTTGTTTTTATTTTTATTGCGGGTTATTGGCATTTGCAGGAGATGTTATTAACCGGAATTAATCAGCGAAATGCCAAGAAAAGCGCGTGTTTGCTGTCGCTAGCATAGGTGAAAGGCTATGTGGACTGAAAATTAACTCGCGTCTTAAGGCCAGTCATAAAAGAAATCAAAGTTTCAATAGGCAGAAATTTGAAAAATGTTCTGCTGGAATATCAGTGTAGAATAAATTATTTTGAATAATTTGAAGTGAAACTTCTTGAGGCACATTAGTAAAGGCTTTTGACTGCAACGATATTGTGTTGCGCAACAAATTTTAGACACGCTCGCAGTAAACATAGCGTCATCATAGTAAAATGTTGACAGAATTTAATATATTTTCTTGAATTTTGATTTGTAAATACTCGTAACGTTTGAAACAAAAGAGGTTAAAAGGTTGCCACCTGTTCAAAAAAAATTTTATATTCAAAAAAAATGACCAAGGTAAAAGTTTACAAACTAAATCATACCAAGAAGCTGAATTTTGAAAATCTACTTGTTACAAAAATTTAAAAAAATTTTGATTAAATATTAAATTCAACAATTTTTTAAATTAAATGCAAACGATTTATACCTATAAGAGCATTAAAATGAACAAATTAAAGATGTGTTACAGCTGTACATAAGTATATTTGAGAGCGGTTGCCATCTATTTAGTATTTTTTATTAAAATAAATCGATAATTTGAATGAGATGTTGCGTTAAGAGCATTACATAAAAAATATTCGACTTCTGTTGGAGGCATTTTTTTCGAGGGTGGCCACATCTTTGAATATTTTCGGTAAAGTAAATCAAAAAAAAAAAGTACAAAAAGTTTTGTCAGGTATCTTTTTAGGAAGGGTTGCCACCTGATTCAATATTCAAAATATTGTTTTGTTGAAGCAAATTTTTTTGGAATTTATAGAAAAGGCGAAATTGTAGAAAATAGCCAGAAAATCTCCTCTAATTCTTTTCATTAATATATTAAAAAAAACCTTAATTTAATAAATTTTGCAAAATTATAAGGTTTGAAAATGAGTGAAAAGTGGTCTAGATAAATTCGATTTAAATTTCAATATGGATATAAATAATTTTTGAAGAAAACTGTTATATTTTCTATACATAAATTGCAGTTAAAAAAGCCGTTCAATCTAAGTTGATTAGTCCTTCCTACTGATGGAATGAGAATTCGTGAATCATATTGAATTCTCAACATGCCTTAATATACATTAATGATTTATAATCTTCCAATTTCCTAAGTGACTAAGAAATATCACCATATTTAAAGACACCGCTAATATGAAATAACATTAGGCCCACATAATGCGTTAAACAATTCGTTGAGGCCATCAGCTAGCAAATACTCTGTCACTTATGTATTTTCCAAATTATTTTACGCCTCATTTAGTACCCTTTTTTTTGTGTACCCCCCACTCACCGCCCGATCACACACACACACAACCTCATGATATTCTTTCGCTTCGACCTGCTTTTGCTTTGTTCATTTTGTACGAAATCCCTTAATGAAATTTTAATTAATCACCCATAAATCATTAAAATCGAAAGAATAAATATTTGCGTTGAGCGCGATTTCAGCAAAAATTACATAATGCTGAGTAAACACAAAGAGCACACAGATGCCGTTGGGCTTCACGCAGTCGTGTACAACTATAGGTTGGGTCCTATGTAAGAACATATAGAAGTACATACACAGATCAATATATACTTATACATATATAATACACATTTAAATACTTGTATTAAGACAAGTGATCGAATGTAACTCTGCTTAATGCGCTTCGGGAGTATTAAGTTGGCTGTGTCCTTGCACATATCAGCACGCACCCGAAGGCAGGTATTTTTATTTTATTGCGCAGAATGCAATAACATTAAAACAACAACGACTTGGATAATTGTGGACTGACGTGGCACTACAGCAGCTGCGGTCAATCTCAGCCTTAACGTAAGCTTACTACTGCCTCATTTACCATTCATTTGTCTGAATGTGAGTGAACCTATTGTGAATGGGAGAGTGCGCTCGTCCATGGCTTAATATAATTACATTTTTAAGGTTTCGCAGTGGACCGCGATTGTGAAAATAAATTATTGATGTATGATATGGTTTCTCCAGAAGATTGTTGGCCTTCTTTGGTTTAAATAATCTCTGAACTTTGTATCGGTAAATATTGCTATATATATTTATTTAAATCAGTTAGTCAGATATGGATTTAACTTTCAAACTAAAAAAAAAAAAAGAAGTTTTGAACTTAACGAGAATTGAAAGTTATCACCGATGAGCGAAGATTTGATTGAAAAAAAATTAGAAAATAGTTACAATTTCTCAAACCCGTTTCTCCCTAGTATAGGTTACATTTGAAATCACCTATTAAATGCAAAATAAGCCAATATCCAAACAAGCGGCATATTGCTCGAGAGAAAACCAAAAGTACATCGGACTCCAAAATGGATTAATATTGAGATTTTTTTCTTTTGAAGATTTAATCTTATCGAGTTTAATAATCAAACCGGAGTCCATAACCATAATGGCTTCCACCTAATTATAAAGTATTATAAAGTTTATACTTAGTTAATTTTACTTTTTCGTGAACTAGATTATGAATTATACACTATATCGAGTTCCACGGGGTACCAGTATTTATAAAAAAGTTACTGATTGTTTAAAAGTTTTAGTCCGCTCCTATAGACCGCAGATCAAAGGGAACGATTGCACTTCGTGAGAGTCTTCTCTCTTTCAATCAATTCTATATAATCAGTAGCTTTGTTGAAAGTTTAACGAACAACTTATAACTCAATGACTGTTACAATCTTCGGCGGTCGGTTGGGGACATGATCTTTGAAGTGTTGCTGAAAATCTGGAAGTGCAAAGTCTCAGATTTCCAAAGCTGGCAATTTTTGGACGTATTTTTACATGCGAAAGGTTTTTGCGGGTTCCAGCTGTCAGGAATTTTAGTCTGCAGGTATTAGTATTGTGTATTCTTTCCAGAAAATGTTTTTCAAGTAAAGCTTCTACCACCTGGTTTCCGAAAATGGAATAGCTCATTTCTCTTCCTCCTTGTTGGCGTTATTGATGTCTCGCCCATCCATCACTTTGTCTGCACTTCAGCTAGGTTAGATTAGTTAGGTTAAATTATAATATATACAGACCTAGATTGTTTTCTGCATATACCCTTAAAAAGTTACCGCAAATAGGATGGGGTGATTTCATCTTGAAAGCAGGACCAGGCATAGGAAACCATCCCAACATGTAAACCGAGCAATATACGATTAAAACCCGAACCCCAACTGAGGTCTGTTTTCAAAAATTAGCAAGCTCATTCACAAGAATATTAAGTATCGTGAGTTCCAGATTCATAAATTGAATATTGAAGGGTAATCTCCTAAGTATCTAAAACTTTGACCTTATTGGTTGGCTTTTATGTTTATATTCGCTTCGCATCTAATTGAAGGACAATTTATAAACTTGAAATTCTGCGCAGAAAGTTATAATATGACCAAGAATATTGCCATATTAATATTTATGACAACTTAAGTTATACAAATATACCGTATATTATCTTAGATAAATACACCTTAGATAAAAACAATGAGTCATTTTCATTAATATAATATTTTCCTCCCTCTTTCCAATATATATATACATATATATAACATATGTTCTCTTTACAATAACATATGTACATATCCAATAACATATGTTATATATATATGTATATGTTAGTTAATACTTAAATTTATACGATCCCCCACCACAAGTGGTGAGTTGAAAATACGAAGACTAAATTGGCTTTTGCTGATGCCTAGCAGCAGTACTTAAAATAAAACTGTACTTGTACTAAACTCATATAAGCAGTTATAAAAATTTATTGTACAGTGGCGCTATAAATATTACATAACTGACCATTGATTTTAATGTGCGGCGTAGTATTCATGTGCAGCTAAATAACTGATTCCGAGAAAAGGCTCTTAAAAATCATCGTAGAAATAATACGTCCATTAATTTTATTTGCATAAACAAACAAGTATATATATCTTAACTTTTATATAAGTAGACAAGCAATAAACTAATTTATTTACTTAGCAAAGTTGTTTTATGAAGAACTGAAAGCAGTAAAGTGAGGTTAGTTACCTTTGAAAAGAGAGCATCCAAGTATGAAAGGTGGAATATTAAAAAATTAGCAAAATTTCCTTGTTTCTTTGAATAACTTTACTAGTTGAGATCACAAAAGTATTTGGCAAAAAAATTAGACCTCTTGCGAATTTGAGCGAAAAAAACAACAAAACGAAAGCACCGAAACTTTTCCAAAACACAGTTTAATTAATGTCGAAAATAAAAAGCCTCTAAGTCAAACAAGCAAAGTGATTCTAAAAGTCGTATATTTATGTATGTATTTGTGTCCATTTGTTATCGTAAAAATGCGCAAATAAACGCGCTGAAGACAGAGGATGCAAAATGTCGCTTTCCATGTCATAAACTTCGCCGCAAATAGCATTTGACATCAAACTTTGATGCTTTGGTGCTTTGGATCATTATAATGTACAAGTAGCACACATTAAATGTGTACAGGAGCACGTAAACACGCAGTAAGGCAGTACCACGTTCGGGTGGAATTGAATTTTGTATACAAGAGTGGCATTGATAATGATATATTGTATGTTTAGGAAAAAATTACTATACCTTCTAAGGGGTTTACAAATAATATCTTTATTAGATCACTGGCGGACTCAAGGAAGTCAACAACAATTTTGATAATAACCAGTCAGCTTTTAGCCCTAAGGTATTAGTATTGCGATTTGCTTCAATTGTGAGCTTATTATACGATCCTTTGAACTAAATTTTCCATTATATGATAAAGAGTTAGGCACTCGCAGTTATAATAATGCTCTAACGCTTCAGTATATTGGTCGCGCTTCGTCTTATGTTGATGTAGTTCAAAGGCCTAAGTTGTTGCTCAACGGTATACTACGGTTTAAGCTGAAGGTGATTTGTCTGATCGAGGCTCCAAGTGGTGCTCTTTATTCATAGTTGATAGACCTTTGATAGTGTTCTTTGGATAATCTTACACATATGGATTCATTACTTTATTTGTTCATTAATTTCTTCATTGGTTGAGAGGTATAGCTTAGTTTTTACTGGTTATAAAGTAAAACCGATTTTGTATCTAAAACTTAAATCAAAGAACAATCTGCCTTTGTTCCAAAGGCGCTGGTTCTTCACATTTCAAAGGGTATTTTCAAAATTAAATGTGAAAAATTAGCAGATTGATTCAATTCTTCTCATCAGTGGAAATTTTGTGGTTGCCCATGTGTTTTCATATACCTTGACTGTTCCCCACAGCACTTAGGTCCTCAAAACTTCAATACCGTGTTGAACATATTATTCTCAGGTACAAAATGTTCACTTGAGTGAATGTTTATAGTTTTGATTTTATTTATGCCTTGTTTTGCACTTCGTTAGTTCTGTATTAGTAGTATACGTTTTTTTCTTTTATTTATTTATTGCCGATATAGGTAAAATACAATAGCAAATAATAATTTAACAAACATAATTTCTTTAAGATAATTTCATGTTTAAAAATCTAGTCATTTCAAGTTAGTAAAAAAGAATTCCAACCTGGTTAGGGCCGTCGCTTAAAATGATCAAACTCTAGGCTACCTTCATTATATAAATAAAATATTTTAATATATGAATAATTCGTGTAACTTTCCATCAAGTAATCACAAAATCAGTGTCTTTATAATACGCAACTGCGACACAAGCACAATAAACAACAGCACGCAAATTAACACTGTCAGAATTTAGCAAATTGAGTGACAATGTCAAGATGACAGTGATAGCAACAAAGCTACTGAGAACACTTTTAAGAAAGGAAAATTAACAAAAAAAGAAAAAAAAAAAACATAAAGACAAAACTCCTTTTAATATTGCTTATTACTTATTACTATATTGCCTTCACCTCAATCAGTTATATCGTTATTATACATTACGTTATGTTACGGTTACGTATACGCGAAGGCACACATGCGGTGCTTGCTTTCCTGCCACAGTCTTTGGTTGGCAACCTCATTTTTTGAATGTGTCGCGTCTGCAGCGCCCTGTTGGGGTATAAAACATACGAAATTTGACAAGATGTCGCATGGCTTATACGTTTATTAATTTATTTCTTGTTAAACGCGGCGGTTAAATATATTTCCATGCTGCTGGCGTGAATTTAAATTGAAAGTGACTGACTAATACAAGTATATGTGTAGGTATTATATATTTGTGTAGAAATATATGTATAAAATAATATATATATATATTAATGTCCACAGCATAACTGTGAGGAGACTTTAAAGAATTGTTTTTTCACACAAAATTTTTCAAGTATATATATAAGATATGTATATATACATTATATGTATTTCCATATACTTTTTTATGTTTTGTTGTACTTCCATAAATCTGTGAAAAATGTGAAATAAATTTAAATATGCTTCAGCGAAATCTTGACACATCTGAAACGACTGTTCCATTGTCTTAAATAAGATTTTAACGCAGCGATAGCG
Source organism: Bactrocera minax (assembly GCA_021498325.1). Lineage (NCBI taxonomy): Eukaryota > Metazoa > Arthropoda > Insecta > Diptera > Tephritidae > Bactrocera > Bactrocera minax. Next base: position 5,557,852 of record JAKEEE010000008.1, on the reverse strand, counting down.
CCAATATAAATATAGCATGTGTAAGAAAAGAAAGTGGCAGTAATTCAAATTATGACAAAGATATTCAAATCAGCATAAAAGTCAGTTTAGCTGTAGACTGGAAAGTCGCAGCCGCCATTTTGGAAAAAATTCTTGAATATTCGGTTATAGATATGTCTGTATGCATAAAAGTTTACAGAATATATCACAAGATGACAAGCGATATTCATGTAGTATAGTTATAAATATATTTATTCTTATATTAGAGTGAAGATTTTGGATTAGATAATGAACTGTATTTTATGTATATAACTGTTTCAAGTACGAAAAAACTTATTAATTCTATATAGCCTCATTTGAAATGGGAAAATTGGAAAAGTTGATATTTAAATATCTAAAAGTTAATATTCTAATTTTTAGGAAGAGACGCGGAATGTTCAAATCGTCCAGAAAAGTCGTCGCGCTAAAAATTGTTTAATAAAGTTAAGTAAGGGAAAAATATGCAGATCGTAAAAGCATTGAAGAGGTTGTCAATATAGTAGTGTAAATGTCTTAGAAAGGCAATTCGCAATAGCCTGAAAAGTCCATGACTATTATATAGTCACATGATCAATTTGGAAAAATCCTGGGATATGGTGTCTGGTAAATCTGAGCTATTGTAGATAGAACATATGTCTTTGAAATAGATGACAGACAGATCCATTACGGTATTTAAAAAGTCACAATATGGAAAAAATGTCACTTATTAATCTCAGATGAAACATGAATCACTTACGGAAGTCAGATCCAAGTTAAAACAATCGACCTTTTTTGGCTGATGTCTGCGGTGTAGTGTATGGCTACGAACAGCCCCGTTAGGATTTGGATGATTAAGCAGAGCCCTAGCAGGGACCCGAAATTTCATCAGGCTGAAATGTTGATTGGCGATTTTAGGAAAATCTACTTCATACTAGCAGACGTGTCTAAACTGATATTTTTGCTGGATCCTTAGTCAGAGACATATACTCTTAGTTTTTCGAGGCTACTTTTTAATAAATTCTGTTGATAAGTACTTTATTTAATTACCATTGGCTGGTAATACTTATCGTTTATAATACTTAAAGAATGATATTAAAAAAAATAAGGAATTAAACTGCTTTAGCGGTGGATAAGGAAAGGAGCTTTATATCCCGATTTGGTATCATAAGGTCGAACGATGAAATTTCTAATAATTTTTAAGTGATTTGATAGAAATAGACCCCTAAAATAACAGATCTTGGTTAAACCTTTGGGATTAAGTGAATGTGAAGAGTTGACAATGAATTTCTTTGGCTAAGAGTCAATCAGCGACTTTTTGTATCTCTTTTTCTATAAGAGATGAAATAAAACTCAAAGTTTTATTCATGGTCAAGGAGAACCCTTCGTTGCCTCTTCTCCTAGTACAGGCTGTAAAATGCATTGGACATTTTACAATTTATTTTCTATTCAAGCGGACTTAAAGCTGCTATATCCAGCATTTGTCCCAGAAGCTGTAAGTCTCAGTCCTTTCTAACTGAAAGTTTTCTCTCTAGACACCCGTTGCTATAAAAATAACAAACTGCTATATAAGAATAAAATTTATTTGTTGATTACAGCGACAATTAAAAGGGGAAGGAATGCCTCCATAATCTTCGTATAAGAACGAAAGACCATGCTAACTTTTCTAAATAAAATTTCTATGATAATCAGTGTTGTTAGGTATTATTACGATACTTTAAAAACCCAAAATACCTTCACTAGACCCTCTATATCCAGTGTGACTCGATGTTAACGTTGTATTCTTGGTTTCTACTAGTTTCAAGCTTCATTTGAATGGTTAATAGATATTAAAAAAACTTCCAATACATACCTATTTTCGAACTATATATTATTCCACCAAATAGCTAACTGTAAAGTATAAAATTATGGCATCGCGCCGGAGCGCTGACCATCCTAATTGCCAAATGGAATGGAAATTGATAAGGGCACATCAATTTATTATATTCGAATGAGTACAAAATGGGTGCGTGTGCGGGCGAGCGAGCTTTTAATAGCACTAACAAAGCTAATAATAGTTGTGTGTGCAATACAAGCAAAATGGAGCACCTTATTCCGGCGCAAGATTTCGAATTTACACCAAGTGGACATTAAAAGGCAAAGCAAGGCACTAATTGTATCGTGCAAAGTAAATGGAGCGCTCAAAGGTTACTGCACGCCCACAGGGTCAATGTGGGCTGGGATGAGTGACAGAAACGCAACAGATGTTCCAACATTTCAGCAACAAAGCGTTGTTGTTATTCGCACATTTACATAAATATTATTTGCGATATCAGCTTGTTATTTGTGCTTGGCTTACATAAATAAATATATTACAGAGATTTTTGAATTATACCATTTAGTTTGTCATTAGGCAATTGCCGCCTCGTTGCCTCCATTGAACTAACTGTCTCTTCCGCTCATCGCCCCTCCTCTCTTTCGCGCTGTGCTGGTCGATTTGTTTGGGGCCTTTTGTCTAACAGCTTGTTTATAACTTGTACAATTGTTTTTATTAGCTTTTTATTGCTGCTCCTTATTTGGAAATGTTGTATGTTTTACAGCACACTGCTTTTGTTGTTGTAGTATTTATTATTTTACGTTGCCGTACAGTGGTATTTTGGAGGCGAAAACGTAATTTTTAGGCGCAGTAATCTAAAGGACTGGCGTTGGAATAGCTAGAAAACTAAATGTTTGCAGCAATACGATCTGCAAGACATCTTCAAAGAAGGCAGTGTAGAACCCTTTTTGAATACCTAGATCCTCCAATAAACCACCCGGTATATTAAAGGGCTTGAAAACACTTTGTAAAACCTGAAAGCAAATAGTTGATTTCTCCGGGATTCCTTGGAAAGAGAAATGTGGAGCAATCTTCTCAATGATAAAAGTTCTTTTTAACTTGTTATTGTTGAGTTGTTTTTAGAAATTTAGTATTCATAAAACGAAAAACTTTTGAGTATCATAACACCAACCATTGTAGCTTTGAAAGTGTTATTCCTTAGATCTTGTCAAAACTTTCGGGGTTTCGAGATGTGTGTGATAATTTGTCCAGAAGCCTTTTTCTCGCGATTAACATGTTCCTCTTTCATCTTCTATGACATAGAGTGACCTCTCCGCTATAGCTAATAGCTAGGAGGAAAATGGGCGTGGTTGTAATCTGTTTATATTAACATTTAATATCATCTTTCATAAAAAAAAACCATACATACTGACTGTCGTTTCCACATCTGTGTTTTTTAATGCCAAAATAACAAAACACAACTACTTATCATCATTTTTAGACCTTTTACTCGGTCCTAATGGAGTTGAATAGCAACTATATATCACCCAACTTAATTTTTAACGTACTGAGATATATTTTTTAGAATTGAGTCCTATTATTACTAATATTTCCACTTATTAAGAGATGAAACTTAAAGAGGTGAAACATGAAACCAATGAGAAATATATTAAAGTAAAAATATATCAAAGGCGTTAGACTCAACCTTTGTCCTTTCGGTAATGCTTCTATAAACATAAATATTATATACATTGTCGTGTTGCCATATGCTTAGAAATCAAAAGCACCATCATTTTAATAACACCGCACTCCATCAGTTTCTAAAAGAACCCACTGGCTACAATGTACCTGCTGGTCTCCCCGAAGACTTTGATCACCCACCTAATTCACTTGTCAGCTGAAAGACTCCGATATAACATTCACATTTTCTTTTATGTTGATAAAAATATTTAATATAATATAAACTTTTAAAAACTGAAAAACTTAGAGAGAAAATATTGAGGATGCTTCAGTCGATTTAAGCAAATTTTGGTATTTTGTGTTCTATTAATCTAATCTATTATCTATTAATTTAAATCTGGGCATATCTTTTTTTTTATCTTTTTAATAATAATTTGAAGCTTCTGGACGTAGGTTATCATTCGAGGTAAAACTCAAAATGTAGGCTAGAATGAGGTGGCGAAAAACTAATATTGCTCCAATTTACTTAAGTCGACTTAACTTATTTTAAACTTGCGATAATATAGAGATCTCATTTTTTAATGCTAAAATGAAGTATCTTAAATTTATGTAGCTTTAAAATTTCAAATTTAAGTGCTTTCTTAAAAGGTTTGGTAAAGATTTAATTTTGATTTTCAAAAAAGCCTTTCGAAGTCTATCACAATATCAAATTATGACAATTACTCTGAAACTGAAGTGCACGAATTTTTCTTACATTTTTGAAAAAAGCCGTTATATCAAAAGTAGGCGTGGTCGTTGCCCGATTTCATACATGTATGGTGTCATTTGCATCTCTTAAGGAAATGTTTTATACTCGTATAACGATTTCATCTATAATATTATTTCTCACTTTATGTCCAAGGCGATCCATATGCAGTTTGAAATATTTTTGTATACCTTTTAAAGGTTTTAAACTAATTAGATATACAAAATTTAGCTACTCTTTATACATTATTTCTGTCAAGAGTTTTGAAAACATAACACGGTGCAATGTTGCTTTCCCCATTTTCAGTTTGTTATGTTTGTGCGATGAGGCGCGACTTTTGAAATATTCATTGAATAGAAGTTCTAAGGCACGGCTGGCATGAATTGGCGTAAGCAAGGCTGTATTGTATGCGAAGCGAAGCGGTGCGTGAAACCTAAGTAAATATGCTCGAAAGCTTTCGACGCGCTCCAGTTGCGCTCGCACACACACACACACACACACACACACACAAATACCCACGCGCAGCCATATGGTACTCATCTTTATTCAATGGCAGCTCTTTTGTCATTGCCACACTCGTTTATTTTATGCCATGAATCCCCGATTAATTTTACATTGAAAATTATTTGCGTCTCATAGCGCCAATCACCGCAGCATACCGGCCGGATATGGTTGTGGCGCAGCGCAACCGCTTTTTGAATTTTCACATTTTCGCATTTTCGAATTTTCGCATTTAGCAAAATTTATGAATTCATAAATATTTGCTGGCAAAATCATTTGTCATAAAAACGTAAATTATGCTGCAAATTATACGACAAGGGCGTTGGTAATGAGGCTGGCTTTTGGGTTTACCATATTCTCGCATACACACACACACATACACGCACACACGAGGAGTGCAGCCGACACACTCGCAAAACCACCGTAAAATTTCAAGCCACACACCAACTCCCGCACACACTCACACTATCGCAGTTGCCGAAATCGATTTTGCTGCTCTCCGCAGTGTTAAGTAATGCTGCAAGCAAGCAAGCAACACTGATTACCCGACCCTCGGTCGCTGGGCACACGGTGTTGCTGTTGGAATTGATTGCTTTGTTGTGGCTTGCCGCTCACACTTACACTTATTTTTGTCGTAAACTCTTCAATCTATGTGTTGTTGTTGTAGTTGTTGTTATATTTTAGGCAAATCACGCTTGTGTTTTAATATACACATTATGGTGCGTTGTTGTCGCTGTTATTGTTGTTGCGGGTGTATTTGAAGTGGTGTTTCGCGGTTATCCAGAAATGTTGGCGGTTAAGTAATGCTTGGCGCATAATATACAAATGTGGCTGGGTGTAAGCGTGTGTGCGTGCTTGAGTGCATAAAATATGAGCAGCAATCATAATTTGCATACTACTTGCTCTCCTCTCTGGCATATTTATATTCAATAATTTTATTAGAATTTAGCTATTTTTGGGTTTTACCAATAGCTGTTGAGTACTTGTGTAGTTGTTGTTGCTGCTATTATGCTTAATTCACCCAATTGTGGTTTGGTTGAGTGTTTAAGTCTAAGAAAAAGCCGCTTGTTTTATTTACCAAGCACTTAGTTCTTCCATAGATTGTGTATAAATTATCAACGCTTTGAATTATTCGTGGAATTTCATTCATATTTGTGCTCTCAAGTGTGACTGGTTGATGTGAAAGCGCATTTTAAGTATTAGGAAAGCAATAAAACCCTTTAGTCTTCATTAAATATCTTTTTGAAATTTTGCAGGGTCTTATGCCGTGAGACACGAAGTATTTGAGAAACTGTATAAAATAAAGGCACTTATTTGCCCTTAAGATGTGTCTGGCATGAATTGACTGGTATGAATTGAAGAATAAAAATGCTAAGTGCGGTTTATTTGCCTTTTTTAACATCAAATGTGCTGCTTTCTGGTCAAACTTCGGCTCCTCTGATCACTCTTTGCCTACATTATTATTATACTCTCGCAACATGTTGCTACAGAGTATATTAGTTTTGTTCACCTAACGGTTGTTTGTAACGCTTCTTACTAATCGAGTTAGATATAGACATATATGTATATATAAATGATCAGGATGAAAAGACGAGTTGAAATCCTAATGACTGTCTGTCCATCAGTCCGTCCATCCGTCCGTTCGTCCGTCCGCCGGTGCAAGCGATAACTCGCGTAAAAATCAAGATATTTCGATGAAACTTGATACACGTATTCTCTGTCACCATAAGACGGTTGGTATTGCAGATGGGCGTAATTGGACATCTGCACCGCCCAAAAAATTCCATTAATCGAAAACAGATAAAGTGCTATAATTAAGCAGCAAATCAAGACATAAACCTGTTATTTGGTACAGATGATCCTAGTAGGATGGGGCATCTGTGGGCAAAAATTTTTGTAAAAGTGGGCTTGGCACCGCCGCCAATAGGTTAAATATATATATTTCGGAAACCGTTAAAGCTATAGCAATCGCACTCGCTTTGACTAAGTTTTTCTAGCGTCTCCTCATACGCACCGTCCACTTTTAGGAGAAATCCCATATCTCAAGAACCCGTAAGATAACGCTGTGAAAATGGACGAAATCGGCTAAAACCACGCCTACTTCTCATATAACATAACTTTAAGTTTCATCTGATCCTTTCACTTTAAAGCAGATAAATCGAGCAGCAATTAAGATATGAAAATCAAACTTTGTATAAATAGTGCCTTCCGGATATATCATCTTATGCGTAAAAATAGACGAAATCGGATTATAACTTTTCAAGCCACCAGATGCCCAATATTAGGACCTCAGTGCCTCTTTCTGACTTTTATCGAAAATATCGGGAAGATGTTCTAATGAAATTGGATTCCATGTCCATGTTCCATTTATCTTTCCATGATAATAGCGTGATCTGGTATCGCAAATGATGAAAATCGGGTAAATACTTCCCATATCCCCCGTATACCTATTATAAGGATTCTCATCCTTCCTGTAGATTTTATACCATATATAACGGTCAATATATGAGTTATCTCTTTGAAATTTAGAGAGAGCCTCTGTCTGATAAAATTGTGTCCATGTACTTAAAATGGATAAAATCGGGTAAGCACTTCCCCTAGCCCCCATGAACCTAATGTACGGGTTTTCAAACTCAGAGTTTGTGCTGTATATTTCGGTCAATATGTAAGATATCTTACCAAAATTAATGAACGTGCAATATCGGATATACCATAGTTTAATGTCGAAAATGTGTAAAATCGGGTTACGAATTATCCCAGCTCCGAATATGTCGGTCACTGTGTGAGTGTGAGTTACCTCCACAAAATTGCGTGAAAATATGTTCCCTAATATACTTGAATAATCAAAAGAGTTAATGTGATCAGTGCAGATCTTCCTCTGTCCCAAAAATAGTTGATTTTTTTCATCTTTTTAATATATTTATTAAACCAATTTGGTTGAGTTTACATCGCGTATATCTTATTTGAGTTAATTTGGTAAATTTTAATTTAAATATCTCTAACACGAAGCAAAATATAACAATGAAAGTACATGAGTCTACGTCCCGTAATATAAGTTAATGAGATACCAAATATGATTGCAATCCATTGACAATTTCGTCGGATAATGAATGTGGGATTCTTCCGCAACATTTTTTAATATAAAGTTATGCCAGTACCTGAAAGCATATCCCCTCATATATCCTCTGATCCCTGCACATTACGAGAGCATAAAATGTTCGGTTACACCCGAACTTAGAATATTCTTATAATGAAGAAATATCCACAAAGTAATAAAAAGTGGAGTGGAAAACAGTCGAGCCAGAGAGCTATTCCAGGTAAATGTAAAACCATACGGCTTTCCTACTAAAAACCATAATCATTAACATTTGGTTCTATACCAATATCATTTTGAGGTAAACGCGAATACTCTAGTATGACCGAAAGTTCTGATATATTCGTGTGGCTCTCCGAAAATTTTTAATAAATATGTATGTACATGCTTAAATGGAGGGAACTTACATCTTTACTATATGCCTGAATGAACTTATTTGACTAAGTCTTGATCTTATCCTACCCGCCTTTGGAGCGACTGTTGAATTTCGTGTCAGAAATCCGAAATTGTACGTGATTTTGGCTTTTCTGCTTAAAGAAGGCTGCTATTAAGAGAATAAATTCTGAATTTTAAGTTTTGCTTCAGGTAGGTATTTAAGTGGTCTGTTTAACAAAGATTGGGTAAAATACTTCCATTTTAATTTTGTTGCCATCAAAATTGTACTAAATATTGTAAAATTAGCGTCATTAATTTTGAAATAATGGAAACGAAACATTAACCCTTAGGTCTTAATACGCCATGTTGCCAATTTAATTGGTCACATCTTTAACTAGGCTCTTTAACAACTTCTGCTTATCAAATAATTATAATTTAGATTAAAGGAAATCTTGGTTCTAAAATTCTTAATATTAATGAAAATGTGAACATAAAAATTTGGGTCTGATTTTCTTATGTTCGTGGGTATTTTTTTTAATTTTAGATTGTTTCGAACATATAGGTAACTTCAATTTACGGTAATGAGATCATACTAGACTTAAAACACTGAAGTTCCATTAGTGTGTGCCACCTTTCTGCTTCAAAACTTGGCACATCTGGTTTGAAAATTGGCTAAATAATTAAAGAATTTTACGTACAGAGTTGTTTCGACGGCTTCAACTAGTTTGGACTTAGTCGAATATTGCTATTGAAATATTCTGATCTAATAAATGATCCATATGCTTTACATGTCTACCATTCCCCAAACATTTTTGTGGAAATTAAAACCTGGCAAGTATTAACAAAAGTTCCACATTTTAGAACTTCGGTATGGAACTTTCGGTGTGGAAACACCTATTGCTGTCGAAATTGCAACGCAAACTGTTGGTTTTTTTTTTATATACAGTAGAAATATTTCAATTAAGGCTAATAATGCTATGTTGACACATCCATTTCAGAAGTCTATAACTGTTATGAAGGTGTAGAAAGCTATGTGTATAATGTATATAATGTAAATATGTATAATGTCCTATAAAACGAGAAATTGGGGCCTTCTCATCATCATTCATTCATTCTTCTTTGTTATGCTATCGAGTTCTTTGGTCAGTCTTTGGTCGGATAAAATCCCGTTCCGGTTACATAGATCCGACTATCGTGGGAAGAGTTAGTTTAGTTTTTAGTTTACTTATAAACTCTGTAGTGTAATAATAATACAAAGGAGCATGTGGAAAATAGGACTTGAGAGATATACCGCCGTCAGCACCATCTATTGGACATACATATTCATGGTCTGCATATCTCATTTCTCTTATTTTTATAGTATTATTGTATTATATAAATATGAAGCAAATGGAATGGTAAATATTCTTTAAAGAGGTTATTGTTAATCTATTGTGTCGAGTTTTGTTCCAAATACACTATTCTCTATGAACAGTATATGATTCGAATATATACTTGGATAAGATAAGGTGCGACTTCGCTTCGTTTACACCTATCGGCGAAAGCAGACCTATTTTTTAACGAGTTTTTTATATATCAAGTGTCTTGAAGTTAGTAAAAATGACTTTTTCCTGGTACAGCTCGCAGTGACAAAGGGAGGGAGGCATGACAGGCAGGTATGAGTTAGTCGATTAACATGTTATAAAATACCATTAGGTGAACAGAACTCGCCTATGCTCAGCAGCATAGCGCTCTGGTACAACTTATCTTCCGAACTGAAAATATACTGAAATTTATACTTGAAAAGAAGTATTAGTTTTTTGAACTTCTGTTTAAAACAAACACTCCACAAGCATTTTGCCATTATACCCGAACTTGGCACATTCCTCTACCAATCCCGCTTCTACAAAAATTAATTATGTTGACCGTTTATCAAATTAATTGAAAACTTCAGACACTTGCTCAATAATATTGAGGCACCAAAAACAAAAAAAAAAAAGAGATAAAAGGATGACTGGTGAACGAAGAGTACTATACATATATGCATAATATTGGTTATTGTTGTATTCAATGCCGTTAGTTCGCCGTTGGTCGAGCAGCGTTGTTCGGTCGCTGGGTCCTCAGCTCCATTTGGGTATTTCAATTAAACCAACACAATGAATTGCAAATAATTAACGCTAATGGCAGACTTTGTCAAGTTAAGTGTCAGCTACAGCAACAGCAACAGCAACAACAACAACAACTAGCTGATGGTTGCCTAGCAAGTTTCGAAATTTCGTGCAATTGTTGTTGGCGAAATGAAGCAGTTTGCTAGTGGATTTTGTAGCGCGACACTTGAAAGTTGTAGTTTAACATTGTGTATGTGGTGGCGCGTGTTGCACGTACATTTGTACATATGTGTGTAGCGAAAGACATTGTGGCTGGTGGCTGGCAGCGCCTTTATGGCAAAGGATTACCATTTATCCCCCACCAACTAATTCTTATTCTTATTTCCATGCTTGCCGCTTTGCCTGCCACTTGCTTCCTCTTTATATGCAACTTCGTGTTGCCACACTTTGATGGCAAGTGTTGGAGCAAGAAAAAGTTGCCGTTTGCCATTATATAATCAATGTGCTTACTTAAATAAGTATGTGTGAGCGAGTGTGTGCACATAAACATTTGGAGTGGCAGCAATGACAAAAGCAGTAACGGCAAGCAGTTGGGAAAAAAGCCACTGCAGTGTAGCAACTTGCCAACTGAGTGGTAACAACAACAACAACAACAACAACAACAACAACAGCAGCAAGGGAAAGGCAGGAAAGGCAGCCATGAGCAAACACTTTGAGGCGAGACCAAAACTTTGTCCTCACAAAACTTTTGGCTAAGTTACAACAATGTACCGTTGTTATTGTTGTTGTTGTTATTTAGTTTTGCTGGCGCTTGCAACAATTATGTTGGCAAGTTGGCAGCAATAACAATGGCAAACAACAACTTTAACGAGTGCAATGTGCATGGGAAAAATATCCAAACGGAATAAGGAGTTGCCACACACACATGCATAAGGTATTATAAATATTCGTACACACATGAGTTTGTGTGTGTGTGTGTGTGTGTGTGCTGGTGCGCCTATTCAGCGCATTTAACGAAGCTTGAAACTGCATTGTTTTGTTGCAACTGCCTTGCTGTTGCTCTTGTTGTTGTTGTTGTTGTTGCTGTTGATGTTGTGGCTTTCACTATCGCTTGCATTCAACGTAGCGCTTAGAAGAAAGCCGCCGACAGCCGTCAGCGGATTTTCAGGTTTCATTTTGTTCTTCTCTAAAGCTACAAGCGTACGCGTCCACGGGGCGGTGTTGCATGCAACCGGAAGACGCAGAAGGCACCACTTCCGCGCTTTGTTATGCCGCACAAACACACACACACACACACGTGTATAGCTGTGTATGTGTGTGGGTGTTGCACAAAAGGCCCACTTTGTTTTCTACATTGCGGCTTTTACTTTAGTGCCACAAGTTGACAGCTGCTGTTGCCACCCACCAACGAACGGCAGAGTCGGACGTAGTTGTTGTGGTTGTTGTGTGTGCATTTATTTACTATTTGGCTAATTCGTGTTGCCACATGTGTTAGCTTTTAAAACAATAACAGTGAAAAAAGTTTCACATACTTGCCTCCCTGCGCCTGTGTCCTTTGCCGCCTGATACTTTCGTTTGGCTCAATTTGTGTCGACGGCGTTGTGACTTACTTTAATTGCCGCTACGTCAATAGATTATCCCATTGTTTTTAATGTAATTGCTCCCACTGGAAAATACAGTTATTCCCTTTTGTTAATGTGTTTATGTGGGTGCGTTGTTGCATTATTTATGTACTTCTTTAGTACTGAGTCATTATCGGCTTTTAAGGCTTCTGTTTGACTTTTTCTTATCGCTTTTGTAGGTTAGGATTGAACAAAGTAAATAAAAATTCTGAGATGTCTAATTTACAATCACAAAAAAAAGTGGTTCATTAATCTAAATAGACGGAAATCATTTAAATAGAAGTATTTAATTGATTCAGTAATACCGAGAAAAAGGTGGCACCATTATTAATTTCCTATTAAATAACTTCTAACTAAATGAGTTCCAGATGAATGCGCAAAATTTTTCAGGCAGATATTTTTCAAAGCCTTGCATTTAGAGTACATATCTATATATTTTGCAATGTTTTTCCAAATATGTGGCAACTCAATAAATATATATATATAATAAGTAAACATTAAGCCTCCCACAATATTCTTAGTGGTCTCCCTTAAATGTGCTACTGTTAACTTTAATTTATGTAGCTCAATGTTATGTTGAACGGTTTATGTTTTTTTATTAAATGGTAACTCTATTCTGAAATATGTTTGAATTAAAGTCTCAAAACATTCCGCCAGGTCTTCTTAAACACCCAGGGTTATTACCTCTCTACTTAGTAATATTTGACCAATTTAACCTTTATCGATAGTTGGTAACTCTCATCTGCAATATATTTACAGTAAAGCTTCCAGAAATTTAGCTCAAGACTCTTCGTTCCAAACCTTTACAAAAGCAATCATTAGTGAGATGCCCGGAAGAAAAAATATTAAGTTATACAATTTATTTATGAGGTCATAAATGTTTCCTATTAACGTAATGTCGCAAAGCTGAGCCCTAGCATTTAGGAAGAAGTCAAAAACTCGCTGTATTTGTCCTTGTTCATATGGAATATTGAACACTGAAACCTAAATATATCTGATTGAAAATTTCCTAAGAACATTCATTGAAGGACTATTCGTGAAAATTTCTCAAAAAAAAAAAAAACAAAAAAAAACAAATGCGAGCAAGGCTCCATATATATGTCAATGTCAAAGCAGCTTAAGTCGACATAAGTTAAGGCTCCAATTGGATCAAAATAAATAAAAATATCTACTTTTGCTGAAATCGACTTAGGCTACTTTAATAATAAATGATAGTGATATTATAGACGATTTCTTCAGTGACAAAGGGTCAAACCCAGATACCTAACATTAACATGTGGTTTAATTTTTATAACGTTAGGGGAATCTAGTTTTGGTTCAAAGATTTGATTTTTTGGTTTGAAAGATTTCACCCTTTAAAGCGTGAAATCAAATTCGTTCTAAGCTTGATGATCCGATTTGTTTATAGTTATTGAAGAATATCTCATTGCTCATTTATGACTTATTTATTTTGTGACTTAACGCAAACACTGACATGTGTCGGAATATTACTTTATCTTCAAGTTCGGAAAGGCATATCAAGATTGTCTTGTTGATGGTCTTATTTTTCATATCTTAAGGGTCTCGTGTCTGAAAAGTGTCTATTACGACCTAAATAGTATTCTACTCACCATTAATAACATAAAGTAATACTTAGAAAGTAATACTCCCATACGGAATATATTCTCACCGTTTTCACTGCATTTTCGCAAGGTAACGATTATGCCCTGACGAATATTTTTTATGTGAAATTATTTCTCATCGCTTTACAAAAACGGTTAGGCAGCAAAGGTTTACGACTAGATCAATATCTTGGACTTCACCTGTAGCTTACAGGGCTCTCTACAGTTTACTCTCAATGGTTATTCATTCATTGCATTGACAAGGGTCGGGTAGAAGATTTTCGAAAAATGTGTTCTCAGCGTGCTCTCTTTAAAAAGCCGTCCGATTTGGTAGAGTCTAACTACTATCTAATAAATATATTTGTAGTGTTCGTATAACAATGCTTAGTTGAGTCAAACGTTTCTAAAGCTGAGAGGCTAGTTTGCGTCTCCAAAGACAGATATATAAAGTCAGCTCGATATAAACAACTTTTCCGAACACTCTTATACCTTTTCATAGAGTGGAAATATAGTAACATAGATGCGGGTCCGAAAACTGAATTTTGCCGTTGAAAAACTTGTCGTTCCAAGGAGAAACGCAGTTATGAGCCTTATAATAAGAATGGCTCTTAGAAGGAAGTGTAATATGATTTTCACTAAGGCTAAGGTCGCATAACATCTATCAAATACTTTTTCCAAGCCAACCGATTTAGGCATGCCATAAGAAATCGCTTCACTCTAACCTTAAATTTGGTATGTGAACTCAACGTTTTACTTGTAGAATTTTCAATCTGCTTCACCTCAATCCGCAATTCTGCTTCTCTAAATTTGTCCAATAATTTGCAAAAGTATCGTTTCCTAAAAATGCGAGAACATCCGGTAAGCCCCTACAAAACGGAGGAAAACTAAAGCAACTTACTAAAACTGTTGTTTTGAAATGATACCGATGAAGCGAAAAAGTTTAGCTCACAGAGTAAAAGGAAGAGTGAAAATAAAAAGGGGAGCAGTAATAAGAACAAAACAAAATTGAGAAAACATAAAAATGGTCATACGACATAACATAAGCACGACCACACACACAAACATTACGCATAGCGGAAGCGAGTTAAAAAACATGCTATAACAACAACAGCAGCAAAAACACTTTAAACACTAGCACAATAACAACAATTCGGCAACTACAACGGAAGTTCATGAAAGTTTCATTAAGGACTTGCGACAATTTCCGTTTCGAGTAAGACAATCTACCAAATGGGTTTCGAACAACACGCCGAAACAATTGCTGCTAGATAAAGAAATAAAAATAGCAGAAAAACAACAACACTAACAATACAAAAGCGCACACACAAAAGGCGAACGATTTCAAAGAGCGAGGAAACAAGTGCAGATATAACATGTCTGCAACACACTTTTTTCTGGGCCAAACTATTCTCAGCTCTGTGTGCACACTCCGCTGCAGATGTTGGCGAAATGAAGGAATGAAAATCAACAACAACAACACTAATAAAAACAAGCAAATGTGAAATGCAATAGACCAGCGCTTCCTGTCCAAATAGTCATTTTCATTTCATACGCATAAGTGCATACTTGAGTGGGCGGGAAAAGAGGAGGCGGAAGAAAAAGAGCGAAAATACGTAAGACATGAAATTAAGATAGCCAGCGTGTGGACAAAGGAAGGCGGTGCATAAAAGAACGAAAGTGAAGAACTGCATATCATTGCAGTTAAAGAAAGCACAAGGATATAAATGAAAACCAGCGTTTGTAAAAACGAGCAAGCGAGAAGAAAGAGAGTGAGAGAGGGCGACTTAGTTGGAGAAAAATGTGGGAAAAATGGCAAATGCTATTACTTGAACACACATGGGTATACGCACAAATTGAGTAAAATGCTGATAGCATCTGTCGAAATGAAGAAACAAGCAATCAACACATATCGCTCGGCAGCCCGAAGCGATGACCAGATGCAACAAGCAGCGCAAACATCACACGGAAAAACAGCAGCGAGAATGCCATTTCACAGACGTCATACAATATTTGAACTTACATATATCCTAGATAAATTTGCTTGAACGCAAACCAAGCAATCAATGTCCAGCAGCTATTTGCTTTTTGTACAAAAAACGAGCAGTGAAAACAGAAAAGTGAAAGCTAAGGAGATAAGCGAAAATAAATAGAAATAAAGTAGAAAAGTTTTGTCAGTTCCCGGCAAGCTTCAATCATATGTCCACATATTTCCAGAAATTCTCCAGAGTTTGATTAAAGTGCGATGACATGCAGATAATTAAATGATACCGTGATAGGGTGGTTCAAATCTAATTAGCATGCTGAAGCTTTATGCTCGGTTGTTTAATTAAGTAAGATTTCTTTGATGTTTAGCAGCTGAGCTTGATTAAGTTGTTCACAAAAAATAAGAGTAGAACATTATTTCAAAAGCTTTTCTCATTATATCGTACGCATTCTCATTCTTTTTAATGGAGTTTTTAAGTGATACTACGAACTCCTATGCAAAGCTCCAAATTCATATTTGCTCAATTATTCTTCATCAGCTATATTATTGTCACATAACAGGTTATTCTTGTTGTTGTTATGTAGTAGTGTTATTGTTGTAGTGTCCTTGAGTCGTTAAAAACAAACTCAATATCGTCAAGTTGAGAACGAATTGGAGTTATGTTGTCCACGTTCGGTCTAATCATATCAGCTCAGCGGGCTCAGGTCAACCGTCAGTATTTGCACAGTTGCCAGCTCCAATGACCGCGGTGAATTGAAAACGGTCCAGGGATTTTCTTGCGTTTAGTAAGATAAATCTCTTTCTGACAGTAGAGCGATCGGTATCCTTACGGTAGGGTTAACATTTTGGCTGCTTTTTGCTGTTGAAGTTGCCAGGAAGATCTGATCTGAACACTTCCTTCCTGATTGCCCCATTTTCGCAAGTTCAAAGTTGAAGCACCGATGCTCTCATTTTCCACCTAGGAAAAGTATGTAGTATTGGAGGAAGATAGATTCTTTTAACTCAAAAGTTTAAGCATTTTATGGCATGGCCTAAGTGTGATCGCTGGTTGGGAATCAGATAAAATTAACCTAACTATGATAACATTATCTAAGAGCATTGTAAAGTAAACTTTCATGCTCGAGTTCTTGGTTTCATTCAAATATCAGAAGGGTTGTACGTATACAACGTATCTTTTCATCGCTTCGAAGAGACCAAAGTCCTTTGTCTGTCCGTTGCCTTCATCTACGTTTCTGCAAAGTAATAATACCTTATGATGTACGACGTTTATTTGTCGAGATGAACCAGCGGGCTCTTGGGATGCCTTTGCCCTTCCCCTATACTACGAGTACTTACCTAATTTTGACGAGAGGATGGTATAGCTCCCTCTCATCTGCTTTCACGTACTTATTTATTAATTATTCTCCTCAGGTCGAAATAGATATACTAGTTACGAGCCTGAATATCTGCTGTGCTTATTCTATTCCATTCCTTTCACCCCCAAAGTCAAAATCATCAAGTATCGGTTCTCTTTCGCAAAACAAAGCTAGATCTTCTTAATCAAGCATTTCGTGGTCGAACTTGCATTCTTTTTTTCCTCGTGTACTTAGTCGAAGAACCAGTTTAAAAAGATTTACGCTGTTATTCGCTTTTTTTGATTTTATTTTTGACGTTAGTTCGATAATGGGTACTCTTTTACTCACCCAATGCGCTGAGGCACTCTTAAAACAAACACATTGAATGACCCATTGAGTTTAACGTTCCTGAATGACCTTTCTTCCAAATAGTCCCAACTTGGACCCACTCATTAAATCATATATTATTCAGCATTAGGCAATATTGTAGTAATTACTAGAGATTTTAAAGCTGTTAAAAATTCTATCACATTTGACCTCAAATATCTATTTGTACTTAATTTCTTCTCAACATTTTTTAAATAAAAATTAATTGGTTTTTTGCTTGATTATTTAAAGACTTCAAGTTAACCTTTCACTGTCTCATTTGCAATGGCTTTCTCACTTATTCTTCTTTTGCGCATTTTAAAAGTTCCATTGATCACTGGAAAACCACATAAAAAATTATAAACATGCCAAAGCTAAGCAATCACCAGCTAAGCACATAAACCACTTTGTGTGTTAACCGAAAATATGTAATTGTTTATGTAAGCAAAAGTGTAAGTAATAAGCCAGTGAGCAAAAAGTGGAGTTTTTCCGATATTCCGATAATATATTTTGGTAGATTATCACTTTCCTCAATTCTCTTCTGTTTGTGACAAAGCTTTTCTACATGATAAAAGCTTCGATGAAAGTTATCATTAAAGTGTCAGTGTGGTGCGCTACATTTTGTTCATGCTAAAATTATTGGAACAAAATTCGTTGTGATGGAAGTTGCCGTTTTTCCCATATCTTTATCTCTATGTAGCATTAAGCTATAATTGTCTTATAAACACGTCTCTTACTGTCTCAAGACCCTGCCTATCTGAAATATCCGAATTTCAACAATTTTCCCCTCTAATATCGCACATTTTGGTTCACTGGGTATATCCAAAAATACTATGTATATGAAAGCACATCTATTTGCGCAGACGTGCATATGCCAAGTGTATAAGTGCAAACATATTTTCTAGGATTTATTTAACTGCTGTTCGGCACCACTAAATTGACCACTAAACGGACACAAATTTGAGCCGCCTAAATGCACATTAAGGACAACTATACCGACAGCAACAGCAGCAACAACACACAATGATGGTTAAAAAAACCAAAGCTACAAAAAAATAAGAAAAAAAAGAACACAAAAACAACAAGTGTCACAAAGGGATAACGCCGCCTGATAATAAAAAAATTGGGCTTATAATTTAGAAAGCTCAAAGTAGCGATTAAGTACGAAGTGTCAGGAGATGGGCAAAGCGAAAAATATGAAACAGTTAGTGAAGGCAGATAAAGCTAAATACACTGAAAAGTTTGTGTATGAAGCACAGCGCTCATAGGCGAGAAGGGGGCGTTCACTCGAGCTATGAAGACAAGGGTGAGAATAAACAAAAAAGGGATACATTTCAACGTGCCTACTAGTAATGCCTTCAGATAGGTGGTTAAAAAGCTGTGGGCGTCTATGCTTAGGAATAAGGTCATATGCACATACATGCGTACGTGTGACATTATGTAATGATTTATTGTGTTAGCAGCGAGACATATAATATCTAAGTATTAGGGGGGATAAACACGCATAAGGCGATGACTTAAGATCAAAATTTATTCATGTATTTGCCCACATTGCTAAGGAGCAGACAAATTGCCGATAAACTTATTGAACTGCAAATAGACATATTAGGGTGGTCCTAGGCAGTTAAGTGAAGATCGTCTTTTAAGGCTTAACCCCCACCCGTTGAAATCAAGCGGGTTGAACACCGCTGAAACTTTGCGATATAATGCTTGCACTGGAAACCTGCCATTGAGGAGCCATTCTCTTCGACCTTGCTGCTGCAGGCGGTTCATTGGAAACACTTGAGTCTCTCAGAGTGGACAATTTTATGGCTATATAAACCTAGTGTTATTCTCATTTTCTGCACGGGTTAGAGGGCACAAAGAATTGCCGTATTTGGATTATCAGAAAGCTTACTATCCTAGCAGTCCGTGGAACGATTGCGACCATGTGCAGAACTCTAAAATCTTTATTACCTTACAACCTCCGTCTAGATAGGCATTTGCGGAGTGCAGTAGAAAATTACCAAAGTTTTTCATGGGAGGCTTTAAGCCGATTGGACCTTTATTTCTTGTAGAGCAGCTTGTTCTCTAAGCAGATTTAGCGGTTATTATACGATGGATATATACCATGGAACAAATTTTCGAGTGAGTTACCTCAGTTAGAAGCATGTAATCTGTTCTAATAGTTTAACGATCAAAGAACAATACATTTAAGCCGATGCTGGTGGCACAATGCTCTTAGTCATTCCCAATTGCGATAGGACCTGGAAATTAGGACACTTTGGTACACCGAACAACTTCAAAGTACACTCAAAACCTTGTGCAGAAATCATTTCGGAGTTACTATGGCTCGACAAATGAATGTTGAACCGGCTCAGTAGTCTTAGAGGTTGGCCTGCCGAACTTAATCAAGTAAGATTTGTAGAATTTGGAAGATAGGAACTTGAGTTTAGAAAAAATTATACTTAAAGGCTAGATATTTACCTAGGGCTAACTACTAAGCCTAGCCCTCAAACCTTTACACCCACTTAAGGCATATTAGATAGACGAGGTTTGTCGTAAAAGAGTAAAAGCTCTTAGAACGTCCTCAAATAGGGACAATATTTACAAAACATTTCACTTTACATTTCATTTTACATTTAAGAACCGCCCTCATATAGATAAAGCAAAACTGTAACGAAATTTTTTTTGGTTTAGATAGTAGGCGACTCAATAAGTCGTCCATTTATTTGCTTCGACTGACGCTTGTGTTTCGCATATTGTTGTTCTTGTAAACATTTGAATTGACGCGACAGCGTAAATCCAACGATAAATGCTATGGGCAGCGATATCAACAATGGGCACCAAAATTAAGTTAGTTGCCCAACAAAAGTAACAACAACAACAATAACAGCAGACAATAAACACTTCTTGCAGCGCATAAATATCGAGGGACAAATTTAGTTGCGCTTAGGAAGTGGCTTGTTATAAACGGCTTACCAGGCGATATATGTTGCCATTAGCTTTCGCTTTGCCTACTGTTTAGCGTTTACCTCCTTCCCCAATTGCCGCACCGCATTTGCGCTTACAACCAACTTTGTATTGCCGCACTAATCCAAAAAGATCAGCAATCGATAATGTAGTGTCGGCAGAGCGAGGTCAAATAGCCGCAAGCTCAATGCCTCAAAAGCGACTTGTGCAGCTATCGACACATGTGTATGTGGTCCATGCTCACTCAAAGGCAGTTCAATAGGCTGCTAGGTGTAAAGTTCTAAATTTTCTGTACACTTACGTAAGCACTTACGTAAGTACATACACATAAATGCACGCTACATAACTATGCATGCTCAATGATTTGTTGTTGTTGCTGGAAAATATTTCAGCAAATCCATTTATCGATGATAATGTTAATGTTGCCGGTCATTCGTTGGCCAAAACATGGCTTTTAGCCGGCACGACACAAGCTGCCAGCCGCATACTGCCCATTGAGTCCTTGGGTACCAGTGATAAAGTGCATTGGCAGGATTTGCCTGGCAGATACAAAGTGTAGTTTATGTCCAGTCGTGTAGTCTATGTGTCATGCTCATGTGTGTGTGTGTGTGTGCGCGTATTTGTGAAGTGGGCACATTGCAGAGGGCATTGGTGGATAATATGTTGCAACTAGCGGCAGTGAGGAGCTTTTTGTGAGAGATTAATATGGTTCCACACGCAAGTTGGTAGGCGCAGCGCACTATTGAAGTGACATCAAGTAGAAATAGAGATGTTTTGGTTTTGCTTAAATGTATTAGGTAAGTAGAGTATTGGTACACGTGTAGCCAGGACTACTATATATAAACACACATAAGTCCTTGTATATTCACCTTAGTAATTAAATGCGGAAGTATGGATGAATATCTTTCAACTAAGTGACAAGCAAGGGTCCAGGTATTCTGTTGCATTTATTGTTGTTTGTAGGTGGTACTAAGCGCTGAAGATGGAGCGTTTAGGTGTTGTCTAATGGGAAGTCCAAGTCCACATATGGCTACCGCTCCAACTAAATTATATATACACCGTTTTTAAGAGATCTGTGGAGAAGTTGTTTGCGTTATGTGGAGACCTATCACATATTGGTCCGCTCTATATATATATTATTTCGGTCCAGACGACAATTCGGTCAGAATTACATGAGTGTCACAAAACAACTCGAACTTTAAGCTTAATGTTTGTAGTGAAAGATACTTGGAAGGCATTAGCGAGCCACTCATTAATATTCCTGAGGGTCTTTTAGTATGTTCCGGCAATTTTAGGTCTCCAAGTACGGCTAACTTCAGGTACCAGCTAACATTCCAGCATAATCCCTGTTCCGCTGACCTCTCTGCCCTTCCTTAGATAACCGGCGGATGTCATATAGTTTTCTCCTATGTTTTGACTTATCTAGGATATCCAGAGTAGTTTAATAGGCTATCCCAAGATCATGGCGTCCTTGGGCTTGTGGCATTATCACCATTCCTATGTTAAATATTTCAGATGCGCTTTATCCAATGAAGAGAACTTGGACAAAATAGTTCGTACAAAAAGTTTTTCGTTTAAGCATTTAAAGTTGTTGAATCAATCTTATTGTTGGATCTGTAATCATTTAATGTTCTTCTTTGATTTTCTTCAGCAGAGTGAATAATATGACATATTCTTTGCCAGCCTAGTGAAATATGTTTCAAGATATTCTTCGCATATTGTAGAGATTTCAGCAGCAAATAGTGTAATACAGTAATGTCATCTTTCAAATAGTTAGTAAAATATGGTTTTTCCTATACCAACGTATCCTGCACGATATGTGGCCTTCAAAACATATTGAGAGTCCTGCTAAAGTACTTTTGGAAATCCTTTACTGAAGAAACTTATCAACCTTTAAGAGAATATTCTCAGCATAGCACTTTCTGGGCGAATCAGAAGAATACATCATAAAGTCGTGAGAACTTCAAAGTTATCTCTAGTAGAGAATGTTTTTACACTCTTACTCGTTAGGTGTAATTTAACATCGGCACCGTCAATGGCGCTAGATGGCATTTCCCTAACAACTTCGCTCCCACTTCCAACAAGGCTAAAACCGTTCCGCCGCTGCACCGTTTGAAAAGATTTCACTTGAGCCAACGGTAGGTCCACCGCTCCCTTAACGCAATTGAACATAAAAGTAAAGAAAAGTTTTTTGAGGAATATTTTACATCCAAATATCTTATTCAACTTCGAATTATTAGTGATGAATTATGAAAGAGATCATGAAGCATTTATTTTCCTTTGTTCTTCACTCACATTAGTTCAGTTAAGAAAGTTACTCAGGGCCTTCCCATGCACCTAAAAATCGGTAACATCTAGAAAGAAGCCCAGTTTGTTCACATGACTAGTAGTCAAAATTTATTACGATATTAAGATAGATTAGTTCAAGCCCAGCATCCGTGAAACCCGTGAAGAATAGCTTCAAATATAGGCTAGAGAGACTTGCAACTTTTCTTACTCGCATTAACGATCATTCCATTAATGGTTAAACACAGTCACCTATAACTCTTCAACACACTTCTCATTTTACATATTTATTTGCCGGAACTTAAGTTCACCTGCTCATGCATACTACACATACCTAAGCAACAAACAGCAATTAAATACATGCAAGATATAAGTATGCAACTAGCACCTTGGCATACCGTATTATCAATATTCTTAGTTTCTGCCGTTAGTCCCACTACCATTACCTTCAACTTGTTTAATGACAGCTAAACAATACATGTCCTGATTGGCGAAGCAAGAGAGTTACTTTGTATCTGCATTATTGTATGGCGCAACTCATCACTATGAATGGCTATTATGTCCGGCTCAACGGTATTGATGAGTAATTAAGTTGACATTCAAATGCACAAGTATTTAAGTGAGTCGAGTTTACGCAAATGCAAGTCGTATATGCTCGTACATACTCGTTTGTTCGTCAGATGTGTGTGATAAAGCAATACCAACAGTGGTATATCGGCTAAGCCACATACAGTAACTCTCGGCTTAATACCTTAACATGTTGCTTAAGCGGTTTAAATTTAATATATGTGTAATGCTTTGGTTACATAATGAGTATATGGAAATTAGTAGAGCATAGTGTAAGTACTTTTGCGAAATCAGGCGATGTAAGGGATATTGTGTGGATAATGCTGTTCGATTAGTTAGCGAGAACTATATATACATTAATCTTTTTTTAATAAATAATAAATATTGTATAAGATAAGCTTTAAATTAATTTGTTGTACACTTTTATATGGAAATAAAAGGCTTTCCGTACTGAATTAAATTGTATTATTCAAAGCAAGACCTTAATACAGAATTTAATATAACTTAATATATAAAATAGTAAAAACCAATTGATTAAAGGCTCTAGTGTTAATTTAGTATTGTAAGAAGAAAAAAACATGAGAAATAGTGGTTGTAACATGGAAGTACACAAAACCCCAGCTGTTTGGTTTAAAGTTTATTTTGCTCTACATCTTCATTTGCTTCATTTGGATCTACATTTGCTCTTACATCTTTACCCAACAGTATGCACTTAAGTCAACTATGCCTTATAACTTTTTCTGCTCTAGAATTCTCACGTATTGCATATGTTTCGTCTAAGTCAGCTGAATGCTGGGCATTCGGAGATATAATAATTTGCGTTATATAATTCTTTCCGCGCCTTCTGAAGACCCTAGCTCTCAAAAACTTTTAGAAGGGGTAAAAGCCCCGTAACCTCCGTTTACCTAAAAAATAGAAAACATTTTAGCCTTGCTTTTTCCGTAATTTGGTAATTTCATGTCAAAGAAGTAAATCTTTTTTTTTCTCTCGCAACATGTTGCTACAGAGTGCACGTGCACGTGCTTGGTACACGTGTTCTTTGTCGCCGTAAGACGGTTGGTATTGCAGATGGGCGTAATTGGACATCTGCCACGCCCACAAAATTCCATTAAATAATTAAAATTTAGCAAATTAAGATATAAACGTGTAATTTGGTATAAAGGATCCTAGTAGGATGGGGCATCTGTGGGCAAAAATTTTTGTAAAAGTGGGCATGGCCCCGCGCCCCAATAGGTTTAATATAAATATCTCGGAAACCGTTAAAGCTATATCAATCCAACTTACTCCGACTAAGTTTTTCTAGCATCTCTACATATATTGAGAAAATGAGTGAAATCGAGTAATAACCACGCCCACCTCCTATACAAAAATTATGTTGAAAACTACCAAAAGTGCGATAACTCGCTAAACAACTACGTTAGAAACATTAAATCTTGCTGTAAATATTATACGGAAGGGTTGTATAAATATTATATGGAACCGCTGACTTTTATGAAAAATCCCATATCTCAAGAACCCCTTAACCCATTTCAACACAACTTGATAGATGACATTATATTTGCTTTCCCATGTAAGAATTTGAAAATGGATGTAATTGGATAAAAACCACGCCTACTTCTCATATAACACAATTTTAAGTTTTATCTGATCCTTTCACTTTAAAGTAGATAAATCGATCAGCAATTAAAATATGAAAATCAAACTTTGTACAAATAGTGCCTTCAGGATATATCATTTTATGCGTAAAAATGGACGAAACCGGATTATAACTTTTCAAACCACCAGATACCCAATATTAGGACCTCAGTGCCTCTATCTGACTTTTTATCGGAAGTATAGGGAAATCTATAAGATACTGTAAGTCAATTGGAGGACTATCTTCCCACGATAAAAGCGTGCTCTGGTATCAAAAATGATGAAAATCGGGTAAATACTACCCCTAGTCCCAATATACCTAATATACAGATTTTCAACCTTCCGGTAGACTTTATACCATATATTTCGGTAAATCTGTAAGCTTTTGTAATAAAATTGGAGTCATATGTTTACATGATAATAATGCGATCTAGTGACAAAAATGGGAAAAATCGGATAAATACTTCCCCTAGCCCCCATATACTTAATATACCGATTTTAAAAGTTCCGGTATACTTCATACTATATATGTCAAATATCCTAATGAAATTCGAGGATTATCTTTCCATGATAATAGTGTGCTTTTGCGTCAAAAATTGGAAAAATCGGGTAAATACTTCCCAAAGAACCCATATACCTAATATAAGGATTTCAACTAGCACTTCCCCTGACCCTTGTACCTACTATGCGGATTTTCAACCTCTGGGTAGACTTTATACCTTATATTTCGGTCAATATTTTGGATACCTTAGCAAAATTAAGTGAACATGTAATATCGCATATGCCATAGTTTACTGTCGAAAATGTGCGAAATCGGTTTACGAATTATCCCAGCTACCATATACTACATATAATGATTTTCGCTATTCTAGCAAACTATATACCGAATATGTCGGTCACTGTATGAGTTACCTTCACAAACTTAACTGAAAACATGTTCCCTGATATACTTGAATAATGAAAAGAGTTAATGTGATCAGTGCAGATCTTCCTCTGTCCCAAAGATGGTTGACTTTTTGTCATCTTTTTAATATATTTATTAAACCACTTTGGTTGAGTTTATATCGCGTATATCTTATTTGAGTTAATTTGACACGAAGCAAAATATAACAATGAAAGTACATGAGTCTATGGCCTGTAATATAAGTTCAGAAGATACCAAATATGATTGCAATCCATTGACAATTTCTTTGAATAATGAATGTTGAATTCTTCCGCAACATTTTTTAGTATAAAGTTATGCAAGCTCCTGAAAACATTTCCCCACCTATGATCCTTGCAAATTGCGAGAGTATGGAATGTTCGGTTGCACCCGAACTTAGCGCTTTCTTACTTCTTGTTTGATAGGGTTAGTAAAAGCTTCAAATAAAGCTTCATTAAAATATATTTTATGCAATATAATACAATATATTTTATTTTATACCAACCTTAAAAACTTAGTAAATTTTGCCCCAGATGTCGATGCAAAGTAATATAGAGGTAAGCAATAGTTACTTAGCGAGACATTTCTTTTATGGAAGATAGGTGCGATTACTATAAAAATGTACGCTTTAGTGTCGCTGAATTACTTTAATGGTGAGATCGTGAGTTCCCCTTCGACGTTACATGTCTAGATGGGCAGATTGAGAAATTGATTAAGTCGACTCTCAAATATCAATCTTCAGTTCTATTTAGTGTCATGACAATTTGTTTCGAAAACTGAACTCGCGAAGGTTAGTTGGTGTCTAAAATTGTGCATTTCTTTACTTTTGCGTGTTGTCTCATTGTGTTTAGGTAGAGCTGATGTTCTGAAGCACGATAATAAATATCGACTGACATTTATAGGTTTCCATATACAACAATTGATTTAATTGCATTTCCATGTTCGGATTTATTCGTTTCCTTGACAAATACGAATACGTATAATAAGTCCAGCGGTCTCTGGTTTTGTTAACTGGATCCATTAGGGTTTGTTAGAGTGTGCGTGCGTGTTAGAGCTTCCTATTTTAAAAAGTTTGTTAAAAAAGAGACATCACTATGGACAGTTATTTTTGCAATTATTGAAAGGAAATTGAAAGGTTTTCGAGCCTTTTCAGCCATTAAGCTTGACCTATTCTGATCTCACTGAGGTGGAGCATTATCGTTATTGTATGGTTATTGTATATAATACATTATATATCACATTAACCGAATCTTTTTATTTAAGCTTTTTTTTCCCTTCCAGAGTTTTTAAGCAGACTCGATGCTTGCCTATCCCTTAATCTATAGCGTATAAAGAGAAGAACTCCAAAGTAGGACCTGCTAATGATGTGGTGTGTTCATCAAGCTAATTATTTTATATGTTATCCCATTCCCAAATTCCCATATAGTATTATAGCTCTAACGTAGGGGATTTCTAACACTGTAGACATTTCGCTTGAAATCCTTCAATAAATTTACTCTCTGACTATTAGTGATACTACTACTCCCTTCCAATCAATGTTGCTTTGGTGCGCATTAACTAAATCACATTCTTAATGTTAGCTGCCCCACACTCAAGTACTCCATAACAATCCGGAAATTCACTTGAGAAGAAAGTGCAAAAGCGCATTAGACACTATTTTCCATTTTAGCCATCATTGTGTAAAAATTTTTACTCCAAGAGCTGTAGACAGTAATTATCATAATTTCTTTGCATTTTTATGACTTTTGTGTGAAGTTTCACGCAATAATGCCATAAACTAAAAATATTACCTCCGCTCTTTGCACACCGAAGAACAGGAAGAAGAACTCAAATTAATTTTAAGACAGATGAAATGTGTGTTAGAAGTTGTCAGTTTTATGACGATGTTCACTTTTGCTTACATGAAACTTAATGCATACGAATTTTATGTCGTTCACTTCACTCATCGATTCATTGAAGTCTACAGGTCTACTTTTGTGTCGCCTTTGCGCACACTTTCTTTTGGACTTCCACAGATGTATGTGTAATTCTATATAACCAAGTAGTGCCATGTAGATCTGACGCACGTTTCAATTTATGTCGGGCGATTGGCCGCCTTGCATGTTCGATTTTTATTACAGCACAAATTTGCTGCCAAATCAAAAGCGAGCAAAAGTTCGGTAGCGGCGAGTGCGGAAAGAGCGAAGAAGTTTGTGCATACACTTTGGTGAAGTCACCAAAGCATGAGCACCAACATATCCGGTGGCGACATTCATAAAAGACCAACGCATCTTTTCTGACGCCAGCAACGACAATGTTGCATGCAAGAACTTCAGAACATACATGGGTATTTCCAGGAGTACCAGAGTACGCGACATTCGTAGGTCTTTTAAACGAATAAAAGTTTGGCAAAAATTAACATTTTCAAAAATGTTTTTATATGCATTTTTTTTTAATATAAAGGATATGCTCTGAGTACTTGTCGTTTCCGAATTATTTATAGAAATGTATGCATCATGAACGTGACAAAGTATGGAAGTAATTTTCGACTTCAACTGGAAAAATGCAAAAGTCAGCGAAATGTTGCTAGTAATTTAGAAAAAAATACTCTTCTAGAATAATAAAATAATACAGTTTTCCTTTTGTGAAAATTATTTTAATATATTACATTACAAGACTTCCACCTACTGTGTGACAAGAATTTTATAATTAGAATTTTGTTAAAAAAAAAAATAAAAAATGTAACTTCAGCACTTACAATCGTAACAATGAAAATAATATTAGGAAACACATGTTTAATAAACCAAAAAAATATTAGATTGTTTTTTGAAATTTTATTGAAATTATTTGTATCTTAAAATGCTGATCCCAAGAAATATGACGAATTTTTCCTATCCCTCGAACATTTGTCGACTGTGCCCATTTCTTCAAGATTGGTGGAATCACAATTTCACCTTCACATTCATTATAACTTCTAAAAGTTTTTTTTTTACCAAGATTGCCGTTTTTTATCAATAAACTTTTTATTGGGTGTTGTACGAAGGCTTTATTGGAACACTGTACATGGCGCGAATTACAAAAATTTCCAACGCTCTGAAATTATCTATCCATTACCTCCCCAAATGTGTCTACTCTGCTCACAAACTGGACGCTTATGTATTCACCTCGGTAAAATTCTTTAACCTGGTTTTCTGTCCGAACGTATTTTTTATAGAGCGCTTTTAAAATTAATTTTTTTATTACATAATAAAAAACAAAGAACTTTTAACTTTATTGTGGACCTTTTCCTGGAAATGCCCATATGCGTACATGAATGTATTTCTGGGTGTCATAACTGGTTGGGATGGCGGAACAAGTGCGCTCCTAATAATTTTAGTACGATCAATTGCTTGAAAATATATTATTACTAACTACAACTAATGAACTTTTAAATTTCTTTTTTTGTAAGCGAGTATCAAAAGCTCGCTCATTACAGAGGCAAATTCCTGTAAAGATATTTAACAGTACCGGTCAAATTTTAGTTGTTTAACATATACGCCATTTTGTCAGTTGTTGGTTTTTTGAGTAATTTCGACTGCGGTTGTTTGAAACTTTAATTTGTCATTACTCATTTGAAGTCACTTAACTAATTTATGACGAGTGTTCTTTTGCTACTCGCTTAAACTCTAATTCATCGAAGAAGAGATCAATTACAATATCGATATTACAATATGCTTTCGTAATTTGTAAATATCAGAAGGAGGAAAGCAGGGTCGATCAAACAGTGTATCAAGCTGAGTCGATACAGATACGCACATATGTATGTCCATTTGACTTAGCTGTCTCTCTGCGCAATTGAACACAAATTAGTTCTGAAAGAATTTCCTAATTTTTTTCTGCTTTTCTAGTTTGTTAAAGTAAGGATAGAAATATTGCCGAAATATGTGGAAGATATAATTGAATTATTATTCACACCCAACACAAACTGTATTCTTTTTTAACCTAGCTGCAAAAGAAGACCCAGTTAAAATTTCAGTTTAGTTGTTTAACCCTGATATTTGTATATATCAGTCCTTTTTAGCAGAAATATCGGATCTTGGGAATCCTTTTGAATTCTGTTTTGTATGAAGAATGCAAATAATCTCACATGGTTCTGTGTTCTTAACGAATTTTCTCCGATTCATTCACAGTGCTTGAGTTTTTTTTAACGCCTACAATTCGTAATAAACAGCCGTCAACCAAGTGTGAGGAGAATATCGAATAACTTAGTCATTGGTGAGAGGAGAATTAGTAGTTAGATCTTTACTTTGCTCGAGTATTTAATGGATTGTTTTTTAGCTGGAATTAAAATAATAAGTGAGTATTACGAAAAGTATCAGTTTATTAAAAATTTCTTCGGAAACTCCACCATAAGGGTGCCAAATATATGAATCCACAAATGTATTCGCTCCTAAAGTTATGTCAACCAAACTTCCCGAGAAATTTGCATTTAATTATATTATTTTATAATATAAACCCGGTTTCTGTGTCCCCTTTATGGTATGAAAATAAATAACTAAATTAGTAAAATTGGTTCAGGCCTTACTCTCTGGACCTTATATCGAATATATAGCCCAAATATTTGTCAGATTTAAATACATGGTAATAAAATAAAGAATAATTATGCTTTGCTTACCACAACGTAATTCGGAACCAAAAAGTATGCTATCGGTTCCAGGGAGGTATCTAATGTTCAGATGTGTGAGCTTTTTTCCTTCGATAATATAATTTTTGTTAAATAAATTCAAAGAAAGATATTGACAAAATTTTGAGGCGTGTTCATTTCTAACGGATTGTATATGAATATAAAAATTGTGTCTGAGTAGTATGGCTTTGGTTCTAGCATCAGAACTACCAAAAATTTATGCAGATTCAAGCTGTTCAGGGACTTGGGGCTTGTTGTTATAGAGCCTAACTTCTAGTCACAGACATTTATCTTTGCTCTGGTTGAATTCATTGTTAAAGAAATAAAATTAATGTTCAATGTGTTTGGAGTGGATGGTGTTGGGAGTGATATAATGTTGTCAGTTAAATGTGTCATCCACTTCCGAGTGTGAGCTTTGATGGCAACAGATAAATGAGAATATTGTGAGTGCGAGTTTAAGGCCGCCTTCGAACGGCTGGCGGGTTTCGAGAGTTTTTTGTTTTTTTTTTATTTGAAATACGTAAGCTCGAAGGTTTGACCTCTCTTTTGGTCAAAATTAGACTAGGTAATTATTAGATAAAACATTATCTACAATTGTCTTGCTCCAGATCTAACCAAAGCTCCATTAGTGGTTAGTTTTCGTATTTGTGAATCCAAATGAAATACTATAATACTTTAATTAGCAGAGCACTTTCAAGCATTTGAACTCTCCACCGCTTTGCTGACTTTGATCCACAATCTAAAAACTACCAATAACGCCTTGAGTGCCACACAAAAAGGATCATTAAAATATGGTTACTCTTGAAGCCAAACTTTCCACTTTGATTGCAATGGATGTCGAATTGATATTTGTGCGTCTGTGGGTTGCCAAATGGTCTGCATAGCTTTTTGTGCCCTGAAAATGTGTGGCATGTGTGTATGGACGATGGTAGATACTATCATCACAGCGACTGCATGAGCGCTGAAAAGTGCAGTTAGGTGTTTTGTATGCTTGCCACACTGCCGAGTATGGTCAAATGGAAGGCATGAATGTGCCCATCTACGAATATAGACAGACGGCGCGTGTGTGTTTGGCGCAGGGTAATATCGTAGCACTTAACGTTCGAGTCGGCTTCAATGCCTGAGGGCACACACTCGGCTTTCGCATTTGACCATTGATGCCAGTGGACAATGCGATGAATTGAAATTGAGTTTGTCTGCTTTGGTGAAATAGTGACCAGACGAGTGTGTATCTATGTATGTGTGAGTGGGTGAGGATTTGCTTCGAGAGCAAAATCTCTATAGCGCACACATACAGTAGAGAGCGTAAGTGTGTACATTTTGAAATGAAATTGTGAACAAAGTTGTTTAAAATCACAAAGCGTATTGAAAAAATGTCTGCTACCACCGCTCGCCTAACTGTTTGTATATATATATATATATGTTTTGGTCACGGCTTTCGCTTTATGAATAAATTTCCTCTGTATTATGAGTGATACTCCCTGTTATGGAGTATTGCGTCGAACTTTCTGTTTTCTTTTGTTCTTTATGGAGCTGGTTGCATAGTTTTTGAATCGGTAAATTGATAGTGTGTTTTAAAAATGCATAAGCGAGTAGTAGGGCTTTAGCAAAGCTGCCTCAACTTTTTTCATCCCATAGTAATGAAATTTTATGTGGAAATTTAGTGCTTAGTTTGGCGTAAAAAAGTAACCGTACAGTCGAAAATGCAAATCTAAAGAAGCTTGTTTGAGAAATACGAGCCCTAGCATGGAACTTTTTAAATTTCCGATAAGAATCTTACATATTTTAGAAAGCAAAGGATAAGTAGAAGAACAGTCATTCAGTATTCAAGAAATATTCGGAGGCAGATATTGTTATCAGATCTCAGGTATCTCAGTTATCTCAGGTACTCAGATAATAATAAGAAGTAGAAAATTTTTATAGTAGTTACCCATCATAGAAGTCTCTAAGAGAACGTTATCATTCATACCATAACTTTTTTATCATATCATTTATATATTTATATACATATCATATCATATAACTTTACTTTAAAAAGTATAATTTCCAACAACAAAAACATAATATTATAAAGAAGAAACTAGTCTATTATTTGCGAAGATTTTGACTTCTCCCGGTTTTTGGTTATTAAATTAGTTATCATTTTTAATTAATTATTAAATTAATTACTACAAACGTTGTAAAGCACTGTTATTTTAAAAATTACCTCTTTAGTATAGCCTTATTTTCGAAAATTAGCTGCAAATATACATTTCGGAGAAAAATTTTGGGGTTACGCCACTATGGAATTTTCAAAAAAATATTTTTTCCCTAAAAAGCTACCAAAAGGTTCATTATAAATTGTAGAAATTTTGGGACTTTGTTCCAAGGCCACAATTTAAGAAAAAGTTTTTCCGGTGGCGGAACGCTACAACAACGTCAGGAAACAAAATTCTCATTTTAAAGGTCCCAAACACATTTTCATATTCTTTTTGTTGTTTTTCTGAAATAATAGTAATTGAATTAGTATAATTGCACTTGTGTCTGATTGGTGTTAATCAAGCAAATTTTCGTGAAAATAAGGCACTAAGTACTATATGTATTAAGAAAATGGCTAAAATTCTTTACGAAAATATAGGAAGGTGGAGATCTCTATTCAAAAAAAATCTCAAATTGCTATTTTGTCCTTATCTTGATCAAATATTCCTTCCTGTCTCGCTATTTAAATATTCTTCTTTCAGCTCTGTTTTTTTCAAATTTTTCTGGATGGAAAACATTTTAGGAACAATAAAAATATTAAGAATTGTAATTATGTTGTTGTATACGGAAATTAGGGCCTAGTTAAAAAGCTTTTATAAGATTGCATTCCTGCCATGGATATTAAACTCCTCCCTGCTGCAAATGGGCTTCAACAAGATTTTTCCGACAATAAGAGAGTCCTTAGCTTTACCTTTGCACCTATCTATATGATTGTTGCTTCAACGAGCTCGCACAATATCGACCTTTTGCAACTGATCCTTGGTCGGCCGAGACCGCTGAGGCATTTCGGATTACAGCCAAGCGGCGTTCTCGATAGATAGTTTTAGAATTCTTGCAGTATATATCTGAATATGCTTCATTTGTTATCAGTAAAACGATTTGTCTTTCGTTCGTCTCCAGAGCGCTTGGTTACTGACAGACATTGGACAGAATATTTTCCAAATAACAATAAACAGAGAGTTAATAGTAAATAACAAACCTGGAGCCTTTGGCAGTTTCACTTCATCGTTGACTTCATGCATGCCCACTTACCCAGTTCAGTCGGTGCAGCCGAGGTAGCAGGAGCTTTTCACGAAAATAATCTCGACATTGACAATCCTTCACAAGAAAAGCACAAGCTATACAGTTTATGTCAAATCCGACATTGCAAGAGAAGACAACTTAGTATTTTTTCATGAGTTGTATGTGGGGTTATAGTGTTCCCGTTTTCTTGTGCAGGGTTCTCATGATGTTGTCCAAAACAATGCCGAAGAAGAAATCAAGATGTATGATTTAGTTAGTGCCCTGAGATGATCGGAACCAATAATGCAAAAATAATTGTATATCCACTAGTGAGATTTACATGCATACACATTTGGAGATAAGGTAGTTTATCAAGCATTAATTCGCGGAAATTATCTGACTAAACGAGATAAACTTGGATAAAGAAAGCCATTCAAACCTCACCACGAAATATCAAATCGGTCGAATTTAATGGACATCTATCCATTATTCTATATCAATTTATACATTATTGTTCGTTCCTCGATATCTATGTTTTGTTATTTGTGCACAAAATACCATATAAAGTACTGAATCAAAATGCCATTTCCATTGGGGAAATTTCTGAACCACCCTTCCTGAAATAATTTAGGAACTCGACCAAATAATTTGTAACCGAAAATCCCTTTAAAGATTTTTGACACCATAATAAACGCAATATGTATATTTATGTGCCAAATCCAGACAGCCCTCACTTCAACATCTTGTGGTTGGTAACCACAAATTTCGGTCTCAACTCAGTTTGCCTTAACTGAAAACATTTCAGTGTGTGTTTGCCTTTGTTTCTGTGAATATATGTTTATGACATGAGGTTTAGCTACTCACATACACATTTCTACCGAATGTTGCCTTTGAAAAGTGGCCAGCAATAGCACCTGTTATATGTTACGTAAGTCAATTCGTTCTGCCACATTACTCATACGTCACGTCGTCCAATGAACATCTAAAAGCAACATTCTACTGTATTTTGCGGCATAAGGACTATTTTTTTCAGAATTTGATGTAATCAACTCCGATTTGATCCCTTAGAATGTGGAATGGGTCATCTTAATTGTGGAGAGTACCCGCACAGTGGAGTGAGTTGACTGTATTGAAGATTAAAGCGTATTTAGAAATTATTAGCTTTTTTTTATAAAAAATCAGAAAAGTTTAAAATAACGTTGGATTTGGAAATCGCACTTTACTCTTTGCAATGTCCCTTTATAATTCAAAAAATAAGAAATATCAATAGTAATATCTGTTGTCGTCTAATGAGTACAGGGTAGTACCTTTCCTGTACATAGAATTGAAATGCTTGATTTAAATACTGTAAAGTAGAAGAATAATGCGGAATTTAAAATTGTGATATATGGGAAGTAGGCGTGGTTGTAATCCGATCTCGCCCATTTTCGCACTGTAATGTAAGAATGTAAATGTAATGTTATACACCACATTTGTAGGATAGTTCCTGAGATATCGGATTTCACTTAAAAGTTTCCGGCATGTTTCGAAAAAACCGAGGCTGACTGCCCCAAATTCTTTGACCCTGCGGAGTGGACAAGGAAAGTATAATTTTTCCACTATTAAATCAAATAAAAAGCCAATTTCTGGAAAATCCTAGACTGAGCTATCCACTTAATGAAACATCTCTTTAGGTACTTCGACCACATATCAAAGACTTTATTTAACGAATTTCGAAATCTTGAAGCTTAAGCACTGTCACTGTTTAGAAAATTTAATGCTTTCTCTCGCTGCTTTGTAAGACTACTTCTAAGCTCAGCTTCTAAGCTCAAAATCTAGCTGATATTAGTAAACGCCTATATCCAAGAAATCTTTTCAGTAATCTACGAAAAGGTGGAATGATTTGTGCCACTTCCTTGATCTCCCATGTTCCAGTGTCTCTTGGCTGAGCCCGAGTGGCCCACAGGCACACCAACCATGCGAAAAATCAATGCTGAGAGTGTGTGTGTGCGTGTTGTGGTTAAGCACATGACCGCACAACTCTACCACGTTTCGTTCTTCCACTGTCTCGTCTCGTTGCCTCTGGCTCCGGCAGCACAAGCATAATGCAATCAATGGCGAAAAATCAATGACAACAAAAACGCAAAAGTCACACAGTTTGAATATCGTTTGCTGCCGCATATACAAATGCAGCTGTTTATGAGTCACTCAAACCAACGCCAACAGCCAAACTCTCATGTCGCCAATTTCATGGCATGCCATGTGTTGTGCAGCTTATTGTTGTTGCTATTACAGCCATTGATTGTCGCCGAAAAATTTTCGTTTTCAACAAAACGTGTGAGCTGCTTCCTGTCGGTAATCGTATAAGTGTACATTCAACGTCTGTCGAAATGTCTACAGGCGCACATGTCACTCACACCCCGCACACACGGGCCGTTTCGCTCTCTGCTCAACAGCTTTCAACTCCCATTTCTCCCCGGAGGCAATATTTGTTACAAGCATTGGCAATGTGTGTGTGTGTATGTATGTGTGTTGGTGTTTCGTAAATTATATGCTTCATAAGGCATGAATCCCCTCATCGTGCCCGTACTTAAGCGTTAATACACACATATACATCCATAAGAATGGTGATAACTTGAAAACGAAAAATTCTTGGCTTATGCTTCTCCACTCAATTTGGCTTCCTGCCACACACACACACACACATACACAATAACGCAAACACTGATGTAAAGAAGCCCAAAATGCTCTTGGACAAATATCCTCAAAACAATTACAATATTGACGACATACGTGTGACAATATGCTGGGATTCCCTACTTTTACAGCATTTATTGGATAAACCCACTGACGCATGGACGGACAGTTTCAAGCGGCAAATTGAATTTCCTCGATTGGGATTCTGCTTGCATGCGATAACTGCTGCAAGCACCATATTCACCTAAAAGTATATATATATATATATATATGTGTATTTATGTATGTTTGGAAAGTGTGTGGATTTGGGAGCTTCCCTGTGGGTTTATTGCGGTTTGGACAATGCAATTTACTTTTCAGCTTTTACCTCGACAATAAAGACGGTGATCCGTTGAAGTGAAAATATTTTCTTATCACTTTTAAATATAACTTTGT
Organism: Bactrocera minax; assembly: GCA_021498325.1. Taxonomy (NCBI): domain Eukaryota; kingdom Metazoa; phylum Arthropoda; class Insecta; order Diptera; family Tephritidae; genus Bactrocera; species Bactrocera minax. Next base: position 5,521,319 of record JAKEEE010000008.1, on the reverse strand, counting down.
AAATTTTCATTCCAAAATCACAGGGTTGCATCATTTCAAATATAAGGAAATATTATAATAATTGTAATTTGATCGATTAAATAAAATCAAATTCATAAAAGCAAATCGATTTCGAAAATTGATCATTTCAAATTTCTCATTCTTGCTATTTATACACCATAACCTATCTTGTGCTGCAGGGCCTGAGTGATAAGTGATATATATGAACTAAGTTTTGTAACTTGCGACCATGCGTAGTCTGGAAAAAACGCTTAACAAAACGGACATAAAAATATTTCAATCCTGATATTCGATCAGTTAGTCCCTTAATCACATCGGCTTTTATCTGGAAATCGACATGGATCATTAGACCGCTTTCCCGAATCCCCTGAAACGGGGTCCTTCCCAATTTCACTAAAGCTAGAGTTATATATTGAATCAAAATATGTTGCACTTCAGCACTGAGGATCAGAAACGGAAGCCTCCCAACAGTTTGTAGATTGCTAATAATTTCGTGGTGACATTACATAACCCAACTTCTCATAAGCAGCATTGTATCGATTTATTTTCAGTCGATTAGAAGATGTAATATGTGAGCCACAAACGGTTAGGCAAAAGTTTTGGAAAGACAGGTATATGCTTTAACTATTTTCGTAACAATCATTTTCGTACGGAAAGCTCGGCTTGATTGGCTATTCCGAATGTTTTTCCGTCCTCGTGCGCTTTACCGTCGATCACGTGATCAATTTCCAGCATTGATATTTATACTTGATATTCATACCGGAGTTATGATCGGTGATGGGGTTTTGTAGCTTCGAAGGATCAGATAGAGACATGTTCGACGTGTGTGTGCTTTTTCAAGTTCGTAAGGACCCCAGTGTCCAATTTTCCAAGCAAATGAAATAGCGAATTTAATCAAAAATGTCTTCGATTCGGCGGCGGCCGTAAAATTGCCTTTTACTTTTTACTTAGAATTGTTACTTAGAGTTTGAAAACGTTATAATTACTATGTTTCAAAACTTCATAAATCGATGTCTTTCTTTTATATATTTTTCTAAGCAACTGGAAATAGTACCATTTCTTACAAATTGGCAACTCTTTTACATAAAGTTGGCTAATTATGACGAATCTCTATTATATCCCAATATTCAGTCAGTATTATTAGTCTTGCATCTGCAACTTAATTTAAAAAGGCAGAACTATTAACATTGCCATTCTCTCTCTGTCGCTTCCGATTCCTCTCTCTTTCTCTATCTTTTTTTATTATAGATAATAAAACTGCGTCCTACTTTGTCATGGGTTCAAGTGCAGTTCTGTGCAAAGAAAAAGCTATTTTTCAAAGTTTTTGTAATTTGTAATCCCAAAATTAGAATTATCGCCTGTTTTCTAAGGTTCCATTCTGGACCTCAGCCTAGCCGTGCACCTGTTTTGTATTATTAATCATAATAATTAAAAATATATCTCAGGAGGAATTTCACCGGGTTTTTCTAGTTATTTTCATTCGGTGGCCATTTTGAAATTAAAGATATTGCGAGATATAAATTTCATTCAAAAGATATAGAAGTAGCCAAAAGTTTTCACTTTAGTTTTGAGTTAAATAATAATAATAAATAATATATAAATAATGTAACAAGCCCACTGTAATCGACTCAATAGTTGAAGCATGAAGCTTGAACTTACATTTAAAGAAAACTTCTTGAATCTTTGCACCCTACCAAAAGATGGCAATGTTCTGATATCTTTACCACTCACCGATACCTATATTCTTTACTACTAACACAAAAAGTAGTGGTATGAGACACAAATGTACTTAGCCCCTTTTCATTTAATTTTTAGTAAAAGCATACTATATTAATAAATAGTAAAAGGATATGACATGCCCGATGTAGAGGTAGACCACTTGACGCCTTCAGTTATCGAAAATATCTCCCTGAAAAACGGAGTCCTGGTTCTGTAAAATGAAGGTACCTTCAGTTCAATGATGATCAAAGAAGTATCCCTTTATAGCAAAGACCAACAAGGGCAATGTTTTCATTCAAGTCTTTTTTCCTTTTCAAATTTTATTTTATTTTTATATTTTTAACCCTTTAGTTATTCACAAGAAATATTTAAGTCGAACATATATTTGCATTTGCAACGAGTAAAACTTACTATTGCTCGAGTAAATCCAAACTATCAAATTTCAAATGGGGATCCGAAATTTAATCGTCGACAATCCCTTTCAGACCGAAAAAAAAAACTTTTCAGGTAGCTGTTTGCGGCCGGTTTGCCATATGAGCGCCAGACGGTGAATGGTCAAATATGCGAAAATTGATTTGCTTGCTCTCCATAATTGTGCTGAACAAAGAAGACTTGTTTTAGCTTTACAAATAATATAAAATAATTTTTAGTGCGTTTCACGTTACAATTTCTGCTTTAATACGTTGCTATTGAAGGTCAGTCAAGGTTAACAGAGCCAAACTTGATAGGTTCTTGCTTATCGATAAATTGCATTTAAGATTTTCTTTTGCTCACGGCCGTAAACACTTAAACCCAAATATTGACTGTTTACAATTTCAGCTATAAATTAAATAATTTTTTTTCAATTTTTATTTTATCATAAATTGTAGAGGTATTTTACCACTTAGATAACGGTATAAACTTTTTTTAAATTTTAATTACTTATAACCTTTTGCTCACCGCTCTCCAATTACTTGCAGGTGAAAAGGTGCAACTTCGCGTCTCAACAAACCTAAGGCATCTTTTACAAGGGTAAGTTTTAATTTGATGCCTCGTTTATTTGAATTTCTGCTGCGCGCCTATTTCAGCCTCACTCAAAAGCAATTGAAACGCAACATTTGACGCGTAGCGAAGTGGCGTCTTTGCAGCCATTGAGATTATCTACTTTTTCGGATGGACAAAGTTTCGCGCCGAAGCGGCCAATTTGCCGCACAATATGCCAGATGTTAACGCATCGAGTGGAAGTGTGATTAGGCGAAGGGGTGTTAGGAGCGGCGGGGCCAGCGTGAGTGGGAGCGGCAGTAAACGCGGTCATTGCGCTACTCAGTCGTGATTTGTCCGTTTTCGCTGTGCGCATTTAGACAGTTTAGAATTTTAACACTCTCTCAGCGCCGAAATTCTCGAAGTTAGTTTTCGGATCTTATTTTCGCTTCAAAAAGTTTGCCTATAAATTTAACGCAATTTGTGTAAATGCTTGGCCTGCGGGCTGTAGCGGCAAGTGGAGATGCGCTGCAATCACTTGGACTGTCATTAGTCAGTCTCGGCTAAAGCGACGCTTGCTGTGCGAGTGCGTGCGCCGGATACGTTTCAAGTCAAGCATCAACTCGTTCTGGTTGTTAGCTTGCGTTACAGCAGAAAGTTTTCCAAAAGCGGTGCAAAGCTTGATTGTTTCGCTTTTTCCTCAACTTTTTGCTCGACTAATACTAGTGTGTTCGGCAAATTACCTTTCTTGCTTTGCGCAGTTAACTGCGCATATCGCTCGCTTAGCAGCCAGTTTTGTGCATGGGTGACAGGAGAAAGGCACAAACTTCTTCTACAACCGGATGGAATTTTCGAAATTTTATATCAGTAAAGTTTTACTAGTTTCTAAGTAGGTAAGTAACTAATTACAGCGTCAAGAGGCAATGAAGCCGGTTAATGCAGTTTAGGCGAATAAACCACAAGCACTGAGCGCGATTACTATACGAGAAAGGTTTGTTTTGTATAGAATTTCCCTTTTAAAGGCTGAAAACTGGTAAATAATTTTCAAAATTGTCTTTGAGCTTTCAGCTTTAAACTTTATCTTGTTTTCGCCAAAAGAGTCTGTCTCTATATTCTTTCAAAGAAGTATTGTCAACTACTCCACTCAAAAAGAGAAATAAGCAACTAGTTCTTCTGAGATTATAGACATCATGAATTTAGCTCAGCTTATACCTTTTGAAGCTTCCCAGTCAACGATGTCTAAGTGAGGATTCAAAATAACAGTTTGTGTGTTGACTAAAAATTTATCCTCAGAAACATGAGGTCCGGATCCGGATCCAGATTATAACACCTGAAAAATTTTCGTTGCGTTTTACAATATTCCGGAACTTGGGAGCCGCATTTCACTTAATAAATTAAGTCCAAATTTAGCCTGAGAGAACTCAAGAATATAATATCTTCCAAGAAGAAGAAGAACTGACGTATAACATTTATAAGTTGTGAGTGTTTTTGTTGTTTAATGGTATCGAATATTCCAAAATAGGTTGGGAGAGTACTGCCGAGATAATATTCCTCGATCGGATATGAATAGGGCACTTTTCGGTTTTATAAACCCTCTTTTTATGAAAACGGCTCATAATATCCATGTATCTGTGGTGTCTTTAACAATTTTGTATGAATTCAACTAAAACTTTTAGGACCTCTCCTAATACAAACAAATGCTAATTTGTGCAATATGTAAATTCTGTAAAACATCCTGTGAAACATACAGAAATTGTTGATGGTAGCTTAGTAAGCATAATTCGGGAATGTTCGATTCACTCCCTACCCTTTTCTTATTGTCTTTCCTTAGTAGTCTAGATCGCATCGACCTCTTGATCTCCTACCGATTAGACACGAACGATTGTCGGCACAGGTCTTGAACGACTCCAGCCGATAAATACAATGTCTACGCCTCGTTACGAAGCTAATCTCATTGTTTAGAAAACGATCTCTTAATTACCCAATTACTTAATACCTTGTTAAAGTATCGTCGATAAGATGTTGCTCGCACAGGACTAAGCGTAGATGTTAAAAAATAGCATAGCACATCTTCTAACATTTCCCCCTATTTTTTCATTGAATAGATAAGATCAAACCATCAGGTGATAAGCTGAAAAAACCGAGTGACTCTAGGACATAAGTTGGGAAGTCCAATAATGTTTTTTAAGGGTTTTCATAAGATAGGCTACTAAATACTCCTGTAAAACTACACTTTCCAATTCGGAGACATCAAATGCACAATTAATTCTTAGTGCTTTCATTAGAAGTCTTCCTCTCACACTTCTGAACTTCTAGTATTGTCTAATGTCTCCACACATTGAGAGAATGGTCGAGTGATAATCAAACCAGACAAGGTTCCCGAAACTTGCACATCTAGTGGCCACCGAACTCAGTACAACTGCTTCAGCGAAGTGGATCCTAGACTAGCCGAATTCAATCCTCGCATTTGTTTTTTGTTGTGTCTGTACTTAAAGTCTTCTCAAAATCAAACGAAACCCACAATTTTTTTTCATGAGCGAGTACGAGCAGACATTTGCAAGTTTCTTTTACTACGTACGTGATGTCGCAACGTGACGCACACAAACGGTGAGCAATGCGACATGTAAGTCATGTAAGCAACAACAACTGCAAACAAGCGAAACATAGTTCAATACAAAATTGTTCGAAAGCTTACAACTCGGCGAATAACTCGCGTCTGCTTGTGTGTACGGCTGTCTCGCTGTCTATCCGACTGCCTCCATTACCATGATATCGCCTACGCTTACGCGCACTTATGCGCCACATTGAAGCAGTTTTTTTCTTGCCTATGCCAGTTGCATGCCAGCCACTTATTGCTGGCTTGTCGGTTGTTTACCCCTAAATAAGCGCATGGCAGCCAGTGGAGCGCAATCTGCCAATTTGTAAACTAATACGCGGACGGATAATCACATGTGTACATACGTATGTGCGCATTTTGCAGGCATCTCTGCTGCATTTGAGTGCATTCTTGCGAGCCCAGCTCCAACTCCAACTCCAACTCCAGCCCGAGTGGTGCACTTAGTGCCTGGCGAAACTATATTGCAAGCATACCGTTATCGGGCGCATAGCTGCCATGAAATGCACCAACTATTCAAAATATTTTCTATTCCTTGTCGTCGGCACGTATCCACCAGCCAAAGCCAGCAGCCAGCAGCGCCGCGGCATGCCGGGCTCTGCAAGCAAATGCTGGTGCGTGGTGGTTTATCTGGAAATATTTGCAGCGAATGCTATGTGATCAGCGCTGAATTTTAGTATCAATAAAAAATAATAATAACGGCAAATAAAATAGTTGGGAAAATGCATGCAATATCCGGCTTGTAGTTTCGACATGTCTGCAACAGCGATTGACAGTTAAATAGTCGATGATAGTCAATATTATTGCGATTTCGTGCTCCACGCACCAGCAAAATGCGGAAGCGCCATCGCGTTGAAAGCTTATGACAGCGCCAGAAATACGTATTTATAAATACATTTGTTTTTGTTTATGCAAATATACACCTCCACAATTTATATCGCACCTGGATTATTAAATGGAATTTAGATATTGTGCAGTTTAGCTCACTTTCATAAGCCCAGAGTCAATTTATGCTTTCAGTAAACACTTATAAAGAGCTTTTATATATGAGAAGCTCTAACCTTTATACTTCTTGAGTTCAGAAGCGTTAATCCCTAATTGTCCACCTTTTAGCATCCATTAGTATTTAGTTAACAATTAATCCGTGAACAAATCCCAATGCAACCCTATGTAGAGTATTTAATGAGAGGGGAAAGATTCAATAAAAGAAGTAAGCAAGAGCTAAGTTCAGGTGTAAACGAACATTTTATACTCTCGCAAGGTGCAAGGATCATAGGTGGGGAAATGTTTTCAGATACTGGCATAACTTTATATTAAAAAATATTGCGCAAGAAATTCAACATTCATTATTCGACGAAATTGTCAATGGATTGCAATCATATTTGGCATCTTATTAACTTATATTACAGGTCATAGAGTCACGTATTTTCATTGCTATATTTTGCTTCATGTAGAGAGATATTTTTATTAAAATCTACCAAATTAACACGAAAGTGATATATGCGATATGAACTAAAAAAAGTGACTTAATTGAATAAATCACCGGATGTTTGAAATTCTTATATTGGGTATATGGCGCTTGGGGATGTGTCTACCCTATTCATTACGATATCTTACAGAGTTAGCGATATTTTCGGTAAAAAGTAAGATATAGGCACTCAGGTCTATATATTTGGTATATGGGAACTTGAAAAGTTATAATCCGATTTCGACAATTTACGAATGATATAGCATATCTGCAAAGCATTATTTGTACAAAGTTTCATTCCAACATCTTAATTGGTGCTTGATTTATATACTTTAAAGTGAAAGGATCAGACTAAAATTAAAATTGCGTTGTATGAGAAGTAGGCGTGGTTGTTATCTGACTTCGCCCACCTTCACAAAGTAACATAAGCATGCAAATATAATTAGATACCAAATTTAATTGGAATTGGTTAAGGCGTTCTTGAGATATGGGATTTCACCCAAGAGTGGGCGGCGCCACGCCCATCACCAAAATTTACATCGATTCCTACGCCGGTTGCATATATTATATTTGATTCCTTATCATATTTGCTGTAAGATTTAATGTTTCTGACGTGTTTCTCCAGCGAATTAACGGACTTTTAGTAGTTTTCAGCATAAGTTTTATTTGTCTAAAGGACATCAAGGACGACTAAAGGACATCACGGAACCACAGAGTACGTCGAACATTGCATGAGCAAAAATAAGCTGCCTTCAAAACCTGATCGTCGCTGGTATTGTCACTCCGTATTCGTATTTACATATATTCCAATATCGTTATTTGAGTCATATTGCTACAGATAATTATTCTGCAATGGTAGAGTTGAATATACCTTAGTAATTTTAGGCAAACTAACTAATTTTGTATCACTCCACTCACTGCCAGCAATCATAATACTTTTCCAGGCATTTTTAATTTCTCTCTCCAGGTCTCTTAAGTATTATAAAATAATTGATCACTGCAATCTCCCTCTGGCATTGAATAATATAGGATCAATGGAATCGTAGGATTTCAAATTTATGACAAGTATTGAAGTTTGCATAAAACTTTATTGTTCACAAAGCTTTCCTCGAATCTTTCTTTCGAAAAGTTTCTGCTTTTGACGCTATTTTTGTTGGTCATTAAGAAGGCATTAAAAGGCTTATAAAGTCTTACTCAGTCAGAAATAGTAATTTTTAAAGAGTAAGTTTACACAGAATTTCATTGTTGACATCATTGTCAGTTATAAAGTAGCGTTCAAGTAAATGCAAGTTTGAACTGATGAGAGATAAGGACCTCTCTTTTTATCCCAAAAAATTTTACATTATCCTGGTTTACAACAGGATATACCCTCCCTTTCTAATATTTTTATATAATCAAGGTATATAATATCGATCTACGGATTCTTTAGGATTTAGGACTCCGACTGCAGTGTACTCGTTACAGTCTGGTAGTGATTTGGTTGATACACTTCATTGGCAGCCTATGGCTTCTATCAACTTAATTTCGAAATTCCGTTATGTGAGATATTACCAGATTTGCTTTCTAATTCGACTAATTTTGACTCATACGTAGAATTTTTCTAACTTTTAAAATCCGAGTCCATGGCAAATATTGATTATTCCAACTAATGTGTACAATAAGAAGAGCTTTGTTGAAGCATTACTAAAAAGTAAGTAAGTCAAGACCCATTCACTGTATTTTAAATTCTTAAGAAAGCCACATTCATAATCCACATGCCACATACAATTAAGTAGAATCAGTTCTTCAAAAAGTACTTAACCAAGCTAAAAATTATTTCAGTGACTCTCGTTAAAGTGTTCAAATTCCAAATTTAATGCTACGGCACTTGCCAAGACAGTTACATTCCCACACAATTGCTGCAAAATGACTTTAGTGCTTTACAAGCTACGTGCCACACGCATTTAAGTGCCGCCACTAACTATATTCTTAGTTTTTACTATTTTTGGCTTGCACACGCTCAAGCTTTATGCGCTAACTATGCCACTGTGTAAATCAATAAATCACGCTGCATGCTGCAGTTTATAAAGTAAGTTACGACGACGCGCTCATAGTCTCAATTTCGTATGCACTTGCATGTGCGTAAGTGTGTGTGTGTGTATATGTATAGCTAGAAAGTAGTAGAGGTAATTAACGGCATACAAATTCAAGTGCAAAGTGTTTTACAAGTCGCAAGGACCGAAATCGAGCTTCCTTTTCGGCAACTATGCAGTTAGTACTTTACATATACTCATTCATATATGTCGCGATGATATTGCTATAAGGGCCAGGAAGCTATTTGCTCAGTTGAGGAAATTCCTCGTTATTGGGTGTGCATGGCGTATGAGTGACCTGTAATAATTAAATGAGCCTTCAAACTCAGGCGCACACAGGTAAATTAGTTACCGGCGGTTTGACGGTTGTTTGCCGCTATTAATTTGAAAATTTAACTGTACAGCATGCTTACATTTCACACACGAGTGTGGTAGGGTGTTTGTATTAGAAAGCTCGGAAATTGAAATTGCATATTCGAATATGAGCAGTGACTTTGAGGAATATATGTTATTGCATCATCTAATTTTCGATTCATTTTGCAGTTCCATAAGGATGTATATCCTATAAGCCCAATATTTGTACAGATTATAAGTTTATCTCCATACCGTACTGTATTAAAAATCTTTCAGAGTTGGAGAGCCTGAATTTCTCGTAATGGCATGCGATTTTATTTCACTGAACCATGTTGATATCGGCTTCACGTGCCTTAGCAATGAGTAGACCCCCTAAATATGATTCAATACCCTACTCATATACCCCTGAAATCAATAATTGGACATTATCATCGTCGTATCCTCCGCACCACGTTATCATGACTTCTTTGGGGAAAGGAAATAACAGTTTATTTCCTCGGGAGAGGCTTTTACTGACTGTCACGAGCGAGGGTGACTGTTTTTTGAATGACGCATGGTATTTTTCTTGTTTAAAACAAGATTTTTTCGTTTATATTCTTGAACGAATTAATTGATAAGTTAAGTATAAGTATAAGTGATAAGATAAGTTATTGATTTTAATTACTACTTACTGAAGATAACTAAGTTAGATTGTTTATGCCGAGTATGTCGATTTCATTAGCTTCTTAGCAGCTTAGCGTCTTTCGACGTTTCAGCCGAGGAAACAGTGTCCTTTTTTGGTATCAAACGGCTTGGAGAGATTCTTCACAATTATGTTGGAGTCAAAAACAAATTTTTGATATAAATTGTTGTAAGAAAGGTTTCGCTATTACAAGGCCCTTGGAGACTTATCAAAGCTATCGTTCAAGAATACTGAAGTAGAATACTTGAAAATATTTCAATAATTTCACATATGTCCAGAAATGTTTTGGATTAGATTTAACCTCAATTCTATTACTACAACTACTACGACTCAGTTATAAAGAAATAAAAATATTATAAAGATCTATTGGAATAAATTTAGGCCTATTAAATCGCAAATTTCGAACAAAGGTAATGTCTTCTAAAGGATGAACACTTAGATGAATGTTTCCTCATTGAATCAGAAGCCTATCGAGATCATTCTTCGAGCCACAGGTTGATATTCATACTTCTAACAAACTCGGTAATGTTGACTCGGTAATATCGGTGTAATAAGAATAAAAGTTAGCTGGTAAAACATGATTGTAAATGGGTGTAGAGATATTTAGTTTTGATCTGAACTGCGATAAAAACTGCGAAGCCATTTGTTAATCTGATCAAGTGTCTTTTCGTTCTAGAAGCTGTGATCAATATTAGTATTTTTATAAAAAACTTTCTAATAAGATACTGCTATTATCAAATAATAACAACTTGTTAATATGTCTTGGTAAAACATTTTGCATTTTCTCTCAGATACATGACGCTATATCTCAAAGTAATATATTTCCAAAGAAAAACTGTCAGTTGTCCTACCTCATTGTCACTTTTGACCTAATATTTTCTATATCTAATTCTGATCATTAATATAATGCTTTGATATCTTCTCGAATGTTATCGTGGGTCAGTGCCAAGGGGTTTGGAATATTTCCCAAGGACTAGTGTAACTGCAATACATGTAAATTTATTTGTTTACATATACATCGTGGTGAAATTTTGTCTCTTTTGAGTATTCCTAACATCGGTCCGAAGCATTAGTTCTTATAATTCGTATGCTGGTTGAAAGGTCTTCCATACAAAGAGAATTTATTTTAGAACTTGGTTGTTTTCGAGTGAAGAATCTTCAGTTGAATAGGGTGATGAGTCCAATTTTTTCATGAAAAAATGTTTTGAGGATTTCTTGAAGTTCTATTAAAGTGCCAGGATCATATTTGGTTCGTAGGTCAAGTTGTCTGATTGTTGGACGTATGTTACATTTTTTGCAAATTTTTCGCCTACTTTTCGATGAAGGGTTGCTTCGATAGTACCCGCTAACCCACATTGTATACCATTGAATGACGTCATAACATAGAACTCCCGTTGAATGTTCCTATATTTCGTAACCGCTCCACCTCGTATCGACGCACTAGTTTCACGCAACTACCGACCCTCTTGGCTTTCATCCAATATCTGTGTAAATGAAGTCCAACGATTTTTAAATAAATTTAAATTTTCACATAAATTATTTAGAAATCTTCTATTTTTAATAAGGAAAGCTTTTGGAAAAGTACAATTTGCTTAAAGAAAACAATACATATAAAAGAGCGCTGAATTCCTTACTTAGTTGCGTTGAATTTATTACCTACACTTATATACACTGCGACAACAAAGTCGTCGTATCGATTGTAGTAAACACCCTGTATATATTGGGTTGTTCGGAAAGTCGTTTCGTTTTTTCCCGCCAGAGGACTTAATTACGTTTTTTCGAAACTAACTTCACACTTAAGCCCCATAACCATTATATGTCATGAGAGCTAAAATTGCAAGGCTTGTGTGTGAAAAAGTTCTATTAATTCTACCCAGTAGTTTTTGGTTGGTGCCTTTTTAAATATGGAGAGCAATAAGCAGCATTTTCGTCATATTTTACTTTTTAACTTCAGAAAAGGTAAAAATGCTGTCCAAGCGAGAAAAAAATTGACGGATGTGTATGGAGAAGGCGTGTTAACAGTACGCCAGTGCCAGAACTGGTTTGCAAAATTTCGATCCGGCAATTTTGATGTCGAAGATGCACCACGGTCTGGAAGGCCGGTCGAAGCTGACAAAGATGCGATAAAGGCATTAGTTGATGCAAATCGGCGAATCACCACACGAGAGATCGGTGAGAGGTTAAATTTGTCGAATTCAACTGTTTATGGCCATTTGAAAGGCATGGACTTAACCTCGAAGCTCGATGTGTGGGTGCCCCATGTCCTTACCGAGCGAAATTTGTGTCGTCGTGTTGACGCGTGTGATTCGCTCCTCTAACGTCTAGAAAATGATCCATTTTTGAAGCGGATTATTACTGGGGACGAAAAATGGGTTGTATACAACAATGTTAAACGCAAGAGGTCATGGAGCAGAAAAGATGAACCGGCTCAAAGCGTGTCAAAAGCCAACATTCACCAAAAAAAGGTGATGCTCTCCGTTTGGTGGGATGTCAAAGGAATCGTTTTTTTTGAGCTTTTGCCGGACAATACAACTATTAATTCAGAAGTCTATTGTCATCAGCTGGACAAATTGAATGATTCACTTAAAGAGAAGAGGCCCGAATTAATCAACAGGAAGGGTGTAGTGTTCCACCAGGATAATGCGAGACCTCACACAAGTTTGGTCACTCGCCAAAAACTTTTACAGCTTGAATGGGACGTACTGCAACATCCACCATATTCTCCAGATCTGGCGCCTTCCGACTACTATTTGTTCCGGTCCCTGCAAAATTTTTTGGATGGCAAAACCTTTACCTCAAATGAAGATGTCAAAAACCACCTGGACGAGTTTTTTGCCAGCAAGGACTAAAACTTTTATGAGAGGGGAATTATGTTACTGCCAGAAAGAAGGCAAAAGGTGTTGGACCAGAATGGCCAATATATAATTTAATAAAATATTTATTCATTATACGAAAACTGTCTTTCATGTTCCCCAAAAAAAACGAAATGACTTTCCGAACAACCCAATATTTACGCTGCTATCTATGTAATTGCAACACTGACTAAACCCCATCGGAAGAAAGTCACACAACGAAATTGCAGTGCGCGCAAATTCCTGCAAAGATTTGGCTTTGGTAGTCGAATAATATTTACGACTGAGCGTGCGAATGTTGAAACAACAATAACAATAACAATAACAATGGTATTAGCAACAACGACGTATGCAAACAGCAACAACGCAAGCCTTTTCAAAGTCACCAGCTTTAAAGTATTTGCCAAGAAAATTTCAAATTGCATTCCGCAGCGTTTGCTAACAAGATGATGGGGGAGGGGAGACTCCGCTCAAACCGTTGCTTGTGGCACACGTGTGTGTAGGGTTGATTTGGCAACTGAGTGGCGTTGCGAATCCTTGCAGTTGTACTTAAATAATTTCCACTATACTTTGCTTGATACGAGCTCATTTCGTGCGTCTCCCCATTCGTTGTATACACTTTGCTCGCATACATTCGCATTGGCAATCGATACTTCTCAGACGTTGCCAGGAGGTATTGATAAAAAATTTATTTAATCTAATAAGAGCAGAGTAAGTCAGCTGTGTTGTAACCATCTAAATGCGCGCATCAAACCCGTGCGCCCGATGTTATTTAGCGCGTTCTTCAAGAGCCTCACGTCTTCTTTCGCGCTCGTTGTTGCAACGCTGGCACTGGAAGCGAGCCAAGGCATAAGTAAGAGATAGCATTGGGCTTGTTTATTCCTTTACAAGTATGCTTATGTATATATGTATGTGCTGCGAGTAAACGCCAGTAGCGGTGTGATATAGCCATAGTCACTAGTTTGGATGGCTTTGTCAATTTACCGCCCTTTCTTTATATCTAGCTGTGAGTCTTGTTGCCTACCCAACGCAGAAATCAACCGCTACGATTCTTTTAATCTGCGAGCTATTTGTCAAGACAGCTTACTATTTAAAACTTTGGCTTAAACTCGGAGTCATGAAGGACTTTAAGCTCTGATAGAGAACAGAAAAAAAGCTACTTTATCTCCTTAGTTCCTAGATATAGATATGTTTATTTAATTTAATTTTTGGTGAACCATCAAGCTTCCTGCTCAGTTAATAAAACTCTTCCTACTTTTTACATGACTTTTGATCCAACTGTGTTTTCGACAGCGGCATTCTTCCTGGTAGCTTCTATGACCCTGCTTGAAAGCAGTTCTTCAATAGTTCAGGCTCTTCCAGTCTAGAACCCATTTCGGTTTTGATAACGATCGGACACTTAGATCGTTCAAGGTAGACATGGATGTACCCCTTAGAAATACTTAAGTAACAACTTCATTGGTTAAGGATAAATTTTATGAATTTTGTACTCACTTCACGTTTATATCATCATGATTTCGGTCTATAGCTCCTTGTGAGCTTTGATCTGCCGAACGATACGCCTTCATGTCAATAGAATCAAATAGAATCAAATAGATTTTCTTCAGATCTTCATTTAATTCGTCCATCCATTTTGATCTTGGCTTCCCTCTTGCTTTGCTGTACTTGCAAATGATATCCATTCGATGGGTACTGTGGAACACCTAGTCTTAAATACGCACGTGTGGAGCTATAAAAAGCTCATTTGGTCGATTTTCTGGATCATCGTTCAAATATTCTGAACACTATACTCAGAAGGCTTTAAAGCAGTAAAGATTTTCCCCTTAATCTACAACGATTATCATTACTAAACCTGCCGGTAGCAAGGTCACGTGAAAAGCTTCATAATAGCTTTATATGGAGAAATAGTAAAATAATTAATGCCGAAAGGTAGAAAACTCTTAAGCGAGTGTATATTCACTAAGAAATAAGATAATATTTTATAAAAAATATCAAGCTCACCGATTTTAATGGCTTATAATGTCGCTATGAGATTTTCATGGGAATTAAATAGCATAATTAAGTTATATGTTTGATATGGAAAACCCGAAATCGACATCTATAAACAAAAACAAATTTTTTATTAAAATTTCAAGGTTTACCAGAATTTTAACCTACGGTTACTAATAACGTTATCATCACATCCCAATAAACTGTCGAATGAATATTCATTTAGTTCAATATATTCAAATAGTTCCTCAATTAGAATATTCAAATTAGTTTCTTCTTTTAAATCTTTCGGAATTAAACTGAATGATATTTTGGTGCCGTCTTTCCGAGTGACCCATGCAGGGTTAACGGATATTATCTCAGATATTCTCGAAAATAAATTTGTTCAGGGTAACATGTATTATTCTCTTATTTTCTTACAATTCTGTTCACTATCGCAATGGCACCTTACTAGTCACCGAATTTTGCCTCTTGGATCTTCTCAATATCTCCCCTACAATGGCCCTACAACGTTTTCAGTGCAGTGCATAAAGGCACATGTATACCTCTCCATGTTGTGGCATGCTTGCCAGTCTAACGCAGTGCACCACAATTTTAATGACGTGACTGCCTGCAGCGCAACCACAATTTATGTAATTGCCATTGTCGTCGCCACCGCAGACGCAGTCACGCATTCCACACGCCTACACATCTAAAGCACCCGTCTGCACCAGCACAACGTCAACACACAAACATACACACTTGTGCGTAACTATTTTCAGCCGTCGGCGTCTGCTTTGCAGTCGGTCGCTATTGTTGTTCCATAGCTGTCGCTTTTGGTTCTTTCCGTGGGCAGCTGCTGGCGCAATAATGAAGCCAAAATCTGCACAATCCAGTGAAGCTTCAGGGGCGGCAAGAGTATATTTATGTGGCATACCTGTGAGGCTGTGTGCGATTGGGAAATTGTAAAAATGCAGATGAGTTCTGGGAATACAAATAAATTGGTGGAGGCACTAGTGTAGACATTCTTTAAGGTTGTATTGCAAAATAAATAATAATAATTCTGATTTGCTTTTTTAAGAATTGAACTGCGAATAATATTTTCGGTTGTATAGATTGACGGGGATTAGCGGTTAGTCATAAATTTAATCTGAAGTCAAGCCTAAATTAGTCATAGGCTAAATACCTTCAGCTTTTTAGAAAATATCTTGTCGATACTCCTCAACCCTTATTCCTAGCTTTTTATGTAGTATAAATTTCGTTTCTGAGTTGGGAACCCCTGTCTCATTTCCTCTTCTTTCTCGAACTTTCCTTTTTCTTTCTTTCTTAAAGTTACTTTGACAATTTTTTCATTCTTCATAACTTCTGAATTTTCGAACACTTTTCCCGAAAGCTTCCCCGCATTTTGAGCTTTAAGATCTCCATGATAGGGTGTAAGAGTTAGAGTCGCGTCTCTTTACTATTCCTGAAAATAACAGCTACTCGGTGTAAAGATTTACAAACATTATTAGGGTGTGCTTTTATAGAGGTTTATTCGCGGGTTGACTTTCAGGGACACTACTTCCATCGAATATAGCGTGATCGATTTGGTTCTGACTCTATCGATCTGGAGAAAACCTTACTGCGGATTTCGTGATGTTATTTGTCAGAATGGCTCTACGAAAATTAAATCTTTCAGCGGGAAGCCATCGATCCTCTCCAATTGCTTAGACCATCTCGCTTGACTAGGATAACTGAATATGGATATCAGAACCTTGATTAAGTATACTCATAAACCAGTAACTGAGAGAGAGAGAGAGAAAGAGAGAGAGAGACATGAGAGAGTGTATTACTATTGGCGAAAGAGATTCATAGAGATAAAGCCACTGGTGGAATATTTCAAAACTTTTCTAACTAATGTTTCCTACCACATTGAAGTTGCTTAATATTTAAGTGAAATGTATATATACTCACAACTACCTACTCATACCTAGATTTGCGACTCCCACACAGAATATCTACGGAATTCACATTTGCCATTTAATTTACTAAACTTTTTGTTTTATTGTGCAAGTTGTCTTCGATAGACTTAGTGCACATTCCACATCATTACGCTTCATTTCATTTCATTTACGCGAAATTTTACTTTCTTTTACGCCGAACGCCTCCCCCGCCTCCCCCGCCGCCCATTGATATTGGCGGCTACTTCGTCGTTTGTGCGACATTTTGCTCGCACTTCATATCATCTACTTACTTTTTATTACATTTTGTTGTCTACTTTCTTGATTGGGCGCATGTATAGTATGCCTTCATACACTCCACACCACACATATACACACACACACACACATGCATACGAACATCCAAATAGTTCAGTGTAGAGTTCTTGTGCGTCTAGCTGATTGTCGTCTTGTCGTTACGCTATTTATAGGACGTCGTAAAATTTCGTTCATTCTTCTAATGCTTTCTTCACATGCTCCCGAAGTTGCCACACAAACGCACTTGGCAGAAGCCACTTCTTCTACACATTTCCTGTTCTATAGTGAATGTGGCCAGATCGCCGTGTGTTTTATTATTTGTTCGTCGAACTTTGCTTCATCATTTCTGTATGTGGGAGTGGGTGTTCATGTATGTGTGTATGTATCTGAGTTTGTGTAGATGCCTTTGGCCATTTCATGTTGTTTCTATTGATTTCATCACATGTTCGTTCATCTATTATTCGTATTATGTGTGTAATTTATGATCACAATTCAAATAAAAATTCTGTCCATATACGAATAATAATATTATTTTAGGGTAACCTTTATATTTAATAAGTTTTAAATTTCTTTCGCTTAAATAAATGTTGGTTTATTTCTTATTCAAAAAATATGTCGGTACTTTCATTTAGCGAAAATATTAATTTATTTAACAAAATATCTTGATATTAGTTAAGTTATGCTTTATAGGTTATAAAACTACAGTTTGCTCTAATATCTTTAAGCCAGCCTGACTGCCTTGCGGGTTTTATGAGAAGCTTTTTTGTTTCGGAAATACAATTAGATGATTACCATTAGAAAAAACAATATTTTCTATAATTTTATTATTTGGTTATATGACCAAGAAGGGTGGTAATCCGGCGATTATTCAAACTTAAAAATTTTCTACCTAGTTAAATGACTAAAGAACTTCAGTCAAATGATGGGAAGGTAACCAGAGAGTCCAACGAAAGCTTTTCATGTAGGAATGTCAGCTCATTGTCCTTGTCTTAAGTAATTCGATTATTCGAGAGTATTTTGAGATCACTATTCATCCCAGTCTCTCACTAACTTTGATGGCGAAGTTTTCGATCAGCTTTTTAGTCAATCTATTAAAAATATTTGACATTTATGCCGATAGCAATTTTTTAAAGATTGTCTCTGCTATTACCTATATAATGATCCTGCTAGCCACCTAGACGACAATAAAAAATACGTAATCTGCTAGGTTCCTTTCAATGTTATTTGTTTCTAAAATGTTTTCAAGGTCTAACAATCCCTAATTGAACACAAATACATTACACAAAATGGGGATCTACTAGCGTATATTCCTGTGAAAGCTTTGGTGCAAGAAATGCTTCATCTTCTTCTTCCAAGTTTTAGTTCTCTCTAAACCACTATAACTTTAGGAGTATTCAAACTATATTGCTTAGTTTTCTTATATTGAAAGAAGGCTCTTTTATTTTACTGACTTTTTCACTGAACCCTTCATCTCATTGAGCTAAGTTAAAATGTCTTTGGGTTAATACTATTCAAATATGAAAAACTTTTTATTTAAGGAATTTAATCTAAACTGGTCCGATAGAATCTGTATCTCAATCTAAACAGCGCTCACTTAATTAACGATGGCTTTAAAAACTTTAAAGCACTTTTTGTTATCAATTAGCTCTTCTACTACTATTCACTCTTCTAATCTACTACTCTTCAGCGTTGCATTGGTAGATGAAATTATGAGAACTTCGTATTCTCGCAAATAATCCAACAGTAAGAAAACGAGAATTGAACAGAATTTTGTTTATGGTAGGAAATTATTCAACTTCTGTCGATTTCGTTTGGCTTGCTTACTTTAATATGGCTTCTAACATTCGCGTTTCGCGTGCAACGTTGTCGTTCGGGTCGAACAGAATATCGGTGATCTTCTACATCTATTATTTATTGATTATAACTTTAAATTTTAACGACAGGAGAGAGTTTTATACATACTACGGTATCAGCGTTATCATTATGTCGGTTTTTATGAATTACAATGTTAAATACCGGTTTTAGAAATACATCAATGTCAGCGCCACCTATCGAAAAACTTTCTTAGTCCTGTAAAATTATATATTTTACTAAATTCGATTGCATTAAGATTAATTATTTTTGTTATTAATATTAATTATTTATGCAAGTAATATATTATAATTATAGCAATTAATTCAACCACAAAGCAAATATTTCGAAGTCACATCAAAAAAGTTGTACGGTTATCAAATCCTCCAGAGCTTATAGCCGCCCTAATAAATGCGAATACATTTTCTTTGCTCTGCTACCGGACTTGATCTATTAGCCATAAGCTTTATAAAAGTAATTCATGTCCACACAATAAATAATTCATGATTACTTACCGGCTCCTAAAGGCAAGTGCACATTTTCGCCATGTAAACATAAAAACACATTGTTATACCTACATAACTGTGTACAAATCCTCATAAATAAATATGTACATAAGTATATCCCCAAGCACATATGGCCTTTGATATGAGCGCGATGGCTTTTGTTTAAATTAATGCGACTGACATTTCGACTTTACCAAACCAATGCACCGGAAATGGTTGACTTCGGCGCGCTCGCACATTTACCGTTATGTAAGTTAAGTGAGTAAGTGTTTTTTCTACTTTCTCCGGAGGTAGGATATGAGTGTTGCCATAATTTCGTTAAATGAGAATAAAATATAAGTGCGATGAGCAGCAGGCGGAGCATATTAGGCGGAAATACGAGTATGTGGTGTGACCGAAGTTCTAATGTGGGGTTAAAGCTATGTCACTGGCACATAAATTCTGGGCAGATAATCGAAGCTATCAACAAATTAGAAAGGTATCCGCTTAAATGCATTTCGGTAGAGATTGAGCAGAAATTTGGCGGGGAGTAAAAAGTAAGTAAGTATGCCACCCTGGCTGCAGTGATTTGTGTGGGCGTTGAGCGGAAATGTTGAAGGGATTTATGCGGCTTTTATTTTAGTTTTATTGTTACTTCCAATAGTAATTGGCAAACAGCCAAAAAAGTAACATAAATATTAATGTGCGAGGCACCGAAACTATTTGACTTAAATGGATTTTGATGAGCCACCGTAAAGCTTTCGTTTAAGTGGTTGACTTTTGCACATTTTGTTGTGTGCTTCATATAATTTCAATTCCATTTATTATCAGCCTAATATATGCAATATATTAGGGGACTAAACTTAGTGTATATCTATCGACTAAATGACATCCGTAATATTGTACCGCTAAATCATATTTTCAATTTATTTCAAAAGGGTAGAGACTTTTCATTTTTGAGTTTCGTGTTTAAAGGTTTTAGGCTCTGCTCCATGGGTACTATTATTACTTTTATTTTAATTACTTTCTTGACAGACGGAACCTTTATTCGAGATGTTCATATTTTTCGTTCTTACTTTTCGTTCTCGAACTTTGTACCTGCCCTGTCTTTTTGCGGGAGTTCTTCTTCAATACTTTAACATGAAGAAAACCGCCGAAAAAAACCGAAAATCATCGTATTTCGATGGATGTTTATGGTGAACACGCTCTAGCTGAGCTAACGTGCCAAAAGTGTTTCGTGGTTTGCGCGATTTAAAAGTGGTGATTTTGGCTTGGAAGACGAAGAACGTTCTGGGCGGACAAAAAAGTTTGAAGACGGAAAACTGGAAGGGTTGCTCGATGAAGAATGAATGGTGTTGCCAAACACAAGAAGAGCTCGCAGAATCTTTGGATGTCACTCAAGTATCCATTTCAAAATGTTTAAAAGATTCATTCAGAAGACAGCAAATTGGGCGTCATATGCACTGAAGCCAAGAGATATTGAGAGTCAATTTTGCATGTAAGAAATGCTGCTTGAACGCCACAAAGAGAAGTCGTTAGTCGTTTTTACATCTTATTGTGACCGCGGATGAAAAATTGTGACATAATCCATTACGACAAACCTAAATGCAAAAATCATATGTGAAGCTTGGCCAAGCAGCCAAATCAACGGCAAGGCCGAATACCCATGAAGCCAAGAATGCTATGTATTTGTTGGGATCAGGAATGCGTACTGTACTATGAGCTTCTAAATTCGGGTGAAACCATTGATGGGGAACGCTACTGACAACAACTCATTAAACTGAAGCGAGCGATTGCCGAAGACGCCCAACATTTGCGACTGCACACGAGGCAATTATGTTCCATCATGACAACGCTCGATCCCATGTTGCAAGACGGGTTAAAATTAAAAAATATTTGGAAAACAGAGGCTGGGAAGCTTTACCTCAACCGCCTTATAGCCCTGACCATGCCCTTTCTGACTTACATTTGTTTCGGTCGATGCAGAACGCCCTCTTTGGAATCGATTCACATCAGAACAGGGTATCGATGGGGGTAATTGGCTTGATTCATTATTGGCCGCCAAGCCAGCACAGTTCTTTTGGAATGGAATCAATAAATTGCCAGAAATAAAGGAATATGTCATAGTTTCAGATGGGAAATACTTTAAATAATCTATTGTACATTTTTTTCTTAAATAAATGTTCAAAATTTTAAAGTATAGTTATAGAATATAGTATAGAAGTAAGTACAGTTATATATGTTTGTTAATTATTTTACTTAGAACTGAACTTTGATATCGTATGCTTTCCTTATATATTTTCGCAAACTAGATGTTTTTAGTTGAACTTTTTTAGGAGAAAGACCATTCGAATAAAATTTGACTTCTCGAAGTGTGCTATCGAAACTTATTCCACTCTAAACCTGCTACTTTTTGCCGCTGCTGAAAAATTTCAGGACATTCCCCTTCTTAGGCAAGACCAGTTGGTATTCTACTGGACCTTGGATCTTTGTCCAAATGAGTGACATCTAAACTAAACCAAAGTTTAGTTCCCGTAGTGGATTGTTCTTCTCCAATATTGGTTTAAAAAAAATACATTACGAATTTCACGACTTGATTTATTCTTGAAATTAGTTTTGAATTCAAGCGAATTGTTGAGTAATGTGGAGCAATGCTAGAAAAGCAGACTTCGACTCAGCCATTTATATTACGGACCTACGGAGCCTACTGCTATCTACGAATACTTATTTGGTTACGTCGAAACTCTACTTGTAAGACAAGTTTACGGTATCATAAGGAGACCGTAGAGAAAAAAATTTAACAAAAATTTATCTACAATTTAGGAAAACAAGCTTTTATTGAAATAATGATATTTGCCAACAGAATTAAAAAGGGTCTTTAAGCAAGCTCAGATTCAAAAATTTAGACGTATTTTCTGGAATCACCAAAAAGCTGCTAATAAAAGGAAAATATATTTTTACTTACTAAAATTTCCAAGCTTAAAAGAATGCCTAGCCCATTCGCTTTTTACCATTCGTTATTACCGTTCGATTGTGCTGAATGTAAAAGCTCCAGTTATTCAACTATACCGAAGTTTCGAGCAACGGGCGGACAAGAAGAAGTTTTAAAGCTTGTAATGAAAATCTCGCAGCTGATCTCAAAGGGCCTAAAGTCTGCTGGAAAGTCAATTTGAAGAAAAGCTATACAACGTACATATAAAAGTTTTCTAGAAATTTAATCCGAAATAGGATTTCTTGCAGAAAGCTAATCTAAAAGAGTCTGGAATCGTGCATCTTTTCAGTAAATCTACTTAGAATGCATCTGATATTTTAAGTATATAGCTGAAGCTTTAAAAGCACTTGCTTCAATACGGCCAACGCAGTATACGTTTTTCTTGCTACTGAAATGCATATTATTTTTCGAATTTTCGGCATTGTCGCTTTACTAACAAAGCTATAAATTAATTTGTCTGCAGCAGACAGGAAAAAAAGTAGCAGAGGAAAACTACAACATAAAGCAGCAAGTAACATAAATACATTAGAAACGCATCGATGCGTGTGGTATTTATGCACAGTTAAGAAAACAAGCTACAAAAAAAGCTCGGAAAAATTTAAAATATTGAAAAACTGTCAAAAGTTTTTCAAAAGCAGAATCTGTAACGTCTACAAATAATAGGCTGTCTTTAGTGTTTTCCCTTTGAAGCGCCTAAAAGTGTGCTTTTAACTGAAGTAACCGAAATATTTATAATTTATTTAAGTGGAAGGCATCTAAAAAGAAGGTAGGTCGCCGTCACCTTAATATGACAGACTGCTCTTTAGTGCAATTTTCAATGTAAAGCGCCTAAAAGTATGATTTGTATTTAAATAAATTGATTATTTAAGTAATGTTATTTATATAAAATTTATTCACTAAAATAAGTAGGAAGTAAAAACCAACTGAAAACAATGGAAGTGGCAGTTACTTAAATGATAAATAACTGTAGAAGACAAATAGACTGGTCTTTCGAAGTATTTTCTTCGTGTAGCGCCTAAAGTGCGCTTTAAGTTTAAATAACTGAATTTGGGTACTATCTATGCAATATTCCAAGGACACTAAACTAATCGTTACAATATATTAAGGTGAAGCGAAATTTAATGCTACATTTTAGTTACAATTGTTTGGACCTAATCCACTACAAAGCCGTCCATATTACAAAATCGCCTAATTGCGAAGGAATATTTCATTTCAAATGAAAATTAATGGTTATAGCGTAATTCAACTTAAATGAGCTTAATTTAAATTAAGCAAAATGTGCGTAAAGCGAAATGATTGCATTAAATGCGGCCCGAAACAGTTAGGACTACACAAAACTGCAAGGAAGGGATAGCGCCTAAAACCGGAACGAAACTAAAATTAAACTCAATTGAAACTGAATTTACAATTTCCGCGCAATGACAATGAGAAATTGACAAATGGACAAAATGACAATGACTTGAGCAAAAGCAAAACCAAAGCAAAGAAGAAAAAAACACCCTCACGAATTGCTTTAAATTGCGCTAAATAATTAAAAGGGGGGTTGTAGAAAGCTTTGCTGGCAACGAAAATCGCGACATTAAAGCCCCGCGTGAAAGTCGCAAAGGCGGGGTAAATTACTGTGGGAGTTGGTGAATTGTTTGGTGAATTTTTTAGCGGCGAAACGATGCTTGAAGCATATAATTATTTAGAATTTAGTTTCGAAAAAGACAACTATTGAAGCTTGGCAGTTGACATTATGCCGTTATATATTGGCTGGTGCACGAAAGCGGCGAAAGAAAGCGCCTAAACACTATGCTAAACGACTAATAGCTGGATCGCCTTTCCTTTCCAGCTGGCTCTACTGTTTTAACTTTATAACATTTTAGCTGCCCTGACTCACTCGTCTAACATGCTGCCTACCAGCTAATTAGTAATTCCATTCACCCTTTCTACATTTGAGTAAAATAGACCAAAGTTTACTTTCAGAAAATTGGCACTAGCCCGGCGCGACGGTGCAGTAAATGCAGTGAGTACTCAACTGCGCGGCAACATTTCGTCAACGTTTCTCTCAGAGGAGCTCGCCCCAATCACTCAGCCGCTCACGCACCGAATAATTATCCAACAATTCGCATTATTTCATTAGCTCACAATTGAAAATGTTATTTGGTTAGCTTAATTTCGGCTGCGCTTGTTGGTTTTGTGGATGTGTGTTTCCAACTTTATGTTTTTGGCATTTACTCGTCATTGTCAGACGCCCTTTTCTCTCGCCATTGCACATTTATTACGAATTCAATTGACAATTTCGCCATTGTAACAGCCGTTTGTACTCCCATTGTTATTGTTGCTATTGTTGTTGTTGCCGTTGTATTTTATTGTGTATATTGTTATTTTTGTATTTATTGCCTGCAGACGTCGGCAATTTTTGGCTTCGCAATACCAAATTTGTTACGCCTCAAAGCAACTTCTTCCTGCTTTGCATAATTCATTTGTGTAGCCTACTTATAGGCGCCACGCACTAACAACCACAATGCCTTGCTGGTAGGCGTTCGGCCGCTTTATTGTTGCTTTATTGGATGCTTGTGTTGGTTGGCGTTGTACAGAAAAACATGCATAATGGGCAACTTGTGGGGCTTGAGAAGAGGCATTATAAAGTGAAATTGTCTCTTTGAATGCACACAGTGCCTTCCAAATGTCGCAATAAAAATCATTGAAACGAAAGCAGAAATCAAATGAATAAAAGTTTGTATAAAACGGAAATGATAATGCTAAATTTTCACTTATGTATAATGTATTTGTATTTACAGTTTTTACAGTTTGTCAATTAATTCTTCGCAAATATTCAAAAAAAATTTTGACCAAAGTTGTAAAATTGTGAATTCAGCATTGCGGTTTTTAGTAGACGAGCTAACTCTTTGAAAAAATTTAATGAATGGGCTCTAATTAAGACCCAATTTCGTATACTATTTTTCCTATTTCGGTAAGATATTGCACCTTAGTTAGCTTTACTGAGCAGAATGAATCTAAGTATAATCCATACAGCAACTATTGTTGCACAAAATTTATGTGCATAGTTCCGGACTGGTGACGAGTTCAGATATAAATTTGGAATGTGGCGATTTTCAATGTTCAATGTTACCATTTTCGGTAGGATATATATTATTTATCATTATATCTCTACTGGAAGCTTTGTCAATGTTTGTGGAAAGTACTTGTGGACCCTAGCACTTACAGATCTCTCAGTTATAGATATATAGAACGCATCATCTTATCATGAAAGCACTTCAGAGCAAGAAAGCTTTGAAAAGTTCCCGTTTGCTGAGTAGTAATCTATTTTGGTAGTTCTATCAGTCGCCAGGTTTCTTGTTGGAAGAATAATGACGGACATTTACGTCAGAAGTTTACCCAAAGTACTTGGATCAGTACTACGCGACTTTAATTTTAGAAAAAACTTAATTTAAAGACTGAATCTCTTCCTACTCTCATGAGTTTTCCTCACCAATTAAATGCTGTTAGATGTTGACTACAAAGCTTGGCCACCATTAAGCAAACTTTGAATTATCATAATGATGGTGTTCTTACTATTGAGTAATATTTGCCATACTATATCAACCGAGAAACATCTATTATTGTATTTTATTGCAACGTTCATGCAAAAACTTATACCGAACATGAAAAAACTTTTATTGACCTTCGAATCTGTAACGAACTTTTCTAAGAAATTCTGATGAAAGAGATAGCAATTTATAGTTCATTGGTCTTTTAAAGGATTTATGGTTGTTGTTGTACTTAGGTATATCTGCGAAAATGGTATTTGCAAAAAGAAGAAGAAGGAAAGAAAAGGAAAACAGAAAAGAAGCGATGGAAAAAGAAGACGAAGAAAAAGAGAAAGAAAAAGAAGAATAAGTGGGAAAAAAGAGAAAAAATTAATAAGAATAATAGCCAAGAGAAAGAAGATGAAAAAGAAAAATAAGATGAAGACGAAAGAGAGCGAAAGAGGAATATACGCTTCGAACAATTTTTGTACTGCAATGATGAGCCGAGAGAGCTGAGTTAATATAGCATTGTTGGCTCTTGAAATTTCGTTATTGTGTAAACCCTTTATTTTAATGGATTGTGATAAACACAAAATATAAGAGACCAAAATTTTCTGTTTTTCTTTGATCAAAAAACTAAGAAATAAAATTTCTTCAGTTACAAATGGCTTACCGAAGTCAAAGAAGTATAAATTAATCATAAAACATACCGAATGTTTTTGTTCAACTCTCAATTGTCTCCACACTCACAAATAGTTTCTGGTAATCGTTACTAATTTATAAGTACTTAAGCATATTTAACGCTTTTTGGACGCTTTTCGCTCACTGAATCCCACTAATTCTTATAAACTCATCAAAATGCAAATTACAAATGTGTCACGTTGTTAAATATGCCCTTCCAACGCGCTGCGCACTGCGAACAACAAATCGAAAAGAACTCTTGACAAATAGTCGGACACGCAGTGAGCACTCGTGCCGGCAGCTGGAAGTACAGTGGGAGTGGACAAGTTGACGGCAAAGGATTTGGTTGGATCATATGTCAGTGCAGTGTGGAATATAAATGTAATTTGCGCAGAAATATTTAATTTGCAAACAAAGCAAACAAATAAATTGTAGGAATAAGTAGAACACATAGACAAATATTTGCATAGCAAAGAGTTGCAGCTTCGCAATCCTACTTTATTGCATGGTTACATTGTATACTGGTACAGGGTGGGTGAAAAAGCTTTATATTTTCAAAATTTTAACAAATCTAGTTGAATAAAGTGATGATGGGTTATCGTTTATACCCTTTATAACTCAGGCTCGATTGGACCGATTTTGCTGATCTCTGGATTGTTGAATTCGGCGCCGCCGCGCATAGCAGAATAATTGTTAAAAAATTGGAAAGTTGCACTTAAAACAAAAAAACAAAAAAAATTTAATAATACATAGAAAGTCTTCAATCAAAGTGTAAGTTAAATATAAGAAATAGTTCTAAAAATTTCTCAGATCGATTTGTTTCGATCGGTTCTTTGTTAGACGATACGAAGTTCTCCGGGTTAGCTTGTACTAGATACATTTGAGAGGCAAAGATTATTATATTTTTTTTTTAAAGCACACATCTTGGTTAAATTTTTTCTTTGAGTACTCTTTCTAAGAATATTTTAATAAAGTTTCTCAAGAAATAATGGAGTGAAGACTTTACTTTACAGATATCCATAAAAACAAAATATATTATTAATAACTTTGGCCTACGAAGAGACCAATTGTCTTTGTATACTGTTGCGGATTGCTGAAGTCAATTTTCGATTGAAAACCTCTGAATATGGATGAATATGGTCTTAAAAAAAATTGTCTGACAAAGCAATATATACATTAGAATTCACTGAAAAAGCTTGCGATGTCTAGATTTCGAGAAAGTATGGAATAATAATTATAACGGCGAACAAAGGCTTTCATATAGTAAACTTGTCTTAACTTAAATCCAAGGGATTTTATGTTTTAATTGAATAAAAATTTCATTTCCATTCTCATCCTGTGCAGGTTACGAAGCCAATTTGGGCCAAAGTCTGCCATGTTCGAGAAAAAAGTGTTAGTAAAGTTGGCAAACCTCTGTAGAATTTCTCTAAGTTATAAACTGCTCTCAGTGGAAAAGACCTGCAGACTTCGAATTTGTAAGAAAGTTTTACAGAAGCAAATGTAAGTTTTTGTGAAGAAAGCTTTTGGTAGCTTTTTTTTAATACGCCAGAGCCCTTTCGAGTAGAGAATTCAGTGTGTTTACGAACAAAAACTTATGTATACACTATCTTTACGGGATCACTACATGTTCCGGTGCGGGCTTTAAAATGCTTAACTTAATGTTGCTACAGTCTAGTAGTCTAGAATTAGCAGAAGTTTTTTATGCAGACATCATTCAATGAAATTTTGTTTATTGTTTATATTATATTTTGCAACGGTTGCAGACTTTTCTTCCAAGCATCATTGCTTCCTAGCAACTACTCGAACATCCAGATCGCACTGGATTTCTCATGGAATTTTTTTCGACGAAATAAAATCTTTTGGAAATCAGTGTGGACTTGAACTCAACCTGCAACACAACTTCGTTTTCCGACACATAGCCCTACAGGGAGCATCCTAGCGGCGCCTCGACGAAGGACCATCCAGAGTGTTGAGATCGAAATCACACGAAATCCCGTTTAGTGCAAGTCGATCACATTTATTTTGCTAAAGTGTTGAGAAGATTTGCGTACCACCGAATATATCCCAGAAAACAACCATGCCCACTCACCAGTTGACATCAAAGCGAGATTGCTTGAATATACTTTTTGCTGCTTGGGTCCGGCAACATTTTTTCGCAAACATGTTTCTAATATGAACCTCCATTGGCAGTTCCTATATTTGGTAACCTTCAAGAAATTGGAAATATACTTTTGGTACACCCTGTATATACCAAGCTGTATGCTAAAGCAAACATGTACTCGATATAAACAGAATAGAAGAGCAACTGTGAAATTGCAGTGGCGAAGATATAAACAACACACACATACAGACAGATATATATGCTTTGTATATACATTTTGTATACATATATAGAATAGTTCTTCTCAAGTAACTGCAGGAAGAATAACTATGTTGACACATACACATATGTACATCATATAGTAGCTAATGGTAAGCCAAAACCGAAGTAGGGGGGCAAAGTAAATGACGAAGAAATGAATTTAATATACTGAATGGATAACGAAACAGTTCGAATTTTCAATGGACTGAGCTTGGAGCTGGGGGCTGGCAGGCTGGCAGGCTGGCAGGAGTTGGAGCAACGTCTTTTTGCAATGAAAGTAGAGCAAGGAAAGTAACGAATATGGATTACCAGCAAGCAATGAGGATGCTATGAAGATATGTGCGCGTAAGCAGAAGTTAGTAGTTCTCATAATACAAACACATGCACACACACACTAACAAACATATAGATACATATATGCACACATAAACACATACATGTTTTCTATGTGGTGTAGCTGGGCGCTGAGCAAGCTGCGAAAATCTTATAAATATGCCATTTGAAAAATAATGCAGCAATAACAACTGACAACTGACAACTAAAACAACAACAAGAAATAAGCAGGAGTAATGGCGAGTGAAAGGAGTAAAAGAAGCAGAGAGTGGCAGAAAACACCAAGCAACTCGTTTCTTATTCAATGACATACACACACACACGCATGCTCTCAAATAAGAACAGCAAGAAAGTTCTTGAATAAAATGTGAACAGCAGTGAAGATAAATAGATAGCAGACAAATAAACAAGCAAGTCAAATGAAGCAAAAAACAGAAAAAAAAAACAAGAAGCGAAAGAAAAAGCAGCAAAATCAACTAACCAACAAAGCAAGCGAAATGAACAGGGGAATCAACGGACGAAAGAGCTGAGTGAGTCGATGGATTGGAAGATGAATAGACGGACAGACAATCAGATAGCAAGACAGCCGCGCACAAGCCTAGCATACAAGTGCAGAAACATAAATGCGCACACACACATATATATATTATGGAAGACACTTATAAACCCACAAAAGCCACCCCCGCCCCCCTTGACGGGCAGACCAACGCGCAGACTTTATTGAATACACTGACTACTTTGAAGTCGAAGGGAGGCACAAATTCAACCAGTGCAACGTCGGGTCGACTGTAGCAATATACAGTAATAGCCACTGACCAACAACAATAACAACAAAAATGAAAGGAATGCGATAAAAGAATGTATAGGGCGAAATAATCTAAGAAAGATAAAGTATAAGTAAATGAATTGCAGCTTTGACAACGAAACATCGACGCTGTAATTTACTCATGCTAACATAACCACACACAACACACACACACACACGCATATACATACATTCACATATACCTAGAACTATTTGCACTTCTTGCGCATTCATCGACTGATCGACAGTCTAATGCCAATTGGAAAATTACTTTGAATTCTGTAAGAAGTATTCATATGTATTGGCACGTGTGTATGTAGCGTGATGGGATAAATAAATTAATGTCCACAAATGGTGCGAAAAGGTTGCACTTAAAGCTTTAAGCACTAACTGTGCTGTGGTGGAAATTAATGTGGACAATAATAAAGGAAGTAAGCACGTGTTAATACATTTTGAATGACACAAAAGAATCTTTTATTTTTAGGAGAAAAAATTAAATCGTGGTTGTTTGAAAGCTCATTTTCGATTTCAAAGTTTAGGTAATTTCAGTTCCAGTTCAAGTTCAAAGTTCATTCAGTACCAGTTTCCGATCAGTCGCATAGTTTTCGGTCAACAGCGATGCCATACATCCGAGTGGTTAACCGGATATTCGGTCAAGCGGATAACGTTCTTTTCACATGCATAATAAATGTGAATATCTGGATAATTGCGGAAACGATATTAAACAGATATTTACACTGTCCAGATTTTACTTATTCCTATGGATAATCTTTATTTATAACCGAATATGCGGATATGCGGATAACTTACTCCCTACCTTCTGATTATATTTGGATATAGCACAAACGAGAACTAACCACTTTTTCATACTATTCAGACTTTATACGTGTCGATGGATAATCCATACTTGTAACAGGATATTCGAATATGAGGATTGCCTTCCCTATCTTCTTGGTAACTTCGAATACCTAGATAAGTACACAAACTAATATTAATACTCTATACGCACTTTATCCATGCTGATACATATATATCCTGATACATCTTATAGCCTTCCCCATTTTCTTAGTAAGTTCGAATACCTAGATAACATTAACCAGTTATCATCTTTAGCAATTGTCATATCTTATAGAATTCGCTTTAGGCCCTTTAATAATTGTAAACCATTATAAATAATTTTCAGAAGAAAATAAGCTTTGTAATGATTAATTTTAGCAAGAATATTTCTTTTCAACCATGAAATACAAATTTCTTATCACTTTAGGAGCTTTTCGAAATTTCAAGTATTTTCAAAGAGGATTTTTTGCACAGAAATTATTCGAATAACCTGCTACATCTCTTCACATTAAAGCATTAACATTAGATTATAGATGCTTTTATATATTGGGTTGTTCGGAAAGTCATTTCGTTTTTTCCCGCCAGAGGACTTAATTACGTTTTTTCGAAACTAACTTCACACTTAAGCCCCATAACCATTATATGTCATGAGATCTGATATTGCAAGGCTTGTGTGTGAAAAAGTTCTATTAATTCTACCCAGTAGTTTTTGGTTGGTGCCTTTTTAAATATGGAGAGCAATAAGCAGCATTTTCGTCATATTTTACTTTTTAACTTCAGAAAAGGTAAAAATGCTGTCCAAGCGAGAAAAAAATTGACGGATGTGTATGGAGAAGGCGTGTTAACAGTACGCCAGTGCCAGAACTGGTTTGCAAAATTTCGATCCGGCAATTTTGATGTCGAAGATGCACCACGGTCTGGAAGGCCGGTCGAAGCTGACAAAGATGCGATAAAGGCATTAGTTGATGCAAATCGGCGAATCACCACACGAGAGATCGGTGAGAGGTTAAATTTGTCGAATTCAACTGTTTATGGCCATTTGAAAGGCATGGACTTAACCTCGAAGCTCGATGTGTGGGTGCCCCATGTCCTTACCGAGCGAAATTTGTGTCGTCGTGTTGACGCGTGTGATTCGCTCTTCAAACGTCTAGAAAATGATCCATTTTTGAAGCGGATTATTACTGGGGACGAAAAATGGGTTGTATACAACAATGTTAAACGCAAGAGGTCATGGAGCAGAAAAGATGAACCGGCTCAAAGCGTGTCAAAAGCCAACATTCACCAAAAAAAGGTGATGCTCTCCGTTTGGTGGGATGTCAAAGGAATCGTTTTTTTTGAGCTTTTGCCGGACAATACAACGATTAATTCAGAAGTCTATTGTCATCAGCTGGACAAATTGAATGATTCACTTAAAGAGAAGAGGCCCGAATTAATCAACAGGAAGGGTGTAGTGTTCCACCAGGATAATGCGAGACCTCACACAAGTTTGGTCACTCGCCAAAAACTTTTACAGCTTGAATGGGACGTACTGCAACATCCACCATATTCTCCAGATCTGGCGCCTTCCGACTACTATTTGTTCCGGTCCCTGCAAAATTTTTTGGATGGCAAAACCTTTACCTCAAATGAAGATGTCAAAAACCACCTGGACGAGTTTTTTGCCAGCAAGGACCAAAACTTTTATGAGAGGGGAATTATGTTACTGCCAGAAAGATGGCAAAAGGTGTTGGACCAGAATGGCCAATATATAATTTAATAAAATATTTATTCATTATACGAAAACTGTCTTTCATGTTCCCCAAAAAAAACGAAATGACTTTCCGAACAACCCAATGGATAGATATATAGATACTTGCCTCTGTTTTCGCCCAGGTTACACAAATTCCGTTATCTATTAATTTCCGTTTTTTGAAAAGCTATTTGAATGGAAGCAAATGGAGATAAATAAACACTCTTTATCACTTCTAGCTATATTTCAAGGGAAAGAATAAAGTATTGGCCGTAACGAATAGCAAAATTTTAAGTTGAGAAAACAACTTTGGAAAGAACTCTCAACAGCAATTTCAATTTTGCTAAACTAATACTCCAAATTATAAAACAAACTTTTTTTTTTAAAGCAGCCGATTTTTAAATAGCCATATGAAACTTTGAGAGTATTTCTGAATTGAGAAAGCTTAGAGCTTTCGAACGAACTAAAGTGTTTACGATGTAGGGAAAACTGGATTTACGGTTGCTGAATCAAAACCAGTTTCATCCCATACAAAATATTGGAAACACGAAATGAATTTGATTGATTGACATTCAATGATTTCTCATTTACTTGCTTTAAGTAATCCATACTATTCAAAAGTACACTTAATTTGTTATAATTTGATGATGAGTTAAGTATAAAAGACTTTTTATTATAAATATTTGTTTTACAGACTGTTTTTAATGAATTTAATTAGTTATCTTGTTAGAAAGTTCGGCCTGAACGCCACTTATCGGTTTACCGAAGTCTGTCTCTATCTATCCCTCTCTCTGTCCCTCTCTCACTCTCTCTACTTTGGTCACTTTATATTATTTATATTATTATTATTATGTTATTTTATTAGTATTTATATTATTTTTATTTCATTAACAAATCCATACAAAATAACCTCCCTAATGCACACTTCAACTCCTTTGTTTACAACTACACCCCAGCGTCTCTTCCCACCTTCTATTTGCGCTCGTTACTTACACACCCATTCAACTGAAAATCTCTTTGCTTTAGCGATTTCTTCTCGAATTCACAGTCAAGCCAAATGAATGGCTTTCCATTGGCTTAAATAGAAGCAGCTATCTTGCTAAGAATGCGAATAAATGAAATGAAGATGCTCCTTCGGGGCTTCGCATAGCGGTTATTTATTCAATTTCGAATACCTTCTAGTGCAAATATTTACCCATACTGCTGCAGCAGGTGCCAGCACGAAACATAAGTGGGTGAGAGAGTCTGTATACATATGTAGATATGTATGAGTTTAACAGCGCATAGCTTCCTAAGTGCGTCACGTTACACTCCATTTGTGTATTGTATTTATTTGCCTTTGTATTCGTTGTACTTTCGTCTAACAATGCTTCGGTTTAGGTGCATTATGTGGTTTACATAACTATAAAATAAATAAGTCTAACTAACCGAGTCGGTTATAGATGGTTGGAAAATGTTAAGTATACGCAGTGTTGCACACTTTTCTATTGGCTGCTGTCCATTGTTATATATGCAGAGTCTGTCCAACTGCTTGATTAAAATGTTTTCATGAGTGGGCTTCTTTTATTGTATATATATATATAATATATAATATATATTATATTCTTCTTTATAATATATTTTAAGTTAAATATTCTCTCAATGCATTACACGTATACGTATACGTATACGTTACACGTATGCGAAAGCATATACTAATCGAATTTGTGGTTTGAAAGCTTTAACCGCAAATATCTTATGCACTATAAATAGCAATATCGTAAAATTAACGTTTCCGAAATATTTATGGAACCTTAATTAGAAATTGTTGTATGCAAACGAATTGAAATAATTTGGATTATTTGTGGAATTTAATCAAAAATATATTTGTTTTAAGCAAAAGTAACCGCTACAGAGCTCTAACTTTAATACAAAAGAACCGTCATTCAATTCAAAATGAATTTTAATTAATAAAACAAACTAAAAAGTACATATGTGGTACAAAGTATATTCAATCAGCCTTTTGCTCAAATGAAACCGGGCTCAGTTAAATTGTATAAGTATCCACTTTCCTTAAGCAAGTGAATAATACAAAAAAATTTTAATAGTAAAAATGTAAACTTTTTCGCATTTAGAGAATTCTATTTTATTTCAAATTAAATAATTACAGAAATGTTTCTTTCTACGTTTCTTGTTGCTAATATTTCTTTTCGACATTGCTTGGCTGTGGTTTACAGCAATTAACCTGTATTGAAATTTTTTTTACTTAAAGTCAAACGATTTTTTTAGGGTTTTATAAATCAATTGCTTAATCGAGTATCATGCAAAGTTTCACTGGAATATTCTGCTGTTAGTGCAAGGCCAGATACACACTCACAAATGCGTACACCTGTATATATATATATATTAAGTATATTTTTTGCCATTTATTTATATAATGCTATTGGCCCGAAGTTGTTTTATGCTCAAATAAACTCATTAAGAGCAACCAATAAGCTGAACAAATATGCATATAAGTAAACTCATACAATACATAAAAACAGCTAGCTCTCTAGTTTACTATATATGTATGCATGATGTGCGTGACTGCGGCAGACTTAATTTTCATAAAAGAGGAAAATCCATTACGGGTTAATGCTAACCGTGGTCAGCAGAGTAAAACTTGCCATATTGAAAGTGAAATGCTTTAATTGCAATTTAAATGCGCATTTCCAGACTAGTGCACTTAAAAGTATGCAAAAAAAAAAAGCAAAACGCATGCTGTAAATGGTTTGAAAGTAGAAGCCTGTAAGAAAAGTTTAACACAGCAGAGGAGGTTTTCAGTTGAATCGTGGGATAATTATTAATAGAGCTTAGCAATGTAAATGAGCTTGATTTTCTTTATATAACTTTTATTGCTCTCTAAATAAATGTATCGGTAAAAGGAAATGATAATTTCTAGAAAATTTATGATCATTTTTTATTCAGTTACTACTTTGACAATTAAAATAAAATGATATAATATTTAATTATGTTGTTATTTTAAGTTTACAGTGTAGAAAAGTATGAACCAAAGTTCTTGCAGGGCACGACCGTGCAACCGTATGTACATACATATATTTCTGTGTATTTAAAAACATATGATTGCTTTTAAACTCGACTAACGAGTGCAGCACAAACAGTTTTTATTTCCATTTAAGCATTGTACATACCTACATATGTATTTTATATATATTTCAGAAATTATTTACCTATGAATATCAACCCTTATTATCTCTTTGAATACGAGCAAATATAAACAGCATGAAAATACTATTGGAAAAGCATAAGTACACAGTTCAATTAATTGGCTTTGAGCTTAAGATTTATAGAAAATATTATTTTTTATACTCTCGCAGCATGTTAGTATACTAGTTTTGTTCACCTAATGGTTGTTTGTAACATCTAGAACTAATCGAGTTAGATATAGACGTATATATATCTATAAGTCTTTTATATACACGTGTTCCTTGTCACCGTAAGACGGTTGGTATTCCAGATGGTCGTAATTAGAAATCTGCCACGCCCACAAAACGGCATTAATCGAAAACAGATAAAGTGCCATAACTAAGCAGAAAATTAAGACGAAAACGTGTTATTTGGCAAAGAGGATCCTAGTAGAGTGGGGCACCTGTGAGCAAAAATTTTTGTAAAAGTGGGCTTGGCACCGCCCCCCAATAGCTTTAATATATATGTATCGGAAACCATTAGCCGAAAACCGAAAGCTATATCAATCACCCTTGCTTTGACTAAGATTTTCTAGCATCTCTTCATCCACTGAGAAAATTTGTGAAATTGGATAATAACCACGCCCACCTGCTATACAAAAGTTATGTTGAGAACTACTGAAAGTGCGATAACTCGCTGAAGGAACACGCTAGAAACATTAAATCTTGCGGAAGGTTGTATAGGAATTCGTGTAAAGTTCTGGTGATGGATGTGGCACCGCCCATTTTTAGGATAAATCACATATCTCAAGAACCCCTTAACCGATCTTAACAACATCTGGTGTGTGACATTATATTTGCATTCTTATGTAACGCTGTGAAAATAGACGAAATCGGATAAAAATCACGCCTACTTCTCATAAAACACAATTTTAAGTTTCATCCGAACCTTTCACTTTAAAGTAGGTAAATCGAGCAGCAATTAATATATGGAAATCAAACTTTGTGCAAGTAGTGCCTTTAGGATGTGCGTAAAAACATACGAAATCGGATCATAACTTTTCAAGCCACCAGATACCCACTAGTAGGACCTCAGTGACTATCTAACTTTTTATCGAGAATATCAGGAAATATATAAGATATTGCAAAGCAAATGGGAGATTGTCTTTCCATGATAAAAGCGTGCTCTGGTATCAAAAATGGGGAAAATCGGATAAATACTTTCCTAGCCCCCATATACCTTATATATGGATTTTCAAACTTCCGGCTGATTTTATACCATATATTTGGGTCAATACGTAAGATATCTGAGCAAAATTAAGTGAACGTCTAACGGATGTACCATAGCTTACTGCCGAAATTGTGTGAAATAGGTCAACGAATTATCCCATAATGATTTTCGCTATTCTAGCAAACTACATGCCGAATATGTCGGGCACTGTGTGAGTTACCTTCACAAACTTGGGTGAAGACATGTTCCCTGCTATACTTGAATAATGAAAGGAGTTAATGTGATCAGTTCAGATCTTCCTCTATCCCAAAAATGTCCGATATAAGGATTCCCGACTTTCCATCTGACTTTAATCCGTTTATGTTGGTCAATATGTGTGATATTTTAATGAAATTAAGTGGATATGTTTTCTTAAACACAATGTGATTTCGCGCTAAATATGAATGAAACCGGTCTAAATCATGATCTAAGCCGCTTATTCCTAATACAATGATTTCCTTTTCTCTGGTTTTCTTTTTCCTTATGTATCTAAAATATTTATTGAACCAATTTGGTTGAGTTTATGTCGCATATATCACTTTTGAGTTAAAGTAGAGACACGAAGTAAAATATAACAATGAAAGTAAATGAGTCTATGACCTGTAATATAAGTTAATAAGAGATCAAATATGACTGCAATCCACTGACAACTTCCGCAATATTTTTTAATATAAAGTTATGCCAGTATCTGAAAACATTTCCCCACCTATGATCTTTGCACATTGCGAGAGTATAAACTGTTCGGTTACACCCGAACTTAGCCCTTCTTTACATATTTGTTATTGATCTTAATTTAGTTATTTAATAATGAATATTGTTATTTGATATTGTCACTTGTTCATTTCTTATAAAATGGTATAGAACTTTATTTTATCCGTTCTTTTCGAGCTAAACTCCTTCAACCCATGACTTCATACTGTATATCAAAATCTTAATTAATAATTACTTTCCGGACTTTGAAAAGTTTATCATTATATTAGATATGTATCACATATATTAGACTACTCAACCGATTTTTATAACCGCTTCAACAAAACCGAGAGCATATTCCTCGGAAGTATGGATGCTTTTGAAATAAGTGCCACCTGGCTCAATAACGAGTTTAGCTCAATATTTCAGTAATACGCGATCCACTAAAAGACATATATTTTTGAAATAATTGCCACCGATCCGAAAATAGGATTTAGTTCAGTATGAAAATAATTGATATTCAAGTGGCAAATTAACCACCAAAATATAATTTTCCATATCAAATTGTACAATATGGGTACTAGACAGAAGCTATAGTAGAATATTAGATAAAAAACAATTGCTGATGTTGCCACTTTTTAGAAAGGGAAAATTAGTTACAATATGGTTATCAATATTAATAATGAAGGTTAATTAAAGGAAGATAATTAAGGGAGCTTTTCTAAAGAACGGCCATCTGTCTGAAAAATAAAATATAATTCAACTGGAAAATTTAAGGTACATATATATATATATGGT
The DNA here is from genome assembly GCA_021498325.1 of Bactrocera minax. Classification (NCBI taxonomy): domain Eukaryota; kingdom Metazoa; phylum Arthropoda; class Insecta; order Diptera; family Tephritidae; genus Bactrocera; species Bactrocera minax. The sequence continues at coordinate 5,482,881 of JAKEEE010000008.1, read as the reverse complement.
ATGTATATGGTATACAGGTGTATATTTATGTATATATATACGTATATATAGAGTTCATCATCGAAATTTTTATCCAGAGCTACCACCTTTTTGAAAATTAAAACTTAGCCACCAAATGCACATTCCATATCAACTATTACAAATTTCTAACAGAGTTGCCAACACGAGTATCAAATGGAAGATGTTTTCGAAATATATCTATCGAAAAGTATTTTGCCAGAGTAAATATATATTATTATTATTATTATACTAAATATATATTCAACATTAAACTATATATACATATAAATGTGTATATACATTAAACTATATATATACCAAATATATTATTTTTAATAAAAATGCGAACCATGTGGATATTTTAATTTTCTGCAATATGTAAATAATGTACATAGATAAATTGGAAAGTATTTGAGAAATACTTATATTAGAAAATATAGAATACTAGGATATAGAATATAATATAGAATATAGAAGTGCTGATATTAATACTTATTTAAGAAAAAATTTATCGAAAAGTAACTAGAGTTACTACCTTCCCAAAAATTTAGAATTAATCATTTTACATATATATTTCATCAAAATCTACAATACGGGCACCAACCCGAAGGTATTTGGTTGAAAATGATTTGAAACTGTTTTCATCAATTTCAATAAATAAAATGCCATATATAAGGATTGTCAACTGGTTCAGTCAGAATAATTCCTCATCAGAAGCAAACTCACTACGGCATAGCCTTACTCATATTCAATACTATTCCAAAAAAAAGGTAACCTCACTCAGCTGAGACTAATTTATTATCTTAAGTGTAATACGATCAAAGCTTAATTGTAGAATATATTTTTTTCGTTTCATTTGAAATTCTAGGTATTTTTCTAGATTGGCCAGGAAGAAGAAGATATGCGATCTTGTTTTAGGCTGTAGCTACCGCTGAATATTTTTCTGGGTCTAATAAAGCGCTCTATCCGTATTTCCTTTTCGGAATTCGTAGCACTTAGTGAAACCAAGTTCTGCTGCAATTGGTATATTCTCCGTAAGAGGCCTCTCCGTTGTTCCGTCACATACAGCGTATCCCATTACTATGTCACCTTTTCGCATATCATGCAAAATTATGGTTATTAGGTTTGGTATCTAAAATAATAGTATTATTTCATCCTTAGAAACAGTAATAACACCCGTTTTGCATACTTTTATAACTACATATATTAAGCTATTCATTATTATTATGATAATACAAAGACTTCATGTAGTTACATGTTCCAATCGAGAATTTCCCCTTTCTTTTAGATTAACACTGTCCCTATCCACCTTACTCACCCTGTACTCAGTTAATTTACAGTTACTTTACGGCTAATTTTTCACTTTAATACATTGCCAAAGAATTGCATATAGCCAGATTTGAATATTTTCTCACTTTCGGATACCCTTCCCTGGATAACCAAAAAAGCCGATATTATTGAACTCAATAATTAAATCGACAGACATGGAAATTGCATTGAACAGAGACTTCCGCAGCTCATCGTATTGAAAGTATGGCTGAAACGGCATCTTTACCAACGAACAAATATGGACGTCACCGCGTTCAGTACCGACCGCCAAACTGTGACCGCATAGGCTGTGTCTGTCGCAAATATGGATTGAAAGATATGGATTGCTGTAGACAAACTGGCAATGTTATTGAAGAAAAAGGCTTACTTGAACATCGTATTGAAGGTACTGCTTAATGTTGTGCACGAAACTGGTGTCAATAAGTTGCGCTGGATATCCCAAATATCCAGTGAGGCACGATTGGTGGCAATAATGACGGTAGAGTGTGACCGGCTCCATTGAGCCGAATTAATCGGCATCATTTTGTGTTTCAACGTAATTAGTGGCTTCAAGATTCCATCCATCCAGATTCGAATACACCTAAGGTTGTTAAATACTTTGAATATTTGTTATACTTACTGAAATTTATACTTTTCTTCCGTCACTTTATTTCCTCTGTGTCTATTTGTCTGAACTTATCCTAAATGTTCTTAAGATTTCTTTCGAATCCGTCGTAGAAGTCAAGAATATTTAGTTAACAATAATAGTGAAGAATTTCTAAAATAAGACTTTCTCTTGCCAATCGGTCCGGTCTACAGTGCAGAGCTATTTGGAAACACATCTGGTATAGGGCTACGAGCTACGATAGGGCCCAAAGGCTTAAATCGGATAGCACGAGAAGCAGGACCCTTAAAGTTAGAACCTGCTCAACACTTCATGGAGTATCGAGAGAGAATGCGGATTGCACAGCAGATTTTTTAGATGGGCTTCGAAAGTATTTAGTGTCTTCATTCGATACTGGCTTGCTTCGATCAACTGTGCTTTTGAATAATATCGGATAAGGCTATCATCGGCAGATACCGACGTTAAATACATCTTATCTCTTGTTAACACCCAGTACAAGAGTAGTGCTACCAGCGATTTATTCTGTGAGTATTTGGACTACACCAAATTTTCTTTTCGTAGGCAAGGACACTATTAGCGGTCCTAGAATGGCTAAAATAGCTTCTCACTAGTTTCTCTTTCGTGATTATCGGCTAAGCCAATGTATAAGATTCCTCAAAGACCCTAAAAATAAAAACATTTGTCAAACACGCACCAATCATTGCCACACGTGAGGAAGACTTTTGGCGACCACGGTGAAAAGTCCATGCAATTCACTGCACCCTCGTGGGTTTGCCAAATATCCAGATATGTATGCGTCGTATTTGTCGAATACTTGTACACACAACCCTCATCAGTGAGCATATAGTAAATATCCCTCAACTGCGGATGTAATGTGATATTCAGACCCAGCGGACGTCTATTCGCAAAAAGTTCAATTGAATTCAGGTTTTGTTTGATCTGCAAGCCCTCAGGTTGACCATCAACACGATACGGTACCATCTGTTTGAAGCCAAGCAGGTATGGACTACGTATAACGTAATACTTCCACACAGTACCACTCGACGAGAGCGCCAATATCGGATCCGTATCGCACGTGTCCTGCGGCTGTTTGATCCACTTCAAGGCAATCACCGGATCACCATTTAGCGTTGTGCTGCGTTGGGAGACCGCAATTGGTGGATCATTGGGATTGGTTATATTGCGTACCTCGACAGTGCCATCCATCATGCCGATCGCTATTAGAAATGGCAAAAATGGTGAGAATTCCACCGAGGTCACCGGTATATTAAAGCGATAAGAGCGTTCGGGATTCTGTGGATTTTTAATGCTCCAGATGCATACATCACCCTTGGATACAGTAACTAACGCCGAATATGAGAAGAGACCATAAGCCACAGCTAGAATGTCACCATTGCCGTAGCAAAAGCTAATATCCGAGACAGCTCTACGCGTCATACCCGATGCATGTTGGGCCCCGAATCTAGGCACATGCAATATGAACATCACTTCGGGTTGGTAACGGTATTCAGCGACACTAGCCAATTTACCAGGCCTATGAAAATTTCGAAAATTTAGCTGACTCTTCTGATAAACATTACCCGCTAACATTCGTTCCATAATCATGCTGGAGAATTTAAAGCGAGTGTTCTTCGTTAGCTGAGCAAGCTCCCCAGCGTACTGTATATCGTTCGTTTTACTGATTCGCTTGCTTCTTCCATGACCTGCTTCACCCTTTCCCGATTTCAACAACGCGTTATAGGTATCGTACATCTCATAGAAGGACACATAAGTGCCCTTCTCTTCCAGACTGCGATAATAAGTGTTGACATGACGCGTTTTCATTACCGTATCTATAGTTTGGGTCTCAGCATCACTACGCCTTCGTACATTGCCACGCCCAGTGGTTAAATAATCATAAATTATATTATCCTCTTCGACAAGATTGCCCAGTTTCGTGCCTTTCGGTGCGGTCAAGCTTTGAGATTCATATAGTAAAACCACGTGGCTTGGACGTAACACGACCTTTATGAATGGATATTTGTGTTCATTTTTGGGCGTATAAAATGCGGGTACCTCCTGGTCGAAGCTCATGAGGACATTATGTAAGCTGCCAACCTGAATAAACAAGCATTTGTATATATGATAATAAAGTACAGGGTGGCCCATAAATGTTGTGAATTCGAATTTTGGTAGAGAGTTCTTGTTAAACCAGAGTTTGTTTGTCTACACAGAAGCTCTCAACTTTTGCATACAGTTGGGAAATATAGCTATGATGACGCGAATTAAATTACGTATATGGAGAACCCAAAAAGTATAGTTACGTCGCGAGCTTGGAATCGGATATATCGTTTAAATCAAGTGTGTATACTAAAGAGTTATGAAAAATGCTCTGTTGTACCCGGACTGACACTTTAAATGGTTTCCTTTGCCCGTCAAGTTCAAACTATCTTAGTTTTTTCTATTGGCACCGTTAGATTGTTTTGTGGGACACCGTCAATATGTTTGTGTTTTACAAACACACCCGAAATCGTCAGAAAGGTCAAAAAAGCATAAGTAAAACGGTGGTTCAAAAACAGTTATATATCATATGGCTTTTTTGTTGAGTTTGTTCTCTTTAAATTTTTTAAACCAAATTAAACCGCTCTATGGAGCACCCTGTATTAAGAAATCTTGTAACGTTATACGTACATTAAATATTACGTCATCTAAGGAAAGACGAAGACCACCCAATTTAAATTTCTGCACACTGGAATGACTCGCCACACTTTGACGGCTCATCAAGCTCGCGCGTGTTGACGAATCCGTTGCACATAAATCATTCTTTAATGTGTCATTTAATACTTTATATCTGTGCTCTTTAGAAAAGTCCAGATTCAATAGTTTAGGTGTCACGTCAATGAGTTGATCATTGTAAACCTGCAATTGCGGAAGGCCAGTGAAAGAACTTACTTTTTGCATTTACTCTTGTAATATACACGAGACTAACCTTAAGATTCTGCCGTGCGGCAATTATCTCGTCAATTTCGGTATCGTAAAGTTGCCTGTAGGGCACTCGTGCGATTCGTGATAGCTTAGCTGTCTGCAAGTTATTGTTACAGTTTCAAATTGTTTATAATATGTATGGGCGAACCTTTGTGTTTTTAGAATCATCGGCTATAGCTGACATTATTTACTGTTGTATAAAAATTGCAAGTGTTATCAACTAAACCGTCCAGAAAATATATGTACACCTCTATATAAATATATATCTTGTAATATTAAAATGAAATATATATATATTTTAATTCCCCTGAAAAAAATATACACACGAGACGGAGAAACAAAAACTGAATGAAGAAAGTTTTCAATAATTTTTCAAAATCCATTTTTGTTCCAATTTACAAGTGACATGCAACACAACTACAATGTGTGTCTTAGCAAATCGAATAAAAAATAAATTTTGTTGGAATAAATTATGGGAAGTGGAGACTTTTTAAAGCACTACTTCCCTACACAAGTGGCCAATCTGGACAATAAGGTGACTTCGAGTTAGGTTCAGTTTTTATACTCTCGCAACATGTTGCTACAGAGTATATTACTTTTGTTCACACAATGGTTGTTTGTAACACATAGAACTAATCGAGTTAGATATAGACATATCTTATATATATATATAAATGATCAAGATGAAAAGACGAGTTGAAATCCCAGTGACTGTCCTTTCGTCCGTTCGTCCATGCAGTCGATAACCTGAGTAAAAATTAAGATATTTTGATGAAACTTGGCACACGTGTTCCTTGTCACTTTAGAACGGTTGGTATTGCAGGTAGGCGTAATTGGACATCTGCCACGCCCACAAAATGCTATTAATCGAAAACAGATAAAGTGCAATAACTAAGCAGCAAAATAAGACAAAAGGCGTGTAATTTGGTAAAGAGGATCCTAGTAGGGTGGGGCATCAGTGCAAAAAAATTTTTGTAAAAGTGGGTATGGCCTCGCCCCCAATAGGTTTAATATATATGTATCGGAAACCGTTAGCTGAAAACCGAAAGCTATATCAGTCACCCTTGCTTTGACTAAGATTTTCTAGCATCTCTTCATCCACTGAGAAAATTTGTGAAATCGGATAATAACCACGCCCACCTGCTATACAAACGTTATGTTGAGAACTACTGAAAGTGCGATAACTCGCTGAAGGAACACGCTAGAAACATTAAATCTTGCGGAAGGTTGTATAGGAATTCGTGTAAAGTTCTGGTGATGGATGTGGCACCGCCCATTTTTAGGTTAAATCCCATATCTCAAGAACGCCTTAACCGATTTTAACAACATCTGGTGTGTGACATTGTATTTGCATTCTTATGTCACGCTGTGAAAATAGACGAAATCGGATAAAAATCACGCCTACTTCTCATATAACACAATTTTAAGTTTCATCCGATCCTTTCACTTTACAGTAGGTAAATCGATCAGCAATTAATATATGAAAATCGAACTTTGTACAAATAGTGCCTTTAGGATGTGCGTAAAAATATACGAAATCGGATCATAACTTTTCAAGCCACCAGATACCCAACAGTAGGACCTCAGTGACTATCTGACTTTTTATCGAGAATATCAGGAAATCTATAAGATATTGCAAAACAAATGGGAGATTGTCTTTCCATGATAAAAGCGTGCTCTGGTATCAAAAATGGGGAAAATCGGATAAATACTTCTCCTAGCCCCCATATACTTTATATATGGATTTTCAACCTTCCGGTCTATTTTATACCATATATTTGGGTCAGTACGTAAGATATCTGAGCAAAATTAAGTGAACGTCTAACGGATGTACCATAGCTTACTGCCGAAATTGTGTGAAATAGGTCAACGAATTATCCCAGCTCCCATATACTACACATAATGATTTTCGCTATTCTAGCAAACTATATGCCGAATATGTCGGTCATTGAATGAGTTACCTTCACAAACTTGGGTGAAGACATGTTCCCTGCTATACTTGAATAATGAAAGGAGTTAGTGTGATCAGTTCAGATCTTCCTCTATCCCAAAAATGTCCGATATAAGGATTCCCGACTTTCCATCTGACTTTAATCCGTTTATGTTGGTCAATATGTGTGATATTTTAATAAAATTAAGTGGATATGTTTTCTTAAACACAATGTGATTTCGCGCTAAATATGAATGAAACCGGTCTAAATCATGATCTAAGCCGCTTATTCCTAATGCAATGATTTCCTTTTCTCTGGCTTACTTTTTCCTTATGTATCTAAAATATTTATTGAACCAATTTGGTTGAGTTTATGTCGCATATATCACTTTTGAGTTAATTTGGTAGATTTTAATATAAATATCTCTGACACGAAGTAAAATATAACAATGAAAGTAAATGAGTCTATGACCTGTAATATAAGTCACTAAGATACCAAATACAATTGCAATCCATTGACAATTTCTTTGAATAATGAATGTTGGATTCTTCCGCAACATTTTTTAATGTAAAGTTATGCCAGCACCTGAGAACATTTGCACATTTGAACCATGCACATTGCGAGAGTATAAAATGTACGGTTACATTCGAACTTAGTCCTTTCTTACGTGTTTTGTCATTATTTTTTTGAGAAAATGCAGTTATTGCATCGTTATTGAATTATTGGCTCGAGTGGGTGATACGCATGTGTTTATCACTCACAACTAAGGAATAGATATATACATATATAGATAATAGATAGGGAATAGATATGTAGGGCCTCTGCTATCTCTCTGACGACGTTTTTCTTGTGACATTATTGTCATCATTAACAGAGATTTGGCTGCGTTACGCCTAAGAAAAGTATAATACGATCTCCGATGCTTACAGACTGACCTTTTGGTCAAAATTATCTCTAGTTTTAAATTCATTACTAGATGCTGTAGCGGATTGTTTTACTGAAGATTAGAAATATTTCTTCTTGACCTTGTTCACCAACAGGACTGTTAGCAACGCTCCGGTAACTAGACCATTGCTTTCATATTTAGTTCAAACATCATTTCAGAAGGTTTACTGCCTAAGCCTCGAAGTGGGAACACTCCTTCGCCAACTATTTGGGTATGTTCTGAACATCAGTCATTTATATTCGCATAAATTAGTTTTTGTCTTGAAACCATCTTTTAGATTTAAGAAACAATCTGCCTAAATTTCGATTTTCAACGCTTCTCTTTTCCGAAAGTGTATGTCCCTAAAATTCCATACTTCTTGCCCTGTCCCTAATTCGTTTTAGGCGGGTTCTAGTGATCGAAAGATACCAGCCAACGATTTTTATCTATCTAAAATAAATCTGGCAAGTTTTCACTGTCTTCCGGAGTCCTGTTTCTACTTATTGTAGTACCTAAATACCTACAGAATACCTCATTGGATATAAAGTTTTGCTGATATATAGTTAAAACACTCTATTGTTGTTGCAGCCATCAAAAAAATTTCCCAGTTCATGGTCGGATATAATATATAACAGCAACTTGTTTCCGGTTAGGTAGAATCAACTATCGTGCCAATAGAGTTCCAAAACCTTCCCGTTGAGGGTGTAATTTTGGAAAGATGAGTTGCGATAGGAAGGATCCACTAAACTAAATCCAGTTTTCTTCCTTCGGCCAGATATAAATTCAGAACCGCTCTGGTTACATTGGCACGACTCTCGTGTGAACGTACTTCAGAAACTTCCCCGCAAAAAGTTGGTTTTTTACACACGAATCGCTGACTACATTATGGATAGACTCTTTTAATTTCAGGTTTTATTAAAATATCCGTTGATTTATTCCCTCAAACTAATGTTACCTTTTTCCGATTACTAAATCTCGCTTATGATTTTTTTGACAAAGATTTCCGACTTTGACGGAGAACTTTCTTGCTGTTTTGCTTTTTGTTAATAAAAGCATTATGCAAGTTATCATAACTTGAAAATCGTCTCCGAAGATTTGGCACATTTTGGTGAAAAAAATTTCTCACGAAATATTCTCGGAGGCTTCAAATGACCTGGTGGTTGACGACTGCTGTGGCAGTGGGAAGACACTTAGTCTACAATTTTTAAATTTTAATCGGCTGGGGTATTAAACCAAATGAAAAGCATGCAATCAGTTGAGTCGGTGTCATTAAATACCATTTTATATGTTTACCGTTAATTTCTAGAACATTACTTCTTCGCTTTAAAAACTCTTCGCTTGTTATTTACAAAATTTAAGCATGACAAACCGAAAAGTCGTAAAAACCTCTCATGAGAATTTGAAATCAACTATAGCAACTGGCAGTCTGGCAACTACTTGGTGATTGATGAGGCACTAACTAATCAGTAATGGACTAAAATCGAAAATCAGATACAAAAAGACTGAAAAGTGCTACGCTTAAGTACCGTAAGTATTTGCCGAGAATACGGAACTAACGATGGCAGTTGGCATTTATATGAAATTGGCTATATGAAGAAAAACGAAGTACTAATACATACATATGAATACATATGAGCACTTGTAGTACTTTGAAAGATGTTGCAACTTCGAGGCAGTGGCAACTGTGGCAAGTGTTTACGCCAATGACGCTTGCAATTCAAGAAAATGCTTCATAAAAAAAAACATTGCGCACTTTTGTAGCAACTCTGCCACAATTTTAATTTTTCTATTTTCAATTACGCTGATGTGGCACTTTTTGTTGCATTTTTCTCCATTACTGCTTTGATGGCAGCTGCAGTCTTGCAGACTATTATCTGCTTCCTTAACGACCGACTTTGTAGGGGCGTGCGGAGAGAGTTACGGATTGGAGCGGGTAGGCGATATGGGCGGTGAAATGGCGGAAAATTTGTAACAACTTCCTCATTTTTGACACGAACCACTTCAAGTCGCAGACTTTAGCTAGTTTTCTATTACTTACATGTGGTTTTCGCATTTTTCTTATGAATTGGTAATATATATGATATATATATATATATATATGTGTGTGTGTGTAAGTCTATCTGCATCTGCCAAGCTTTGCCAATCACTCATCTGGCTATGGCATGCCGATAGCCACTGATGCCAGGCCGTTCTACATCATTACATTACAAATGTAGTTGTAAGCATATACACATGCATACATGCCCACAAATTCATATATACACATGTAGACTTTGAAATGCTTCGGCAACGCATTCAACATTTCCGCAATAGATAATCATGGCCTGTGGCAAGCAACCAGCAAACGCTCGCTTGTCAAATGGTAGGACAACATTGAGTTGGTTGGGTTAACTGTAACTGGATTGCAGTGCAGCGTGTGTAAAAGTTTACTACAGCTCCAGCTGTCATCATTACAACGCTTCTCAAACAGCTGATTGTTTGAGTGGTTGTTCATTCGATGTCTGCTCTAACTCCTCCTCTTGCTTTAGCTGCTGCTCCCTGCTAGTGTTGCTTGACTTAGTTTAGTTTTGTTTCATTCATTTAATACCCCTTTTTATTACTTTCTTGTACTCATCTTCTCGATTCACATGTCACAAAATTGCTGCACAGACTCGAGTTTCAAGCTGTCCGCCTTCAAAGCAGTCTCTGACCTTAAGTGAGACAGTGCATGTTTGTAAACATTTTACTATTTTATAATTTCTATGAATAGTGGACTAGACGAGCGTTGAGTATGTATCTTGTTCAAATAGGTATACTTAGTAAAATAACCAATAAAACTGTCAACCTATCTGGATTTCTTTTGCAAGTCCCAAATAGTTGCCTTGATACACTTACTGTGGCAGATCGCCTTTAATTATTCATCTACGGCACTAGACGACTGAAATAGAATACATCTATACTTCATTTTTCCAACAGCCGCCCATCTCAGTTATAAATACAAGAATTTTCACCCATTTCAACTACTAAAACACACTGCCTTTATAAGAAAAGGTCTCGTCCACATATCCTTGAATCTTAGGATACTTTCAGTTCTAGACTTTCAAAAATCCATAATTCTTTAGTAGAATCTTATTTTCTTATTTATAATTTTTTTTTTAATTATATATTTTTTTACCATAAAAGCTACTGCTGATCTCGGGGCACAGAAAACCCTCTTGTCTAATAAAAAATAATAACCGAATAACCGTAACTGTCTTCAACTGGTATGACAAAACAGTAACAATTTATTATTATTTTGTTAAATAATATTGTATTAATGTTTATGTTATAAGTGTATGGGTTCTTCTAATGAAATATACAGTGGATCCTATGAAAAATAAAAATTTCACAGCAACTAGTGGAAGATCAATTAAGGGCAATTAAAGTAGAGTAATTAATAATTACTATTGAACTCTTCCAGTTGATATTAATCACTGACTCTTTGGGTTCTGCAAATTTTCACTACAACAAGTTAAATATTTGCTTTTCAAAAGTAATCGGTTCGAAAACTTAAAGAATATAGGTAAATGAATAAGAAATATTACAAATAATAATGATAAGTTTAAATAAATCAAGTTATTTTTCCGCTAAAAGTCTCGGATGGCTTATGTAATTGATCGAAAAATAAAATATACTGAAATGTAAATGGCTTAAGAAATCGGAATTTCGAATTAAAAGGAAGAAAAAGTCAGCTTGAACTATTTGGAAAACAAGAAATTTCGACTCGCTTTTTCTGCTAAGAGCCCAAACTCGCTGAACTTTTACCACGAAGTATAGCCTCGGTATAGCTATTAGAAAGAACGAGCTCATATCGAACAAATGATAGACAAATTCGCTGAGTTTACTGGGCATTTATCTAAGATTGTTCTGGATAAAATCCCGTACGAATGTTTTATGGAGACACTGTAAGTACGTGTAATAGAAGAAATATTCATAGAAAGCGATGGAATCACTTTGCCTTCTAATTTGATACAAAAAATAATAAACAGCAACGAATTATGGTGAAATAATAAACTCTTCCTTTGAAATATAAATACCAAAGAATGAAATCTCAAAGCAAAAGAAAATAAATAAATGCGCATTTATGACAAGACAATCCTCAGACATGCAGCAACAGAGACGGCAGCGACAACATATGTATATGTCATGTGTGCGATGTGTCACTAAGGCAAGGCAAAAAAATACTTAATTGAGTTGATGACTTATCATGGCTAATCCTTACCCGTACAAACGCTTCGAAAAGCACACAAAGGAGGAAACAAAATGGTAAAGTGTGTGGCAGACATTTACAAGTGGCGGAACGGAAGAGGGAAGAGACAGAACAGGCGCGTATGAATATGTGTGAGGAGAGCAGAGAAGGCGATATGGAGAAGTACATGTAAATGTCAGCGGAAGTATGCTGCTCCTCAACTTAAGCTTCTTTAAGTTGTCTCACAAAATGAAAGCGCATTCCTGTTGGGCGCTAAATAAGCTGTTCCACTTCATTCACACTCACTTCCGCTCCAGTATTCCACTCAAGCGAATCGTTATGTACGTAAGCAAACCCGAACATGCCATTAGCAAAGGTGGAATGAGGCTCATATGTTGGAGCCTACACATTGCAACAGTACTTGAGTCCATTAAAAGAGTCAAAGACTTTGTTTAGCCAGTTAAGTACGTTGGCAGTAAAGTGAGCCCTCTGTGTGGCTGATGTCGGCTGCGAATAGTAGTGAAGGTATCGACGTGCTCGAAACCAGTCGGCAGCCGTGCCTGCTTTTCTTTGAGAGGGATTAGGAGAGAGAGGGATTAGAATCATTTTGGTGTAGTATGTACATACATCTATACACTGCCGGTCATAAGAAAGGTCTTACCGGATACTTTTTATCGCATATTCCGTTGACCACTTATAAATTAGAAAGTGTCAGATAAAAAAGTTGACGTAAAAGAAACAGGTTGAAGCGCTTTATCCTTTTGAGAAAACTCCGAAATATGAATTTTAAATGGGTTTAAATTTATCTGGCGGCATTAAACACGCGTTTATAACAAGCGGAAGCCGTTAGATGTAAATTTTATTAACTCTGTGAACATTACAAAAACGCTGAATCAGTTTAACACTTCGCTTTGCTTAGATCTGTTTTTTGTTATAAGAATATTGATTTCCTCTGTCTGTTAGATAATATTGTAAGATTAGACTGCAGGTGACTAATGAATTCGATCTTTAGGTCGATCAATACCGTTTTTGCTAATTATACAAATGGAGATTCGTTACTAGGTAAAAGTGTGTGAAATTTACGAAAAGTTGTTTGATTTCTCATCTCTTTTTATATTCAGAAATAAAGATCGACTTTTTAACCCTGATTTTAATTCTTTGCAATCATATTGAGCAGTTTAAAAATATGCTATTTTATTGTTATTTAAATTAGGGTGTCCTACCGCTTAAATTCATGTTTTTGGAATGATTGTTTTAACTCGTGACTCATTAATGGCATTTTTTTTCTTTCTCAGTACCACTATTTCATAGGTGAATGTTTTCTAAACAATTTCATTATGGTCACAACACTCTTTTAGCTACTTAAATTAAAAAATTTAAGAGATTTGGAAAAAAGGTTCTGCACTATATTACAAACCTTCCACCGTTTTCAAGTATTTTAGAGAAAATTCTGTTTAAATAAAGGTGGCAACTCTATAACATTATATTTTTTCAATAAATTTTTTAACTAATTAGCTTCAGTTATCACTATCGTACTTAATCAAGTTTTTTTATACCATTGAAATATATGTGGCAACCGTTTCTATTTTGTCTTTGCAACACTCAATTTTGGAGCCATTCAAAAATATTAATGTCAAACCATTGTTTTTTCTCGTTTTATAGTTAAATTAAATCCAATTAAATAATTTTTTGTTGCTCTTTTTTTATGACCGCCACTGTATGTTCAGCAATAGATACAATATTTACAAAACATTTGCGTAAGCTACATACAATATCTTATCAATTTCCCAAAACAATTCCATGAAAAATTTACATATATAACAAAGTTTGCATACTTTACATTAACTCACAACAACAATCAACTCGAAAAAGCAGCCATATGCCACACTTCCTGCGTCGCGGCGCGCCGTTACATCGCATCACGCATCAAAATAAAGCGCTTATTGATTTCCGACATTTTGCATTTGACGCCTAAACAATAACCGTTGTAACATACATACATGTGCGCACAAACAGTTACCACAGATTATATATATATATTTACTGCCGCATAATGCAATGTATTTGATGAATTTTCCGAAATTCTATACTTTCAGCGGAAGCGCAGCGGATATGCGAAACAACTTCTTTTGGTATGTATGAGCGCTTTTACATAAGAAAATGTTTGTTGTGCATTTCAGCGTCGTCTTTGTTGTGCTAATTTTGCGTTTAGAGTGGAGTAAATGGAAATATGATATGATATGATCAATCATTTCAAAAATGCGAAATAAATGTGAGGAATATACCCAGAAGTAGGTGTGGTTTACATTTGAGAAACTTAGCACGTGCATAATTTCCTAAAGATCAGAGTGGTTGTTGTCGCTTTAGAAAGTATTAAAATAGAATTAAACCGATCTAATCTAGCGATGAAACTCTGTTATGGGGTTCTCGATGTTATTTATCTAAGAAACTCTTTTGAAAAGATCGAAAGAAATATTGAACGGACTGGTTTAAAAGGGCGCGTGGAGAGGTCGACAAGGAAGGAAGTGTATTCCGGAAACCTACCACTTATTGGAAACAAAAAGTTCGGGAGTAATCTGGTCGGCTAAGAGTTTAAATCTTTAATATATCGTAGTCTTCATTGGGCACACGCCGTTGCTTTTTAAAGCAAATCTATCCTAATGAAGTTTCTGTATATGATAACCTCATCCGACCGGATAACAGATCCACTTTAATTCTGACCTCTCTTAAGTCACGTCGCTTTTAGTTTTCAATATATTCTTTGAGCCATAAAATGTGTATGTGTCTCTCCAAAAGTCTAGTAAGTTGGTTCATCATAAAAAGTAAATATAGAGTTTATCAATTCCGACTACAAGCTAATTTTAGTTAAAGAAAGTAAAATATTTGGAAATAATCCGAAACTCCGTGGAGGTGTGCACTTCCACTTCTACTTCCACTTGCACGTATGACTTAGATTACATAATAAATAGACATGCCAAGAAATTTCCGCCATGATAAACCGTGAGGAATTCGCTTCAAATTATTTGGGCCTCTTTATTCTTCAGAAAACCTCAAAACAAAGCTCTGTCAAGCAGCTAGCAAATATATATGTCGGAATCTATGTAAGAGGGCTTTAACGGAGCCTTTCAGAATGATTTCTTGGAATCATGTAATCTATACAAGTATTGTTGAAGGAATTAGGTAACTTACACATTGTTTCAAATCGATTTTTCATTATTTCCAATAGGCATTTTGGAATCTTAAAAAATATAGCCAAAACTATTATAGCCTCGAAATAATTCCACGAGCTGGGTTGTCACATTTTCGTATCAGAACACTTGGTTCAGTTGAACAGAACAGCTCACAAACAGCTTTTTAGTTATGCGGCTGCATAGTTCAATATGCATATATATTCACAATAACTACTGACATTATAAAGTTCACTCGGTTGTTCCGATTGTTTCATTTAAATTATAAATGTATGTACAAATTAATCAAGAAGGGCCCTCATTCATTGTCAGACACAAATGATACACACCCTTCAGGTTCCCCTGGGTGTATGCGATTCTATTCAGATGAATACCAATTTACATAAGAATACTTTACTAAAGTTTTTCGCTGTGATAGTTATCTCTTTGATGTTGCAAACGCTCTGACAGGAAGCTGTTGAGAATTCTATTTCATATACAACTAAGACAAAATTGCCGCTCTCGTGCACAGCATAACAACAACTTAACACCTAATATCGTTTTTTTCGTTCATAGCTATGTATATACATATATTTGATATAACTATAGGTATATATATATATAAAACACATCTATATCTACATAATTTGTCTACATTGTTGCCACAGTAAACGTCACCATTTGTACAGTTTGATTGCCATATCTGCCACACTTGAACTCACTTGATTTTTCAATTTTCATTATATAGAAGACGCTGATCTATTATCATGGCAAAATTTTTGAAGATAACCAAAAAGCTAGTATTCACTGCGTTATGGAAGGTCAACATAAAAATATTTGCTGCAATGATTTTAAAAGCTTTTGCCTTTCAGTCATCTCAAGTTCATAAGTATAAAATGGCAGTTTACTAATTACATTATCCAGTATTCATCGAATATGATAGCTGCTTCTTGATTAAAAATATGTAACATGTAATATTTAAGGTTGGTTCTACATTGAAAATGTTTTGTAAACTATTGGTTTGAATTCTTAGTTATTACTTATCTTAGACTCAAATCACCCGACTTGTGTACAGCAATAAATTATAAACGACATAAATCTAGACCGTATTTAAAGTTAAAAATAAGAAGCAACTCTTTACTTTGGACTCAGTATCGTTGGCTTCAATTACTACACACTGAGAGAAACTATTATGTTTGATGAAACTAATTATGATTATATCGAAAAAGCAAGGCTACTCATCCTACTCTTCAGACTCTGGTTGATATTTTTTGAATACAAGGCTAATCATTTTTACACTATATGCCGTTCCGCTTGGCAATTATCGCGGGTTGTTCTTATCTCTTAGAGCCCATATTTTATTTACAAATTTTAATAAAAGATAAGACTGAAAGGTTTATGTCATTTCAAAGAAAAACGTTACATTTTTTTGAAACTTATTCTATGCAATTTTTATTGCACAACTGACTCGGTCGATTATGAACTCGCTCGGCATCCGCTTTGCACAGAGCTTCCGCATACTCAAATTAGCAAAAACGACATAATCAACAAGTTTCTTTGATATTTCTGGAGTGTCAGCTGTCTCGCACCATTTCTTATAGGGTCATTTAAAATCATTTGCAAATTATTTTGATCTTTTCATCCGTAACAACCTCTCTTGGACGTCCAGAGAGTTCATCGTCCTCGTGCTCATGTGGCATGTATGTAGTTTAGAAAACCACCTACGAATGGTTGCTTCGCTTGCAGCAGATCCCGGATACAGTTTATTTTAATTTTTAATTCAAGAAATAATGTTAAAATTAAAAAATTCCTTTAGAGTATTTTCAAGTTTTTATTTTTTTCAATAATATCAAAACTAGTGTTACTTGATTCTCATGAACCAGGCCACCCCTCTCGCAGAAGTGGTAAGATACTTTTTAGCCTACCTTGTATTACTGATCAAAGATCTTCAATTATTTTTCAGTTATTCAATTTGGTAGCTGCAGTTAACCTTTTCCTAGGGCAGGCCTTTCAAGTTGCAAGCGAAAGAAACTCGGTTAAGTTCAGCATCACTAGTGTAATCTCTTGCAAACGTCTGTAACATTGGACTGTTGCTTTGTACTTGCTTTTTATGAAGTTATTCTGATGAGGCGGTCGTTTGAGGGTTCGAGAAAGATTCTACTTGGAGCAAATTTAACTCTAGACTAGTGGTGACTTAAAATGTTCTGTACTAGAAAAACCAAAATTTCTCATTTTTAGCATACTGGCTAAGCAAGCTAAACTACATATCGTAGAGTTGAACAAAGTGGTATATATAGTAGCACATATAGAGAAGAACCGAATTAGTAGTAATATTAGAACTTTGATTCGGTTTGAAATGACAAAATCGGTTAATCGAACTGTTACTTTCCTAGTCCAAGTATAAAAATTATTAATATTTGAACTCGGAATAAAAATTCTTGTTTCCAAGATATTCAGATCCCTTTCGAATAAGTTCGAGAAGTGAAATGATTAAAAGATTCTTGCCATAAAGCTCTATTCAGTATCGTGGCGTACCTCTAGAGATTTTATCCTTAGAAACTCTACTTGTTAAAAAAAAGGTAATGAAACAATTTGCTAAAATATTTGCGAGAACCAAAAAAGTTTGTAGTATAACCTTAAATTTTGACCTGTCAGACCTGTGATGTGGTCCTGTCATATGGTTAATAATAGGTAGTTGCTGGTATTTGTGTTTCATTGAAAGCCACAAACTTATCAAACCATTCTCGTCCAAATATGTTATCTTCACTTTACTAAAACGTGAGTACTTGCCAAGTTTTTGTTTTCTTTTTTTCAAGTGATCCCCCCAAGAGGTTCCATTCAACTGAGCGTGAAAACTGTACGACAGCACCTCCCTCAGCGCAAAGTGCAATGGATAGGCGTTACCGCGCGACATCACCAACTAACACAAACTCAATAATGGAATGATTCATTTCCGTTTTTTGTGCGGCGTGTCATTGCATTGCTTGCTGCCCTCCACACAAAGTAAACGCTCTTACACAATTCATTGGTGGTTTTTGCAGCTGGCAATGCTGCAAAGCATACATTTCTCTTAGCTTCTTTCGCCCATTTGTAAATAGTTTGGCTGTAACATTTTTATTTCAGCGACTTTTTTTGTGATTTTCCAATTTCTCGCTTTCTCGCTGTTTTTTTTTTTTTTTGGTGTTTTTTGTTGGTTTTGGCTTGTACATTTGCTAGACGAAATTCCTGCGACCATTACTTTTGCTGGCTGACAATTTTTCTCCACTTTAGTCACGTTAGTGCGGTGGCTGATAAATTCTTCGAACGTAAATTCGTTTATTTGCTCCCCAGCGATCGTTCGCCGCCAGCAAAACCAAACAACTGACGATTTTTTATGGTTTACTGTGGTGTTTTTTTGCTGCCGCAAGCGAGTGAGTGAGCACACGTTGCCACAGTTTTTCGGTTTGCTTTTTACTTTCAATATTTCTTCACTTGTTCGACTGCTTTTCGTATGCTTTCGCTAATGTTCGGCGACAGTGCTAATGTCCAGCGGGACATACCTTCTTCGAATGTATGGCTGACTGCGTGAATGGTTCGTTGTTTTTACGCTTCCCGACATTACTTTTGGTTACTACATGATTAAGGACAGCCATTGGACAAGTTTCCGATTTCGGGTTACGTGGCTAGGTGGCTAGAGGTTTGTGTTAGTCACAAACCGCAAGCCGCAAGCCACAAATCGCCTACCAGCAAAACGTTTGCGCACGTCTTTATCCACTACTAAGATTAATTCACTTGGCAATACTAGTAGTTGTAGTTGTAGTTGCGCGCTAATGACGTTAAATGTTCGAATGTACTTGCTATGTGAAGCAAACTTTGCACTTGCAACATATGCATAAGTACCTAAGTATGCAAGTATGCATGTAGTATTTTCTGGGTATTTTTTCCGATTGCACTTCGACAGCTATTCGCTAACGGTTAGTGTGTAGTTGCACAAAAGGCTGAGCAGCTGTGTGCTCCATAGAAATTTACAACTCGTTGTACTGAGTGTTGGCGAATTTGCTGGCAATGACTTCTCTAAAAACGTTGGCATTGCAATTTTTCAACGAGTGAAACGTCACTCCAGACTTTCGACATTCTTTCAAAGAACAAGCAAGTTAACCAACTTTGCTCACTACTTTGCCACTTGTTAGGCGTAAGCTCTGGTAGTTCTTTGGCCTTCGTCATATATGGTACGCCCACTCGACCAGCTCTTTGGTGTCATTCTTTAATGTCTGCTTTTGAAAACTGCGCTTTGACGTGTGCGCTTTAGAAGTTTTCAGACGGTTAAGAGTTGCTATTCTTGCTTATGTGTTGAACACAGCTTTCGTGTTGAATACTTCTTAATATTACCAGCATTAACGAGTTTCTGTTACCACATTATCAGCTTGTCGAATACTTGTAAAACAGTTGATCTTGAATTTTTTTTTATTGGTTACATTCTTTTGGATAGTTACAGTCGGATTGTACTGATCTCTGACCTGATCTTCAGAATGAACGTGCAAACCCTTAAAATCCCTACAGCCTGAAGGCATAGAAGTTAAATGTTGGTTAAAGAGAGAAAAATGCGGCGACTGTTCGACTGCTCTGTGTTGCAGCCTCTTACGTGATAGCTTTCCACTCCGATGGCGGAGTAGCGGTATTACCTAGTTGTCTACTATAATTATTTGGTATTAGTGAATTTGACAGATTTTATATCGGTTCAAGATGTTTCATCGATATATTTAGTGATTTCAGTTAAGAAATTTTCACATCATATAAAATAATATTTTGATTACTGAAGTGTAGTCTTCCAAAAGAGAGTCGGCCATGAAGTCTGACTTTTGAATTAAGCTTTATAAGGCTTGTTTTATATTACTTTTCGCTTTATCAAATAATAACTTTACTACTTTGCAGTAAAGCAGGTTTTACATAATTTTACATTTCACGTTGTGTAGGCGTCTGGCTAGTCTGAATAACGCCGAGGGATTACCGCTAGTCCTAAGAAGTGTTGGGGGAAGAAGGTAAGGTTTACTCCAATAAATATAACAATAAACTGGCTTTTTAATCATTTGGGGTTTAGGTC
Source organism: Bactrocera minax (assembly GCA_021498325.1). NCBI lineage: Eukaryota > Metazoa > Arthropoda > Insecta > Diptera > Tephritidae > Bactrocera > Bactrocera minax. The sequence goes on along the minus strand of JAKEEE010000008.1, from coordinate 5,462,674 downwards.
AATCTCCTTCTTCAGATTGGTAATGTGGCCCAGAAACGTGACTTTTTACTTCGCACAGGAGAATGTTGTCGATGTAAAAGCTTCCGCTATCGATAGAAACGACGGACTATCTACTTATTCTTCTATGGTTTAGACTGTTAAGCAGCTTCCGAACCAGGGTTCTTGTGTGAAAATCTCTATATAAAAGTAGTTTCAAACTCAATGACAGCTAGTTATAATTTCCGGTTGAGATCGTTGGTCTAATGTACCTGTCTCATTGCTTTTAATAGCCAGAATATTGGTTTATGATATAGTACAGAACACATCGGCCTATCCAAGACTCTATGACTCTAAACTAGAGCTGTCGTTACCACCAATAAATACAAAAACCAAAAAGGTCTTCTATGTAAAAGGAAGCTTGGTATATGGAGGCGTTGTGGAAAATCTAAGACCTGTGATCTCAGCTTCAGAAACTAGATGAGGTAGAATCTGTAGAATGTGGGTAATATCTAAGGATGATGAATGCTCAACCTTCAGCCGATGGAGCCGGAGTATATTTTACGCTGTCTAATGTTAAAATTTAAAATAATTGAGCGAAGAAATAATAGTAATTTTTTTGACTTTCGGCAAAACTGATATAAAGTTTACAATTTTGTTGGAGGGATGGACCTACAAGTTTAGACCACTTTCAAATGGAAAGCATGAGTTCGTAGGTTTTGTGTTGTAGAGTGATCGCTAATAAAATCCCTCATACCATGGCGGTCTTTTTTACATCGAAAACAAATAGACCATTTTGTACAGATTTTTACTTCTCATAAAGATATATGGATTACGGCAAATTATTTCCATTCCTTTTTAGAGGGCATTTGACACGAAAATACATCAATTTGACATTTTTTCTATATAGGTGGCAGAGGGATCGGAGACTTTCATTTTTACTTTATATTCAGCTTTAGTTTGGATACTAACACAGCACTAGTTCTTTGGATCCTATAGCGTTATTGATATGAAATACTGTGAACATGCATAAGAAAATCCTAGCAACCAGATTATTTCACATTATTTCCACTTCTGAAAATTTGCTTTGTGTTTTCGTTCAAGCATTGTTTTATTGCTTGGCTTGACGAACGGAAAACAACTAAAACGAAATAGGCTTAGCTATGGCGTTATTTTGCAACCTGATTATAAAAATTACAGCTACTAAAGAATTGGGAAAGGAAACATCATTAAATGCTTAAATGCTTATTGAACTCTGTTTCGAAAATTCATTAAAATTCGTTTAAAAATAATTTGGCATTGTTATGTCGTTTTGAATAAAAACTATACACAGTGGATACCAACAGTGTGCAACCTTACAGAACAAAACACTCGGTATCTCGCAAATATTAAAGAATCTTCACACATGCGACTCTGCTCACTGGTACTGGTAATATTTTTGCTGCCAAAGAAGTGGCACAGTGAGGTCATATTTTACGTTGACTTGTCATTGCATACTAAAAATTCGCAAAAAAGCCATGTTGTCACAGTCAAAAGTTCCGTTATACAGTACATAATATAAATATACATACACACGTGACACACTAGCAAACTCCTCAACGAGCTCAGTCACATCGACCGTTTCTGCATTTGAGCGGCACATTGTGGCCTACCAGCTGCGCTGTCTTTGTGTGTGGCCTCTGGCCGACATCCATATGGTAGAGGGCGTGCAGAAGTCGCCTTTGCGTTCCTGCCACACACGTATGCTTTTTGCGATGCTTTATATATTTAGATTTTTTCCCCTTCGCTTTTACTTTAGCTTTCTCATTGTCTTCCACATCCGCTGCGCTTGTGATTTTTCTGCCAGCAAAGGCTTTATATGCGTGTGTGTTTGTGTGTGTATATGTGGAAGCTTATGTGGTCATTGTGCTCGCCTTTTTGCTGCCACTGATGTGCTTGTGCCATTGACAACATCTTTTAGGCGGCTTTTTCTGTTGCTGCCATAACTATTGCTACTACAAAGCAGGTCCTCTAGTCCTTTATAATTTTTTCCTTTGCCTCGCACTATTAGAGAGCAGTGTACTTTAGTTACTCTGACCACTATGGGTCAACACTTTGTGGGCGTGTCACTCAGCCACAGGCGTTTCTTTCTGGCCTCATGTGTGTGTTCACGCACACATACACAGCTCAATGTGCAGATGCAGCTTTATATTCAAGTAGGTGTTAACGCTTTCAATTTATTTATGAACAGAATTCTCATATACTCATACATGAGGTCTTTGTCTACATGTGCTTTACCCCAAATCTCGAATATAATATGTGAGCTCAACAAGAAGTTGACAAATTGGTGGCCTGTTAATGTATTTATGTATTTACTTTACGGCAAAAATTGACAACTCAATTTCCTGTTAAGTCAGTTGGAATATTAATAAGTTACGTAACTCGAAGTTGAGCTGACCGAAAATTCTAAGAAGTCTTTAGGCAGTGATATATCTACAAGTACGTACATGTAAGGTATAGTAAAAAGAAATCCATTATTTTGGCATTACATTTAAAGGCTTTATTTAGCATGGAATAATCCGATTTATGTAAAATATACACCATTTTGTTAGATAACTTGTTGCTATTTTGAAGGTAATTTCAAAATGCCACTCTCATAGAAACCCTCTTTCCTATTGGCAAGAAAGTAAGACAGTCGACTTTATAAGCCTCTCTTGAGGCGAATTTCTCATCAGCCAAATCATTCGCGATAGACAAGAACAGAGAGTGAACACTTGGTGCCAAGTCCGGACTACAAGATGGATTTATAAAAATCCCTAACCAAGCTCCCGGAGCTTGTGGCGAGTCACTAGCGATTTGCGTGGCCTGGCGTTGTCGTGATGGAACACAATTCCTCTCCTGTTGGCCTCAGCTGAATGCTTCTGGGAGATTGCTTCCTCCAGACAATCCAATTTTTAATAGTTAAAGTCCTAATAAAGAGTTTGGTGGTAGAGGAGCAGCTCCTAGTAGATGATTCCCTGCCAATCCCACCCAACACATAGCAAACCCTTCCTGACCCTCAACCCTGACTTTGCCAGCGTTTGCGCCGGCTTCCCGTATTTTCACCACAACCGTTGTGGCTTGATGTTGTCATAAGCGACCTACTTTTCATCACCAATAAACACCCGCTTCGAAAATGGATCGATTTTTGTTGTGATTCGGCAGCAATACAAATATATTACCATATATTGCCATATATATACAGCCATATATTGGAAAAATAATGGATTTCTTTCTACTGTACCGAATATTCTTTAATTGTGAAATATTGTATGAAGTGAACTAGTAATTTTTTGAAATATTATTTTCGATAAACATCCAAACAATCAGCTTCTTTATGTCCCAGCTTTAGTGAGCTTCATTATGGATTGTTCGAAGCTCAAGAAAAGAAGGGGAGAGTATATTATCGTGAAACCTTTATAAAAACTAGTTTCAAGTATCCGGAGCAGCTCTGCAATTTTTAAATAGAGGTAGATTTAATTAAGAAAACAGCAGATCTACTGCTCTTTCGTTATCGAAGTGGAAGATATGCAAGAAGGCGAGAAGGGATCATCTCCGTACTTTCTTTTTAATTAAACCGCTGTTTGGAGACTCAGGTTGAAGCATCTTGGTTATCACACCTTTAGCCGTCCAGCCGGTCGCCTTATGCATATGGAATTATATATTATATTTTCTTATAACTCCAATGAGAACTTCAAACAATTTGTTTTATTTTAATTTGTTTTTTTTTTTTGCTTTTAAAGTCTGTTTTAAGTTAACGGGTTTTTGATAATACTTAGGGTTACATGGAACGCCATTCGAATCATTTCACTTCAATAGTTTTGTTTTCTAGTTTCCAAATTTCCAAATTTGTTTTCCATTTTTAACTTCCCTTGTCATCTATTCTTCATACCGAAGAAAACGTCTATATGCTAATAGCGTAGGAGAATATATATGAATACTATAAATACGTTTTCCTTGTTTTTTTTTTCTACTTGCATGGGGGGAAATGTGATCTTAGGATGCGTTATAGGGTATCCACCTTCAGTTTAAAGAGAAACTGTCCCACTTAAAGCAGCTCAACTGAACTCGATGAGTACTATCACCGAGTTGTTCTACTTTATTGATAACTGAAGAAACTTTTGTAAGATACCCTCTTTACCATGGCCCAAAGACAGTTTTATATCTTCTTCTGTATTCAATGAGTAAAAGCTCTATTTTTAATTGAAGTAAAATATTTTATTTTGGAAATGCTTCAGAGAACCGGAAAACCCTTCAGAGGTTACCAAAATATTTATCAACTGACTTTAAATATTTACAAGCAGACTTCATTAACCTACGATTGACCGACGACTAAGAAAGTCACTTTATTCCAATGAATACATAACTTGTGAGTAAGAATTCACAAGTTCTCTTCAAGCATATCTAAACTGCTGTTTTATAACTTTTGTAATAAATTTTTACCCACATATGCACCTATAATCCAGGGATTTGTAAAAACTAAAGTTAATAAAACAAACAGGTCAGGGAAGCCGGAAAATAGTAGTCATTTTTTACGAGTTGGGTATGAAAAATGGCTTTTGTGACTTTTTATTTCTTTCAGACTGAAACTTTAAAGAATCCTACAGTGCACTTAAGGGCTCAAAATAAATTCTTAGATAAAATCCCAGTAGGAAAATTGCGATAGCAATGCTTCTGCGCTTTTTGAGATTAAGTTGAATTGAGTTTCTAGTGAAAGCATCAACTTTAAGTAATTACAGAGTAGTTCACTAGTTTCCTCGGATAAGCACAGCGAGAGTTCACACGTTATATTTTAGTAAATATACAATAATTCGACTTAAGTGTGTTAGCGATTCAAATGTAGATCATTTAGTCTCAGAAGCGATCTCTCTATTGTTTCAATTCATATACAGATATACAGATATATTAGATAGACAATCTACTATGCCTTTTCCGGGTATGATTTTCTCTTTGCATGTTTTTTATTTGTTTGGTAGGTCTTAGACTTTAAGGATGTCTTTTCTATTAATCTTTTTCTGGAAATAATGGCTCAATAAAAGTTTTGGAACATTGTAATGCCCCGCTAACTGATAATAATCAATAACTGATGTTTCTTATTCATCTCCTCCACCTCTTTTTATAAAAAAAGTTATCACCACTGTGGGGCTAAGTAATAAAAGTTTACATTTTGGCCCCTATCCCTATACATAATGGGTTTAAGCAAACCATCTACAATAAAGAAACTTTGAAATTTCCTACAAGGTCACTTCTTTCAAAAGCGAAAACCAAAGCTGCGGCATGCAACGAAGTTGGAGTGGAAGTTGAAGACACCTTGAATTTATTGCCCACGTCAAGATTGTAACTTCCAGCAACAACAATAGCAATATAAACAAAACAACAGTAATACAAATGTGAGATAATACAAAGCAAAAAAATAGTGCAAAAACTAGGATAACCGGAATTCATGTGGCTGCTAGTCAGCGTGGCGTGGCGCGGCTCACCACGTCTAGCTCCCCACAGAATAAGTAATGCAGAGCAAAATACAATGCAATAAGAAACATAGAAACATTTCCATCATACAAATTTCATAAGTTTTCATTTAGATGAATTGTGGAAACTTCTTCACTCGAGCGCCATTCACACAAACGCACGAACAAACTTTTAAATAAATCTAAAAGCAGTGAAAGTTATTTTGCACCGGAAGCGCGCTGGCAGTGAAAATAATGCGCGGCGCTTTATTTTTGTGTAAAAAGCATTCTTTTGGCAGCCTTGTTTCACAATTGCTTCACTCTTATTTGTTTTATTTATTATTTCATTACTTTTACTCCACTTAAATAATATCTTGTGCGGCCGGCAGTTAGGCGGAAGTGGGCGCAACACACTCATGCATACGAACATATGCCGCCACACAGAACATTTGCAATAATGCTGTGGCAGAAACCATGTGGCGGCCGCGAACAGAAACGACCGCGCTGGTAGAAATCGCGAGGAACAAAGAATGTGTGAGATAAGAGAAAGATCAGAAGAAATGTCGATGAAAAAGTGCCTCAAGTGCAGGAAAGAAATTGTTATTTCACAAGCGTTCTCTCGAATACCATCGCAGTTCAGTAGTGAAGCGTACTGTTACCGTGGACTTGCCTCAATTGAATTACTTGAAGCGTGAAGCGCTTGCCACATACCTCGGACGTAGGTGGACTTGCACTTGAACGGAAAGCTGCGCTGCAACGTATAAAGTGTTGAGAGTGTTGGCCCCACGGTAGGTGGAGCACCAGAATATCGAGTGCAATTCTCATATATAAGAGCTTCTTAGAAATATACAGCAGCCGTTCAAAGGACAACCTTAAAATGTGCCACATGTTGTATATAAACTCTGCTGAAACTCTATGAAAGAATGGTTTACCACTGGAACTTAAACAACATCTCCACCAATAGCACTATACCCGGTACTTAAAAGATTTGAGATGGATATGACTCACCTAGTACAGGTTTCAATGTATCCACATTCGCAACTAGCTGAACACACAGTTAGATATTAAAACAAACATAGAAGAAGTACTAAAATGACTACCTTATTTCGTTCAAAGAAAATATTGAGACTAAATGACATTTGGTACCCTAAACTCTAATAAGGAAAAGCTGTAAAAAAAAGTCTTAAACCAAAAATTCTTAAGGACGAATAATCTTCAATTTTTTAAATGCCAAAATTAGGGAGAATCATATTTGAACCCAGCCCCCAACCCATTTTTCAAAGGTAATTTTTCTCCGAAAGTATATCTGTTGGTAAAAATAGTGTCTCCCATAGTTCGGTGATCAGAGCACACAAGGGTATGAAAATGAAACAGGCAATATTCTCAGTTTGTACAAGGTCGCCTGCATTAAAAAATTGTACCACATGTCAGCGTCAAAAAATCCGTTTCCTTAAAGATATATATATTCCATAAAAATGTATATTCCATTGTTTGAAAGTATCACAGGTTTACACCGTGCGAGGATATTTGTTGATTATATAAATAATGATAATATTAACAGAATTCGTCGAAGTGACTAATATGGTTAGACTTAAGTAATCTCCTGTTTTACTTAAACAATGAAAAATATTTCAGTTTTAAAACCGCAGAAAAAATATTAACTGCAATTGTTGATACTTTGAGCTGCGCAGCTATTGATGAGGAAAGCTCTTGAAAACAAAACAAACGCCATAGAAGTTTTTCTAATGGAGCCCTTTTTGCCTGATCTATTTAGATAAACCAGCTAGAACTGACTATCTGGAAGCCAACATTCGGCGCGATAAGATGTGAAATGCTGGAAAACTGGCAGGTCCTTGAAACTCTAAATTCCTTAAAATTTGTGTACTATTAAAACAATAAGAACAAAAGATTTTCATTTTTAATACTGTTTTTCTGTGTTTCATTTGAAATTATGTTATGTACCTCTGAGAAAAGACCCTGGAAAGGTCAGCTGGATAAGCAGCATATCAACACAGAGTCTGCAGCTATTTCACCATTTTAGGAAATCTCAAGTGTAGAAGAACTTGGTTTCATTTGTTATTTAGAGTTGGCGCCAACTTATGAAATATTTCGAATATTATGGACCCAGTTACAAAGAACAGACTGATCATATTTAGTAGATCGAAATATTTACTCAAGAAGTGGCAAAGAAAATTTCAAACCTACCATCCAAATCTTTCCTTCTCTTCGTTATCTAAATCGGGTTACTTCGAAATTTGAAAAAATGGGAAATTTTATTAAGACTACTTCTATGAAAAATGGCGATAATGGTAAAAAAGCTTTTCCAAAACTTATGTGGTAGGCGGCAATCAGCATCGTTTATATTGGGTACGAAGTCCTTCGGAAGTACCCAATTGTGTTTCCTGTATAGAATTGTGGGTGAATGTGAAAGTGAAGATAGAGTTTAAATGAGCTTTACAGAATTCTTCGAACTATCATGTGCATGGACGGATGCTAAATTACCGAATCCCTTCCATCTCAGTTTATTTTAACAGCAAGTTTGTCGGCCGACATCCACATCCATCTAGCATACATCTGGTGTGCAACAAAGTATAAAATCGCTGGTGTATAAAAAGCTCGGCATACACAAAATTTTATTAGCCATTCGAAGTTCGCTTATGAGTGTGGGTAGTTAGGGAAGCCCACACCTAACTCATAATATCCCGAAATTCAGTTCCCCAGCAGTTGAGTTGATATATACACATAAGCATGTATAAATGTATTTACGTATTTATATGAAACCCTGAAATTTGCGTAGCGTTGTGTGTGTGGCGTAACACATGGTGTGGAGTGCTTTTGTTTAGCAGTTTGGGAAATTTTAATATCCAACACGCATGTTTTCTATTATATAACAGCAATGCTCATGGTTGTGTATTTATGTTTGTTATTGTTGTTTTATATATTATTTTACAAAAATTTAAGGCTTTTGCTGCCTCCCGCCGCAGTTTGGAAAAATTTTACGCTCCTCATCATCATAAATTTATTTTGCTCCAACAACAATGGCGGTAGCATTGTGGCCGAATCACAGTTTTCGAGCGCGTTTTACATTTGTTCGCAACTTCAATATGTCGAACAACAAATCGGCAGCAACAAAAACGTCCAATATGCTCTACATAAGCTGCTTACGGTAACACAAACACACATATATATACCTTCATGTGCATGTAGCAACCAGCCGCTATTTGCTTGTATTTGTGTTATAAATTTCCGTTATGATGTTGCCGCCACACTTTGTTGCGTTTTAAATATTTTAATGGTCAACAAATTGTTTGTATATTAACATTTTACATTGAAAATATTTTTTTGTAATTTCCTTCAATTGTCCACAAAGTGCTGCATTTGTTTAAAGAGCGAAATATGGGGAGAATGTCAAGAAAAGGAAACAACACAAATTATTTTTGCGAATGTGTGCATAACCTCAACTTCTATGCAAAATTTTTGTTAAAGTTCGAGCAATTATTTTGTGTGGCAATAAAGAATGCCTGCCACAGCGTACTTGAGCAGCAAACTGTGCCTTCCAAGAAAGTGAAAGAAAAGCAGGAAGCATCTACAACAACAACACCTCAGGCAAAAAGTGATACCTTCGCCAGATATTTTTTATTTTATTTTATTTTAGACCAACAATTTTATAAGAAATTTACATACATACAAAGAAACTGCGGCAGAAAAATTTTAAATATGCCCACAAAGCGATTTTCTTAGTTAAAGCTGCTTTGAGCGGCATACTCTACTGAAGCACAACAAAGACGATGGACTTCTTCAAGGTATTTTGAGAGCCAAATGTGTGTACTTTTTCTTTGACTATGTAAAGTAACTTCAATGCATGAAAATCAAATATTGTGGCTTTCACGGTTAGCCTTTAAACTCTCTTAAAATAGGTTACAGCCTAAATTGTACCAATATTTTCCAAGTTTCTCTAGTAAGTCATTTACCACCATAATCCAGATTCGGGAAACAGAAATTTATTAACTACTCTATTCCGCCACAATAGCACTGTCAGAAAGAAGACTAAAGGTAAGGTCCTTGAGCTTTGAACCAATTTCAAATGTAACAAGAGTTTCACTAACTGCTACTGGATACGCATCATGGAAAGGCCTGTCATATCGGAAAGGTTTCGGAGTTATCTATTGACGAACCCACTGTTGAGCATGCTGAACAACTATAGAGATATTATCGACGAATTCTCTCAAAGTCGAACAATTCTATTCACATAACGGTTATTTGGAAAACTTTAAGGTAATCATGGTACATAGATGGTTAACAAAAAAAAAAAGTAAACTTTTTCGTAGCTGCCATTTTATTATATTTTTCTAACGAATTCGAGAATTCTGAAGACAGAAACAAAATATTTAATTTAAATGTAAGATTTTCTTTTGTTAATTGGAAAGTGCACCTAACTGAGAATTTAGCGAAAAGATACTTTTCAAGTATAAAGAATACATTTTTTCTTCATTATTTGAGAAGGTAATAACATTTATTTGTTTAATACTTTTATTGATTGCTTTTAAGGGTTCTTCAACCAAAAGGGTTTGACCAATTAAGATAGTAGAATACATTGAGCAACAACAAAGCAAAGGACTTTGAAATTCGTACCCGTTTCACCCACTTCACGTAATCGATGCTGCGGTCAGATACTGACCGTAATTGATGCTGAGTACATATGACAACTAATAGAAATAATATGGACTTAACTCATAACCACTCAGTTCACAATAATAGACACCCTAACAACGAAGGGTCGAAATATTGTTATATAAGCGTTTTAAATACATATGTACATTGAAATCTACAGCATCTTTGACTAAGGAACTATAGATACCACGACTACGTAATGATAATATATACATATGTTATTTAGTATAGGTCAATCATATACTTATAGAAAGAAGGCTTACAGAGACTAACACAAAATTTTATCTGCTATAAAATGTAGCCTTCATTTGATCTATACTACTTATTACTTATATAACTTACGTCCCACATATTGCAGCCTGTGAAATTTCAATTCAATTCCTTCATAACCTCAACATTTAAGCAGCACTGCGCCTACTAGTCTCATGAAAAAAGGTCTATACGTGAATTGTTAACAACATTGAAGTACTGGTGATATTTATACTACATATATATGAAATTCATTGGGTGAAAATAAATACGAAAGTTAAAGGAAGAACTTAAAAGAAGATGGGGCAAAGTATATCATATTTTTGGCAACAAATCCTTTTTACCCATTAAGAAATGTATGTCCCTCAAAATAGTGGATTTCATACTAAAAGTGTTTTGTACTTGTTTTCAAATTTCAAGTGCGCTACTGCCAGAAAACCCCCTAGAGGTTTAATAAATACTAATAAGCTTGAAACTTACTCAGTCAGTTTAGAGATTAAGCGGCTCTGGATATAGTATACTCAGAGCATACATCTCTCCCTCTCTCTCGGAAAGAAAGGTCGATAGGTAGAATAATAATTATTTAGCTCCAAGATAAAAATGCCGGAGAGCTACGCATTTGTTGTTGTACTTTGGTTGATGATAACGAAGCCTTTTGCTTGGCCCTTCGAATCGAAACGTTCTTCAGAGTTCAACAAAGGTATTACTTCTTTAATATTGTTGGCAATCCTGCTCAGTGGTATCTCCTCAGCCCTTTCAAAGGGCTGATATTCTAGATTAAACTCGTATACATGCTTCCTGTAATATATGTTGACATTAAATTTCTCTCTATCTTGTTCGCTCGGAAATTTATTTCAACTACCTCTTTAAATAATCGGCAATCCTCCTTTCTAATAGATTTCTTGAACAGAAATTAATATTTTTTCAATATTATAAACAAAACCGAATTAAATTCTAAATATTTTTAAAAGTTTGAAACCGCCTCGTAAGCATAATACCATAATTTTATTAAATAAGTTTTTCATATGTGTGGCAACCTTTCAAAAAACCTTTTCAGCCTTTATTGTCTATATGTAGCTTTTTCAATAAAGCTTTCTAAATTAATAGTAAGCTTCCTATTATTTACTGATGAATTTTTTTGAAAGTTGGAAATTTTGTAAAATGAGATTTAAGAAATTTTTTCACTATATGTGTTTAATGGTGGCTACCATGTTTTAAAATAGTATTTAAATTATGTGTTTCCAAACATACTTCTTTTGAGACTCATATAATAACATAATATTACGTATTTATTCATCATATATTATATGTATTTATGTTTATAAATTTTTGAAGAGGCGGCAACCCACTTTGATAATATTACTAAAATTGAGTTTTCTTAACTTCTTTTGTTTGACAGTAATTTCGTTAAATTTAATGTGTACTAATTTATTCCAGTAAAAAAAAAAATAGCAGGTGGCAACTCTCCTGAAAAACATTACTTAAATTAAGCGTTTCTTAACCCCATTCGTTCGACAATGATTTTATGAAATTGAATAAAAAAAAGTGAAAAAAATTAGCAGGTGGCAACTCCCCACGAAAATATTTACTTAATTAAGTGTTTCTTAGTTTCTTTCGCTCGATAATCACCTTATGAAATTTATTACTTATCGTATACATTTTTTTAAAGAAAATGTTAAACAGGTGGCAACACTTCGTTACAATTGTGTATTTAAATATAAAGCTAAGGCGATATGGGCAAGCTCCGCTGTTGTTGTTGTGTAGTTGTTGAATAAAAAATATACCTAATAACTGTACATTTCACTGCAGGGTTGTCATATGCATGTATACCTACATATGTATTTATTTGTATGTAATCGTATGTATTTTTGATTGAATTCTGAGCAACATATGCAGCTGTTTTTCTTTGTAGCTGAGCACTTTTGTGTATACACATATGTAGAGCCTGTATGAGCCTTCATTTATCATGTTGACATTTTAATTTATTAAAAAAAAAGTTGAACAAGCGTGTAGGACAAAAAAAAGTTTTTGTACACGTAATAAGGAACAAAGTAAGGATATAAAAAGGGAAAAGCTAAATAGCGTAACAAAAGCATTTTTAAGAGCTTACAAGCAATTGTAATGCAAAGTTATGAATGTGAGCACTCAGCCAACACACATGCGCAAACAAGTGTATGCGTGCATGTGTGTGCATGTGTGCTTTCACTTCTCATACCAAACAAATGCTCCAAAAAGGTAGAAATGAAGTTCAGAACTCGTACAAAAGGGAATGATATAAATGGAGAGTTAAGTAGAGACAAAAAAAAAACAACAAAGTAGAAATGAAATGTGAATAAAAAAGAAACGAAAATAAAATGAAGTAAAGTAAAGCAAGCAATACAAAGGAAAACAAATATAGTTGGAATTTCAGTGTGCATAGCGGCAATAAGGATAAGAGCGCTCGCAGGTAATTGGAGCTGCAGTGATAGTAGTGCGCACACTACACCCTGGTGGTTACAGATATGAGGTGAAGAGCTCTTGACTGTTTATGAAAATGGAAATGGTGAGGCACTTGTGAGTCAACTATAACGAAAACTCCGATAGCGCCGCAAATAACAAATACTCAAATGTATTTCTCTCTCAAACACATACACACACACACACACATATGTATATTTATTTATTTATATTTCCGCTAGCTTCGCTATGAACATATGCTTGCCGATTGTTAAGCGCTTCTTCCCGGCAAAATCATTATGCAGCAACAACTTAAAGGACCACTTAACTATTTATAAAAAAAATATGCATGTTTAAATGAAAGCAAAAGGAGTTTTGGAGATTCTAAGAACCATTTATTTATTTGTCTCAAATAATTGGTATTTAGATGCATAGATGAGTGTTCAGCACTTATAAACTCTAACAATTTTTTTAATTTCTAATAATATTAGGATATTAAAATAAGTGAATTTAATGATAATTTAATAATTATTGTATTTAATCCATTGGGCTTTTCTAAAAAGAGTAAATTCTAGCCCTTTTTCGGTGACATAGTCTTTAAATGGTTAATATCTTATACGAAAAGTTTTAAAACAATATCAAAATCTGTTATGGAAAAAATCTTTTCGATCTTTGACAGTTTTGACAACGCGAAATATCTCATAGAAAGAATTTTCGAAAAAAACTAGTTTTCGTGAAGTAGATTTTATGAAGTATTAATTATTTTGTATAGACCTAAAAATTTTATCATTATTCTAATGGTCAAATGGTTCATACATAAAATAATTTTTTTTATTTCTCGCGGAAGCCTGAAAATAGGAATATTATTTAGAATTTTTTTGCTATAGAGGTTTCGACCCGCGCTTTGCAAGACTCTGTTAAATCTATTAATTACCAACTCTATTTTGACCTTTATGTTATGAATAGTATATTCTATTTCGAAGATAATAATTTTTTTTGGATGTGAATTGATGGATTATGACCAAATGCTATATCATAAACCTCTTCAAAATATGATGTAACTCATCTAAAACATAATATTTCAATATTTCACTATAATTGAAGAAAAATATATAAGATGTATAAGACTGTTCGACTAAAGGTCTGTTTGTGATCTGTGATGCGCTTTTATGCAGAGAAGAGTAGTATTAACAGTACCTAAAAGCCGGGAAATTTCTTAACACATATTTTGCCTGCACACGTAAACCTCTCGAGCGTATTACTAGTAGGCGCGGTGCACACTATTCTCTTTATTATTGCTTCGGCTATTTGGAGGTTCTTAAATGAGATAGCATATTTAAAACTATTAAGACTATTACTATAACTGTAAGAAGTTACATCACTGTTAATAGCAAGCCTTTTTGTGGTCTGTGTTGACCGGAACTTAGCTCCTTTCCTAAGAAGAAGTATCACCTTCATCTTGTTTTTCACATTTACTGATCTATAACTAGTTTCATTTGCAACAGTTTCGACGAAACCTTTTTTGCAAACAAATGCTCAAAGTCAGGTTTAACCGAGTTGGGAAAACTGAACGTTAACAAGACGGGAAGGTTTTCTTATTAGTCATTCAATCAGCTACCACGAATATAATCGTTTGGTTTTTGAACACATCCAAAACATTTCTTTCGAGTCGTTCTCAATAATTCCCTGATACATTAGACCATACACCATCCACTACCTGGAACGGAAATGATTTATTACGAGGCACGAACAGGACGAGCTTCATTTCATTTTCATTCCGCATAAAATGTCAAATTCGTGAAAATATACTAATGAGACTGCATCTGGGTTAGTGGAGAAATTTCATTATATATGATGTTTGAGTGCCATTTTGGGAAGTATCTTCTAGTCTATACAAATTCATAAACTTCGAAAACGGGTGGTTCTCCATGTGCCATGGAACAAAAATCGACGGAAGCGAAACTTCCCTGCAAGTGTTGTAAGCAACACTTAAACAGCATTTAAACAGGGTTGCCATATGTTAAAAAATACCCCGAAAACTTCCAAATTCAAGCCTTCATTAGCGTCTTTAGTTTGAAACTAAATACAGCCAGCTGCTATTTAACAAAAAATTATGAAAGTTTGAATTAATCAATTGAATTTTATATTCACACTTTTTGTACAGATGGCAACCTTAACACACCTTTGCTTTACTGTTTCTTTTAGGCATAATTATTTAACAGGAAATTCTTTTAACAAAGCCGAAAATTAAAAATTTAATCGCTAAAAATCTTTGGGAAATTGTATTTCGTTTCAATTAATATTTATGAGTGGGAAAGTCTGATGAATTGCCAGTGCAACCTTACCATATTTAATTTCCAGAACCCAATTCATTTTGACACATGTTGCTTTATGCTCGTTAAATAACGGCTTTCACTTAAATTTTTATGCTGCCACGCTAATCCCTGACGGGAATCCAGCAAGCAAACAAAAGACGATAAAAAAGCAATTCACATCGGAGACCCTTTGCCGCCAACGCCTGCTACAAAGTAAATGTCAGATTTGCACCTTTATCAAAAGCTGTCCAAACGCTCTTTGAATTGTCGCTCAAATGAAAGCGAAATGAGTGCTTCGCTTTGTAATTTGCCCCACATTCCACCGACTAAATTGTAAATAAAATATCAAAGCCGAAAATTCTAATCTAATCTTTATTTTCATTTTCATTTTCGCTCAAGCTTATTCGATTAACAAGCGGGGCACTTGCATACATACATAAGGCTCTAAGAGAGTATGTCCTCGCGAATGTGACATTGTAAAATCATATATCCCCTTTAATAAATATTCGAGAAAAACGCATTTGAAGTCAAATATACCCAAGTAGAAAATCATAGGAGCAATGATTTTGGGACTTATGCGCATTTTGGTAAACAAAAAACAATTACATAAGTATAACACATATGTGTATACATATGGATCAGATAGTGGGTATTTACATATTACTAATTTACATAAAAGAAATTAAAGTCTTGAAAAGTCCGTCCAAGTTGTATAGAAAAGTGTTCTTGATTCGCCCGAGAGGGTGAAATGCTTACGAAGATTTTGGATTGTTGCCATTTTCCAAACATACTTTTATTTTGAAATCGAGCTAATGAAACTATACAGGGTGCGCTATTACCGATTATGGTAAAAGCCACTAACCGTCAAGACATAATAACCAAATATCCAGCAAATACGATTTACATTGACTGTTTCGTTTTATTTGAAAAAATAAAAATAAAAATAAAAATAAAGACCAATGAAGGCCTTGATAAGAAATCCAGTCCAAACAGTCACTTTTTGGTCATAAAATGGAGTTTCATGAATCTAGAATGGATATTTTTGTTCCCCAATTATGACTAATCCACTATTAACTACACCGGATGGACTATTTTCAATGTAAATTTATATCAAATATATTATATTTTATTATATCACATTCGATCTTTTATTCTGAATGTGTATCACTAATTGTACGTATTTTTTCGGTGTGAAGAGAGAGAGAGAGAGAGTGTGTGACTTCCAAAACATATCTAGCCAACAAAATGGCTTCATGAATCTCAAAGTCATTAAAAGTTTTCTTATCGACATGAAAGACGACGCAACATGAAGCTTACTGTACAAGGGAATCCGACTTCGCTGCAATCGAAATTTACTTGAAAAGCAAACAACTTACTTATTTGCTAATCTTATTTTGTTTTGATGGCAGATATGCCAAGACAAATTTTTTGAGCTAATCGAGATGTTGAAGAGGATATATGTGATATATGCTGCAGTTTAAAATGTTTATATACTTAAAAGTTTTAATTAAAAGCCCAACTGATTTGGGATCAGCAATAATTCGGCCTTACGATAGAACAAAAGACTTTTTGTTTTGAAGATATCTCTATATTTAGCAGTGCTTAGTGCTTTTTATTAAAAGACTGATCTGAACTTTTTTAAAACTATTCTCACCGATGGTGACATTTCGTACGTTCCATACGAAGCTAATAGTCGAAGTGCTAAATGGAAAAGTAATTCTTCTTAGCGCGAATATTTCCTCGTTATTACGTCAGAATAGATATTTTTGGTTTCAAATATAGTTTGTATACCAACCATTGATAAATGCACGCTACAGCGATAACTTTATGCCTTGGCTTCCTTCGACTGTCCTTTTCCTGCTCCAAAGTTCACTGCTGCAAAGGGTCCTAAACACGAATTAAAATTAATATAATTAATGTGGATAAGGCAGAGTTTTGGCCGAGAATAATTTTTGGATATACGGACCCTGAACTTAATGGCTACTTATTTGCTGATGATGGTAAGAAATAGGCGTCTCAGTTCGCTGCGAAATAAACCTTGTTAATTTACTTGTTCAAAAATAAACTACTTGAAGAGGAAATCGGTTCATAAAAACTGGTTTTGGTAATAATTCTATAGGGGCGCCACCTATTGGATTTCAGTACTGTAATTAATGTAAATGAAAAGTTGACAAAACTTAATTGAAAACAACAGAACGTAATGGAAAAAGAAATAACCACTCAATTTTACAAATTGATAATTTTTAATATTTTTTTTTTTGCATTTCGCACTATAATAAACTATTTTAATTAAGCACAAAAGCAGTTCAAGGTTTAATTAGTTCTTTTTTAAAAACCAATAAACTAATATTTTCCATTGATAATACCGGCACAAAAAAAACAAAAATTTCCATTTTAAATTCAAACCTCCACTTGGCCCGAAGCTTGTGTAAATGAAATTTCTTATTCGGAAATATTTTTAAATTTTCTCCCAATTCGATTCAGTTAATTTTGGTAAAAGTGCTTTAAGGTTAGTCTGACGCAAAGAAAACAATCAGCAAAAAAGCGCAAAAAATTATTGCTGGATACATATGTCTTCCGGTAGATCTCATACATATGTACAACTTCATTTGACTTAAATGCAAAGCATCGCAGGAAGACATAAGCTGAGCGGAAACAAAATCAAGGAAGACATGTACAAATGCAGACAAACATTTTTGCGCGTGTCTGCCACACAAGTACATGCGAACAAACGTACAAACTATATATACATATATATATATATATGACATACCATGCAGAGCAAGCAAGTTCCAGAGTTAAATGCCGCAGAATGCTGTGGGTGTCATGGAAGGGCGCCACAGCTAACACCAGAGAGCCTTCACGCATAAAGCAACGCAGAATTTCTGCATCCCCACGTGCATACTTACACATACATACTTACACAACCACATATATATAAATATAGACAAGCGAAATGAGGATGAAAGCGCAGATAATATTCGAAAGAAATCGTCAGAAGAAGGTAAAAAAGACATTGAAGGATACAAACGGCACGGCATCAGTTAACACCATTAAGTGGCAGTGAGCGAAGGGAAACGTTTAAAGGATATCAAAATACAATTCTTTTTTGTTTGCAAGTTGCGAAAATCGCTTAAAAACATATAATTACAAAGTGTTCTGACTGTGCTACAAGCGCTTAAACTCATAACCTTCTTGAATGTTTGACTTAAAGGGCAAAAGAAACGAAAAAACTTTATGATATACTAGGACTTTTGAAAGCTCCATTGACCTGTTCTTGGACCAACTGACCTTAGAAAAAGACGGACCAGTTCTTTCCCAAAGAATTACTCGTGTTTTTGGTGTGACCTCGGCCAAAAAAAAAAACAAATTCAAGCAGACAATTTACTTTCGGAGCTTTTAGGACTGGAAGATGTGAATCCTAAAGAATACTTAATTGCAAATCCAATGACATTAATGGCCGCCATAACCTTAGCGATTAACCTCTTTAATTTAAGAACCGATTTTGCACATTCCTCTCTCACTCTCACTTACAGACCGGGGCTTATACTCACAAACATTTATAACCTCCCATGAGAGACTCGCTCTTTAATTCATAAATCTTAAGACGTCTTAAGCCTTTCTTATGAACTTTCAGGTTCCTAGCAGTTCAGCTCAAAATCGAAGTATCACTGTTTATAGTAAAAGCGTGTAATGTGGTTGTAGTTTTACCAAGTCCTCGCTGCACGCTCCAGGGTATTTATTTTTACATTCCTTTTAAAAATTACTTACAGAACTACATTACCCAACTGTAATTACGGTTCAATGGAAAATTAAAGATGTGATTCAAATTCAAAATCTTGTGAGTGTTAATCTTAAATGCTTTTAAGACCAATATGCTTGCAAATCGAGACCAGAACTTTTCTTCAGTTGAGAGTCGAAAATGTTATCCGTGATTCCTGTTTTTCATTATTCGATAACAATCGCTTTGTGACTCTTTACAAATAATAATTCTACTTAGGCATATAGTGTAGTACGGTTTTGAAAACTAACTTATCCAAAGAATCAATGTCTATAGGTTTCTAGATCTTCTTGCATTCATTAGTAGTAAAAGTGCTCAAAAGTCGGGTTACGTACATGCTTTCCAGAGCAGATTATGCCAGAAAACTTCCTATGTTCTTCATATGCTATCTCCTATACGACTAGCTTTTCAATAGTGTGGAGAAAAAATAGAGACACTTAGACCCAAATTCTTTCTTATAAGTTAGCTCTGCGCTGCTTCAATTACATTTCAACGAATGTTTAATAAAAGTGTGCTAATCCGAAGAATATATAGCTGAGATCTCAGATCGTACTCATTGCTTTGATTCAAATAACTTCATTATTTGTGAGAAATAGAACGTATAAAGTTCAAAGTATTTGAACTTAGTACTACATATTTTTGCATAAGCATCCAGGGTTCTATACAACTCTTAAATATAACATCACTTCAATGTTTGTGTCTAAAAAAATTTCTTTGAACTTGCCGCATTTTGCTGTGTTCGAATTGTCAAAACTTGGAGAGTGGTGAATCGAACCGACAACTGGCAAAAGTCACCTAAACTACAATAGCATAATGAAAGATAAAAAAATGGTAATCAGTTATACGATTTCAATGAATATGGAATATACCCTCTTGTTTGAAATTCAATTGGATAACTTTTTTTTTTCTTGCTTTCGCTTGCAAATTTTTTGACAAAGGAATGGAGCTCAAACAAAACCGACAGAGAGTGGAGAAGTGCCGAATATTGGGCGACTTTTATATATATTGAAATTAGGATAAATGTCTTTTATATTATTTTGGAGCGCTATTTACATTTCCCAGGTGTCAGTTTAAGATTTGTGTAAACAATATTTTTCGCAAAGTCTTGAATTACTCGGAAGCGATGACATGAAACCGCTGTGATTTCCATTACTTTTTCGTTCCACTCAAATTACAAATGTAACAGGAAAAGTTTGGAAGTTACAATGCTTGTACATAAGTAATATATATTTATATATTGGTATATAGCTAAAGTGGAATGCAGATACGCAAATCCATTTAGACTTTTAGACAAGTCATCCCTCCCAGTAGAATATATTTCCATTTTTGTAGCGAAAAGTATTCATTGCAAAGTAAGCAATGAAGTAATAAGCATTGGATTTACGAATTTCAGATTACTTCGCTTTGCTTTTTAAATTATTTCTTAAAGTCCGCAGAATTGTCTCATATAAAATAATTTTACTGAGGGAATTATAGGGTAGACGTTATTATAAGAGAATTAATGAGAAAGTGCTAAGTTCGAATGGAATCGTATACAAAATACTCCACCTAGCCCTCTTCCAAAGTTCACTTTCGATCTCCACTGAGCAAGAAGAATCTTTTAAATTGATATATACGACAAAGCTTTTCGACCCATTCCTGATCTGATGATAATGGGGTGGAAATTTCGTTCATGTCTGTCACTGGACCTAACATAGCTATAACCGAAATAAGTGTCAATTTACCATAACTATGGAATGAGCGAAACTTACGACAATACTGGGCAAGAAATTGGTATTTCAGTTTTAAAAGAAAGAGCAGCTGAGCGCACTTTATAGTCTAAGCTTCATGTTGTTAATGGAATTTCGGAGATATCTACGCTCTCAAAAGTATCGACAATTAAATATGGCGTAAATAATATCAAGAACTAGTCACTGGGATAACCAGATGACCTGTCATACAAAAACAATTGGCTAAACTTTTCAATTTTGGTATAAAAGACATTTTCTAAGCGCTGCAGATTTCAACAAAGCCTCGCGGTCTCTTCTTTTGCCGCTTCGAAGTTGTGCTTCGCGCCTCAAATTCGCAACAATTGCTTGGGTGTTGTCTTCTAGTGCACTCGACTCGACACCCGTACAACAAAAACACAAACAAACTTAACACCACAGCACAAAATACATACAACAACAACGCGTATTATTGCAACTATTACAACAACTGGAGGCACTTTTCGCCGCAACTCATAAACAAGCCCAACAGCACTCAACGCACAACATTTGTTGCAACTATGCAAATGCTGGCAATTCCACTAAAGTTGTTGTTGTTGTTTGCTATTGATTTTGTTGCCGTGTAGTAGTAAAGTTTTGAAGTGTTAAGGCGAATAAGGAAGGCGCATCTTGAAAAGCTTTAAAACTCCTCCAGCAAGCGGATAACAAAGGACGGCTAACAAAAGAATTGATGTTTCAGAAATGAGCAGCGGCAGCAACGGCAGCAACGGCAGCACGTTGCATGTTGCAGGAAAAAACTTCGCAAGCAGTGATAGTAGCGCCACAACAACACTGCCAACAACAATATACTCACATTATTGCCATCCAAGTAGTTGCGCAGTTATAGCTGCAGTTTTGCAACTCCTTTGCGTGTTATTGTTGGCCTTAACGAGGCCAATGCGGCTAACAATACCGCCAACCAGATTAACATTACTACAACTACAACAAATGCGCGTATCAGCGGCAGCAGCAGCAGCTCCTGTATCCATTATACTGATTCCATTTATCTTATTGTGCACATGTTGTTAGTGTTGTTGGTATTGTTGCCTGTTGTCTTCCGTGTTGAAATGCGTTTTATTTTTTTTATTTATTTATTTTTTTGTTACGCTGCGCTTTTTCATTTGCCATTCTGAACTTCCCTAAGAGTGATTTCTATGTTTGAGATGTAGCATTCACTCAATTTTTCGTTTCATAATATTTGAACAAAAAGAAGAAGAAAAAGGAGGAAATTTCGAAAAAATAACACAGTGCATAACGGAAGAGAGAAATAAGTTTATTCCGCATGAAATAATGTAAACTTCGACTATTATTACATTCTTGCCAATTGTGTGCGGACGAAATCTTTAAAAATAGTTCCTTTTTAATTTTAAAATTTAAGAACTTTCGGTAACAGCGAATTGATGTTTTTGTGATTTAAACAAACGTGAGAGGAGTACTAGATTTATTCAGAAGTGAAGTGAAGAAGAGTTAAGAGAACATTTTTGAAATTGTTTCTATAAACAGAATTAAGTTCGATAATGTACGGCGGGTCTCTGGCTATATTTTACAAACGGTTACCTCGATAATCGTCTTAAAGACCTGAACCGTCAATGCATTGCTTTGAGTGATTTTATGCCAAATTATTTTATTAGCAAAGAACACTGAAGAGAAAAATCGCCCTACTAAGAGAAAAGTCATCAAACGAAAGTTCTGAATCGTCGTGACAGATTTATTATATGAAGAATCAATCGTGGTATAGTACAGAGCGTCGTGCTCCTCATACTAGAGGTTGTCGAGGTCTCTTGCTTCAATTTCTGGCCACCACATATTATTTAAGACAATTGCTTAGCACACACCTGACATGAATTCTCCAGCAACTTTTTTCACAGAGAAATCAGTTAAAATTAAACCAAATTGTATAACTTCGAAGAAACCTAAGCTTCAGGATGATCCTTTGCAGTTTTTGAACTATCCATGCGACAATTTGGTTTCACTTCGCCAAAAAATTGTTCGAGTCCATTCGATTCGACACTTAGAGCATAAGTTTCAAGCTGGAAAGCGATGAAGAAACTGATAATATATGTACGAACGTTACTACTGCCTTCCAACAAACGAAATAAAATTACAATATTGTCAGAAGGTGTTGAAGAGGAGGCAAGGAGGTTCCTTCACTCCCGGGAGATCGATATCTACTTTCTCTAGAGAGCATTCTATACTTTCAAACGGATTTATTATTGTTTTTGAGCACTATAATCGATTTCGTCAAGTGCATAATCAACAACGGATCGTGTTAACAACAATTAACCAAAGTTAAAATCAAAATTATAGAAAATGTTTTGGAAGTCAATTGCTTTAGTCGCGGAGTAAAGTTGAAGGCGAGAAGCACTCCGAAACAGCTCTCTAGACTAGGGATGGTTAACTCGATTCCGATTCTACTCTTTTTGGGAATGGACCTTAAATTTCGCAATTCGACCAAGAATCGATTCTTAACATTCGATTTTACGGTTAAGTGACTAGTTTGAAGTTCTACATACAAGCATAATAAACCTTGTGATAAAAAGTCATGCAAGTATAAATTGATTATTGACTGTTTAATATTTATTTACACTAAATATTATTTATTTCTTGCAAGAGATCTAACGATTCTTGCAATGGATCTACTGTCCAGTGTCACCAATGTGGAAAGCAACTGGAATATACTAATAACTCGACCAGCTTAAATAATTATCTCAAGAAAGCACACAAAGGTGAATTAAATCAAAAATCGAAAGAATTAATTCCTTCGATCGATTAAATTCTTAAAATTGACAAATATGAAAATACTCGAAGCTTCCAGAGCACCACTATAGTCAACTGTAAACTGATTTCAATACCTTTTGTTTATTTGGTTATCCGGTTAGTACACGACTGGCTTAAAACAAAAAAGTTAGAAGTTGTCACCTGTTCAAAAAGTTTAAATCAAAAGAATGATGCGATCAAGAAACACTACAATATGGATGGTAGATTGAAGAGCATTGCCTCAAGCTTAGGCAGCTTGGCAGTATATTTGGAGGAAGGGTCCCACCTTTTCACATTCTAATTTAATTAAATTGATAGAGAAAATAAAACATTACTGAAAAACTTTACTGAAGAACAAATCTGAACGAAGTTGGGACAGATTTCGAAGGGGATTATTTTGAGCGTTTTGAAACAAAAATAGTAATTTCGCTCAAAAAAACATTCAAGGTTTTTAAAATCTTCAATCGCTTAGCAACATAAAAAAAATGCAAGTTTTTGATCACTCTAAGGGCATCTGGAAATAGTTGTTCCTTAATAACTGTCCCTTTCTATAGGAAGTCAGAGTTAAAAATACTCGCTAAATTTCAAGGTACAGATGAAGCAACATCTCTTATTATTCGCACCAGCAGTGAGGTTAGTTAAGAGGTGAACGAGGTAAAAGAATATAAGTTAGAGAATTTTCCAACAAAGGCAGTCAAATTTTTCTCAAAACATCAATAACAAAAGAGATTATGTATATGTTTGGCAGCAGAACTATTATGTGTATTGCTAAATATCGCCGGGGAAATTTTATGGGAGTTAAGCGTTCCTTTTGCACTCGCTTACACAAAACTTACACAACTTTAAATTGGGTTAATTTGCGGTAAACTAACTTCGGAAACTTTAATTTCAGTTCTATATGTTAAAGACCTAAAATACTAGAAAAATTATTGGCAGCTGACTTGGCAGGCTTTTATAAACATGCGTACTTTTGTATATGACTGTAGATAGCCATACTTGTGAGTACATACATACGTGCCCTCTTTTGTGTAGAGATTTGGGTCAGCCTAACAACTTTATTGCTACAGCGAACACACACTTTATTTACTCGGTCCATACATCCATGTCAAACTAATTCTTTGCCCCAAAAAGAATCTTTGTCAATAGCAGTATTTTTTAGCGATTTGTTTTGTGAGGGCGCCTGCTCCGAACGCCCCAGCGATTTTACGCTCTGTGTAATCTGGGGTATGTTTGACCATTGCCTCCAGTCACTTCCGTATTTTGGTGAACGCGCGCTTCCTACTAAGCTCCAGGTCGCAGCCTGGTTTTGGTTTGTTCCTTTGTCTCTTGATTTGTTTGTTTGCTTGTTTGTTTATCTTTCATCTGTGATATCCTGTTAACACTAATAAATTTTGCCGTTTGTGACAATTCGATTTGCGCTTTTCAAAAATTAGTTTTTGCTTACTTTCAATAGCTGCAATGAGTTGGCTTTGAAGGGCAGCGGCAGCCACAATAAACAACAACAATAAAAGCAACAACAACGGAGGGAAAGGTATAAAAAATTTGCAAAAAAAAATATAAACGCTCTTGAGGGGTAAAATTGGTTGCTGTAAAACTGAAAGAGATTTTGACAATTTCGACAGCGCAGCCCGACTACGTACACAGAAACATATGTATATATGTACAATAAGTATATATATATATAAATGTATAATATATATATATATATATTCACAACCTTAAGAATTGTCCAGCACGAATGCTTTTCGCGTTGTGCTGTTGCTGTCGTTATTGCTATTGTACACCAACTTATGATAGTTTTACAACTTTGTTTTATTGTGCCACTTCACTTTCCTATATAGCCACTCCTGCCACACGCTACACACGCAGACAAAGACACACAAAACAGTTATATTTTCATTGTTGTTTTAAAAGTTGTTGCCATCTCCAATTTCCCTTTGTCATAGCTTATGGCCTTTGGTCTTAAGTTTGCCGACTGCAGAAGAGAGACTCATAAATTTCAAATGGAAATGTTTAATACCAGGGATTTGTCCCTATCTATGTATTGGTATATGTGTGGGAAAGTGTGTTTTAAATTGTGGCTTAGGCATATGGCAAATTTATTGGACATAAAAGTTATTTATATGATTATTATTATTATTGTTGTGCTTGAGTGGCTTCAGCAAAGTTTCCCATGCACCGTAATTAACTTGAGTTCGTAACCATATGTCTGGTAATAGGTTTAATATATTCGTATGAGATAAAACAGAAAAAAATGCAAAAATTAAAAAAAGAAAAAAAGTTATAAAGTTATAAATTTTAATGGCTTAATCATGTCAAGCAGTGTTGCTACGAAATAATTTGTTTAATTCAAAAGTTGCCTATATAGTTTATAGTCGGTAGTTAGTGTTAAATTTTTCTCTTTTCAAATGAGGTTATGACATCAGTCACAACTTTATTACAAGCTGTAGTTTTCAAAGTATAAGTAATATATATAATATAAATAACGAATGAATTTTCAAAATTATCATGATTTACATAAAATGCAACACTGCGCAAGTTTGATGCTTTGGGGACTAGGGTTTGAGTACCGAACATTATTAAATATGTAGTTTACCAGATATTGAAAATAGATAAACTCCTAAATTTTGAACAAAAATGGAAAAGACCAAGATTATGTTTCAAGTATAAAGGAAATTAGAAGTTGGAAACTTAGTTTTATCAATATGAGCTTGAAGAATATAATGGAATATATCATAGATTTACCAGTTGAGTTTTTACATAAAAAGTATGTTTACATAAAAGTATATGTATCTATATCTAAATATATCTATATATATATATATATATATGTATATAGATACAGAAAAAATACAAAAAAAAAAATTTAATTAATTCGCACTATTTCATAAATAAAACAAGAGCACTTCTTCAGTCGAATTTGCAAAGGAGTGGTTTACTGAGTTGTCATAGCTTCCTAAAGCCAGGATTGCGCAGGTATCAAAAACTAGCGTCACAGTTAAAATCAAATCCCTCCGAGCATGTCAATGCTTTGAGTTGCTTAGTATGCAGGCATTTTAAGATTGAAAGAAGCAACCAACCTAACTAAGCTAGCAACTACAACTGACAACAACTAACTAAGAAGATAGCTTATCCACGTTCAAGCAGCATTTGTAAACGGTTCTACGATTTGTAATGAAAAATTAGTACCGCCATATCGCAAACGAAAAGGTCAAAATATTTAAAACAGTGAACTTTAGCTGCCGGAATTATTTTAAGGAGGCCTATCCGATAAATAGTACGAAAAAAACCAAAAGTTTATTGTGCAAGTGAGGTTGTTAATGTCGAATAACTGTAAATCGTTACCCCTATCACAGTAGATCATTATAGATAATATAACCTTTATGGTGGCTAGTGATTAGCCAGTTATCAGATGGAGAGTAGGTATTTCGTAAAGCTATTTGTATTTACTTGAAGTAATTTGTTGTCGAAGAATCCAAAGATGCTACTTATTTTACCTCGATTTCGAATAACTTTTTGTGTGATTCCGAGTAAATCTCATTACAGGATTGCTTTGAAGGTAACTAACTACTTAACTGCTAAGTGCTTGGAGTAAGTTTATTTCAGTATACCCAGCAGGGTCAGATCCATTACAAATGGTGATAGATGGAGAAAGAAAAGATCAAGAATATATTAGTAGGCTAATAAAGCTTTCCAGCTCAACAAAATCCAAGCCTTGATATCTGATTCATTTAGATTATAATGGAAAAATAAAGTAACGCTTGCAGTGCTTGCTGAACCTCCCGCTTGAAGTGTAGTGACATTTTTTTATATTCAATTTTTTTTATTTCCTTGCACAATTTTTCTATCCTTGTAAGACTAAAAATTTCATTGAGAAACTTTCAAAGATAACAATGAATCTAGAGAGGTGTCAATAGTATTATTAGCATTTCAGTTAGTAGTATAGACGTTCATTATATCAGTAAATCATTATAGTACAGACGTCGTTTTTTCTAGCTTCTTTTTTCTACCCTTTTTATTTTCTTATATTTTCTCATACTAAATAAGAAAGGATTAGGAAGCCTAAAAATATATACTCCTGCAATTCTCATGAGTAAGGGATATCTAAAGAAGTTTGCAAAACTTAGTTGTGAAAAACGATGTCAATGACTTCAAACCGGCGTTTGGGTAAAAATTTCAACAGTCTGCTCTCGTAAGGTATAATGTATCGTAAGGTATATGTAAAGATATCACACAATTTTAGTATCGAATTAGATTTTAGTAGGCGTAGCGTATTTTATGGAGACAACTCACATTAGAGCTATTATGTTCGAGGGGATATGAATCCCCATTTTTGTCACCAAGTCACTTTGAATTAAAAAAAGGCCTACATTTTACATCATGAGGTATATCCTCATATATTAACCTATAAACATTGCAGAAACTCAACCGGAAGGACGGAAATCCTCATTTTTGATGAACATATGTGAACTAATATGACTGTTTTTCGATCAAAGTATCAACAAGATATGTTAGGCCTTTATTTCATACTTTCAATAGTGCTTCAATCTCCTTTTCTAAAGTAAAGGATGCTAACGGAATTAGAAATGGCTTGGTAGGCGAAGTAGGCGTGATTGTAGCCCGATTGCGCCATTTGTAAAATGTGCGATGTGGTGCTATTATATACCGAATTGGATCAAATTGCTATAAAACTTTCTGGGATATGAAATTTTTCGAAAAGTGAAGGTGCTAGGCCCATTGTGTAATTCTATCCAAATCCATTTATATAAACTTGACGTTTCTGTTTATTCTATTTTGAGCTCTTTTGATCACAATGCTTACGTGGAAAGTAGATATGACTAACACCAAATTTCCCCCGTCTTAAAAATGTACGGCTAAATGGTGAAACGAAATGTTCCCACCGAGTTTCGACATTAAACCTTTTAGATGTCCCTATGTCAAGTTCTGATTTCAACATACTTCGGTCTTACGAATACAATTTCAATATTTACATTCAAAGTTTTTAACACTTCTTGCTCCAAACTTAGTTTCTACTGCAAAAAAAAATGTAGTTGCTGAAAGCATTAACAATGCGGTGTAAAGATAACAACAAACACATGGAGTGGGAATGTGATATTGATAAAAATCTTTCAGGAAAGATAAAACTAAAAACGAATTCAGCTCAACAAGCTCTCAAATAACAAGCTCACAGTTGCAGCGGCCTACTGAGTGCAGCTGACGTTTGTAGTGCGCCAAAAAGCCGGCAACAAACCACAAAATCAGCTTTGTCGGCTGGCGATAACAGTAAAAACGATTGTATATGCCAAGAAATCCGTTGCCAAGTGACTTCAATAAGCGTTCAAGCGCGATCCACTCAACAGCCAATACAATTGAACTTGCATACAAACACATACAAACACACACACATATACATACATATATATATATATATATATATATATATATAGAAGTATACATATTTGCGAGCGCATTATTCGGCGGCGGCAAGAAATGTTTCGTTACTCACATATATATCTGCATATTCCTATGTGAGTGGTATAGTAGTTGTTATTGTTGTTTTACAATTGCCAGTCAGCAAGTCTCTAAACTAACTCCGGCAAACCGCAGCGGAAAGTGCTTTCTAAAACTTTCTGTTGCTCCTCTTGGCTGCGCTGCCTTATATCTGCCAGCTAACTGACCGCATTCAGTGCTCTGTTTTTGTAGTCAGGTCAAGTCTATGCAATTTGCTCGTTGCTGCAAGCGATTTTAGAAGTCAACTAGCAGGTTGTTTGGGGGTGACTGCTTCAGCTGGATACATGGACAGACGGCGTGTGTTGCAGGAATGTAAATTAAATATTTTCCCACGAAATAAAGTACATTGCTTCTTTCAATCCGTGTACAAAACGTTTAATGTTAAGAAAACTTAATTAAAACAAGGCTGCCACATAAATGCAATTTAGAAATTTTGCACAACTTAAAAGGTATGATAAAATTTTGGAGTGTGTGTAATTAAGCAAGATACTTAAGCAAGTTTTCTCACAAAAGTTTAATTTTATCGAGTTGCCACCTTGTTCGTATTAATATTATTTATACACTTGATACAGAAATAAAAAAAAATAACAAATAATATTTAAAAGTTCACGAGCTAATACGTAGATTGAAATGGGGTTGCCACATTTATTAAATTAAAAAAAAATTTAATAAGTGCTTTTCTAAAACTTGCAAAACGATTAAAACAGGTATGAAATAAACGTTGTGTTCGTAAATATATTACAAGAATATGCTGCCTCTTGATTTTACCATACCAATAGGATATATACTTATACTTATATATATACATATGCTAATATTTATACATATGTATACAAAAATTAAAAAAAATGGTATTTCAAAGGTTTGAATGTGGGTGTAAGGTAACTAACTGCTTTCATTTACATAAGAAAATTAAAAATCTAAGGTTCTTCAATATTTTGAAAATGGGTATGAATAAGTGGGCTTGAATATTATGCCGAAATATTTTAATAAGGTTGCAACTTGACTTCGCATATAAAAGAGGTGTATTTGAAATATTAAAAAAAAGGATTGTTATTGAAGTAGGTTGGGAAAAGTGTAATTGAAAACTAGTTTAAAGTTGCCAACTGATTTCACATATAATGTGTAAGATTCTAAAATTGTCTTTTTGTAGATTGAATTTGTATCTAAAGAAACTTAAAAATTCGTCTTAAAGTATTTTAGCTTTTGTTGCCATTTAACTTCACACATACAAATACATAAAAAAGATTTCACAATTATTATTAGCTATGTGGGAGGCTTAAATAATTTCCACGAAATATTTTAATAGATTGTAGCATTGTAGATAGCATATACCCCATGCTTACCTCAAAACGTTATTCCGAAAATTTCTTAAATGAAAATAGGGCAGGTTTTCATGCCGAAAATCCCTTTCATGCAAACAAACTCTCGCCTTTTATATAAGAGATGCCTTAAGTGTCTAGTAGCGCGCTAGTTGCAACTACGTTACAATTGCAGCAATGTACCTCATCACAGCTGCTATTAGGACTTATCATTGCTTACTATGCCTTAAGTTTTCGCATTGCTTTTGTGTTCACTTCCGGCTTTCAAACAGCAAAACTGCAAGCCCTACCGCTGCTGGAATCTCGATCCGCTCCCATCACTACGAAATTCGTTGCATTCAAGTCACCAAAGCTGCAAGTAACGCCGGTCAATACAAGGCATTGAAAAGTCAAAGTAGACAAGTTTGCAAGTGGCAACTTATACTCGTACAAACAGACATAAGCTTTGAAATGTTCTCTTTTAAGTTTTATCCTTGTGAGAGTGCGGGTACTGAGCGCAAGGCAAGTATGGATGAGCTTAAGCATCTGCTTGCCACTTGCTTGAGTTAAGTGCAGCTGCTGCGAATAAAAGAAGTGTTTGGTGAGATTTTTCAGTGGCGTCGGACTACCAGTCAATAACTTTCTTTGAGGATTGAAATGATTGAAGAAGGAAACGGGGTGGATAGTGGGAAGTTTTTACATTTCAATGTAGTAGGAACATTTAATACAATCATAATATAAATTCATGTTAATTGAAGTTAGTGCATTGTAGATTCAATTATAAGAAAACAAGAGAAGCAACCATCGCAATCTATACCTTATTAAATAAATAATAAAATACGTTAAAAAATGAATAAAAATGTTTTTGTTAGTACAATATACAAGGAAATCATGCTTTTGCACTATGGCGTATGAGTAACATTTATCATAATATATTTTACTTTACGCATAAGTTGTATTAAAATCCCATAAAATTATATAAGAATCATGTAATATTATATAAAATTTTTAGTGCACCCTCCTTGAGCTTTTATAAAAACTGAATTCGCGTTGTCAGGCGTTTCAATAGAGTTTAGCAGCAATCCCAGTTCTTTCATTGTTGGGAATTACCTAAAATTTCTCTAACGTACTTTTCTTTAATAATAATCCTGTAAAGAATTTCAATATTAGCTGTTTATGTATATTTTCGCTGATATTATATCTCCTTGAGTGGAATATTACGCTAGTTGTTTAGAACCGAACAAGAAAAGGGGCCTAAATTTTTAGGTACTACTTAATCGTTGAAGTATTCTGCATTATATTTATCTTATGACATCGCGGAGAGTCGCTTGGAGATATCGTACTAACTGCAAAGAATACCCAGCGCTTGAAAATAGTTTTCTAAGTTATTAGTGTACACAGTAGTGTTATAGTTTGAATTAAAGAATGTCAATTCACTATCACTGAGTAAAATATTCCACAAATTATGTAAAGCATGACTGGAAGCTCTCACCCAGTTTACGTGATGCGTTTTTAAGACTTTCGATATTTAGTGGGCCATAATTCCAGCGAATGAATTTAATTTTCGACACTTTGGTAAAAAAAAAACTGGTAAGTTTTGCTCTTACTTTTAGTCCATCTTTGGTCTACATTAACAAAATAAAGCTTTTCGAAAGCTCGGATTAGTTCTTATTTTCCGCTGTTGCTTATAAAAAATTATTGCATTCATTTATATCATTATATCACTAAGCTGATGTAAGTGCTAAAAAATACTTCAGACTCGATATGTAACTCTTTATACAAAGCAAAAAGTGTTATTACGAAAGCAAGTTACTTAAAAACGGCTTTGTTGTGTGCTGGTGAAAATCCTTTGTTAAGTTTTCTGATTTCTCTGATTTTTTTTTTATTACGCATATATATTTCACGTTTTTTTTTTTTGAAAGCCCACCCACACTAAAAAGAAGATATCTAATTTGTTTTGTAATAACTCTACTCTTTTCTTGACATTATGCGCCGTTACACATTTCAAGCATTTATAATTAAAAAAGCAAAGAATATAGAATTCAAGCCGATAATGGGAAATTCGGAGAAATGAATGCGATTTCAATAATTATCGCTGGCGACACTCTTTAGCTAAGTCTAATTTTATTTGTCAAAAAATTGTTATTTTCATTATATATCATAAAAATGAATATGTTAAAAATTATTTGTTAAAATTGGAAACGGGTTCCAGTCTTAATATTATATTTTTTATGTAAAACGGCACTAATCTTTTCATAGAGAAATGGAAAAACACTACAACAATCCTTCTATAAGTCTCTCAGAATTCAGTCTTTCAGGAGTAGATATGCCACAAAGCACATAAAATCACCATAAAAGCAAAAATTCACGAATATACACCGATTTTTGCTTAAATTTATTTTCCATAAACAATTCCACTTCACCAGTCCAAAGCCAACCTTTACACAAGCAAGCTCCGGCACAAAAATGCCCTAAAATCAATGTTTCGAGAGCAACGCATGTGTGTATGTGCATGTAAGTATGTGTGTGCGTGCTGCTCTTACCTAACAAATGTGCCAATATTGTCATATTAGCAAATGTTTTGCCGACACTTACAACGAACACACTCGTCGTCCATCGTCGACTCGTACGCCTTTTAATACAAAAATTACCTACCTATGTACAAATAGATGTCAGTATATATGTATTAAAGAAGTATATATATTTTTATTTAACGCAAGTGGCTAAAATTGCTTTGTCAAGAAGCCAGAAACGCACAAAGTTGAGGTTCGTTAACGTTCTACCAAACTGGCATAATTTTAGGCGCGCACACAACACACATATCTCAGCATGTATGTTATATTTGAGTGTGCCTGGGTGTGTGCGCTTGCGAGTGCGCAACGACAGTGGCATGTAAACACAGATGAGTACGTGTCAAACAAGTCACACGCACGGTAACAAGTTAACCCCATCCGACACTCACACCACTACAAAAGTTCCATGCTCGCACTGCCTCACACTGCCTCACACTGATGGCAGCAGGGATGTACGTGTGCATGCACGCAAACATGCAATTACCGGTTGTTGTGTATGCTATTTGTACTTATATAAACAAATGCTCTTCTACTAGAACCAACCCAGCAAACATAAGCACTAATTTACACATCTTGACAATTTGGAGGCTCCTCTTAATGCGGCTGAGAGGGCAGGAACATTTCACTGAGCAAAATCGAAATTAAAAATCTATTAACAAAATATACTTAAACATATTTTGCAAATCACTAGTAAGCTGTTTTTAAGACAGACTTCAAGTAAATTTATATAAAAATATATATACCTTTTATCTTTGAGTAAATAAAATGTATGTAGCATTCGATTCTATTCTTAAACTACTCGTTTAATTTCGTTAACAATACTTTACTTTTTACGCGCTTTACTTCTCTATTCTGTTCAATTAGAAGAAGACAACAAGATTTATTTTCAAACCCTTTTCGAGACTGTTGTAATTGTAATCGAACTAATTGTTTCTTCGTCCCGCTGGAAGTAGCATTCTTCTTCTCTGTGCTCTTGTATATTATATCCTTCATTGATATTATATCCTAAATTTATTTTTGTGAAAAAGTTAAAAATTTCCTCATACTCATGTTTATTGACCCCAAATTACTCTATGTTAGCGATATTTTCATATTACCTAGTAATATTCAAATTGGGTAAAAACTTGTGTAAACTTTCATGAATATCATTTTCGAATCCCCAATTGCAGAAATTAGTCTTGAAAACGAATACTTGCTTTCCAAAAATACTTCAGATATTGCATTTTTTTTAGAGGTATGCAATTTCCTAGAGAGATAGCTGTCAAACTAGCAGCCAAAGTAAGCAAATGTTTTTGACATTTATTTACCAGTATTTTTTGACAAATTTCCATTTAATAACAACGTTTGAAAATCGTGGAAGTTTATTTCCAAAGCTGCAGCAAACTTAACAAAAAATTTCCGTATTTGTGGTATGAATAGTCCTGAAAGCACCCTTCGAGGTCGAGGTCCTAGTATTCAGTAAAGTTACTATCTGCAGTGATTTGCATACCAAAAGCATTACTGTTCCATACTTGTTTCGAATTGAAGGCTGAGCTAATATTACCCAATTCAGTGAGCGCGGTATTTGTGCAATTGGTCACATATTCTTTGTTCCTCAAATCAATATCAATCGCTCAGAACTAAGTAGTTCCAGTGGAATGGAGTTACAAGCCATACAGCACCTAAAATCATTCCTATTTCGAGACGAACTTCTGCTACCCAAATCATACAAAGAAATGGGCGTGTCGTTAGGTCAATGATATATACTGGTAAACCGTCTACGAATGACCCTTGACTACAGTGCTAAATTCCAAAGTAAAATCAAGATCATTATATACAATACACAATGTTGAGGTGGCAACGGACTATTGTTCTTTACTGTAAGAAAGTTACAATGTATCAGTGTTACCATATGTACTTAAATTTGTTATTTCAGTTTTAGCGAAACTATTAAAAAGTTGATTGATAATGCTTGAGTGTCGAACCTTTCTCGCTTCACTAATAACTCTAAATAATATTTGCTAAATTTTGTGCAGATTTGTAAAGTTGGTTAAAGTTTTTGAATTGGTACCTGCAAGTAGGCGCAGCTTTCTTCTTCTATTTTGTTGTCCTCACTGAATGTAACGATTCTCGCCCAGTTCGCTCTTTTATGATTTAAATTTATCGCTCTTTTATGATTTTCGATCATACAGTACGCCATACGCCATAGTCAGTAAACTTATATTTATTATTTATTTCAAATAGTTTATGGGATATACATAAGGAGATTTTCGGGTAGCTGTTTCAAAACTTCACATATTTTGAAAATAAGACGTATGCCTCGATGTATTGTCACCTATTCAACGAGTATTCCAGCTAGTTCGACAATTGAGTGAGCTGTATGTCTTAGTCTCTTCCGAACGATTAATGAATAAAATGGGAATATTTTTCAAATCAAAAAAGTAGGTTTGGAAGTTTTCCAATACCCAACCAGAGGTGATTACACTTATAAAAAATTTCTCCACTTCGAAACTGATTAAATAGAGCAGAATGCTTTCAATTATCGATAATAATATTTTAACTTTTACTTTTCCGAACACTGTGAGGTAGCAAAAAGGGGTGATGAGAGAATTATAAATGTGGGTCATTTGGTCCCTAAGTGTCGAAATTTATTTAGTATTCGCTGACGCCTTCACAATTTCATCTCAAATAGAACTATATTACATGAGAAATCCAAAATGAAAATGCTTTCTTGATTGATGCTATCTTTTGGATATTAAAGAAAATTTTTATAACATTGATCTTGTAAAGAGTTTAACTCTCTGTGACTCATTTAACCCTTGTTTTCAAAATGTCCGAGAAATAAATTATGTTTTTTGGAGCTCATACTTAAATTCAGTGTCTGAGCCTTGTAAATATATTCACCCTTTTAAGGGTTCATATTAACCCTTTTTTTAATTAAAAAAATTTTAATTTGGGTTTCTGATTAACACATTGTGGAAAAATTATCTTCAGAAAATTCAATAAGGGTGTTCTCAGGCTTCTTCAATTCAATTACTACACTCTTTTCATTTTAATACGATCGTCTTAAATTTGAATATCAGCCCGAAACATTACCAAAGCTCTCAATGATTACTGTAATTTATGACTTACTGAAGTCATCACCTGTATTAGCATAAAAGTTGCAAACAAATATTCAGCCTTTTGTGCTCCGAACGATTTACGCTTTTGTACTTGCTCGAAGTACTTAAGCGGCTAAAAAGATTAGCTTTGTGGCAAAGTGAAAAGAATGAGTGAATGAGAGGAAATGCCGCCACAGCCACTAAGTGAAAGAGTTGTTCTTGTTGTTATACGGTTTAGTTGCGGTTGCGTGTGCGCTTTTGCGGCCACTCGTTGTTCATTTCACACTCGAGTTAGTCGCTCACACTTTCCAACTAAATTTTACAAAGGGCATGTGAGCAGCAAATATATGTTTAGACAAATTTAAGTACATAAAAGTGGAAGAATAAAATGAAATGACTACGTAATTTCCGTATATTGCATATTTATGTGCATAAGCGGCATTAATGGGTGGAGGATAAAAGAAACTTCTCATTTTAGCGACTTTATACCACGATGCTTGTTACAGATATAATACGGTGACTGAGAAGTATAATATACTAAAGATTAAATTTTCTTAAGAACTTGAGAGTTTTCTACACTATGGCGGGAAAAGGAAGTCAGCAACTCCTGAAAAAGAAGAGTTATGAGTTCTTAAAGGTCGCCGATTGTTACGAAGCAAAACCAGTAGAAAAGTGAAGCTGTAAACTATCAAGTAACACTAACGGTAACTTCGTCCACAAATATAGCAAAGCAGGTCTTAAATGGCGGGAAATTAGTAGCTAACTTTTAACTTTTTTAGTAACACTTTTCTGCTCTCTTGTTAAAGCAACTACATGTAAAAGCAACAACAGAGATGTCTAGTTGACTTCATTAAAAAAGTATGAATGTAAGTATGCTTTATTAATCCGGTAAAGCTGCTTTATATTCCACTTATATTCGATTATAATGTTCTATTTCATTTATACCAGTTGCTTGTTCTATTCGCTACGCTCCGCTTTTCGACGAATAGAAAAGGGCGAATGTTTATATAGCCACTTCTACAATGATCGATAAGTTGTCGAATATTGAAAGCTGTCTTGACGAATGTCAAAGTTCACAACTTACAGTAAGCCTCTTAGAAAGCACCCTGGTCAATTTTTTATTTAGAAGGAAATAGACAGTCAGAGAGCAATTCAGTGATAATTTCTAAAATTTCAAGACACCAGTATTGCTAGAACTTTCGATCTGGTCAATAAATCACAACATTTTTCTCACTTCAGTTAAATTTCCAGTATGGATTTTAAGAAAAATTAGTAGGGATAACTATCAGTTGAATAAACTCTTTTCTTCATCAGATTGTTGCGTTATTTTGAGATCTTACCAAAACCAAATGAAATTTTCTTTCCTAAATTTGTTAATTCGACATTTGACTTGGATGTAGCATTAGGTATTAGTCCTTAACGTTGAGAATTTTTACTATTGAAATTAGTAAAGGCAAACGAAAAGCTTTTAAGAACTGTGACGAAGTGAATTACGATCAAGACGAAAATTTTTTTTTTCATTTTTAGGAAATGAGTCATAATATAGAAAACATATGATACGCTGGACTAAAGAACAGAAGAATAATTTTGATAAAAACCTCAAACTTATAAGCTCAATATCTAAAGTTCGAGATGAAAGCGAGACAAAGACAAGTTTCACAGCTATTCGTCGAAAGATTTCAAAAGATGATAGCAGAACTTCTGAGTAACAGCGCGTCGTTTTCTGGATAAAAAAAATTCAAATCTAAAGACCCCGCTGCTTACTCGTACTATATTAACGATCTTCGTAAAGGAACCTATTATATACAAATAGAAATCCACCTAGAGTAGATGGGATAGCTGGCTATTTGGGAAGCATCCTCCAACCATGTTTATACCAGTTATATTTTTATTCAGTCATTGTTGTTTTGAACTTGAAAAGTGCCCCAAATCACAAAATTGCGGGTTTCGTGGTTTGGAATCGAAAGTGCACTCGAGTTTGAGTGCATTAAGTCCTCCCCTAATGATATTCGCACTCAATTGCGTTAATCTGTTACTCATGCGACATGGCGCACAAATTTCCACTACATATTTTTTATTTATACGCTAATACGTTTTTCTCGTATGCCGACGCTGCTCATTTACTCATCGCTCACGTATGCACATAAATAATCCGAGCATGCTTCTTAAGTATGCCGACAATTTCCGCTCCCGCACCCAAATGGCTGCAACACCGGAAACAACGTATAACTCTTCGCACAACACAATACAAACAAAGATCAACAACTACAATAACAATAACAACAACAATATTTGAATAATCGACAACGCCTCACAACGGGGCGGTGGCGCCTTTAATGTGCAACTAAGGTGCGCAAATTTGCTGACGTCTTTATTGTTTTTGTTGTTATCAACATGAAACGTCTTAGCGGTGACACGACGGCGCGACATTTTACAATAAAAACGCCTGACATGGCTTAATATTGCTGCGTACATACATACAAACACATAAAATCTTATGGAAAGTTGAGACTTGTGGCAAGTATTCGTCTCACCTCAAGCGCAGCAACGAAGAGACATAACTGTAAGTACGAGCTGTTTGGTGGGATAAGGCTTTGCGGCTGAAGGCTGAGGTGAGAGGGAGTGTGGTAGATTTTCGGCAGACTAAATTTTGGATTCGCGCTGGAGTGAACACTTGCGCTCGAATTGGGTCATACGAATGCGAAGCATGCTGATAACGGTAATTTAGTTAAACGCATTGCGCAAATAAAATAAACTAGCTAAATAAATGAATGAATGAAAATATATAACGAAAGCGCTGGGCGACAGCAAAATAAATGCGTCCAATGAAAATTAAGCAGAACTTAGGTTAGAGCGCGCCAGTTTAACGGCACTCGCAGCGCTGTCACTTTGCTCGGCGAATTAGCGCAAATTAATTACATAACTGAGTGTTCGCATTGAATTAAGCGGAAAGCTGTCAACATTTTGCCCAACTGAAGTTTCGCTTTCGTTCATTCAGAGACAATTTAAATTTTATTTGTGTTGCAAATATAAATAAAGTCATTGCCATGGAAAATGATTTATCTTCACTTTTGTTTACTTTCAGACAACAATTTGCGTCGTGGCCACAGCAGCTTCTATAGGTGAGTGCTAGCCTTCGGACTTTCGCAATGCAAAATAAATATATTAAGTATACAATATATCCACTTTAGCGACGGTATTTTGCCAACAAATTAATGTGAAAATAATTAAACTTCATGGAAGTGCAGTTTGATTGGCTATGCGGCTTTTGTTGCCGAAGTTACAATATCAACTGGGAAAAAAGCGTTATTTGCCTTAAGTAGCGCATATTTATTGTGGAAATCACCACTTGCCGCAAGAATTTCATATTCATTGGCATATTTATGTATACATTCAACGCAGCATTCATTACTCTGATGACGGGGCAAACATTAGGGTGGTTGAAATATTGAAAAAAATTTTAATATTTTATTAAACCGCAGACTTAATTCAAAAGTGATAGAATTAAGTTATTGTTGTTATTTGTTTGGGTGCACAAGACATTGTAAAAATAATATTTAGTAAATGCTGCCGATTTGATAACCCTTTGCCCTATAAAAGGCGGGTTACCCCAGTTACATAGACCCAACTCACAACGAGTTTGTAAGCATAACTGCAGAAATCGCCCTACATTTTCATCTTGATAATCCCGTAATATGAGTTCTTGACACATGTTTGACTTTAAAATACTTTCATTCCAACAATAACTAAGACATCCATAAAATTTGATAGACTACTTTTAAGCACTATTTCAAATGTATGAAATCGTTAGCGCTTTAAAAAATTTCACTTGTTCGAAATATTTGCTTTACACTGACACAATATTACTCCGTAAATAAATTAGAAAAGGTTCTCTTTTTCAATTGATGTTGCATACCTTTAGGCTTGGACCGAATTAAATATTAAAAGGTACATTTTGTTCTAGCCAAATTAGAAAAAATGAGCAATATAAGGCCTAAAATAAATAATTTCTTTAAGAAGCTTCTAGTAGTAGCACTTGCTTTCTAAGAACCAAGATTGATCACTGAACTAGCGGTACTGCCAGATAAGGCGAAGCTAAGTTTCCTAATTTGCTCATGTCCAGCGGTGTACTTTAATTACTCGTATTCTTCGTTCATATGAAAATTAGAAGAAATTGGACAAAATCTTCGTAATTTTTAGCCACTTACTGGAATACTAAGATACCAAAATTTTAAATGTACTGTATTGTTGTGTATTTTGAAGCAATAAAGGCGGAGAGAAATATTAGCATTATTGGATTACTGCCACGAGTCGAAAAAAAAATATTTGAGCGTGGATTATATAGTTTCTGAAAATTCTGTGGAATTTTTCAACGGAGATTTCGATTCATAGAAATTTGGTGTAGTTCTAACTGATGGGTTAAAGTTTTTTTTTTTCAAACATGAGCGTATCTAACTAACAAGACGTGCACCAGAATGCTTCGGACCAAGACCTCCAAGTTCTGGTAGGCGTATGTATATTCAAGCAAAGTGAACCTTTCGCCCTTAATTGGAAGCGAAGTGAAAATCGAACTTCGCAGTAGATCATCTCAGCAGTTGAACTTCTTCCAAAATAATTCATTGTTTCCACCTACCAATTTTATCTAGCTTTAAGTAAAGCTCCACACACTGAGTGAGGGGACAATTTTATCCCAAAGTTTTTGTTACGATAGAATATTATCTTGTGGATGTGGTAATGATCTGATGTACCCAATTTGCATTGCCAACCTAAGTTGACTTCAATTTGCCTCAATTTCAATAGCCGCTTTAATAATAACGAGATAAGACCTTCAACTTCAAGTTAATGTAGACATATAATTCCAACAAGCGGCGAAATAAATCATTCCATAAATTGATATTTTCTTTTAAAATTATTCTCACAGCAAATTTCGACCACCCTAGTGTACTTACCAATACAAAATATCTACCATTTACATAGCATTACTAGCTGCTTCAATTATGTTAATGGTTACCGGTGCGTACGTATGGTATCTCTCATCAAAAAGCTATTTTATTAAGCTTCATCGAATGGCATGCATTTAAAGATATAAATATGTATATAGTATGTATATGTGTATGGCACTTTAGCGATATATATTTAATATATACGTATGTAAGAATATATATTTACAAACCTCGTACATATGTGCTCTTCACCTCACGCAAAATTGCAAAAACTTGTGACCAATGGCCCGCAGCGCACGCACATAAACAGATAAATAATAAACAAATTGATTTATAACTTTATGATTTTGAATTGAGCGCCGCCATTATAGGGGTGAAAAAAATCAGCAACAGCTATGATTTTCTGACAGTTTTCGTTAAAAAAATTATTTTATAAGAAAGCCAAGCTTCGCAAACAAAGTAACTTGACGCCAATGTTAATTCAAATTTAAGTGTTTTGAAGCTTTTCTCACTTGCTAGTAATAACTAGAAGTAACGACTCCATGTCAGTTATTGAAAATATAAACCTCTCAAATATATTAATACCAATTTTGAATGCTTTGCAACTGGAATATAAAAAACGAAAGCGTGAACAAAATCATTCAAGAAAGTCAATAGGAAATGTAAGCCATAAGATAAAATGGTGATTGCTGAAAAAAAAATTTAAAAAACAACAAAAAAACTCATTTAGTACGAATTCGAAATTATATGATATTTGTCCAAACCAACATTTTTCGAGAGATTTAGTCATAAGTAAAGAAGGAATCTCTCTGCTTTTCGATATTAGCCTTCAAAATCGAAATATTTTGTCTTCGAATTTCGAAATTGGGTTTATTGCAAACATCATTATTACTTATAGTATCTAACCTACTTAAAAAGCAAAAATATGAACATCATCTACGTTTTCTTCTTATTTTAATGGTATTTATCATATATAAGGGATCAAAGTCGGATCTTCGGGAAGAGTAAAAAATTAAATTCAGAAACTAGTGGACCTATTTGGAAACTCTTGAAATCGGTAGAATAGTTTAACTTGTCTTATTTTTTTAGGTATTTTATTAATAATAAAATCGGCACTTTGTAATGACGTGTTCCCTACTGATTTCTGATCTCTGATTAATAGATCAATGTTGTAAAGCCTTACTAAAAATTAAAAAAGTTTCTGATGGAAGCAAATGGATTATATAGAGAGTATAAAAGCAGCACATATATCTGGTTTATACTTAAAGTTCTGATGTATAGTATATTCGAAATAATATGGAGTAAAAGTAATCGACCTAAATTACATAATAGCTGCGACACACAATTTTAGTGGAAACTGCCAAAACCTCTCGAATTGCGTATTCTGCAGTAAGACTTCAAAGTCATTGTTGAGTAAGAGTTGGGCACATAGTAGAATTTTTCATTAATTCATAGAACAGTAAACGAACCCTTTATGGTATTTAACAACAACCAAAGTGTTAAGACAAAAATTTTAATCTCGATTTTTCAGACAACCAAATTTTATTTCCAGTTTGAAGTTTCTTGTTCAGAACATCGCTTCATATTTCTTGTTCAAAAAAAGTCCAATATTTGGGTTTACTATAAAAAGTTCTAGAGCACATCTTCGGAATGCTTTATTCAAATAAATCAATTACTTTAATAATTAAGTTGTTAATTGAGTCAAGAGGTTGGTCGTTCATATTGAATCAATTAGGCTTACACAATTAGTATTTAAGAGCTATACATTCTACTTTTATGGTATTTTTGAAACTACTATAGAATAAAATATAGCGAAAGTTGAGAAATTCTGGATGAAGTAATTTTTTGTAATCTAAATATTGAAGCTACATAATAAATTGATAAGGGTGTCGACTAAAGCGAAAGTTTATGTTAGAAGATTTATAAAGACCTTGTTGACTTCTTTGTAGCCTTTTGATATTTTTGTAAATTTCTTTTGCCAATAATATTACATAATTGCATTATAATCCGTTTTTAAGACCAACAGCTTTATTAAAAGAAATCCGTTACTTAACCATACCTCAATTGAAACTTCAATTAAATTTACTAATATTTTGACAATTATTTTTATTTTAGCTCTTTTCTATTTAGTTATTTAGTTTCAAAGACAAGGTGTTTTTCTAGCAATTGTCATTTGCTATAAGCTGGTAACGCCCAAGAATTGCATGGTTAAATTAACACAAACTTAACAGAAATTAAACATTAATTGGCACACAATTTATACTGTTTTGTTATTGTTAATTGAGTTGCAATTAAGTTTTAACTTGTAGAAGTGTTCTCAAATGGTAACTAAAATGCCTGTTGGAATATATTAGAACAAATTGAGCTTCAAACTCGATTGAAACCTCTTGTAACGGTGTGCCTGCTCAGAATGCTAATGCTAAAAGCTAAGAATGTTTTGAGTTAACTGGCACGCAGTTGAATTAGTTCACAATCTCGCTGCATACCTAAATAATTTTTGACACCTTTTTTTTGGTACTACCTACCGTTAGCTGGAAAAATATTTAAATATCCATTGCAAAGCATTTCACTTTTATTGAAGTTTTTTTAATAACGAATATTTTGATTAAAAGAAAAGAATTATTATTTCACTAAGTCCCGCTATGCCCCAAAGATTTTTTTCTCAGTATAATTCATGCGATTTTCATGAGCCATTTATTGCACGCATTTCCATTTTTACACGCTTTTACTTCATAGTTTTATATTTATGTCTGTGTTTTGTTGTTTTTCTGTTTTTCTGTTTTTTGTTTTATTGTTGTTTTATTGTGGATATTTTGGTTTATGATGGCTGCACGTGATTCCATGAATTAAATGCTTTTCAATGTATTTTTATGTCTGTCCACACTGTAATGTTGCTGCAACGGTGTGGATTTCATGGCTTTGTTACTAATACCGTTTTTGTGTTCGGCGATATTTTGTAAACATCAGCACGCTGAACATTTTTTCTCGCATTCGTTTTTCTAAGTAACGTCATCGAAAGAAGCATTGTTGTTTTTGTTTTTGTGCCTCCGGCAATTTAGCATTTCAGCGTGCAACAACAATTCGGCGTTGTGTATAAAAAGTGTATGATAACGGCTTAGAGTCAGACGACAACTGTAAAAACAGCAATCAGCAAAACAACAACAAAAATACTGAATATACGCTACGCTGAATGTGGCAGCTACAGTATATAATGGTCAGCAAGAACATAACTGATGGCTGGGATTTTTCGTCGCACACGTGACTTGAATTAGAACAGCAGGCGAGTGGTCGCGACATGGTCAGCTAAAAGCCAATTCGTTCTGCTAGTTTTTTTTCTTATTTTCAATTTTTTTTTCTTGT
This sequence comes from Bactrocera minax, assembly GCA_021498325.1. Lineage (NCBI taxonomy): Eukaryota > Metazoa > Arthropoda > Insecta > Diptera > Tephritidae > Bactrocera > Bactrocera minax. Next base: position 5,418,511 of record JAKEEE010000008.1, on the reverse strand, counting down.
TTTTGTTATTTTGGTCATTTTTATCATAAAGTGGCACGACATGCGCAACGTTGCATTGTGGCATAAAGCATATGGAAGTCAGTGGCAAAAAGCTCTGCCATAAATGAATTTAGGCTATCGAAAAAAGGTCACTTTTTCTTGCTGGTTTTATGTTGTTGGAAAGTGGAAAAAACGTGTGTTGTTGCATAAGAAGAACGGGGGAGGCAAAAGCTTTATGCGCGTGCTATATTACTGGTCTTGCGAGTGAATTTCTGGTTCGCGGGGTTTTATGCTGTATTGTTTGGTATTTTTGTTTTTTACATTTGTAGGATTATATGGGTTGAAAAAGTTCTGAATGGTGCTTTGGCAATTAAAAAGGCATGATGATCTGATCTTTGCTAGTGAAAAAAGACTTTCTGTACAGTATAACTGCTCCTCCGAAGTGAAGTTCAAGCTTCTATACATATTCCCATACTTGAATGGACACATTTGTCTACCTACCTACACAAAAGATGACTAGTGCAGTCATATCTTCTACCCAAAAGACTCTAAGAAACCCTTTAACCAAATATTTGACCTCTGTCAGCCATTATACAGTCTAAATTACCGTAACACGCACTTGAATTGGTGTTGTAAGCCAGGACACCGCGTTCCGAAGGATATATCTCATATGTAATAAAAACTCCTTTCTACTACACCTTGTTTTTGTAACGTCAAAATAATATATTCAAATATGTCAATTAGCAAATAAAATTAAGTTCCTATGAATGGTTATTCTAATAGTTAAACTAACTAAGCCATTTTTAGATAATCTAAATATTGAAACTTTCTAGATGCTAGAAATAAGAACCGAATAAATATTGGATTTTATAAGAAAATGTGCAAGACATTTTTTACCACTTTAAGGTGGATGAAAATGGCAGCTATTTCTCTTTACTTTGTTAGAGCCAAGAAAAACCGAGTGGTCTTTATGCAAGACTCTTAAACTTATTATAATATTATTCATCAACAGCACCTCATAATTTCATCCCGGACTTTTGCTAAAGAGTTCTAGCCTCATTTTGAAAAATATTATCAGAAAAATGCATGAATTCGTCATAACTAAATTACAATTATGTTTAAATTTTTTCAATGGGAGTTTTGTATTTTTTTTTTTTAATCTTTTCTCTCTAATATTTTATCTCACTTTAATTAACTATGTTTTCGTAGAAACTCCAACACTATTCAAACTGGCAACACACACAATATACAGGGTTGCATAGTAAATTTAACACAAATTTAATATCAATTAAGCAATAATTAATTGTCAATTATATCTCTTTGGTATTGCTAATTGTGTTTCAATTAAGATTTAATGTGGAGAAGTGTTTTATTATCGACGAATTCCGCATTTACAAGTTATTTGCAGATTGCGAAAGTAGAATACTATGATTACGATGCGATTTTTCTTTTCACTTGTTTCTTTTCAAGAACATATGAGTGTTCGTAAAAAAGGCATTACCACGATCAAGTTAGCTTGAGTACACTCAAAATTCACCTAAAATTTTGATACAGGAAACAAGGGAGGAGAAAATGAATATTGTGGGGCCGGACATTAGTAGCTTAGGGTCCACAGCTCTTTTTAGGAAATTTGCTGACTTCTCCCTAATTATCTCACTATTGCGATGCTTAAGTTTGTAAGACACCATTATCCACTCTTATATTGGCGAAGTAAATTTATAACAACTTCCGTTGAGATATTTCATATTCAGCAACAGTTTTAAGCAGAAGTTCTTTGAGAAAATTTTCTATAAAATAAGTCAATATCTTCATTGAAGGTGTATTGGCTCGATTAACTGCAAAAAGTTCTAAAAAAAAATTGGCTACATTACATTTGAAGTTAATTTCTACATATTATTTCTGATTTCGAATACATTTTTGGTCGAACACCAAGCTCAATTTTTATCAAATGTTTGTCTAATTTGTCTAACTCATGCACACAAAATTTTGACGAGGCTGTTGGCAAAAGCTTCAAACAACGCTGTGACAAGAAAATTTTGTTTTTTAAATAATACTTGGCTGCTTGCAATGCCCCCATTTGTTATTGTAAAATTTAAAATATATGCTTGTATGTTTTTTTAGTAGAGAGTCGTTTAGGTATATATAGTATTTACATCAGCGAGGCGTATTCGAAATCGAAATTGTTATTTAAAAAGATACCTTAAAATTTATTATTACTAATTCCGGTTGGGAAACACCTGTTCACAAGTAGCCTTGAAGCGATTCTAAACTCCAAAAATTTTTAAGTCCTCAACAAAAGCTTCTAAAATATGAAGAAGTAATAGCAATTCCTAAATATGAATATAGAATATATATATTTCTCTTCTCTTTTTTAAGTTGCACACATTTGCAATATTTTGCAATATTTTCTCATTTTATATAATTTGCATTTTAGCTGCTGACAAAAATTCTCCAACAATATTGCACTATTTTGGCACCTACAACACTTTCATTTGTTCAGCAAAAAGCCATGAGACCAGCGAAAGCAGTTTCAGAATTACTTTATAGTATTTTGAAAGCCAAAAGCTTGCTAATGGTTTGCTAGATATTTTTTGGGGTCCATGCCAAATAGTCGGTCACTTTGTATTGGGGCTTATTGAATGCTAAATTACTTGGCCAATTAAATTCTAAATATAATAGAAAAGCTTGTTAGTTGTAATGATTTTTTTCTGGAAAGCCTTTGAAATATTTAAGTGCAAACCTTGCCAGATATCAAGTATTTGAGATATTAGCAATTATATTCTAATTAGTAAAACTGAAGGATAGTTTATTATAAAAACAAGAAATGATCATTATTTGTTTAAAATAAGCTTCGCATAGCTATCAATATATAATTGAGGGTGCCGACTTAATTAAAAAGTAATATTATAAAAATAATATTTCAGAAATTTCCTGAAATTTGTTTGAAAGCTTGTCGCCCAAATTTTTTTAGTATGCTTAGCTGGACGAAATAACTCAACGATTATAGTCATCATCCTTTCAGTCAATTATTTTAAAGCAACAGACAAAATTCCATAATATATCTCAAATTATTTTAGCCCATACTTCTGCTTTCGGCTTTTGCTTCTCTTGGTTATCAATATTAAATTCAGTTTAAGCAAGATATAATATTTTATATATATATAGTATTTATTAATAGACGTCTTCGATTCGTCATTTCTCTGCTCGCTAACCAGGGCGTTGATCTCTTTGTAAAGAAAATTTCAGATAAAGACAACAACAAATTTAGTGAGTTGAATTCGTTACAAGACACCATATGGATAATTCATTAAAGTGGTTTAACCGTTAGAAATTTTTTCATAATGTGAATGGCTCGAATGGCAAATATCTGTCCATAAATTTGAAATTTTTTTATTTTTGTGCAAAAGGAAATAACTCTCAGCCAAAGAAAGAAATGTCTGAAGATATATAGTATAGTGGTGCATCGCAATTATGCAAATCCTGCTTTGTTGGATTCGATTCTCACTACCGTTTGGCTAATTAAACACAGCTATTGGCATACTAATCTTGCATAATCTGTAAAATTTTGCAGATTTCATAGCATTTACTCTCAACTTATCTGAAAATTGGCACACGGATCAATTATAGGACTAAGGTTTGAGGATTAATGCATTTTGCTTCTTCGATGCTGCTTTAATATCTCTTCAAGAGAGTTTATATTCAACCGCCGGTCTCTTCGTATATTGCCTGCGTTCAAACAGTTTTATAATCGTGAAATTTTTAAATAACTGACGTGATCGCCTGGCAAAAAATCTGACTTTAGGAAGCAACCATCCTATCAGCACGCTTAAGTTCAGCTGAAAGAGTGCTCCTCATATATTTCAGAAAAAAACTCCTTGCTGCAACAGGATCCTGTTAGCACTTACTTCTATATATGTATTGTGCTTTTGGTATTTTCAAATCCATAATAAAAACTTCCTGCAAAAATCTATTAAAAATAACTAAAATTAATTAGTCATTGCTGACAGACCGACAGTGATTAGCAATTGCAAGCATGGTTGCCAACTAACAAAAATTATCAATAGCAAATGAAATAAAAATCCTCAACTCATTTTGAAACTGAAATTGAGTACCTCACATATTATCCCGCTGACAACTGTTTCTTTAGCAAATAAATTAAGCTCACCTAAAGACCGGTTATCTTTAATTTCTGTGCGAATGCGCAGACAAACATACACACTAGCATACAAAAATGCAAGCACATAGCACATATATATATATTTTGGTTCTTAGTTTTTGCGTCGAAGAGCTTCAATCATAGCGAAATCCACTTAACTACGCTGGTATCCATTTCGACAACACTACACTGCATTATATATACACACACACATACACACACATACTCAGCTTGATTTTCGCTCATCTTCGATGCGTGTGTGTCTGTTTGTTCGGGAATTTTGTGTGCTCATTTATCGAAAATCGCTTGTAATACATTCAAACTGTCATTTTCCAGCATTTTCACCATTTAATTTCCAAGCTGTCCGCCTTTTTTCTCCACTGCGCTGCATCACCACCAACCCCACGCGCATACTTCACGCTGCGCTGCAGTAAACCATACTTTGTTATCGTCAGTGTACAAATGATTGTTGTTGTTGTATGATACTAGGCACTAGGGTAGCAACGCAATTCATTCAATTTCTCCAAGTCACCACAATTACCAGTTCGCTTGTCGGCGCTGTTTTTCCACTTTCCACTTTGTTCGTCATTCGCTTTTTGCTAGGTTGGATTTCTTGCGATTTTTTCCACGATTACTGTGTCCTTTGGCTGCGCTGTGTTTGTATGTGTGCGTGTGTGTTTAGATTCGCTTTTCTTTGTGTAATTGCATTCTTTGTTTTTTTTTTTGTTGTTTTTTGATATAATTCTCCTTCTTCTTCTGCTTGACTATTACCGTTGGTCGGTATTAAAAAATGTTCGCAATGTTTGTGCACGAATTTAATGTTTATCCTGTCAGGAATGCCATTGTGTTTTGGAAAAGAAGTAGCGAAAAAAGCGAAAAAAAAGCGAAACCACACATTAAGCTATGTCCCTCAATTCCAGTTAACGAAAATTCTGAAATGAATTGGGTTGCTGGTGTAAATGAGCGAATCATTGGTGAAATAAAATCCAGCAAAGTGTTTCTAGTGACGTACGGTCCACATGCTGCGTACCGTTATGCGATGCGGGTGTGAGTATAATGAGGAGATTGAATGTACTACTTGCCTAACGCACACACGCACATACACACAATCCCACACATATAATTGCCCTTGAGATCACTTGGACATTGTTATCCGCGAGTTGAGTAAATTGCACCACATCCTTTTTCACCGGATTTCTGCGTTGGCACGTGTCCATGTCATGGCATTCCTGCAGTGGCAAGCAATAACGGCACATTTGCGGGTGGCTTACGATAAAATTGATTGAAGTGTGTTGAATTTGAATTAAGGTTGTAAGTTGCATCAAGAATAAAAAAGGAATTAAAGAGTAACAAACAAAATTGTAAGGAGTAATCAAAAATAGGAAAACACATTACTAAATGAAATTAGCAGATATAGAGATTACATTCATAAACTATAGCACAATTATTGAGAACGTATTCACTAGCATTGTGCCTTAGAGTGTTGTTCATCGAATTCTATAAAGCCCAGTAAAAAAATAAATCCACCAGATTTGGCCAACAGGAGAGGAATTGTGTTCCCCACAAACGCCCGAAACCCTAAGTCCCCCCCCAAAAGGGACGAGGGTTTCTATGAAAGTGCCATTATGAAATGATCTTCTAAATGGCAACAAGTTATTGAACAAGATAGTGCATATTCGACCTAACGTATGATTATAACTAAGCTAAAAAAAACCTTCAATTTAATGCAAAAATAATTGATTTCGTTTTAGTAGACCTAATATATCCACCTCCTCTTACTTTTTCTAATTTTTGTTCTTGAAGGCATTGGTGTCGTGAAGATAGTGTCTACTATTAGTCCATGATAAAGAACAGTATCTATCGATATCAGCACAAACCCTTGTGTATCTTTCGCATTTCATTTTCCCTCAATTTTCAGGAGCATACTTTTAGGGTGCAAGAAATGAAATGAAATAAATAAAATCTCTGTGCTTATGAACAACTCCCAAGTATTCTACAGTGTGTTGAAGAAACTCTGACTTTGACTTCTATGGCATTTTTTGTATATCCAATCATGTATGCAATATTGAACTGCCGAAATGCTAAACAGTGCCAACAACTTTTTCTGCATCGTTGCCAATTTTACAATTCTGCATAAAAACGGGTTGGGAATCAAAGTTTCATCTCCATAAATATTAAAAAAGTAGTGTTTAGGGCAAGTGAAAAGGAATTGTTTAAATAGCAAAATCTGTGTTTGAGAGCATTGCTCTAAGCTAAACATGTAAATAACTAATAAATAAGCTCTAGTTTGAAGCTCAATATGAAGATGCTCATTTTTAGATTTATGTTTTTAATTAAGTTGCAAGTTCTTCAAAATAAATTTATTCCTAATGTGCAGGTTTCAATACGCTTTATCGATTCAGGACATGTAGACAGACATTGCGGGAATATTTTTATTATGTTTTATTCTGAATTAGCTGGCTACTTTGTGGTTGCTTTATGAAAACTTTTCGCTATAAACCTTTCAAATGTATTCCTGAATTGTAAGTATTTCAGCTAAATGTTGCTGACATATTTTTTCAATCTCTGAAACTACTTTCAACAACAATCATGTAAGGATTATATCGTCAGGCCAAAATCGGGAACTTATTCTACGTTTGCTCAAGAGTGTCACTGTAGTGACTGCAGTGACCCCTTCTCGAAAAGACATATTAATTTAACCGATTTGTTCAATAAAAGCACAGTAATTTGCTCAGGATTCACAATTCTCCGCTTCAGTAATATGTACCACTTGATATAAATTTATTTTTGTAGTGTCTCCATAATCACAGACAATTTTTGGAATTTTAGCAATGAATCACTGCAACTTCAAATTAAGCGATTTGGATCTTAGAGGAATAAATAGTTTTCATAATAATAAGTTTTTATAAATAATAAATAATGATGAAACTGCTTCCGATTTAACCTCGACCATACAAGTATATATATTAATATTTTGAAGTTATTTGGAAGACGTATGCCTATATGCGTATACATATGCTTGTAAATTTTTTATCACTTCAGAAAACACATTTATACATCATACACATCAATGCCGTGGTCACTCATACGCCACGTCGTGTCATTAATTCATGCAAAATATTGTAGTATAAATATTACGAAAGTGCAAATACTAGGTTTATAAAACAAGATTATTGAAAGACTCTTATCCGAAGCATGGTAACATTAAGTCTATAGAGTTCAATCATATCATACTAAAAGATGAGCATAAACAATATTTGGAAATGAAGAGTTACTCATCTCATTTGGTGTCCTGTTTCCTTTGAAAATTCTGATGTGTCATGAAATAATTTGTTTTTGTTAGACATATGAGGCTTTAAACAATAATTTGGTTTTACAAAATATATTATTAAATATATTAACAAATCTAATATTTGGTGAAAAATTCCTCATATGCCCATGAACCATTAACTTATACGAAATGAATTGCTTACAAAGCTAATAAGATATTTTGTACAATTCATGTTACTTATAATAACTCTACTGGGGCATATACAATTTTTATTTAAAATTTTTATACGAAATATGTCGAAGTAATTCTTCTATATGAAAGAACATTTATTATTTATTTAATATTTTAGAGCTCAAAGTAAATTTTAAGGTTACAAATACAATTTATATTGCCGTTTTTTGACTTTACAAAATATTTAAGTAGCTTAACAAAGTCAAATAAAAATATCACTCATACGCCCCGGAGTGCCACTAACTTTATGACAGTGCATATGAATGAGGAAAACATTTATTTTTTATTTAAAAATTTTTGCAATTCGTATTTTTTATATTCGATCTACCAATCAATTTTATTTTCAACTTCAAAGTAGCATCGGTTTGCCAGAAAATATAATAATTTGCACTAAATGCGGAATAAAGTTACTCATCCGCCCTGCTGTACCTATTATCCTTATGAATAAGTACTTGTTTAACAGCTTTCTTTAATTAGTTTAAATACACTAATAGATGCTGTATATATAGCTTCGAGCTTTTTATATATATGTGTTTGGTTGTAGTACAAAAAAATGTAAATAAATTATATATAATAAAAATTTGCACTAAATTGGCAAATTTAATGTCGGATTTATATATACTTATAGCCAAGTTATAGATGCACGAACGAATGACAGTAAATGTAAATATATACATATGTGATATAAATATGTAAAGGCAGACATACACATATATATCTGCTCTCCTCTCATGACTTCCCTTTCAAAGCAACACGCTGGTTTCACAATGGTGAATTTGCTGAATTTATTTCCACTGGCACTCTAGCAAAAATACAACTATCAGCAGTTTTGCTGTTTTCTTTAATATCACCGAGGCGGTTAACCATTGTATGAGGCTACAAAAAATTTATTAGCGAAAGTAATTTACACAACTTTTTATTTACTAGGAAAGTTTTCAGTCAACATCAACGCTGTATGTGTATGGGTGTGTTCGTGTGGACGCGTGTATCTGGCAAGCGTGAAATGAGCATTTTGAAGTGTGCACTTTGTGGCCTGCGTATATTTGCCACATTAACAAATCGAATCTAATCTTGAATGAGAACTAATTTAATTTAGTTTCGGGTTGCGTTCAGCCAACAAACAAAACGCAAATATTATTTTAGAGCTGTAGTAAACATGCGTGTACATAAGTATATTTGCACTTCTTTTGCACTTTTTTTTGCACGCACGTGTATATTTCACAGCGCTGCTTTCACTGCCAGCCAACTTTTTCACTGCATTTTCGAAGGCATACAAGTTTATAAAAATGAAATTGTGCTGGCAAAAAGGATGTCAAAATGAAATCACATTTCCATAAATACATTTATATGTATGTGTGAGAGTACAGCAAAATGTTCGATGTTGACTTTTAATTAAAATAAAATTCGCTGAAGCGCGAATTGCATATGTTAAATGTATTCCTTTCATGTATTTTCCAGAGCCATTTTGCTTGAATATATTTTTGCGAATGCAATTGTAAGTGTCTATTTGTGTGTGTGCGCGCGTGTGTATGTGTAACGCTTTCTTATTTTTTTGCTTATCACTTGCAGCGTTCTTCCAATTCGTTACACACATTCTGTTGCAACAAATGAGGTAAATGTGAAACGTGTTATGTTTATTTCATTCAGTTTCTCTTTTTATGATTTTTTCCATGTAACTGTAATATTTTCCTTTCAACCTTTTTCCCTTACTTAACACTTTTGCCACATTACAGCTACAATACAAGCTAATTTTATCTTCCCACTCAACACCTTTTCCATCATATGCGCACGCTGTTCTCAGCGTTAGCAACATTTCAACTCATCGTCAACACATTAATTTCAGTCATTTCACTTCACTTATGTTTTTGATTCTCTAATGATGCCTTTTTGATTTCGTTTAATTAAAGTGAAAGCAGAACGGAGTGAAAAAACTCCGAAAGCAAACCAAACACGTTCCTATTTATGGAGTTAAAATGCTAAGTAACTAGTGTAGAAGAGCAAGGTAGAACTGTACTTGTATTTAACTCACGATTATTTGAATAGAAAATATGTATTCGATTTGAATTCTGTGAGGGAAAACTGAGGTATTAATGAAACAACTTCGAAACCTTCAAAAAAACTTAACCTAAAATAATTTTTATGTCGAATCTTTTTGCTTATAAACAATATGTAGTTTATGTTAATAATAGCATGAAAACCAGCATATTTAGTATCTGGAAAGTAGAAAACTGACACTAAAAAACAACAAACGAGATTACAAAAATAAAAAAAATATAAAATAATTTAAGAAATACAACATAACAGCGAAAAGAGAGAACTAAATGAGATGACATATCCTCGCATATTGACATATACCGATGTCGATAAAGTGGGGCCAGCTTAGAAATGCATATGCAAAGATGCTATTTGTACTATGGGCATAAATGATGTGAAGTTTTGGGCTTTCGTTAATTAGTCCGTAGTATTAAATATTACACCGTCACCCAACTCTTTAGAATATTAAATAAAACACAAGCTGACCTTTTCTAAGATCATGCTAATTTTTCTTTCAGGATAATTTACTTCTAGTAGACTTCCTACAGCCCTCTATAGGTAAGCAGAAGGATTGCCTTGACTCCATCTGGATTATCCACACTCTTGTCTTTATGGGCTTGTCTTTAACGTACCTATAGTGCTGCCGTATTTAAGTTTACAAAAAAAAATTTTTTTTATTCCTTGTGCACTCCAGATTTGTGAATTTTGCCCGGTAAGGCTTTTCTATCGGTTTATTGCTGTTTTTTCTAGTTTTGTCCAATTGGATTAACCAGTACTAATTTAAATGATCAGTTGAAAGAATCTAGTAGGGGTCTGACATCGCCAGATACTCTCCAGAATCTAATATTTAGTATCTTACTCTCTGTAGAAGGCATTGAATCCAAAGCCTTTTCCTGCAAGTGAATATATCCAAAGGAAATAGCAAATATACAATATATGTTATTTCTCTAGGCTTCTCCATTTGTTTGTGGACAAATCTCGCAATCTATAAATATAATAACAGTTATAAACGGCCGTTGGACGTCATAGGAGTTTTTCACAATTTCTATAATATTGGTGAGAAACTGGAATCTTAATTCTTTCATTATAATTCAATTCAAATAGGATTTTTATCTCCGAATTGTTTGCGTCTCTGTAGCGAAAATAGAAAGAGTGAAATTTTTTCGCACATAACTAGCACACTAAACATGGCAAGAATGGTAATGATTCTTCTTCATCAATATTCATTGTAGTTTATGGTTTGTTCAGTTCTCTGCTTCAAAATTGGCTGAGTTCATCGCGTGCGCTTGCGGTCTTAAATTTCTATTCGAATTGGTATTAGCATTAGAAGAGAGTTTCTCGAAAAAGGAAATCAGCTATAATAATTCTAATAGTTAAGTTGAATGAGTTAACTGCGATTGACATAAATGCTAGAAGTTAGAGCGAGCTGTTTTCACTTGGGAGAAATTAATATAACTTATGAAGTACGACCTGAAGTCGTTATCTGATGTGTACATGAGAAAGTGTGTATATGCATATATATATTCGATTTCACTATTCAGCATGGTTAACTACGATCGAGAGCGATACACCGATTGTAGCTTTGTAGCAAACTTTTCGTTGCCATCTTTGTAGTACATTTGGTCCTTTGCTACAAAATAACCCTTCGCCAAGGCGATTAACTTTTCATCGTCGGTAATTTTTGTTTTTTTTGCAGCTATCATTTTCGCAAGCTCTAAGAACCGGAAGAAAATTTTATCATAGTTTGAGACACAGTACTATGGTCAAATGTGAGCTCACGCGGCACATAACCTGCACTGAGCTCCCGTATACTAAAATATTTGGCAACGATGTATCCTACACCTTCTTTTGATAGCTTAAGAGTGTCAGCTATCTTCACCATCCTTATTTTAAGGGCGGCCAATATAATTTGGGGAGTTTGATGTCTGTTTCCTTTAGACGCCCAAACGCATTCAATGTCTTCCGTATTCATGCGACCTGCGCTGTACCAGAATTTTGCGCTTCGCTTGACGCTGAGCACATATAACACTCGTGAATTATTATTTTTATTTTTCATTAACGGTATTTTTTTTCCTGAAAATATATTTTTTTGTGAACATATCAATTTCTTTTCATCCAGTTTTGCAAAATATATAGCGAAATCTATCAAAAAATTGTTTGATAAGCATGTCTCTTGATGGTTAGCTTTTTAGGTTAGGTTTCACAGAGAAACGAAGCGAACTTTTTAGCCTGCTAAGTATATACAATGTGTCGGGTTTCTTCTTCATACAAAAATTAATTGTCCTACATTTTCTAACATGAAATATATGAAAATGCTTCTACTTTATAGTTCTACGAAAGCGTATCACAACTAAAATAGGTGTACATCCACTTAAGGAATTGAAATGATTCCTTTCTGAAACATATAGCACAACAAAGACAAATTCACGAAATAAAAAGAGTGCCTTGCAACAACAGATGACAACATACGACTACATGACAACAACAAATCCAAACAAACTAAATAACTGACATGTACTTTGCGAAACTCCACTGGCAGGATCAGGACGAGAGTCAAAGCAAAGTGACGAAATGAAAACAAGCAAATAATTAATTGAGGAAATTTCCGGTGACGATGCTATTATCCACACTTCTGAGGCAACCTCTCGCTAGCGCACCGAGCAATGATGGAGCGCACCATTCGTTAGCGCCAACTGAAATTGCCACTCGCCATTTCGTCCCTGTATCCTTGTGTACTCAATTTAGCTTGATTTACAAATATTTTGCAGCATTTTTCATCCGTCTTTCATTGGGGTTTGACTTTGACTTTATTTGTTTGCTTTAATTTAATCACTTTTCCTGTAACAAATTTTTTGTGCACTCGCCATGCTCAAAGTTGTAATAAAACCGAGCAACGAAGGAGAGAGAGGGAGTGAGAGCACGCCAACAGCGGCGTGGCGTGGTGTGGCGTGGAGGGCTACCAGAAATAGGTTGGAAGTGGTGAAGCATTGCTGAATTGCAGACAACTTAGATGAATTTTTATTTGCTGCACACAAGCGCAGTTTTTGTAGCTTTGTGCTTTGCCCCATTTATTTGTTGTTTTGCAATATAGTGTTTGTTTTTTGCTGGTCAGCGAGTCGTGTTGTAATTGGAAAACTCATTTTGCCTCAGCAGTCAACAGGCAACGAGCCCGCCAACCAACCAGGCGGTCATTGTCAGCTACAACGACAACACTTTAACGGTACTCTAACTCAAAAGCATACCAACAACTAGCAACAACTGTGCAATAGCTGCTGTTTTTGGTGGCACAGTCGTGGCTAAATCATACAGTCGCTTACTCGCTGTCACTTTCCGCCTCAACGCTCACCTTCACAAACTAAAACTCTGGCTGTTTATTGCGCCACTTCCAATTCCTCGGGCATACCCTTGTTCAGTTTCCTGAGTGACAGTTGGTTGTTTGTTTTAAAGTTGTGCGGGTGTTTGGCTCAAGTTGTTGGGGTCACGGAAACGAAAAAGGGACAGCGCGCCAAATTGAAATAAATTGGCAAAGGGAAGAAACAATGTGAGGCACAATGGTACAGTTTAATAAATTTTCGAGTGGAAAGTGTCGCAAGAATTTGGGAAATTTGGTAGACTGATTTTTATTTCAAGCAAGTTAAGCGAAAAATTAAAAATTTTATTGGACTGGACTAACCAAGTTGTATTTGAATTTAGTCACAAACATAAAGGTATATAGGTATATATATATAGATATCTAGGAATTGTGGGAATTTCGAAAATAGACATGGCATTACAGAATGCTAAGGTTTCATAAATTTTTAAATTGTTGATGCCGTAGTTGAAGATAAACTTACATTAAATTATTGTTTTTTATAATACCAATCCATATTGTACATTTTTTTCGTATGAAAGAGGGTTCAAAACTTCGAGCTATTGTGTTCTAAAAATCTTTAAACGAATTGACATATTCTACTTCTCAGGAGGGCGGTTCGATAAGTACTTAGCCTTGCCGCTCAGTGGCGGCATTATCGCAAGTGAAAATTTACTGTTGAGTAGAACATTCTCGTAGATGGCTTCAATCAAAAATTCGGTCCGAATCACGCGGTGAAATCAAATAACGCTTGAGTGCTGCATGAAATGACTCTTGTCCTTCCTTGGCGAGTGTCAAAAATTAGATTGACGAGTTTCAATGTAGTCGCACGTCGGTTTTTGATAAGCCACAACCAGGTGCCCTGAAAACGGCTACCATGGAGGATAACATGATAAAAATTCATGATCTGGTATTGGCAGACCCTGAAATCGCGGTCTGTAGCGAGATAGCTGTAGGCATGTCCTGTTTGAAATATTATTTCTGCTCTGTTGACGAAACATGGATCCACTGGTATACATCAGCGACGAAGGAACAGTCGAAATAGTGAACTTAATATGGGAAAGCTCTTTCGGAGAAGGCAAAGACTTAGCAGCCGGAAAGGTGATAGAGACCACCTTTTTCTGTAATTTACAAATTTTGATATACTTGATTGAATTAGGCTACGAACTGCCACCCCAACCACCGCTTCCACCAGTTTTGGCCCCGTGTGACTTCTTCTATAAAAGTTATAAACTTTTATAACTGAAGTTCTTTATTAAGTGTTTTTAGTTTCAGTTATAAAACTGCTTTACTAAATTTCATAAGAAACAAAATTTTCTTTAACAAAATACACTGTGGTGCATGGGAATATATATAACAGAGAACAAGGTATTGCAGGCTGACGAAAAATCAAACAGAAATAACTAAAAATGGAATCATTACAAACAATCGACATGACGTTTAGCTCGAACTGCGAAAGCGCACAAAAGAACAACAACAAAAAAAAAAAAAAACGACAAAAAAACAACACTAATTTAATGTTTTAAAAACGAGAAAAGGGTTGTCCGCGCTGTAGCAGCTATTGCTATTGTTTTTGTGGTTCCAACACCACCTGCACTCCGCACTCGTCGCCCCACTTTTGTTGGCATCTTTTGGTGGTGTTCAAATCGTTTTGGCGAGCGCCTGATTAAAACAATGACTCGTAATACTTCTGATGGCTGTATATCCGGTTCTTCGACAATTTCGTCCACCAAACCCTCGAGCTTTCGTTTCGAATATTACCCTTTCACTTTTTCAACCAGCTCATGGTATTTCTGTTCTTGTTGTTTGCTAATTTTGTTTGCCACGCTTTGTAAGTGCGAAAAAAGCAAAGGAGGAAACAATCGAAAGTCAGCAAGCAACAAGGAAGCGCTTAGTCACTTGAGGAAATCAAATAATCAGGAAAAATGAGCAACAAAAAATCCGAAAAAGGAAAAAGCAAAGAATGAACGCAGCAGCTGCAAGGCGGCAACATGACAAAAATGCTTTAATAGCTTTATGTTTTTTTTTTGTCGCACTTTTGTCGCACTTTTTTTGCACTTTAATTTCTTGTTTTTAAATTTCCTTTTCTAATCCTTTTTGCTCAAACACTCGACAATTTCGTGCTTCATTTCGCGTAAATGAATTGAGCACCTTTTCATGCAAGCGTTTTTATATGCGCCCCTTCATTTAAGTGCACACACACAGGCATGTCATATACACACATATATAAACGCCTTTAGACAGTACGTGGTATAACTCAATTTTCCTTTCCTATTTGAGGATTATTGCCACCCCTTGCATTTCCCCATTTCCCATTTCCGGCGAAGTAATTGAAATGGAAAATGTGAAGTATTTTTTGTAATCACTTAATTATTGCATAGACAAAATAAAAAGTAGAAAAAAGTCGCTTTGAAATTAGACACATGTGTAAAAAGACGGGAAATTATGCTTTATGCATAAGAAAAAAAAAACACTTCTGAAGGCTGGTAGTACGACGCAGTTCTAATTTAGCATACCACTCAGTTTTATACAATATCTCGCTAAATTCTGACTTATACCAAGAGCTTTCGATTCTAATTTCACATTTGAAAGCTTGTTGGACTGCACTCAGTAGTCATAAGATCTTTGAACTCTCATTCCCTCACTTGTATGAACCAAAAAATTTTTTTTACCGCTATACCAACATGGACTATCGGCTGATTCATCAATCGTCTCGAATTCTGTTCTTCTGAGTGAATACTGCTAAGAAGCGTTTTCAAGAAGCTTTCGAGCTTGTGCTTTCATAGGTAGCCTGTATCGGATACTGGAATAATAGACGAATAATGAACTAACTTCCAGTCCGTTTTAATACCTCGAATTTTGCTGAATAATTGAAACTATTTCGAAAAATTTTCCTTAAGCTTTCTAGATTACTTTGTCACAAATAGGTTGTTTTAGATTTCCTTAAACTTTTTATAGATTCCTACATCAGTATTATACGTTGTGTTCTTTCTACTTAATAATTTCTGACTTTCAGTCCATACTTTCCATTTCCTGATGTACCTCTACAATGAGTTTTTAGAATCACTTCTCTACATTTTCGAATCAATAGCTTTCTTAGATTGCAAAATAGCACTGGAAATGTGTTTTTGATTTGAACAAAAAAAAAACTAAATTAAACTAGACCCCACGCATGATAGGCTTTATTTGTGATGCGTTGAAGTCTCGTCTCTCATTAAACTTTAGCAAGCACTCCCAAAGTATCTTAAAAGTACGCTTGGTTTTCTGGCATATCGGATAATGATTTGAAGCAGATTGATGGGATAAAGGACCACGTTTTGTTATTCCATGAACAACTTCTTTTGAGTAAGCTTACTAATCATGTAATATCATAAGCAAACACCTGCCTCTAAATATCCATAAAATTCATAAAATCCATAAAATTGCGAACGTCTATATCTTATTTCTCCATTCACGTCGTGAAAATGTGGTTTTCATTTCAATACCCCCCTCCCAAAAAATCCTTTCATTTATCGTATTCAAAAACGTGTTCATAAGTTTCTTCTTCGCGCTTAAAATTTTACTTTTTCTATACCGACATATCGTTCACAACTCATGCTTATACATCTTAGTAACCTAGAAAGATTACTGCTAAAACTTTAATTTCAATGTTACCACGCACGGGATGTTTCATAGAAGAAAATATAAGCTCATAGATTTTTAACAATTTAATAGTAGTTGGAAAAATGTATGAATTTTGTCCTCTTTCCTTTCTTGACGCCCTGAGAAAAAGCCCCTTTTACTACAATGTTTCCTTTTAAACAAAGCCAATGAGTATCAAGAACATGTTTTGTCAGAGAGAGCTTAACTTTTAAAACCCCAGCCCTACATTTTATACACCTAGGTATATAAATTAGAGCAATTCTGCTAAATGACCCAATTCAGTATCGCCTAGACAAAAGATCGTCTGATAGTTACTTTTGAAGACTTTAGAGAGGGACGTTAAATATTTCTTTAGATACATTTCTCATATTTCTAAGTTCACCACTATAATCAAATTATCACCAACCAAGTTCGGTAGTCACTTGGATCATGTGTTTCAGTATCATAGTCGTATACTATTGACCGAATTTGATTTATGAACAAAACTCCTATTTTGTTTGCATACTTCATAGGCTAGGAACGTTTCTTTCACACGTTTAGAGGCTACCCAGAAATAACCGAAGCGAAAAGTGCTGTACCGTTCTGTTAGAAGGTTCTCAACTTCTTGAAACTTTATTAAGTAAATTGGCATTAAAATATGAAAATAATGTTATTTGAGAAGGATTTCCATTTCTGTTAAGTTTATAATTCATTACCATATATGATAAATAAATTATTGCAGTATATGTATCGAACTAAAGCTTAAAGCTGCTGGTTTTTGAAAACATCAGTCGAAAATATTTTCAAAAAGGGTTACCTACAGTTGGAAATTTTAATTAAGAACATATAAGATAAGGAAATTGCAAAGTTTAAAGGTTTAAGAAAGGCTTGCGTTTAAAATATTTTTCAAAGGGTTGCCACTTTGAAAATTTTTAAAGATAAACTGCTGCAATATAGAGTAAACACTGCTTAGAAATATTACGGTTGAAAGGAGGAGGACTGCGACCTATTTTAAATGTTTTATTCTATAAAATATAGATAAGGGAGCTATTGAAGTATTTGTAACAAAGTAAAGGCGTACAAAGCTTACGGTAGAAAATATATTTGAAAAGGATTGCCAAGTGTTAAAATTTTCTACATTAATTAAATTTTAAGAAAAAATAAAAAAATAAAGAAAGAATTTAAATTTAGAATTATTTATAACTATTAAAATTGCTAAAACAACTTTGAATATTCAAATGTTAGCTCTCTAGTTTGTTTGGAATATGACTAGATATCTAAATTTTTAGATTCACACCACAAACAATAACTACTCGTAGAGTAAATAAATAGTATTTTCCATTTTATTTATACCTTCATATATACCTACATATATATAGATGTAGCGCTTATCAGTGTATTTCAAATGTTCTCACCGTAACCCGACAACATTTTGAACACACAAACAAACGTAATTGTTTAATTGCAAAACGAGAAAAATGGAAATGAGAGAAGAATGAAAAAATGTGCTCGCATGTGAAACATATGCCGCAAACAAACTGTTGGCTAGGCAAATATTCGCTTTGAATATTAATTTGAAAATTTTCAAATCTCCACCAAAGTAGTCTTTTCAAGCACAGCTTGTCCATTTCATCGTCTACTTTACATTACTGGTTTTTATCTGAGTTTTTCATCGGTTTATACATGCGTTTTGCTACACACTTTACTGCAACAATTTCCACCGGATAGATATTTACACCATAAATAACCAACTCATAAGCATAAATATACGGCATGCCTTTGCGCTGGAACATACACACACAGTAGGAAATTTTGCGATTACGGAATTGCTTGCGGTTGTGTGCCTTTTTATGTAAACAACTGAAGGACTTTAACTTGACAGGTTCTTATATCGTATTAACTATACAATATATTATTTCGACTCTTATTAATATTGGTTGTTCCCTCTTAGCAACTTTTCCACAGTTCCGAGCTGGTCTCCGGAGGGTCAGACCAAATTTCGCTACTAGATTCGGATAAATTCGTTTTCTATAACAAAAGTGAAATATTTTCAGCCTACCAACTATACCTGTTACAAATTTGATATAATCGTTCTAGTTCCAAACTAGACCGTTTCGTTCCAGTTCCAGTTTTCCTGCAAGGTATGTATGGTATGTTCACTTGGCCGGTCTAGGCTTTCAAGGTGTTGCATTACACACGATTTTTTCACATTTTTTAAACACTTGCAACACATATTCATCTTCATCATCATTCTCATCAACGAGTGCCTATAGAAACAACATATTAACTTGACTGTTAGGTAGTGGCAT
Source organism: Bactrocera minax (assembly GCA_021498325.1). Taxonomy (NCBI): domain Eukaryota; kingdom Metazoa; phylum Arthropoda; class Insecta; order Diptera; family Tephritidae; genus Bactrocera; species Bactrocera minax. Next base: position 5,399,561 of record JAKEEE010000008.1, on the reverse strand, counting down.
AAACAGACGCATATATTCCCACCCCAGAAAAAGTATAATTGAAAAATGAGCATACAGCAAAAAATCCTGCCGACGCATTTTCAAAGGATATGTGCATACACACGACTCCAGTTGGCGGACATAGATGCATTGTAATATTTATGCGTGCATATGTGTGCTGCCTTCGTTAGTGATGCTTTCAAACAACAACACCATGCTTTTACATTTTTCTTTCATTTACCATATTTTCATTTGTAGCGGCTACACCTTCCATGCATCGGTCATCGCTCATTTATATGAATCCATTGTGTTACAAAGTCTTCCCCCACACCGAAATGGACAGCTATTTATTATTGTTAACGTTAAAATCTCTCTTCGTTTATACACGCATGGTCTTAAGAGCCGACAGCCAGGCGACTCTTAAATAGTATGCAGCAACGAGGAACAATGGCGGTATGAGTCCACTCGTCGTTTTCATATTAAAAAATATCATGTTGCACATTCGCCGGAGTTGTTGCGCCTTTGACATATGGCTGCACCCAAATTGCTTAATGCCAGAGTGTTGACATCATCCTGAGTGGTTTCCAAGCGTGTTCGGCGTTCTTCTTCCGTAAGGACTGCTTGGAAGCAAAGAAATGACACCATTTTCATGTCAATATTGTGCAGCATAGTTGATTGAACCCCACATCCGCTATTTTGGCGTTGCGGTCACCACTTCTTTGCAATTACTCCTGCTGTCTGGCTGCTGTAAAGATCACAGCAAATGATTACGGTGGAAGGTTAAAGAAGGTCAAAAGTTTAATAACATTGTAAAAGAATAATTCTGGAACATTTTCAGAACTCTCTGCTCCAATATGGAGTACGAGTATGTTAGTGATACTTAGACTACGCGCTTTCTTCACCTCGTTAATTGAACATCGAAGCTATTTGGTAAAAACTGGATAAACACAAATTCGGATAGGGTTTCAAGGCTTCTTCTTCTTCTCTTGGTATGGTGCAGACTTCTAAAGATCAAAGAAGATCATGTGAAAACCTTAGAGCAGGCTCAGACTAATGACATACTTGCTGTAAGATTTCCCTTAAAGACACACTTTTTATTCTTCTTCAATCTAACTATGAAGATACACTAAACGCATACGAAATCTTCTATCCTACTACCACGCAGAGAATATTTTGCCAGAGAACTGATTGAAACTTCATACTTAATGACCGTAGTTCCGTCCCTTACTGATGTTATCCTTATAACCGGTGTTTTACTTAAAGAGAGTCGTTTCGGCGAAATGATAGATATGCTCTGAGTCAACATAAATGTTAATATATAACCTATCTGAGTACTCTAATTTCGTCCAGTCAAAGTGACTGGTCGTCCACCGAATGGTGAAGTATTAGGTCTAGTAAAAAGGAAATTCATTATTATTTCAATAAATGGCTTCAGTAATTGGTATCTCGTGTTGTGTAAATGAAATCGGGTTAAACTGTATGGCGTTAGGGAGATAAGATTTTTTACTAAAAATACTTTCCCGACAGTTTTGCGATCCCTTGGCTCAGTATTATTTGAGCACGCGTCAATATTTGTTATAATTGTGGAAAACATCGATGAAATAATGGAAATCCTTGAGTCCGACCGTCCTGTAAGCACAACTTCGATTGACCTAAACGTTGCACAAAAGCACGTTCGGAACCATTTAAATAAGTCTGGATGCAAAAAGAAGCTCGATGTATGGGTGCCACACGAGTTAACGCAAAACAGCATCATGGACCGAATTGCCATCTGCGAATCGCTGCTGAATCGCAACAAAATTGATACATTTCTGAAAAGCATGGTTATTGGTTATGAAAAGTTGGTCACATAGTACAACATCAATTGAAAACGGTTGTGGTTGAATTGCGGTGATAAGGCGCAAACGGGGCCAAGACAGGATTGACAATCAGGAAGGTTTTGCTATGTGCTTGATGGCATTGGCAGGGAATCGTCACCTATGAGCTGCTCCCCTACCACAAAACCCTTAATTCAGACCTGTACTATTAACAATCGGTCCGTCTGAAGGGAGTAATATCTCAGAAGCGGCTAGCTTTGGCCAAGAGGAGAGGAGTTGTGTTCCATCAGGACAACGCCAGGTCACAAACATCAATACTGACTGGACAGAAACTTGGTTAAAAGGTTCCTATACATCGTATGCATTTGTAGTCCGGACCTGGTACCAAGTTATTACTACTTGTTCCTGCCTCAAGAGAGGCTTGTGAAAACGACTGTAATAGTTTTTTGCCAATAGGGACGAGTGGAATTATGAAACTCTCTTCAAATGATAACAAGTTATCTACCAAAACTGTATGTATTTGACTTGAATCGGATCATTCTAACTAAGCTAAATAAAAGCTCCAATTTAATGCAAAAATAATTGATTTCTTTTTACTAGAACTCATATCAATATCTTTCGTAATAACAATTTATTTGTTATTGATTTTAAACAATACTTTTGATTATCTTGAAGACGAAATCGGCAAACGAAGTGGTCAGTTGAAATTTGACCAGTTGCCTGGATTGCCTTGCCCTGTATTACGAAATGCATATCTATCGAAAATGAAGTGCATTACCAATCATGAAGTAATCACTCCCGATTTCACGAAACTGGTTCTTACTACTAGGTTGTAATTAAGGATGTTAAGGAACAATCTTCAGTTTAGTGGAGTTTTTGAGAAGAAGTTTAGGTTAAAAGCAAATATGAGGAGCAACTAAGTGGAGGATCTCAGTCTAAAAAAGATTTACGGTTTACAGATAGAACGCTCCGCAGTATTGAGAGAAAATTTGTGGCGGTAACATTTTTGGTTAGTTTAAGCCGCTTAAGTTTAGGCTGAGGTCGGACGTCTGCTTACGTGACTTACATATTAATCCATTTCTTGATTTATCTCTTAATTTTATATCATATAAGCCATTTATATTCATTACTTCTAGAAGTAGTCGACATATTAATCGTATACAAGTGGTGTTTATATATTTATGGATGAATCCAAAATCGATGGAAGAGTGATTGAAGTGCCCTTTCTTTTAACTTAAGCTACAGGCTTTTGAACTTCTATTTAATGTATTTAAATTATTTGAGAATAATAATACTCTAGGTGTCAGCGATAATCTTTCTCTTTATTTTTCTTTACAAACGAGCTCCTAAAAAGATTTGAGATTTTCAGAAAATTGAGTATTCGAAATTTTTACCGAAATACCGCAATGTTTCGGGAACTATTTAAACCAAAATCTTCGAATATTGTAAAACCTACCCAAATCCACTCTTGTGATGACAGACTCAAGGCGTGCTTTTTCAGAACGAATATAATAAGCAGAAACAGAAAAACTTCAGTGAAAATAAAATTTCCAACAATTTGCTTTCGAAACTAACATACACCCGTATTCATATGTATATGCGAACGATTATAGTTTGATCCAACGCACATACACCTACACATGCAACATACAGGCGATTATAACATTATAACAGTATACTCGATGCCTAGTAAGTACCCGATATGAGCTTGCTCTAGTGGCCACAACTAGGCATCAAGCTGAGCACTTGCCGGCGAGCGAGTTAAGCGCAACAAATTGCCAAGTGACATGCAGCAACAAATCGAAACACAATAACAACGCCGACAACAATAGGCAATAACCGCTTCAAAGTGGCAAAAACAATACTCGGCCCACCACTCATGTCATCGAGCAGTCAACCGGCACACACTTACATACACACTCAACGCCACTCACACACATACATGCATACATACATGCATATTAGCAAAAGTGGGTTTGTGAGATTTGTGAAGCAGCGAAGACGTGTGGGAATCGGCGCCGGAAAACAATTTCCAATTTTCACAGTTTACAAGCAATTGAAAAGCCGATGTGGAAAATTATGCTGTGCTGATCAGGGAAAATCGGACAGCAATAAAATTTTATTGCGCAATAAAAATGTGCTGTGTCCGGCAATTCAATTGAAAGCAAGGCATTCGGAATTTGTTTTTAGATGCCCGGCAGTGTCGAAGGAGTTGAGTTGTAATGGCAGCCGTGAACTAAGCAAATGTGTGGGTTGCCCTGTGAATTGGAGCTGACCAAGGAGTTCGAGTAGTGTAACGTAGCGGAAGCAATAAGTTAAGTGCTTGTGTGTATATGGATGAGTATACAAATTGGTGTGTTAGGGTGATTCAAAAAAAATAAAATTTTTCATATATGAATTATCGAATTAAAAAATTATAATTTTTTCAATAAATTAAAATTAAAAATTAATATTATCATTTTTTAATTTCTAAAATTAAGAAAAAATATTCAAATATTTATTTGATAACATTCTAAGAAATATTTTACCCAATAATTTGTAAATATGAATTTTTACACACAAAAAATTCGGAATATGAACCTACAAGGGCACTGAATTAAGCATTCACCATTTTCTAAACTCATAATACAAAAGTTTTGTAGTTGTCTTCAACTAGGTCTGACTTTAAGTTTTATTTGAAATAAACTACCCACCCTAATAATTGCAGAAGCATAATTGCAAATACACACTCTTTAAATTTCCTGAGGAAACGTAAAAAAATCACAACAAACTGCAATATCCATAAAATTGTAAGGAAAACGTACTCTGGTATAGGCTGGAAAAAATGGAAGCACCAAACATGCAATCAGCCACAAATACATAAATATGCATAGCCATAGAAATAAGCAAACCGAGCCAGTGTATATGTTTGAAGCTCCATGTCCCAGCAGAAAGTCCAATAAAATCACTATCGGATTTTATTATATAGAGCATATATATGTTGAATTGTTGAAAAATGGTAACCCTATCGAAGGAAGTCTACGATTCTTTCTTAACTTTATTGAATTAGGTATAATTTCAAAACAATATATTGAAACCGGTTTTCATAATATTTGAAGGCGCTGCTCTCTTCCTATATAAACCTTAAAACTAACCACATATGTAATTTCTAGTTCTCTCAGCTAGGCAGCTGGATTATAGAAACAATATGGTAGTGGAAATTCATCTGCTATTTAAACTCGACCAAAGTGTTGACCTAGTCTTAATTCCTTATCCTAAGTCTTGAGGTCTCTTGTAGAATTATTTTTGTCTCGATCACACCATGTATATATCTTCAGCAGCATAGGCAACCATCATCTGAAGTATTGCGAGTTCAAACCTCAGACTAGAAATAATTATACAAAACTGATTTCTAATAACGGTCGTTCTTCGGAAAATAAAAATCGAACCTCGACAAAGCTTGTTTCTAAGAAGAGAATTATTCTTTAAACATACAACAGTTAATAAGAGAGGGTTTCAACTCTTTGATTTATCGGTTAACATAAATTTGCTCACTAAAAGTAAGAAAAACGAACAAGGCCGAACAAATAGCGAAGGCACTTTTCACGAGTCTTCTCGAGTTTAGAAAATACTATATACTTTCAACATAATTTGCTTAATAAAATTTTTAAAATTAATTGACGAGTACCCTCGGTGCCGCTACTGAATTGGCATCACTTTGTCCAAAATGGGTTTTTATTACTTTCGCTGAGTCCATGAGGTAAAACTTTTTCAGAGTTAATCTATGAAATTAAAGGTTTTCAGAGCGCATTTTTCCAATAATTATATATCTATTCTCTCTGCTAATATGGAATGACTCCCACCCAAAACAATCTTGGGAATAAACAGACAAACTACTCATGTGCTCCAAATTCCTAAGTCTCTCAGCTCGAAAATTCGTTTAATTTTATATCACCTAGTACTGTGCTCTTGCGAACTGTCCGATAGCTATGAAATTTATACACCTGTCTTTTCAGGGTTAGGTCTAACTGAAAAATATATAGAAAGAATTCTAGTAAGGAGTCCGCGTAGGAAAAATATAAAATTTCAAGCTGCCTGAAATATATTAAGTCGAAGTCCTTAACCTCTAAGTAAACTGTAGTTTAATTGAAATATTATTTTAACTGATATATTCGACGGAGTCTATAATATTACTTTAAAATTAGCAAAGAGGCTTTGTTACCATATTTTAATAAGCAAAGATCTGGAACTAAGTCTTTGGGGCTATTAGAAACAAGACTAGGAGAATTGTGTTTAAATGGAAGTATATTTCATAGCTTTTGAATGAGATATAGGGTTATGTATATAGCTCTTGAAATTCAGTAATTGTTTTTTCTGGTAAAGTTTAGGTGTCGATCAAAGCTCCTAAATTTTACTACTGGGTATCTATTACGACACATCTGACTTAGTCCATTCTGCTACGTGTCATAAAAATCGACCATAGCTTCTATATATGTACCCATGGGAGCATATAAAGCCAAAGCATAAATGGCGTCCGTGCAAAAAAAGGTGAGGCTAAACAACGAATCAAGCAAAAGAACAACAACAACACAAACGGAAGCAAAGCATACACAAACGTAGGCGTTCGAACGAAAGTGCAGTGTAGTGAAATGTTGTGGAAATTAAAAAATCGCCTAAAAGACTACAACGAGTGCTGGATGTAAGCCCGCTATACATATATGCGAAAGAGCGAAACACTGCTAATGAAGAGCAAATTGCTGTCGATAAAGGTGGTGATGATGGCGGTGTGTGGCGGCGGGCGTTTGCAACCTGGCAGAGTGAAATGTTTTTTTCTTTTTTTATTAAAGAGGTGGCGAAACCGTTAAATGACCGCAAGTATGCGCTTTTAACACGTGGATAATTGCAACGGTATGTTGAAGTGGCATCAGCGATGCATTGTTTGGCAAGCGGAGTAGTGGAAACTGGTGAACTGGTGGAGACAGATTTTTTAACAGACGTGCTTGAGTATATAAATAAGGAATGGTTAAATTGAAAATTTACAGTTAAGAAGCATCATTTCTAACATTTAAGGTAGCAACTACATTAATATATATATATATATATATTTTTTTTTGTAATTTCCTACTTCCTACACACACACACACCCTCGCAGATTGAATCACCAACCATATAAAGTTAAAAGTTTGGCAATTTAAGTATATAAATTTTACAACTTTTCTTAAAATATTTTACTAAATGATAAGGCCAAGAAAAACACATTGTCATCCACAACTAAACATATATGCTGGCTGAAGTTATAGCTACAGCGCCGTTATACAGTTCTATATGGAAGTGTATGTGGGCTTTTATGTACTTTAGCTTTCGTCGCTGCTTGAAAAGTTTTCATCCATATGTTGAGCAGCGATGTGCGATTAACGCTAAACTTTATTCGCTATGATGTTTGTGTGCAAGCCTGAAAGTATGCAACGAAAACTGCAACAATTGCATGTTGGAAAGTTTGGTACTTCCCGCAGCAAAAGCATATGCAAATAACAGTCATATTTATATACTTTATATATATATATAAAGATATATATATATAGATATATATAAAGATTATATATATATATATATATATATATATAACTTACTTAGCGTATGCCCTGCAGGAAATCGATTCAAATTTTTATTTTGAAATTTAGTTTTTTTTATAAATTGTTTGCACTCAATGCGTTTTAATATTATTTTATAGATTAAAAAAAAGCAAATATCCTTAGTAAGATATACATATGTAAATGAAATATGCCCTATAAAAGTATATTAATTTTCTAAACTATTTCTTTTAGGTCTTTAGTGTTCAAAAAAACAATATTATGAGAAAATAAAATAAAAAATTTAGTTGTCCATTAGTATAATGACGATGAGAAGGTGATGATTGGAATCTGATTTTCTGCTAGAAGAGCACATGCAGGGCCAGTCGGGACTTAAGACACTACTGACCGGCTCTAAGGGACGTTGGGCATAAGCATGCTGATATCATACTGCATGACTCGAGGTATGCCGTGATAGCGGTTAAATAGGTGAGGTATATTTCTCATACTAAGGTACACTATAATAAATTTTAGTAAGCATGGATAAACTTCTTTACGCGGAAATACTTGACAGAACTATACTTCCATGTACCGAGAACAAAATGCAGCAAAGTTGGTATTTTTGCAGAACGATACGAAATACAAGATAGAGAATAAAATCGGTTAATGTTTATTTTTTTCTTGTTGTATCTGTCATATATATAAGGCATTATCAGTAAGAAAATTTCCATAAATATTTCGTTTTATTTTAAACACAGAAAATGCGCTCCTATTCCATTGAAGATAAGTAATGCATTTTCTAAAAATTATTAGGCCATAAAAGGACAAATTGGTATTTTTATCTCGAGGAGTAAAGTTCATTTCGAGTGCATTTCACTGAGCTCATATGCTATACTCTAATATAAAATTCGCCAACTTAAAGCCATACCTTAAGGCTTATGGATCCTGAAATGAAGGTGAAATATAAACGAAAAGAAGCATTCCACTGATATATTCAATGATTTTATTTTCACATGCTGTCAAAGTGCGAACCCTCGACCCTTCGCCCACAAATTACGCACTCAACACATCCAGCTTTGGCGTGCTCTACCAAAATACAGACATATTACATACGTATGTATTTACTTGTATATGTACATGTATGTATATGTATGTGTACACCATATATGCCGGTGTAAGTTTGTATAGTTTTCAAGTTTACAGCATGCAACTAGTGTTGTTTATCGCTTAAAATATTTTGCGAAAATGCAAGTGCAACGGAAGTGGAATATTATCATAAAATTATTTTGGCTCCAAAGCAGTGAGTGTTGATATACACATATGTATGTATGGATGTGTGGGTGTGTGTGTAAAACTGCGCTTGGAAAATCTTGTGCGGATGCAAAACTTTTACGCTGATTACATAGTGGAAAAATTACATAATCTTTTACTGTTCGAACACTTGGGTAAATCTTACCTCTTGCTCTTATCCTTGTGTGAATATGTATATCTTTCTGTGTATGTGTGTGAGCGTCGTTCTCAGTTTTTCAAGTAGCAAAACTGTTATGCTCTTTGAAAACTTTTCCTTCAATTATTATGCATATGTGTTTTTTTATGTGTGTAGTGTACTTTTCCAAGCTGTAGTGCATTAAAACTACTAAACTGTTTTAGATGATTTCTTAGAAGTAACATAATAATTATTATGCGTTATCGCCTACTATGATAAGCCAGAAAGTGGAAGGAGACGCCTAGCTAATTAATACGAAGATGGATACTTAGTCTCAAGTATCTTAAAAATTGGAAAAAAAATCTACGGACCTACCCCTCTCTTAAAAAATTGGGAGAAACTAGTAATCGAGAAAGAGGGTTGGTTCGGAAGGTCGCAATAAAATGAAGATTAGTCGGACATTGGGGTGGGCTTTCAAAACAACATTTTTTTTTAGGTTTTTTTTCAGGTGATCTTCGTTGATATCTATTTAAAAGATCGAAACTCATCACTTCAGGTTCTAGTCTTTTTGGAACCCCTGTTATATCTTAATTTGGAACGACAAATAGGCGAAGTATGAGCAGACAGAAGGACTTTTCAAGGATTCTCACAGCTCTCCGGAGTTAATTATTGAGTTTTATGAAAAGGAAGAGACAAATCTTGTGGTTGAAGTGTTTCAACACCGACCTGTTTTCAGTTATTCAGCCCTTTCTACCCTAAACATAGATAAATCTGTGGTGAATCGAGTCATATGGGATCTCGGCATCATTTCCTATCCACAAGAGATTTATATCGGCCAGAATTCCGTTATTTTTACGATAATAATGTTGGTAACAGAGGCGGTTGACTGAACTACCAGCGTGAAAAAAGTAGTTTGAAATCTCACAATACTCACTAAATGGTTATGTCACTCAAAATGTTCTTATTAAAGTAGACACTACTCAACCATTCATCAAACTTACGAATGGCTTCGTAGCAGTAAATAATGTCATCGGAAGGCAAAAGTTATATTTTCTGTTTATATTTTGGATTTTATACTCCCATATTCATAGTACAATTTCGTGACGAGCATAGCTGACATATAGTGTAACCTATAATTGTGATTTTTTTTACACATTTCTGGCAAATAAGTCCTTCACTTGTGTAGCAAAAGACTTGACATATGTTACAGAAATGTTATCCGTTAAGTTCTGCCGTAAACTGCTGAACACATCTGGTCTCACAAAGCGGAAATTTTCTATATTTTTGGCCACCTCTGCAAGCGTCTGGGTTTGAAACCCTGCTATATTTTGTGCTATACTTAGATAGTATGTATGTATGTGTATGTGATTATTCGGTTACCATATGTATTTATGTGACAAAATTATTGTAACCTCCTTGTACATTTAAATTAACTAAAAGTATTCTTTATTTTCACAAAAGCCATGAAATAATTAGTGGGTAATTTACAAAATACAAGACAACCCAAGCAACATAATTCACTTATGCTTACACACACACACATACACACTTAAATGTGTACACATAAATAGCAGTAGATTTTAAATATGTGGCAACTCTTGAAAGTACATGTCAGCCGAACTGTGACGTGCGGTCACTCCACGCAACAAATACAAAACAACAACAACCACATATAAATAATATGTGTGTGTGTATGTGTGCATGTCTGTGCATGTGTGTGTGTGTGGTCATTACAAGCTAAGTTACAGCATATTACAAGTAAATAATTACTCTATTATTGTATTTTTTATGACCTCACACAGCCCTCCACCGTCTGCAAGCACTTGCCACATTTCCAGCGCAAAGCTTGTCAACGCCGCCGGTGTTGGCTCATTGTTGATATGTGTCGCCTGTTTGGCCACAAAATAATGTCACAGTGTTGCTGCACATTTTTGCTCGCCGCCAGGTTTTGTCATTACCGTTGCCATTTCGCCCATTTGGCGTTGCTGCGGTGGCATGCGGGTTTCTGCGGCTTGTCTGTACAGTTGTTATCATGCTTTGCTATTATTGTTATTATTATGATTATGTTGCTGCCGAGTATGTCCTGTTGTGTTTGTTTTATTGTTGTTTCGTGTTAAATTGCCATTTTTGGCTGTTGCCGGCGTGTGTGTATGTGTGGCATGTGGCATGTGGCATGCAGCATGCTCGTTGGGCACTTGTGGTCAATTAAAAAATTCATTTATGCTTTTGCGGCGTCCAGCACCTACAGGCAGGTAGCACGTTATACACGTGTGTGTGTGCGTGTGCGTGTGCTTGTGGCGGTATATTTAGTTGTCATTATAGGCTAAAGCAGCGCCAGGGCGTATGCGCAACATAGAACATCAATTGCGGTTACTATTCTTTTTTCTCAGCTTCTTCTGCTTCTTCTTCCACTTGCCAACAACATTTCATGTTCTTATTTTGACAATTTGTTCTTGTTGTTGACTCTTGTTGTTGTTTTCGACTCTTGTTGTGTTTATTAATATGGCCGCTTTCACATGTTGCCATATTTTAGGCACAGCCAGATGTATATCTTTGTACTTATGATCGTCGTTGTTATTGCTTTTGTCAGACGCAAAATTATAGCCTCAACGTTGCTGTCTAAATTATTACAGTTGCACTGTGCGACATTATTGTTGCTCCCTTACTGTCAGGTGCTTGTTGCGCACACACACAGACACACACACATAGAAATCACTATTGTTTGCATGTGTTTATGCATTTATATATGTGTGTGTGTGTGTCTGTGTGCTCATGTCAACAGCATAACATGTATTTGCCTTGGCATTTAGTACATGCATCCGTTCATTAAATGCGCCATTCAGCTCCCCTCGTCACCGCCAGTGAGTGGCATCAAACACACAAACACACAAACACACATACCCACGCACATATACATTCACCCGAAACACCCATAAAATCTGTTGTACGCAAGTATTTATGTATTCCTGCTGCTGATAATGCAATCTGGTTATCTTTGGTGTCGGCTTGTTAATTATTTGTCGTCCTGTTAATTAGCAGATAACATTTTCCATGTGACAGTTTAATTGGTATGTGAAGAAAATTATGATTATGACAGTGTGCCTGGCAATGCACCATCTCACACTCACACTCACACTCACAACCGCACTAATACACTTGCATATCAAATGTAACAAATATGCTGGTTCAAAGGCAATACAGGGTGTTTGCGCGTGTCAGCTGCAGGCGACTGCGATAAATTAAAGTTGTTGACAGGCGTAAATAAGAGAATAATAATGTTAGGTAGTGCCAAATTTTGCAATCAAACTAGCATATCCGTTAACTTAGACGAGCGGAACTTCACTCGTGCTGCCAAGGTGCTCAAACTGTGTGTAGCTAATGAAGGTATTGCGTGGCTTTAAATTCACTACATTAATGTCAAGTTTGTCGGCAATACTGTGCAAGTTAATTTTCCCTTATTAATATGTAATAGCAGCTCAACTATATATTTGGAAAACACATATACATACAAATGTTCACATATACAAATAAAATCTCTCGTTCTAATTTCGTTGGTATCGCAAAAAAGAAAGTATGTACACCAAGTAAGTTTGAAAACAGCCACATTCTTGACTACCCGAATACTCATATATATTATACGTTTATTTGGAAGAGCGGCATAGTCTTGGCATTCGGTAGAGATTTGTTTAACTGAGTATCATATTTGTTTATTAAGACAATAATTATCCTGTGGATTGCCCGTTAAGAAGAATAAAATCCGAAAAGTATGCTTATCTGGTTACTTTTCTTCTCTCGGAATATTCGGTTCTATTCAAATACGGTTCTTTTTAAGTACTGGTTATAACATGCCACGCAGTTTATATCCTTATATGAATAAAAATTGTTGAGTAGGCTATACTTTACTATTTGTTTTTTTAGAAACCTGAATTTATGAAAATCTGGCAATTTTTGCTAAATCGAGTATTATAAATCACACTTTTTACCGCCTTAACACAAGTAAACTCCAGATAGCATATTTACCCGGTTACTAATCATTTATCAGGTTATCCGATTATTTTTAAAATCTTCTTTTACGTATCACACGAATTATCGCTTGATATTGATAAAATTCAGTTGGTATGGCTATCCGGTTACTTTTCTTTTAGGATATTCGGTTTTATTCAACACCGGTTATTTTTGTATACGCAGGTATCTCATATCATAGGGTTTATCCCTCTATTTTGGAAAAATCGGTTATTTTTGACACAATCGGGTACATTTAAACTCGGTATTACATATATTAGTAAAAGGTACCTCTATCACTAGTATTAATTTATTCAAATATTGAAATTTAATATTTATCTTGAAAAATACAGGTCAATTTGATGTTTGCTGAAGTCTTAGAAAGCTGTCTTTATTTTGGCTAGCTATAATGGAGTTAATTATCAGCTTATTTTAAGTTTGATTAATTTTTAATATGCCGATTTTCTTTCAAAATATTCGACGTTCAATATTTTATAAAATTTTTTTAGATAAACTGGTTAAAAATTGTATTGGTATACGTGCTTTCCCACATTTACATGCCGGTGATTCTAAAACTTTCAGTTAGGGAAGGGGTGAATTTAGGTTAAACTGGGCCTTACAAACCTACTAAAATTCTTGAGATGCTGGAAAAGAAATCCGTACATTAGAGATATATTGTATGCTTAGGAGAAGTACCGATCGATGTCATTTAATATTTCTATAAAAGCAGAATACGCTTGTCAAGTCTCGTTAAGAAATATCACTTCGACTCCAAGATATTTAGCATAGTAGATACCAAGCAGGCATCTGTGGTTATCGTTTCTGATTTTCTATTACACATCAATGCTAATATGATATCAAACTAATTGCTCGAGATTTTGACTTTTTTTTAGTTTTTTGAGGTTTTTCACAAAGTTTGGTAACAGTTGGAGTGAGATTGAATATTTCGAATAGTTGCTAAGTCTAGTTGCTAGCACATCCTCTTCTATCACATGATGGGAGCTGTAGTGGCCTATCAATTTTCGATGAAATTTTCAAAAAGCATTGTTTGGTTTCTTTGTTTAACAAATTCACTAAGTAAATCCTTGGTATTCTGCAGATCTTGTCAACACAGAGAAAATAAACCCAACCTCTACTTCTACAAGCTAGTAACTAATTAACCACTTTCAGAGCACACGAGTCAGTATCCATTCAGAGAGGCTTGTGCTACTCGAATCTATCCGCTGCTGTTAATTAATTCGCTTAAACCAGGGCGCTATCGCCATCGGAGTATAGAGAGTTTGCCATTAAACTATATGGACAGGTCTTTCCAATGAATAATCAGTAATATACTTAACTCTTGTTCTCATTTAACAGTTTGCTGAAGTATTTTTTTTTCATATTAAAACTACTCTAAACATCGGTAAGTATGACTTCTCTCTCGTACCAACAGATATTTATTACTTTACTTGAACCTAACTGTATCTTTCCAGATACTGACTGCCAGCTTTTCGAGTACTACGATTCTTAATTTGCATTATCGATAATCTGACTTCTTGCTTATTCTTCTATTCTTATATTCTACATTGAGTTATGCAATCGTCGGTTTATTTTATCAATCAATTTACTCCCATTCTTACCTTCCAAGTGCCCAATTCCAACTAAATAGAAGCTTCAAACTGCTTAGATGGAAATCTCGAATGAAAAGGGGAAAACAACAAGAAATATACCTAATACATTCTAATTGAGGCTTATTTGCGAGCAGCTTACAAATAGCCAATAAAGATATAGAGACTACTTCGTAGGAAAACATAAAATCGGCAGCTTTATTTGCTAACCGCAACCGACATTAGCAAATTGCCAAACTATAAAAACCAAAATCCTCACTAATATTGGCAAACAAGCAGCGCACAGCAGGGGCGGGCTGAGCAGTAAAGCCAGCTAGAAGCAGAATAGTTAAGTAAATGAAGAGGTAGAGGTAAGAAGTGCAAATAAGTTGCTAACTACCAGCTTAAACTTGCTACAGTCTTATGAGGGTGCAAAGCTTTTCTTTTCGCCGGTAAAATTGTACATAATATATACATATATGTATATAGTTTTTAGAAATTAGTTATAATCCATGCATAAGTGTGTATATATATGCATATATATATGTATATGTTAAAGTTGCTAGTAGTTGTATAAATATTTGTGCGAATACAGGTTTATCAGGAGCACTTCGCACCTAAAGCACAAAATGCATGATTAAGTGCGTATCACGTTAAATGTTTGTATGTACGTAATTATGTGTATATACTAAACAAGGCAACCCTGTCGCTATGTTGGAAGTGATTCATGGTGATGTGGGAGAATTTTAGACTTCTCCGTTGTAGTGCTCACCCTCGCCATCACTTTCTGGTTCAAGCAGCGAGATTCTATCATTAACATTGTCCTGCTAATGTAAACGCACCTACACATACATCTTTGTTTACGAAATAAAATGCCAAGTTGATTGCTAAATTCATCAGCTACGCGCTACTACGTGTAATTTTGAAGAATTCGTCAGGCATACTAGTTCGGAAGCAGTTGCTTTTGGGTAAGAAAAGATACTAGTTCACCTTTAAAAGATATAACGAAATAAAAGTTTGGTTGTTATGTTATGTTATGTCATATGATATTAGCTAATGTTACGTTATTTTAAGTTATATTATACTATGCTATTCTGTGATTATTCTTATGGTTTGTTATGATATACTTCGTTACGTTACGTTATATTACGATATGCTATGTTGTCCATCCTACACCATATCCTACATCCATTCTTCCTAAGTTATGTGAACATGTGAAAAAAGTGTGAACAACCCAATTTCATAACCAAACCAATTTCGAATAGTAATTTCGAAAATGAATTATTAAAAATTTGCCCAAAAGCGCATTCAGCCATAGCCAAAATTGTGTACCGTTGCATAAGACTGTTCTCTCAAGTTCTCTGTTACGGCACTTTATCAAAATAGATTAAACCAAGTTCGAAACACCTACGTAAAGCGATCTTATGAGAGTCTGTTCTAAATTTTCTTAAAGAAAACTAGTCTGAGGTGTAAGTAGTCTAAGGCGTAACATCACTAAAGTTTTTTTTGTCTAAGGGGTGTCAGTCCGTGCAAGAGTACTTTTCTATTTTCAGTACGGTGCAAAACTGAATTTTCATTCGAAATTGCAAGTGGCAAGTATAGACACACATGCATAAACACTTTATTCATACCACCTCGTCTGAGTAAGCTCCTCTCAGCTTGAAAAGCTCCATTTAGATGTAGGCAGTGTATGCGGAAATCGCTATCAGCATAAAATACAACTACGTATGTATGTATTGTATGTTTAGTAAAACTCTAGGAGTTACACTATACAATCACTTACCTGCATTGATGCACACTAACAACAACACCAATGCCTGAGTTTCAATTTGAACCACTTTGCGCATTTTAGTGTCTGCTTAGTCGTCGGTCGACTGCTCCTACTCATGTTTTCATACCCTTGCGTTAGAGATGCTGGGCTTGTAAGTGCTGGCAGTTGCCTGCTATGGGTGGCAAGCAGCGCGAGGCAACTTAAGTGTGATTATAAGCAATATGGTGGTACGCGCTTTCGCTTGCTATGCACTTCATTTCAATATAAGCCAGGCTCATTTATGGGCATATATATTACCAGGAACTCCCCAAAAATCTACTATAATCCAGCACTTTGCAGCAACAGCAACTACGAAACTAACTAAGCCCTGCTAACTAACCGATGTTGCACGCTGCCGCGCCTCATCTTCGTAAATCTTCTGCCGAAACAACCCACTTGCCACTTGCCGCTTTCCGCTTGTCGCTTGCAAGCTGAGAACTTACACTTTTTGCTATTGCAAGTTTGCCTGCCACTAAGTTTCGTTAGTGCATATAGCTTACTTGCTCCGCCTTCCACCTGTTCATTTCAATTAGCCGAAACCCAAATTCACTTGATTTAGTTTCACTTCAATATAATGTGCAACAATTTTGGTGAAATTCATAACGGCGAATGAGAAATTCTTCCTTATGGTAAAGGGATTAGGGTAATTATTAGATTTAAGTTTTTGATGGGTTATAGTTATCATAATTGTGATTGTTGAACATTTACTAGACGGTTGAATTATTAGCTTTCTAAGCTGTGCGAGTTATTAAGAAGCCGCTTCTTCCAAGGAAATTTCAGCTCACAACAGAACAGACACTCGGGTAAAACGACACCGAATGCTAAGACCAAAAACTTCTGCCCAAAAGCAACAGCAAATGAAACAGCAGAGAGGCTGGCGGGGAAACCATCTAAATGATGATTTGATAATTGCTTTACGACCGAATGGTCTAGGTAGCAGTTTTTAGATCTGCGACCACTTGAATGACCATGTCTATGTGATAGTTGGAAGTCTTAAATAACATTAACGCTAGCATTATTGCTTGCGGAGAGATTCGCTGGAGAAAAATAAGGCTACTGATGCCATTAACAAGATATTGCAAAAAAAAAGTTGAATGGATTTAGTTGTCATAGAAGGAAAGAAAGCCCAAGGAAGAGAGCAAGTTTCTTTTATTTCTCGGCAAATTTAGTACCCTGTTGGAACTGAAGTATTTGCTGAGGCAAAGCTAAAGGTAAAACAAAATTTTTAACAACTGCTGCCTGGAAACCACAGCACTACAATCAAGAAGAATCCTCCCATAAAGTTCAACAGGCATTTGAAGACAGTTCTAAATATTGTGGATCCATCTATTTGTAGAATAATATCCTAGCAGAGACCATAAATTTGTGCAGAAGTGCTGATTAGACTAAATAATTTAGGTGATTTAAATAATGTAAATCTAATTCTAATCTAAATTTTTTTATATAAATGTTTAATAATTAGGTGAGCTTTTTCAGCGAAATTCGCAAACTTGAAATGGATTTAAGCTTTTCCATTTTGAAGCACCTTTGCGTGGTTCAAAATTTCTGTTTTTTTTTTTGCTCTGATAATTCGTTAAGAAAATTTTCATCATCAGAGTATTCTGGTTATAATTTCTTTCATTTCTTTGACTATTTTTTGACTTAGGCACATGCAGTCCAGCATATTTTTTTTCTGATTTTAGATTTTAGTTTAAAGTGTAGTTTGTGGATCCACTCTTTATCTGAAGTGAAAAAAGTCTAGATCGGCCTGTAACTTGTTGAACCAAGGTCGAACCTCTTTGCAATCTCTTTGTTTCTGAATGATTTATTTCTAGCACGATTCTTATCAGAATGAATCTTCTTCTTATTGATAATAAATGACATCAGTAAAATCGTAAGCAACTTGTTCACCGGCAATTTTTATTTTCTTTTCTTCTGTGGTAATCTAAATTTTCGTTTACTACCTACTCTGTATTTTACTCGCGGTTAGATCTTAAGCTGATAACTCACCTGAGAGCTGAGATCACCTTACAATTTCTCCCAGAAATTTACCTCGCAGAATCGTCCAATTATTCGTTTTTCGATTAAAATAATACATTAAAGCAACTATCTAGGCAATCCATGCGCACTTTGATAAAGCCAGTTCAGCACTATTTCTAATCTATCAAATACTACAACAAACATTCCAATAAAAAAAAATATATATATATATAAGAACGCATTTGATGGGTTTGTTGGTTGATTGAAAGTGAAGTTCGAAATGCTCCCAATGCTTGCTGAGTCTCAACCAAACACCATGCAACAACTCGCCGGATTTGTTAAAAATTTCGGAATTTTTTCCCTTGCTGGCCATTTTTTTTTTTTAATTGAATACACAATCCACATTTCTCCAAAGTAGTTTCGTGACACGCCCTATAATATTCATTGCTTCAAGCAGACTTTGAAGAAATTGGACAAAATGGGCATATGTGCCCAGTCGCAGCAGATCGGGCCAATTCGTCTGCTTTTTCTCACACTTTTCGCTTCAAAAATGATTTTGTTTTATGCTCTTCAACATCATTCCATAACGGCTTGTGCGATTTTTCTTCCAATTTATCGCTTACCATTTTACTTGATTGATATTATATATATTGATGGAAATGAAATCAAGTCCTTTTGCCTTGTACCACACTACTCTACAGTACACACTTAGTTAATTTTAAACCTCTACCGAGCTGCTGAAAGTCCAACATAAGACTTAGAGCCAATGAAAGCTCCAAGAGCCACCTCATCGAAGCTTCTAATAATTCAATGGGCGGACCTGGAAATATAGTTTGTAAAGTATGCTGGGTTTCTAACCGTGACTTGAGTTAATTCACCTTAATTTTTGTCTAATTATGATAAAATAGAGTGGAAATTATGTGCTCATTTGAATATTATCTATTACATTTAAGAAATTTTTGTTGGTTTAATCTTAAGCATGTAAATATTAAAAATTCAAAAAATCTAGTGTTGAGTCAACATGATGAAACTAGTTACCTGCAATATCTAAACTCAACAAAAAATCAAAAAATGTTTACCACCCTGCCACTGAAAGGCTCAAAATGCTCCTTTCATATTATTATCCTAATATTTAGCTTCGAAATAAATATTAATGCGAAGCACACACTGACACAAATCAGCCAAGTCCTACGTATGTATGTATGTATGTATGTGTGTATTTGCAAAATATTTGGAATGCGAAATGTGCACACATGTAAACATTATGTAAACAACGGCAATTTTGTTGTATCCTTTTTAACCTATTTTCGCAACAGTTGCACTTTCACTAATGGCATCTGCAACATTAAGAACATTATGTACCGTACATTAGCCTCACTGAAAGGGAACATGCATGTTCTACATTTATATCCATATTTAAATATGTAGGCACACATGTGTGTGAGTGTGTGTACAAATTTTGTTAGTGTGAGTAGTGCTTTTTATATGTTGAAGCTTTTGGGCTTTGAGCAACATTTGCTATTTATGTTATTTGCGCCCGAAAATCGCATACCGATTGCTGGCAGGACATAAAGAAAGCTGGCAGTGTACGTATATATGTATGTATGTATGTGTTTATATATGCATGAAGCAGAATTGGTTATGGTGAAATGTTTGAGAGTTGGCAGACAGCGTCAACTTCAATTCTTGGCAAATTGACAAACAATTTTTTGATTGAAACAAAGTGTAATTTATTTCGAATACAAACAAAGGTCTGCATATATGTCTTATACATACATAAATACATATTCGTATACATATGTATGACGACCCTTGTTTGTTGCGTAGTTTTTGAATATAATATTTTTTAAATAAATGTGTATAAATATATACCGTTATTGCATTGCGTAAGAGCTGAAAAATTCACTTATGAATATGAATTTGCATATGCGCAGCTCGTAGCATAATTGTAGGCGCACATTAAATGCCGCGTCTGTGTTTCCGTTTCTTTCCATTGATTGCTGGTTCATGACGTACAGTGTGTGTTAAAGGTGTGCGCTGTATAATATTTAAGTAGTTTTAATTAATTAATAATAAAACTTAATTAATAAAATTAAGATTAATTATTGATATTAATTATTAATATTAAATGTTTTCGTGTTAGTAAAGAAATTAGAAATAATATAAAATGTAATAGAAAATAAATTGAACTGATTGACATAAAAGTTATCTGCATAATGTTTGTAAATAGTGGATGAAACACTAGCAATTATCGATAGTGTGTATTGTCAAGTACTGCGTCATTTTAGGTTTTCCTTACATGTGAACAGAACATATAAAATAAAGTATTTGTTTAAGTGATAACATTTTTTAGCTTTTTAAAAATTTTATACAAAACGCAATAAAAAAAATATTTTATATTTTTTCCTTTTAAATATATCATCCATATAACATATAACTTCAAACTACTTTGGTACCGTTCAAAACTGCCACAGCAATGTGGCATAGAAAGGGGTTTTCGAAATATTATGCATTTCCTTTTGCATATTTCCTTATAATTTCTCTAGTGATATTTGTTGTTGGAAATTTTACTATTATGGTATGGAAGCAACCCATACGCTAGTAGTAAGTCTGGACTACGCCGTGTCCTACCGATGACAACTTATTAGATATCCATTCTTATCTAACAAACTCACATGACTCCTATTAGTCCCATAGATGAGGCTTATCGATACCGCTCTAGAATCTCGCTAGAAAATCGGAACCAGTGAACATCACCATAAGACCTGAAATTAATTTAGAAAATTTTGTGAAAAGTTCAGAAGGAAGTTCCGATTGCATTGAAGGTGATTAATGCTTTCGAGCAGATGATCCACGTTACACATAAGCTGAAGCACTTTCGCTTTGTTTTGAAGTTTTAGCACTTCCAGTTTGTAGTCAATTTGCGGTTGAGCCATCTTTCGCTAACTTCTGTGTATGTTTTTCTACACCAAATTACTTTTACCAAATCCTCTGTCGATGATATAAATAATATAAAATAGAGTATAAAATTATTTTTCATTAAGGTAATTGTCTAATGGATGTTTGCATTGCTTGATTTGTTTAGAGAACTGTCAAAAATAAATTGATCTTAATTTGTTTTAAGAACTCCAAAGCTTTGAGTGAATTGAAATCGATATTTGGTACAAATTTCTCTCAACTTGAGAGCTTTGAATGCCACCAATTGACCATAGGAGCTTTTAGAGCTTTTAAAAAGCGCAGAATAAAATAAGCAAATGCTCAAAATCATCGAATCAAAAAATGTTGTTCATCTCCCCTAAAAGAGTTTTCAAGTAAGCACGAACATTTTTATGAGATACTGTATACACCTCAAAATTTGCGTTTGCATGTAGATATATACATAAATTAGCGTATTTATTTAGTCAATCTACATGAATTTATGTTTTCCGTTATGCCTGTTCCACTTTGCTTACCCCACACCACCACACCACCGCACCACCACACCTTGCTGTCCTTCAACTCATGCATGTCTTTTCGATTGTTATTTATTTGGTAAATATAATATTGGCATATTTTTTCCTGATTGCTACGCGGCCAACAATGTTAAGAAAGTTGCTTTCGCTGATTTCCAGGATGTGGCCATGGGCGAATCTTCGACATATAAATGTAAACAAAGCTCGATAAACGTATGTGTGTGTATATGCATGTGTGGGTGTGTGTGTGTGTGTGTGTGTGTGTGTGTGTGTAAATTCATTGCTCTGGCATTGCTTCTGCAATTTAAGCGCCCAACAGTGCTCCTCTTTTCATTTCTGCTATTTATTTGTGTTTTTATTTTTATAAGTACATATGTGTGTATGTAAGTATGTATGCGTGTATGTAGATATTAATGTATATGCAATGTATGTGCACTTTCACTCTTTGGCTTTTTCTGTTTGCTGCCTGAATTTTAATGTACTTGCTGTGGTATTTAAAAGTCATAAATCATGATTTTTCCGCACAGCCACTTCCTCCGACAGCCTGACTTCACAAAAAAAAAAATAGAAAACAGTCCAACCATACGCATACACAGGCTTTGAGCCTGCTGGATTTGTCTGGCCCCATGGTATTCTCTATACGTATTTCAATAATATTTTCCACTTTGTTCAGAAATAAGTTACAATTGTTTGAATTTCTGATTCTTTCACTGTATTGGTGCTTTTAAGAGGGTTCTAGAGTATAAAAAAATTAGTTCATATACATATATACATACATAATATATGCATACGCATACATTTATGAAAGTTTTATAAATACTGCCAATATCCCATTAGAAAGTTTAATAACCCTCCCAATTATCTCACATTAACTGAATAGCTGTATGAATATGAGCATAGGAGCATGGAAAATTTGCGCTGAATAATTTAATCTACTTTTACATGTAGCCGTATGCCAATAAAAGACGAACCAAATTAAAATGTCAGTGGCTCATTTTGAAATTACTTGAGACTTTGAATTTTTTTTCATTATTCTCAAATTGCTAAATATCGTAATCTGTTCAAATTTTTTCAAATATCGATATTTGCCTACATTGCTATACATTGCCTACTTTTAGGTTACATCGTTACTTTTCGTTTTCCTTGAAATTTTCGGTTTTTTTTTTTCAGTATAATTGAAAATGCAATCTTGCAAACAATATTTAAAATTGCTTCTATGTAACCTAAATTCATTCTAGGAAAATCAATTAAGAATGTTTAGTGTTTTTGAGGAATGAGGGAATTTGTGATAAAGCAGAGCGAATAGAGTAGATGAGTATTTCTGTTAATTTTTTTATATAATAATTGCCTGGCGTTTAATTAGCTTTATATTTTAGATTATATTCATACAGTGGTGGTCAAAACATTAGGAATAATTCAAAATTACATATCTACCTTTGCCATATCTTTGCCTCGTCAATAGCTCCTCACATACTACATGAGCTGAAAAGTCTTTGGCCTAACTTTCATATCGACCTTCAATCGATGCAATAACGCATAGGTTATCAAAATATTTTCATGTGCGTCCCAAAAACTACCGAATTAAACATATCCGGGTGGCTGTTGTGTTCTCGGACACTTTGGATGACTTTCATCCAACAACTATTCGGCGGACTGCCGATTGGACTCAGATGTGTAATGATACATCCATGTTACATACATTAACACAAATCGATGCAAAAAGTCGTTTTTAAATTTCGGAAATTTGTGCGATATTTTCTAGCTTGACCGTTTCTTACGGACTTCCTGAACAAGGTGCATCATTTCGGCTATTGCGACGAAATTTAGCAAATCAGTTCTTGATCGATGTGTTTTTTTGTTTGTGCCTATTTCTCAGTGAGGCCAAAGACTTTTCATTCCACGTGGTACTTAAAAAAGATTAACTTCAGGTTCGTTAACTTCAGGAACTCTTCTTAAAAAATTTTATTAAATTGTTCTTTAAATGTGATTAAGAATTTTTGAAAGGGTTATGGAGAATATTTGTGACTTTTTGACATCTGAAAAATTTGCGTTATTTTAAGTACTTGGTAATAATTGCCACATCAGTGAGTGGTAGCAAAGAAAAGGAGGAAATTTTATTCTCTCTCTCCTCTATTTTTCTCATTATTGAAACCCCTTTGTTTGGAATTATTGCATTTCTTGTATGGATAGCTGTCAAACACACTGTCAAAGGAAATATATGTTTTTGACATTTATGTTCTTGTGTGTATATTTTATTAAATTAACATGAAAAAATGTATTCCAGAATCATAAGCAGGATTATTGTAGAATACTTTTATAAAACTGAAAATATAGACAAGGCTACTGTCAAAATTGAGTTCTATTAGTTAATGGTTCACGGCTTCTTGATTCCTCACGTCAATATCAATCGTCTAACAATAAATGGGTTCTCTATTGAAAATTGCTGGATTATAGTTGCCACTATGCTCGCGTTGGATACTACAATAAAATTTTACTTTGCGGATGGCCACTGGAGTCAATATACTAGAAAATACTGATAACAATCCTGAGTTTAAAATTTTGGGAAGCGCTGCTTAAAATATTTGAAATTAAAAATTTCTGTGCGTTAAATGACTTAGTTTTTCGATTTGATTAATATTGGAAATTTTAAACAATCTGAAAAATTATTTACTAACTTTCAATTTATATGAATGCAGCGCTTAAGCACATTATTACAATTATAAATATTAGTTAGATCATATTAATGCTTCTATAGATAATGAAAGTTCTTAAAAAATATTTCACAACAAAAAGTGGGAAAGTACATATTACTTCGGAACTTTATTGATGAGAAAGCAACGATTTCTTAAAAATAAATTTTGGTAAATTATTCAAGTAGAAACGTTCGTAAATAAATAAAAAAAAACTAGGTATACATATATTCCTTAATGTTATTCACTTTATTCAAACTCCAAAATTCGCAAAATGGCATAGGCAATGGTGACCGCCAACCCATTTGCCTGCGGTAGTAAATATCCACTCGTAATATAAATTTTGGTATACTTTAGTCGAACGACAACTATAATCGCGTTATTATAACTGCACAACAGGGGTGTAAAGCTATACAGCATCCGACATCTTCTCCTACTTGACACTAAAAACTCGGTTACAGTATCTGATCAAGAAATGGGACTCGCCAAG
Source organism: Bactrocera minax (assembly GCA_021498325.1). Lineage (NCBI taxonomy): Eukaryota > Metazoa > Arthropoda > Insecta > Diptera > Tephritidae > Bactrocera > Bactrocera minax. The sequence continues at coordinate 5,374,801 of JAKEEE010000008.1, read as the reverse complement.
AACGACTGAGCAGTTAGAAGCTAATATTTGGTGAATTACTGGTGAGATAAGTCGAATGTGTTGAAAGTGGTGCAAAATTGGAAATTCGGACTAAGTGTGGTTTTCACAAGTTGCGGTTACGGTGGTCATATGCCCAATTCCCACAACAGCAGGTTCTACGATGCCGGAATTGACCTGCATTTTTTTAACCCTCCAAGGGCTGTTTCCTCGAGGATCTAATCCGGTTTGGATCATTAATCATAAGCCTGAAATTCTTTTAAAACTCTAAATGCAATAAATTATTCATATATATTTTATTTAAAAAAGAAATTCTATATCTCGGAAAAAACCCTTCATAAACCAATAATCAATCTCGAGTCTCACAAAAAACTGATGGGTACACAAATCCCACACCTGTGCAAAATATTTCTTAACTGCTTATTAGATTACTACGAAATATTCAAATTAGTTTAATTTCCTTCCAACTCGAAACTCAAAATTCCTACGTTGAAATTGGCGAGTTGAAATTATTAAACAAGCAACAAGCAAAATATTGATTTTTAATGAAGCATGAGCATATATCATAGCATAAAAATATCATATATTAAAAATCAGTATTATTTGCCACTTTTTGGTACATGCAAAACCCAAACTTTGACATATTTTAATCAAATATTTGATTGCTCTCCACTTTGTTAAATAAAACACCATTTTTATACAGTTTCGAATTCTGTTTTTATAAACAAAAAACATTTCTTATGCGTTTTATTTTATTTCTTTTCTTTGTAAATATTGTGCTACACGTTATTAGCGTTTGCTTGGCGCGCACAAACACACACACACACACGCATGTGCGGGTACAAATATGCATGCGTGAAGTGTTTACAATATCGTCGCCGTTAGTTCGTGATTCAAAGTAAAACTAACAAAAATATTTTATTTACACAAATACACATACATACATATACAAATACGTTTAAATTTCTGTTTATTTATTAAAATTAAAAATAGAAACAGTTGGATAAAGAGTGATTAAGAGTAGTGATGTCGAACAATTGCAAATATTTCCACCTAACACCCAAGAGGGAGGGGGGAGGATAAGCGGTGGCGAAATATTTTGCATAATTCGAGTATTTGGAATTAAAAATTTAAAAGTTGAAGCCGACTATAAATTTGCTATACCAAAAATAATATTAATTATTTCACTAAACTTTCATTGGTAGGTTGTTGTAATTGTTGTATAAGATTGTTTTTTTTTTGTTTTGTTTTGTGTTTTCTAAAGCTACACACATGCATTTATAGCTTATACTGTTATTCTTTTAGCTTATCGTTAGCTAACTAAATGGCTATATATAATTTATGTTAACATTTATATTTATTTAATAATTTATTTTTACATTTTCGTACTAAAATTAATTATTTATTGCAAATTCGCTGACTAAAAATTGTTGTGATGTAGAAAATCACCGCTAGCATTCGGTTGTAAATGCGCTAAAATGCATTCGAAATTAATAATAACTAGCAAGTAGTTTAGCATTTGTTGGCCGTCATTAACTTTAAGCGCTGTTCACACACTTCCACACTTCCAAATTATATGCACGTATGTGTGTTTATAGTCGTATGTGTTGCTTTTGAATTTTTGTATTGGAGTTATATCGTTTTACCAGGTGTTGCAAAGCTTTAGCCTTCCAAAATATGCGTTTCGAAAACTTTTGAATCAGTGTAAACACAGCATAACCTCAGCTGCTTGCAGATTTTAATGTTGCGTCTAATTAAATATTGCCCTGATATGGTTCATATCCTTATGTCTCATGACATCAACTTCACTCAAATACGCCTACTAAAGTAAAATTGGAACCTTCTTTTTTTTGAAACTTTAACGAAATTAAATTTAATATATTGTCTGGCGAATATATTAACCAATTTTGAATTTGCTGTGCATCATTTTTGGGAGTCAAAAAGTGTTTGGAAGCAAGAAAAAGCTAACAAAACTTGTGAGTTCTTTTCAACCGAAACTGCACTTTCCTTAAGTCATCAAAATTTTTGTTAGAAAATCACTCATTTGTCAAATCTCTGGTGTGTAATAGAAAAAGTTCAATGACTTTCTCTTAACACTGATCTGCTGGTGCGCAAGAGCTTAGAAAACTAACGTGAATTAAATTCCTTCTTTGTTATTGCGATATAATTAACCATCTTGGTAGCTTTTGCTCTCTATTTAATTCAATCTATCGCTTTGTTTGCATGCAGCGTAATTTTTTCAAGCTTTCACATTTACCCGCTTATATTTAAGTTTTCAATTTATTTAAGGAATTTCCTTTGAAAGTTTCGGTTTTGTGTCCCGTTGTTGTTTTGCTAAGAGCTTTCGCTTTACTCCAGCTTTCACCTTGTTTCAAACGCTTGTTTTGCTTCCGGCTAACACTGTAATTTGCGCTTTTATTTTGCTACAAGTTTACTTCTTGTTTTAAGCTTTTCTTCATTGAAAGTTCTCACTTCGGTTTAAGCTTTCGTCTTTTTTGTCATTTCAGTTTTTTGAAAGTTTTAGTTTTGATTTAACCTCTTATTTTGTTTAGCGCTTACACTCTGTTTAAAGCGTTTACTTTTTCCTACGCTTTCACTTTGTTTGCAAACTCCGTTTTATTTGAAGCATACGCTTTAACCTAAGCTTTCACTTTGATTTATGCTTTAAACTTTTTCAGACACTAAACTTTGTTTACAACTTTCACTTGTTTGGAGCTTTCACCATTATATAAGCTTTCATATTGTTTAAAGCCATCAATTTGTTCTCAGCTTTCACATGGATTAAGGCGTTGATATTATTAAAAGCTTTCATTTTCATTTATGATTTAATTGGGGTAGACACTTTCACTTTCTTTAAATCTTTCGTCTTAATTTGAGCTTTTGCTCTATTCAATGATTTCTTATTTTGAAAATTGTTTCCGGCATCAGTCAAATTTACTTAGCCTCAAAGAAAATTGTTCTCAGTGGAATAGTTTCTAATCAAAATACGTATAGTTTGCAGAAGCTCACTTAAACTTAATGTAGTTTTCAAATCTCACTGTATTTGAAAAACATTTTTTTGCCAATTCTTATGTTTTTTTTTTAACAAATTGTGATGTATCATGCAATAAAATAATTTTCACACATACAGGTATGTATATATAACAGTTATAATAGATTTACTTAAATGCTAGCTCTTACACATACAAATACGCCGAGTTTTCACATAAAATCAGACCATTTCAATAATTAGCAGATATATACACATATTTTAGGGGCTTATCAGATTTTTACAAAAAAATTAGGTGCGCACGCTAGATATATATTGAATTTAATTGTGATGTTTACTACTTAGTTATACTTTTTTCGCTTAAAATTTGACATTTACAGTTATATTTATACACATAGTATTGTTATAATACATAATAAATCTTATAATGAAAGTTAATAAATGTACAAGTATATAAATGTTCACTTAAAATTAATACATACAAACTTACACAGTAAATTGTATAAATAATTACATATAAACAAAATTAATTACTTTCATTTAAAATTAAAAAAAAAAGAAGACATGTGTGTGTTTACTTAAGACAAATGAAGTTTCGCTTATACTTTACATTACTGCATCACATTTGGTAAATATTGCATTGGCATTCGCCGTTTTGTGTCACTGTGAGGAGAAGAAATCGAGTATTGATAAAGAACGAAAAACCAGGAAATGCACGGAGGCGATCATGTATGAATATATTTATGTATGTGTGTAGGGGTGTGGTGTATAAGTAGTAGTTGAATTGATGCTGGCTTTTGGCAATTTAAATGCGTGGAACGTGTGCAAAACCATTTACTTTTGTATGCCTTAGGGTGGTCCTTAAGTATGTGAAGATATTTTTTAAAACAAATTTCTAAGTTAGTTCGACTTTGATTACGGTATTTGAAATTTAGCTTTTCTGAAATACACCAAAACACACGCATTCGCACATTAGGGTGAACCTAAAATGTAGGAAATTAATTTTTAAAACTGACATCGGAAATTTGTGAATTTGTATCCCCTATACAACATGAAAAAATATAGATTTATAATTTAAGGTGGTCCTTGTTTTCCTTACATTCATTCAAATAAATTCTAAAGCAGCTTTCTGAGGTAATTCAAGTTTGAGCAATGTGTATTACACCTTAATTGTCATCAATCGGTATTAATATTGATATTAGGCATTAGACGAAATAAAATATTATTTTAGTTTTTGGGTCTCCATAGGAAAATCCGAGCTTTGAAGCTTTGACCAAGCTTTTGCAAGCCCTAACTATCTTCAAAAAAAGTCAAAATTTCAATGTGATATCTTAAGTCAATATATACCGATATATATATACCGATTGACGGGCAGAAATTGCAAAAAAAATTGTTGATTTGATTTTTTTACGAACCACCCTAATATAAATGCATACATATGTATATAATCACTGCATGCATATACGTTTGCAAGGGATCAAAAACATGATATGGTTCTACTTACACACATACATGGTTCACATGTTATGTTTGTAAAAATGTTACGATCTTTAAATCATTTGGAAATTTTCCCAAATAACTTTGTAGGCAGGCAAAACGGCGAATGACCTGATACGAAATGCGTGCAGTTTCATAAAAAACTGTTATACTTTTTTCTGTGCTTGTATGCATGTTGTTGTATCTGTGTACTTACTTACATTTGTAGGCGTGAAGTTACATGCTTGTGAAACCTTAGCAGCAGCAGTAGCAGCAGCAGCAACAACAACAACACTGTTAGGTACTATGCACTTTACTTATATTTAATACAACAAATACAAAAAGGAATAATTTTAATGAGTTTTTAATTATACTATATGCTTGTGTCGTGGTATATGCAATGTAAAGCAAAAATGTATATAATAGCAGCAACAAAAACAATACAATAACAACAGCAACAACGGCTTAACATTTAATAAATACATACAAGAGAACATCAGCACAAATATTTTTACTATTTTTTTTTTTTTTTTGTTGTATGGCAATACATATTTCGTGTATTTCTTTTTTGTTGTTTATTAATTTTTTCACTCTTTCTTTCAAGCTTATCAGACAGCCTCGACTTTTGCACGAATTTCACGCTCTGGCATGCGCTCGACAACCGCACTTTGGTAGGCTTTGAAATGGTGCGCCATCTCATACAAGAGAGCAATTTTTGTTATCAAAAATCCAAGGCATTTCAGAAATTCGAATAAAAATGCTTAATTAGCACAAAAAGCTTAGCGATTTTACAAGCAGAATGCGAGCTTTCATATTTAAACGAAGCTTTCAAGTTCAAATTTTCCCATGAAAAGCTAAGTGCGCCTCTGCCTAAAACATCAACACATCAACATCAACATTTTCAGAGCTTACACTTTTTATTGAAACACCTCAAAGCGCTTTTTAAGCTTATTCTCACGCTGGAGTGCCGGAGAAGTGTGTGAACCGTAACTGTACTTTGAGATTGGGTAATGAACAAATCTTTCCTCCGTCACTCTTATGAAGCAAGCGCTCTAAGTCTTCATCCACAAGAGCTTTTAATGTAAGCTTTCATACCCTTTCGCCAACTATTTCCAATTTTCCAATTTTCTAACACCCCCTACTCTACCTGCTTTTGCAAAGGTTTCTTACTACAAGTTTAACAGGTTTGGTTTCTATTTCACTAAATGTTAAGTTAAATATCTATTTATTGTTGTTGTTTTTCTGCTGGTTTGTGCATGTAATTTGTACGAGTGCTCTTAGGAAAAACTATGCCTGCCCCACCCAATGTCAGCTTGGTCCACTTTCTCGCGACTCCGAAATTCGGAAGCTTTCAAAGCTCCAAAGGATTTAAAAATTTTACTAAATACAGTTTTTCTTGCCAATTTCCCTACACAATTTCTCTTTATTTGTATATTGCGATACATACAAGTGGACATTGCTGTGGGAAGCTACAAACTGCGCTTATTATGTTCTAACTTTGGTTTTCATTTGGCTTTCGGGAAAGGCAGACCACAGGCGGAAGAGCAGCGGTTGCACTTCGGTCGTGTTATGATTGAGACGCCAATTGGCGGGTAGCCACCAAAAGGCCGAGGGCTCTATGGGTTCCTGGTCCTCCGGCGCAATGACGAAGTCATCTGTTGCTTTTACCATTGTAGCTGCTGCATCTTCTAGTGTGTTTGTTGTTGTTGATGCTGCCGCTACACTATTGTCACTAAAGTGATCGATTCGTATGATTTTACTATTTCGACGGCTGGTCGTATCGAAATTGCTTTTTTTGTTGTTACTGTTGTTACTGTTTTTATCCATTCTACTACTTTTTTCACTTAAACTACTTTTACTACTACTACTACTACTACTACTACTACTACTGATACTGCTACTATTACTACTAATACTAACGATTGGTGTAATATTCGCAACATTTGTTTTTGTTGTGGTTGCTGTTGATGTTGCCGTTGCCTTTTGGGCATCTGAAGCGCTGCCACCAAAACTAAAGATGGGTATAATCCGCGACCAAGGCGTTGTTGCAGCGACAACTTCTGTGTCTGTTGCCGTGGCCTCGGTCTCAAAGTCAGGTTCTGCGCTCGCTTGAGCCTCAACTTCGACGCGCTTCTTACTTGATGCCTCGATAACTTGTGCGTTTTCTTCTGTGTTGGACTCAGCGCGCTGATTTGCACTTTCCATTTTTGTCAACGAGAGTGATTGTGGGGTTGCCGTTGTTGTTGTTGCTGACATTGTTAGTGCAACGATTTCGCTAGTGCTTTCCGCAGGCAACGGAGACTCGTTCAATGTAGTGGTATCAGCTACTTGTGTTGTCGTTGCTGCTGTTATTGTTGTGGCAGCGTCAAGATCTTTTGGCACCTCAAACGCCGCCGCCGCGCCGCTCACGCTCCCCTTTTGTTCATTCTTTGCAGTGCTTGCGGATTTCTGCACCTCCAAATTGGGCGCTTTCGCTATTGGTAGCGTTGTTGCGTTTTGTATTGCTTTTGTTGTTGCTGTTGCTGCCTTTTTTGTGGCGGCCGCCTGTCGATTGCCCTTCACCAATTCATTAATCATTCGCAATTCTTGCGCGATATTTACGTCGCGCGTCAGTGGCGCGGCCTCCGCAAGCTCCTTGCGCGCCGGTGCATTTTTATACTTATTGCTGTCATTATCGGTGTCGCTGTTAGCGCTGACTGCGACAACATTCACTAAACCGTCGTCGCTGTTGTTGCCACTCCTCGGCACATCACTCACCATGATCGCGCTGTCGGCGCTGAAACGCGTCGTCGTCTCCTCCTCATCCGCAAGTAACTCCGCGGTCTGCGGCACGACTGTGGTGACAACGCGCTGGACTTGTTTGTCCGAAGCGCTGCCTGTTGCAGGTATGTGGATGGGAGTGACGGCTGCGGCGGCGACGGTGGGTGTGTTGCGAAACCGGTATATGCTTGGCGTTGTTGCGGATGGCGCTGCGGCTGCACCGGGTAACGGTTGAATTGTCGTCTCTTGATGCTCACTGCGCCTATCTTTCTCTGTTGTTGTTTCGCTTGCTTCGTAAATTATTGTCTTAATTTCCTTTGTCATGTTTATGGCAGCCACTGTTGTCTCTTCACTGGCTGCGCCCGTCACCAGCGTAGTTGCGGCCACATCATCCACAGCCGCGGCTTTCGATTTTCCAAGCTCCAATTGTTGTTGTTTCGAAATCGCCTCCAAGAGCGAGAGGTTACTCTCCGCTGCCAACGCGTCGCTATCTTGCGCCTCTATCACCGTAGTTTCGTCGATTTGAAAGTTTGTAGTGCCCTCAGGTTCGGTTGTGGTGATGAAACTCGTCTCCTGCGCTTCGGTATCGTTCGCTTCAGTCGACGCCTTTTGCGGTGTCACGCTGCGTGGGTGCTCATCTTTAGCGCTCGATGGCGACGTTTTTGGTGCATGACCAGCGGCAAGTGTACTTGGAGTAGTTGCTGTAGTTGTTGTTGTTGATGTTGTTGTTGTTCTTTCTGTTGTGGTAATGTAAGGCTCTACACTGCTCAAGGGCAAGAGCGCATCGGCGCGTAAAAATTGTGTTATGCTATTCTCATGTTGTTGCGCGGCTGCCACCAAATCGCCAGCATCCGCGCCTTCGCCGTCTGTGTGGCTGTCCCTGGCTGGCTGGGCAATTACCGTTGTAACCAGGTGTATACTGCTATCATCCTTGAAAAGGGATACGCGTTGCGGTTCAAGGTCACCAGCATAACCACTAACCGTTTTGGCTGTGGTGCCTGTGCCCACGGCTGGCAATATAATCGCATCGATATCGCCGTCTGCGAATGCCGATGTATTGTTGCCAGTCGCAGACAAATCAGCCAGCCCTTGACTGCCATTCACTGGGCGAATATTTTGTTCCGCGGTGTTGGCATTACCCTCCGCCGCTGCTGTTGTTGCATTGCTTTCGCCCTGCGCCGCTACAACATGCCGCTGAAAAAATCCTTGTATCGCATCTAAAAACTGTGTTGAATTGAAAAATGTTGCACCAGCATCATTGTCATTGCCGGCCATGCCAGCGTGCTCACCTTCCGAACCATTCGATGCTAACAAATCCGTCAGTGGCCGCGCGCCACCACTGCCCTCCATCGCACCGCTACTAATATCCGCTTCATAATCGTTAGTTGGAAATTTTTCCTTAAACAGATTGAATTTCAATGGCTCATCACGCGCCGGCGGTTGCTGTGTGTTGCTCGCGCCCACAACAAGGCCACCACCGTTGAAGGGCTGCGGCGCTTCATACATCATCGCCGGTTCGCCTTCACCCAAACCCAGATCGTACTCTTCATCACCATAATCGATTTCGTATGCATTGTCGTGGCCCGTTGTGCCCGTGCCACCCGTGTCGCTGCCGCCGAACAAGCCCAACACCTGCTGTGTCAACAAGTCGCTCTGATTGATGTTCACAGTTGGTATGCAGCGTGACTGGAAGAGCTGATGGCCGGGTGGGCAGTCGCGAAACGGCAGCGAAAATATCGATTTCGGTGTGACTTTACGCGATTTCTCCAATTGCTTCTGTTCGGGTGGCAACATGAGCCACGCCTGCCATGCAAGGTTTTCAGCGGTGCCCTCGATGGGCTTCGAGGTAATCGGCAACGCCTCGACGGCCCCCGACCACCGCTGCGTCGGGAAGCGCAACGGTTGCAAGGGCGGTGGCAGGGCGCAGACGAGCACCAGCACCTGCAAAGCGGTCATGCTACATCGTCGCAATGTTGTTGCAGCGCGCCTTGCCCTCATCGTCGTCATCGTGGTAGTGTGTTTTTGCATCGGACCAACTGTTGTTGTTATGCTAGTCGTGGAATTTACTGTTTTTGTACGCTGTTGCATTGCTTTTGACTTAGATCCGTTACATGTAGGTGTTGTTGTTATTACTCTTGTTGCTGCTGCTTGTATTCTGGTAATCATGGCATGTGTCCGATGTGTGCGGTGTCGCTATGATTTCACGTAGCTGTTGCTGTTGTTGTTGTAGCTCATTTAAATATTTCATATATGACGGCAGCGTCGCTAAACTCGTTGTTGCTGGCTTATATGTTGTTGTAGCTGTTGTTGTTGTTGCTAATGTTGTTTCTTGAAAGTTGCTTGATCTGCAATTGTAAAAGATAAAAATAGTAGCAGTTAGTACAGTATTATTTAGTGCAGTTATTTGCTTTATTGTACTTTAATTTACTCGATGGAGGTTTTATTATAATGGTGGCTTAAAGGTGGAGCTCGCATTCTTGTATAATCGTTGCTTATATGCTATTAACAAGAATTTTAACTGAGCGAGTTGATTATATATGGTAACCAGTTGAACTAAATTATATAAATTAATGAATATTTATCATTTCGATTAAGGCAAATACCCTTCTAATTCAGCTAATTAAGTCATTGCTTTCGGTTTTTTTGTCTTAATGCTGGCCGTACTCTTTAGGTGTCTACATTTTTTTATTTATTGAATATACATGCCTAAATATATGATTTCGAGCCATTATTTGACAGACTTGATAGAATTTCATTGAAAAAATATGACTAAATTAACGTTCAATTAATGCTAAATTACGCAATTATCAAGTGAAAATAGTTAACATAAACTTTGAGAAAGGTATGTTTTCGTATTTTCAAATTCCAGTGCTGTTTTCTTATATTTCTCAATATATATAAAATATTTCATATAACTAAAGTTTTGTTCGAATACAAAATTAGACAATTTAGTGGGTATTAGATATATATCGAGTAGTATTTCTAAAGCAATATAGATTGCAAATCATTTAAAATTGTTCGTATAAGAATGAAATTGAAATTTGACAAGAACTTGAAGCCAAACAGTCGGTAATTTCATAAGCAGCGTTGCTAATAGTCACTTAATTGAATCAATTACAAAAATCTCCACATCTATACGTATATAAAAAAAATTATAACTGACAACATTAAGATGCTTTTTCAAGTTGTTTTTCTCTTTTTTTTTCTTGTGGATGATATGATAATCTTCAGCTTTCCGTAACTAAATAACCCGAAACTACTTAATTTACTAAACTTTGTCTTTATGTTATTCGAAATGCACTAATTGCTTTCAATTAATGCCTTAATAAATAGAGTAAAATAGAGTAATTGCTCAATTAGTTGTATACTCGAATCCAATAGAACGAACTGTTATAAGAAGTATTCCTCTATTAAAAATATAATCAGCGGCTTTGAGGCAGTGGAGAGTATATGGGAGTCAAATCCCAACTCACCGAATGTTGGATCTGCCAGAATAACTATGTAAATAACACTACGGAATTCTATAGAAGGATTATATATCGTATAGTCCGAATCTATTTAGTTCTATTGGTCTCTACTAACAGTAAAACATTATAATAAATAGATACATTCTCAAGTTCATTTTTCGGCCAATGATTTCGGAAATGCTCTCTGAAAATTGACATATCTAGGATAGAGGAGAGAACCGGATAATGGAGAATATCGCGACGGAATAATACGGACGAAATGGAAGCTGCAAATGAAAATGAAATCAGGAAATATATCGCCAAATTGCCTTTTAGGTTTAGGAATATATATCTCAGCTTCTCTAGCATCCTAAATTTGTAAATTATACCAGACGGTGAATATCGTTTATAATAAACCAAAAGTGGCTGTATGTTTGTCTCATACTTTGTTCTGGTCAACTCAAAGCAGCTGTTATGCTTTTTAACGTCTTTATATTTTTTTATTGTTACAGTCTTTTGTGAGATACAAAAGAAATAGGAAACACAGCTGCTACAAAAACAATGAAAAGTTAACAAGAAACGGTAAATTTTCATTAGCAACGTCAACAGTTGTCAGCCAGCGACTTGAAATGCTTTTCGAACCGTTCTTGAAGCACATATGTAGATATGTATATATGTAAATAAAATAGAGTAAACACAAAGGAAGCATGGTAGAGTATTTTTGGTTGTAAAATATATACATAGACCAGGTTACTATTGCTTTGGAACTACATATGTATACGTAAGTAAAGTATATAGTTGAAAATACTATTCGGCTGTTAAGTAACTTGGCTTTTATATGGGTTTTTTTTATTATATTTCTTAATGTTTTTTTAAGTAGAGCAGGATAGATCTGCTTTTATTGCTATTTCATAATATTTTCTTACATAAACGCAGTAGTTAAACGAACTAGGTGTGATTTTACCTATAAATACTTGGAACCCTGGCACCAACAAGCATGTCGCATTTATTACCTAATGTTGTGCCATGTGATGTCAAATTGGCAGGCTTTGTTCGAAAATATGCTAGGCTCATACTAGTTTAAAAAAAACTAGTTCCAATATGAACCGAAATTGTGACTTTGTGTTTAAATAAAGTAAGAATTAATAGAGACTAAACTGCAAAAATGCATAAAAATCGGTTTTTTATAAAGTCTTACAAGTCTTAACTTTTACGAACTGGTGCATTTTTAGTACGAAAAGTACAAGTTTTGAACTAGTGTTTATTCGCCTAGTTCTATTTTAGTCAGGAATTTCTAGTAGCGTTTTTTCTGACTATTTTGCTGCAAATATACAAAAACAAATACTAGCATATATTAAAGCATACGAGATTAATAATATGTAAGCATTCAGGGTATATATATTTGTATAGTTATTGAAATGTATATATCCAGCTTTTATGTGACTTTCGGTAATGTCAGTAATTCCAATTCAAAATTCTGAGAATGTCAAAAGCTCATCTTTTATGAGCGACAAAGGCGCATCAACGCTGCTGCCACCATCACTTTCCATACCACTCTCTCCTCTCATGTCTGGCTGTGCGCAGCTGTGACTCGATTATGCAATACAGTGTTGTTGAACGTGTTAATCACATAACGGTCATTGTTAACTTATATTTATCTGTATGGCTTTGTGTATGTGTGGATGGATGCATGTATAAATTATACAAAAATCGGGCTGTCAAACAATGAAAGTGGTAACTGCAGAATGAGCGTGTGAATACACAGTGAAAAGTAATGTTTGGTTAAGAAAAATATTTTTTTTGGGTATATAAAATATTTTTCTATAAAAAACAACAGTAAAATAAAAATTGCATTATAACAATAATAATAATAAAATGTTCATTATTTGATTTAAAAATATTTTTACTATCAATAATTATGCAATTTTAAAAATTAAATAAAAAAATGCTGGTACTTGATTTAACAAAATATTACAATAAAAATGTTTACTAATTAAAAAAAAATGTTTTATTAAAAAAAAATTTAAAAAGTATTATTTATAAAAGAGTTTTACTTTCACTAAAATAGTTATAAGTGAAAATGAATTTCCTTTTTTAATTTTTTTTAAATTTTTTTGTAGATTTAATTTTAATAAATAATTTTAAATAATTTAATTTAAAAAAATTAATTTTTTAATTAAAATTTTTATTAAAAATATTAAATTAAAATAAAATTTAAATTAATTAATTATAAAATTTGTTTTATTTTAAATAAAAAATTTTATTTAAAAAATATTAATTTAACACTTAATTAATTAATAATTAATAATTTAATTAATTAATTTTATAATAAAAAACCTTTATTATATATTCTGAAAAAACATTAACTATTTAACAAAAAAAAAAATTTTTAATAATATGAAAATCATAATAAAAAATGTTTTTTTTGTTGTTTGTTTGTTATATTTAAGCCTCTGCATTATTCTAATTTGCATAATCGCCTGCCACTCAAACGGTGACAAGTCGCTGAAACTATTATCTATTAATTTTAAAATTCAATTGTAAAACGTTGGATAATTTAATTAAATCGCAAATAGCAAGCAAAATAAATCATCAAAATAAATCATCAAAACTAAGCAGCTACGCACACACATACATACATACACATACGTGCATACAGAGTATGGTCTAACAAAGAATCGCATTGCATTCTTAATGGCTGGTGCGAAAAATTTTAATTAAAAGTGCAGCTGCAGCTGGCGATTTGCAATGCCATTCATTTAGAATTCAATAAAGAACAAAAAAACACACACACGCATACATGCACACAACCACATGAAAACCGCCATAAGCCATACCATATGTGTATGCAAGTGTCAGCGTGTGCGCTGGTATAATCAAATGCGGAGGCGATCATTAACACCAGCGCTTAAATGAAAATGCAGTCACGCGGACAATCAGCAAGTCAGTCAGTTGGTCAGACTAGTTTGAGCTAGTCGGTTAGACAGTTAGCTGTCATTTCGGTCATTTCAGCCGAGTGCCAGCAAAGTAAAAATTCAGTTAGTCAATCAGTCAGGCAGTCAGTCAATTAATCAATTATGCGCGCAGCACACACACACACACATACATACACACATATAGAAATTCTGTTTATAAACATTTAATCATCCTTTGTCAATTTAATTGAAATGACATTAACGTTATTAAACCGCAGCTGCAGTGGGGTCTGCTGGTGATGCTGCCGCTGCTGCAATAAACACCGCAGACCAACTAAACCGCAAGCGCAAGCAACAGCGGCGAATTTGCAGCGCGCAAAACATGGCATACTCACAGCAAAACAAGACAAAATTTGTACAAAAACTGCAATTCACATGAACTACACACACACATACATACATACATGCATTTAGTTGTGTGTGTGCATGTATGTAGTGCCAAAACTGCTGCACCGCAATCATCTGTTGATGACAAGCGCGCACACACGCACACACACAACCACTCATCAATACACCACAAACGAAAAGTTTTGCACGAAAAACCGCAGTCACCAAGCCACTGCCGCTGTTGCTGCGCCGCTGCTGCTAGCTTATTTGCACGTCAAATCATTTCATGCAGCCGGCTTTTCGCATTCGTTTGCATTAACTTTGATGTCAGTAAGTCAGTCAGGCAGTCAGGCAGTCAGGCAGTCAGGCAGTCAGGCAGTTGGACAGTCGTCATCATCGTCAACAGCAGCGGCTGCACCTGTGCGCGGCGGTGTGGCAAGCGGGATAAGCGTTGAATTGCTTTTGGGATTTACATTTGTTGCTGAGATTGCTTATCCAAGTCGTTGCTGTGTTGTTTTTGTTTTAGTGTACTTATCACCCTGTGTTCGTCTCGCGTTGTTTTCGCTTCTCCTGCTGCTCGTCTGTCAATCCGGCTTTTAGCCGATTACATAATTTGCACCTAATTTTTTTGCAACTCCCTGCAATCTTGCTTTCCGCGGATTAATTTCGCATTAATGTGCATTTCGCTGGCAAAAATCCGCTTTCCACCATATTTTGTTTTTAATTTACCTTTTAATAGTTTTTAAGTTTTGATAAAAATGCTTTTGTTGTCTTTTAAATTTAAATTTAAATTTAAATGTAATTAGTAATGCCACATTATCGAAATTATTAAATATAAATACATTATTTTCTAGTATTTTTGGTGAATTTTCAGTGAGAAACAATACTCAAATTCTGCTTTTCAAGCTCAAATTAGTTTTATAAGGAGAAAGCTTAAGATACATTTCAAAGCTTATTCCCCTATTTGCTTCATCCTGTTAAAAATTATAATTCAAATGGAAGAAATTAGCTTCTAAACACATTTTGTTCATAAAAAATCAGATCAGCTCTTGAGATCTATATAATATACATAAATAAATTCTATAGCATGATCCAAATAAGCAAGTTTTTAAATATGTTTAACGGTGAGAGTTAATTTCCGTTGGAAATCGATACCAAAATTCAGCAGCATATTGATGGATAAATCATTTTTGAATGGAGATATGAGTGTACTGAAAATTTACTTTCAAAATTTAACGCGAAATAAATCAAAGTTTTTAAAGAGACACCTTTTTTCCTCCTCAACTGATACTTAGGCAACCGCGATTTCTTTCGAGCTTTTGTCTTTAAAAGCCCTGCAGTGTTTTCACAAATGATATTTTGTTAACGAAATTTGCAAGGTTGTCCTCGGTTTCACCTAGATGGCGCGCCTTGACGATCGGTTCGAGTTGACACTTGTCATCAAGCTGTCACTTGGACTCGATTAGACATTTTGGTACTTCCAACAATACACCGACCGACTGTTTGAGAATTAAAATATGATACAAATTCCACAAAAACTTATTTACGCAATTTTTTAGCTAACTTACTTTCAATGAGCTTTTTTAAATTAGTTGTTAAAACATATTTGACATAAATATACATTGTGAGCAGTTTCTGCTGCTTGAATTTCGAAATAAAATTTACAAAAACGAAAAAAAATTAAATTTGAAAAAAATGTTGACAAAATCTTGCAAGAGAACTGTTTAAGTTTCTAAAATAGCCGCTTCGAGCGCTGCTGGCGCAAGACTAAGCTCTTGAGAAACTATTTAAAAAAATTTGAGTTTTCGACTTCAATTTCTCGCCGTGCAAAGCAAAAGTGCTGACGCGTCATTAAACTTGCTGATAATGATTCTAACATTTGCAGCTAACACTCACCGACTGACCGGCATTGTGCACCCGCCCAAAGGCCCACCAAGTCAGATAAGTATGCACATAAGTTACATAAGTTTTATCAAAGTATATAAGACCGTGAAATTGGAGGAAATTAATCGCTTTAGATATCAGAACCATGTAAAACCAGTGGCAGCAATAGAAAAGACGTTGCGCGTGCGCATGCTCCACAGGAATATGCGGGTTTCTACACATATACACTAACATAGTGAAATATATGAAGCATGTGAAATATATATATATGTACATTTAAACCAGTGTGCGTTGACCGATAAAAAGCCGAAAAAGTTCATAATTTGTTGTTGGCAAGTGGCTAGAGTGCGTAGCGCGGTAGTGCGTTTGGTGCTTTCGAGAGCTGAACCAGACATTTAGACTTTATATTTGCATATGTATATATGTCTGTATATGTATGTATGTACTGGTTGTAGTTAAAATGCGGTAGCTGCATTTATTTACTTTTGTTTTGGTGTTTTCCGTATAATTTCTCTTAGCTGATAAGCGACAAGCATAACAATAATTTCAGTGATCATTATTATTATCAACGCCAAAAGCTTTGTATGTTTGTATACATGTTTGTTATTTATGTTAATCAGATTAAGCTGCAACTGCACGCTCAGTCAAGCAGGCTGTTGATAAATGGTATTCCCCCCTGTGTGGTCATTGATAATGCAGTTTATGCCACACAAGCGATTGTATTATAGCAACAAAATCGTGCATTGACCTGATATTATATAATATAAAATAAAAGAAGAAAAAAGATTTTTAAGACCAAAAAATAGTAAAAATATTTACAGTTAAAATTATGAGTAGAAGAATTCACACATACACACATAAATAAATTATATATGCACTCATCTCAATGCTGATTCCCGGTCAAATTCCTACAAATTGTACAATTAACGAAATAATTTACTCACGAGGCTATTTCAAATGCATTCTCCTACACGCTATTTTCACTTAATTACAAACTACAAGCGCCTTTCTGCACCGTTTTCATATGAAAAGCTCATATTGTACAACACAAAATAATTTTCTTGCTTCTCTATGTTTCTATATATATACAAACAAATGCAATATATATAGTAATCACTTTGAAAAATCTCAACCTTGTGCACTAATTACCACAATTAAAGCGCTTTGAAGTGAGATTAAAGCACTTAAATCTTTGCGCGCACCATTTATCTTTCTAATTTATTCCAATGTGGCAACATAAGTGTTTGAAAAGGTCTGGGTGTTCTGCTTGTTTCTGTCAAAATAATTTCAAATGAAATCATAAATATACACCCGGGTATAAATCGATCTGCTGTAATAACTGCGAGTTATGACAACTTGGCGAGTGAAATTGACAGATTTTAATTAAAATGGATGATTCCTTTGGAAATAATGAAAAAACATTTTCTAAATGATAAATAAGTGTGGATATATTTATCATTTAGTGTCCAGCTGCGGAGGTCAGCCTAAATTCTGCTAAGTAATTCACAAAAAAATAATAATTATTTCACTGACGTAATTATAGAATTCAGTTTTTACGCCACCTTGGACTTGTATTAGAACTTTTAAAAAGGAATTTCTCTTAATTTATAACGATTACCACTTAGTACTTACCACTTACCACTAGTAGTGGAAGACGTTGACTTCTCTAAAATTCATTTTCACTATTTGGCATTAGCAGTAAGTTTAAATTAACCTGGAAAAAAAAATACAGCTACTCTTTTTATTATTAATCGTGGAGTATTAAAACTACCAAAAACGACATGAATTACAAACCGAAATTATCGAACATAATACACACCAAACTCGTGCCATATTCCCTATGAAATTGCAAAATTTTTTGTTGAAATCTTTTGTTTAGCTTTCAAAGGCGGAAAAAGCTAGGGAAGACATGAAAAATTTTATTTTCTTGTGACTCCTTCTTTTTCACTTCATTAAGTAAATTGAATTCGATATTGCTATGTTCGAATATGAACAGCTGATTTTGGATCGAAGCTTTTTCGAACTAAATACGTTCCAATAATACGTCTCCAAAAAAAAATAAAAAATAAACAGAACGAAATTGTTGTATTACTTATTTCTATTTTGTTTTAGATGAACGAGGATAATTTGGAGAATCATTTTCGGTCGTACCTCAAGATAAGGCTGAATATATAACAGAGCAGAAATATTCATATATGTGCTTTGTTAAGCGTATGTGCTAAGAGAAAATATTTAGCAACTGGTAAACCAAACCAAAACACTGTCGAGTCGAGTTTCAACGAGGTAGTACGAATGAGGTCCAATGGACAGTGCCTAAAATGTTGAAGAAAACATAATGACAGCGCTCGAAGTAATAGATTTGTTGTGCATTACTGCTATTTTTCTTCAAAAACAATCCTTCAAAAATTTTGAAATGTTTTACAATTTAATTTCGTTTTACTATATTTTGTTTTTGCTAATATTTATAATTAATTAAATTCATTTTGAAAATATTTTAAATACCATTTAAGATTTTTTAATGTCTTAGTACTTTTCTTATGAACTGAAATTTAATATTGGAATAATGTGAATAATTTGAATATGATTATATACTTCTGTTCAGCAATTTAAAAAATTTTTACAATTAAAAAACATGAAACATGCATATTAGGGCGGTACTTAATTAGAGAAATGAATGGTTGCTTTAAATTTTTCATCAAAAATAGTTGAAAATTGCGAAAAACAACATGTTGTTTCCATGTTGCAGAAGAAGGTTGCGAAGTTTTTCACTATGTTTAAATTTTCAATAAACTTCAAATAACCTTAATTATCTTACTTGTGTACTGAAATTTATGAGCTTATGTGATGTTTACAACTGTATAGGGTGCGCCCTCTTTTCATGTCTGTACACATTAAAGCCGATTTCAGCAATTAAATGCGAATACAAATTTTACCCATTCATCCATCCATTTAGGCGTTATAAATGTCTTCTATAGGGATAAAAATGTATAGACAATATCTGACACCCTCTATTTTCGGCTATGGTCCGGTTATATTTGATATTTGTATATATGAAGTCAGTTTAATGAAATCTGATGTAAAAATTTTATCCCGACATTTAAGAACAACCCTAATGTAAATATGTAAGTACAAATACACACTCATTTATCACAATCATTTCACTATTTCTCTCTTCGACAAGCCAAAATCTGTTGTGCAAGTCACATACACACTCAATTATACATATATTCAAACATACATACATACATACAACACACATTCATATACATTCAACTTCAATGTACATTTACCACAATGCAATGGAATGCATTTTTAATAAATTGAAACTTTGTAAGCAACACCACAACAACAACAAGTTCGAATGCATGTCGTTAGTTGAACCGCCTCCAACTGTGCAACATAACACAGATTCTCTTTTACCGAGCCTCAAATCAAATAAACAAAATCATGCATTTACATGAAAATAGAAATTGAATGAAACATAGACTGCAATAAAAATCGAATCAAAGCCAAGAGTTGTGTAGTCTACTTACAAGCATACCTGCAAGCAAATGCACACACACACATGCATATATACATACATACATACATATACATATATACAAATAAATGCAGAAGAGTGGGCAGCTAGGAGGAAAGGCCAAGTGGAATAAAAAAGTGTGATAGCTCAAAATGCTATTTGATGCTTTTATTGTATTTTGATTGAAAAGAATAGCAACAAAACACATTTGTGTGAATGTGTAAGCAAGTACGTGTGAATGTGGCAAGCACAACAAGAGCAATAATGCAAAGTTGTGGCGAAAAGCAGATTGCATATACAACATTTGTATATACATACGTATATATAACTGATATGATTGTATATATATATATATATATATGCGCGTTTGTTTGTTTGTGTATCGCCGCCAAAGTGCTGTGCATAGTTTATGGAACAACACGCTTGTGTTTATGCATTCGGCACGCGTACGCCACCGAAAAATTTATAAACAAAATATCGAATTTTCGAATTTGCTTGACAGCCACCAACTTTTTGGCTCAAACAGACGAGTACATGTATTTTTGCTCTTATGATTTGTTTGCTTTTGTTTTTGGTGTATTTTTCTCCTTTTATTTGGGTTAGTCTTGATGGATGGATAGCAGGCAATAAGAATTTGAAAAAGCTACCATTCCATTGGAATTTGTTCTTTGCACTTGAAGTGCTGCTTTCTAGCTGCGCATTTAGCTAGTTGTACACGTTTTCTTGCACATATGTATATGCACTTATTTAAATACCCTGTAGGGAAATACACTGGTTGATAAGTAGTTCCTTTTAACTATTTATGTAACTAGTTCATGTTTATGCCCTTTTCGACTAGAGAAATTGGTGAGATTAAAGTGAATTGTACCTCTCTACATTTCATTTCTACAGTTCCGGAGTAGTGCAAAGTGGGGGAAGAAGCACAATTCTAGTAAGAGAAACAAATGTATAAGCTGTGTGCGATTGATTAGACAACACTTAGAGAGTGGCGAATCGAGCAACCCACTGACTTAAATGAAATAGCGATACAACAGAAAGAGGTTACACCGCTTAGAACAGTTATACACATGCATACGTAATAGTAACAAATCAAGATTATACGAACAGAACGAATATGTGTATGTATATATGAAGTATGTGTATGTGTATGTCGTCGCGTGGCCAAAAACTTGAAGGGTGGCAAATCGAACAAGCAACCCCATAATCAAACAGAGATGGCATTACAATAGGTTACACCACTCACACACTATCTTCTTATTGATACCAACTGTGGATAACTACTACTACTTAATATAAAAATTTTCGGACAAGAGTGCAGGGCTGGAACATGATCTATTTTCGATTCGTCAAGACTTGAAGAGTGGCCAATCGAAGTCAAGCAACTGGCATAAATGCAATATACCAGCTTAATCAAACAAAGATGTAAAAAAAAGGTTACACCATTTTAATGAGGTACTCATACGCACTCAACTGGATAATTTAGAGCAGACTAAAGTCAGGTCAGGCATCTTATTTATGAAATTGCGATATTTTATAGAAATTAGTTTTTAATAAAAACTTTTTATTTATTAATTTATTTTTTTTTTCAAAATATACAACCACAAAAGCTCAACTATTTTTCCTACTTCGCGAGATTGGATAAACAAAAAGAGTTCAAATGCAGTAATGAATCATTAGAAAATATATTCTGGAAAATTTTTTAAATGAATGCACTCATCCACTTAAAGAACAACAAAAAACAAATGGATTCGAGACCTGAAATGATATCAATGTTTTTAAATACCGTCGGAGAAATTTTATCCGAATTGAGTATTCTTTGTCACTCGCTTACAAAGAATTAAACTCATAATTTCTATCCTCTGTTGTTTCCTCTAATTGAAAGGTACGCAATATAGAGCTGCAATCTACTCATGACAACATTTTTCTAGGCTACCAAGAAACGATATGGGTTTGCCACAAGCTCCGAATTAGATCTTTGTCCGCATAGTTTTTGAGCTTTTTCCTACAGGGTCCGTTTTTAACTTTTTCACTTTTCAATGTTTTTTTTCATTCAAATTTAATGCAACTTAAGTTGCATATCGTGTTCTGCACACACACACCACCACCTGTTCCACGCCGCTATCACCCAATCGAACACGCCTATTTTTTCGGCAATTTCTTTGTTTCTTTTGATTGCAACTTTAATTACCATTTTGTTTGTTTATTTTTCAGTGTTTTTCTTTTCACCTCACGTCTGCCTACATGTCTGCGTGCGAACCACCGCCACCACCTCATATACTTAAAGTATAAGTGTATATATATATATATATGTGTGTGTACAGTATGTTATCATTTGGCTTTATATTATCACACTTAACCCATTCGGCTCACACTGTAGATATTGTTCTTTTTGTTGCTTTTGGCCGCATTAACTAATTTTTATTACGCTTGTTAGCGTTGATTTGTGTGGGTTGCCGCCGCGTACGCCGCGTATATTGCGTACGCCCAGCATCCTCGCTGCCTCTTGCATGCGAAAACATTCCGTAGTAATTTCCGTAGCGTATCAAACAATTGCAACATACATATTTGTAGCTACAAATATAAATTTGTATTTAATTGCCTAGTCTGTAGCATGTGGTCCAGTATGGCTTTTTGTATATAATAAACACGGCATTTATTATAAATCTCCAACAAGGGCCGCTTGGTGGCATGCGGAAATTTTTACGAATTTCTCCCCGTTCCCGGCTTTCGGGATGTTTATTTTAGCATTTAATGGCAATTTCACCATTTCTATGGCTACCCTAATCTTTGCAAAATTTCTAGCAAAATCTGTGAGTTGATTTTTTTTTTTTTTTGGAATTTTTATTAGTTTGTATTTACTCGACTCCGATCCGCATTCGCTTCTTTGGTCACGTAGCGCCTGTATACTGTGTAATTCGCACGTTTTTCGCTCAAAATGAAATCACTTGCACCTTTTCTTAAACTCGGGCATCTCTCAAATAGACTGCTCAATGTAATCTGAGTAAACTATATTTAATTTTTACAATCCGCTCGCAAGCGGTTTTTATGTTCCCATGATATATCGCATATTTCAACGTGACTTATTTACTTTTCAGAATTATTATAAGTTGTATGGAATCATTTTTTCAAAGCAACGGCTTACTGAAATTTCTCGACAATAGTTTTGAGAGTACTTCATCTTTGAATGATCTGTCATTTTTAGTTCATTCGTGATGTCAAGTAAATCTGTAGAAACGAATATTTCTTGTAAAAGGTAATGGTACAAATAGGAGCTTCAATGTTTCATAAAATTATGCCTTGCGATATTTTATTAGACCCACAGAAATATTTTCATATTTTCTGATTATTACTTTTATACTTCATAACTATTTCTCTCTTAAGGCCTTTACGTTCGTTGTATGAACATAAACATAACTCCTCCGCTAGTTTCATAGCAAGTAATTTTAAGACAAATATTTAACTCTTTTAAATCACACAATTCAATTCACTATTCCAAAAAAGGTGTCAAAATACATTTTCTTACAGCAGTTGTTAAATCGAAATATTTGCCAAAATTATTCCTCAACAATTTCAATTCGATTTAAATTACTTTACTTACATTACTCATTAAATTACTTTTTCAAAATGATATCTCATACGAGTTTATCATACCCAAAGTCAAATCTTCCACTTCATTTGACATTCAAAATTTACCTGAGAGTTTGTACATATAATATTAGTAGATGTTATAATCTTTCTTCGAATTGATAAAAATCTGGTCTATTATACTACGATATCCTATATATGTTACTATATAAAACTTTTTAAAAGGCAATACTATAATATCGTAGGAACAGACATTCCAACTCAATAAATATTTATATTTGCGTCAAGTTCTCAAATCCCAAATTGAGTAGTAGAAGTAGTAGAGAATAATACGGAGAGCGGGTAGTATTAACTTTGTTGTCAAATCTCTAAAGTTCTTTCTCACAGTTTCTCAACAGGAGAATCGCAGCAATCTCAACAAGAAGGAAAAAAATGTCTTTCGGCTTACGAAATCCATAGTTCTAAACTTGAGCTGAAAATAATTTCTCCAAGGCGAGACGCGAAATTGGAGAGAGTTATTATATTAAGAATTATTAATATGTCAAAGATTGCAGAAATATGTCTTGTACACTGTACATTGTGACAAGGAAGATTAAAATTTCCCAAGCAAAATGTCCTTGTCCTTGGACCTTAAGATATATTACGAAACAAAAAATATTTAAGAGGTTCTCTACGTTTTCAAAGAGATTACAAAAACACTCTCAATACTTGCAAAACAAAAAATTTCCATATGTTCTATATTCTTCGAGGAGTCCCAACATATTTTGACAAATACCCACAGCCTTGCTAGGACAGTCAACACGTCGCTTCGCTGCAAAAATGTGGCATGCCGCGCGCCTTTCGCAAATATACCGAAACAAAGGATTCTGACTGACTGGCTAACAGGCTAGCTACCTTATCTAATTTTTAAGTTTTTGCAAATACAAACACACAACTTCTTTCGTTACTGTTCACTACCGCGTGTTGTGGCGGTCAGATATTTGGGTTGTCGTGTTGTGTTGCTTATACTTTTCGGTTTTTTTGGGCGAACACCACACTAAAATCACTAAATCAACAGAACAATGCGTAGGCAAATATGAAAGTGAGGGCGCCCCAGCCGCAACGCATGTACGGTACTTATGCGTGTGGCAAGTAGCAACTGTTGCAGAGCTGTGGCAGGTCGACGCGTAGACTTAGCGGCTCTAGTATAATTGTAAAACTGGCACATGTTGAGACATGCCAAGCAGGTACTTTTAGTCAGGACTGTAGGCAGGCAGTCTGACTAAATGTTTTCATAAGTAAGTACATATGTTTAGAGAGACACATGTGTGCATATGTATTCATTGTTCTCAGCAGTGAGGGAAAAACCCATGTTGCTTTAGGGTTGAGTAAGGCTGGGCACATAGTGAAGTGGCATGGTTTCATTTGACTATACTAATCTTTATAGCTTTTACTTTTCCTTACCAAAATGAAGTTTTCATTCATTTCTTCTACCTCACAAGACTGGCATAAATACTCGATTCTATGTAGGTTTTGAGTTTATAAGTCAAAAGCACAAGGCTGCATTAAAAGTGACTTAACAGAGACATTCTGAGAATTGGATTAAGTACTGATATCACTTTAATACATCTGAGTAAGAGATTATAGTTATTATATATATTTTTTTTATTATTTGTTTATTTTATTTAGATTATATATAAGAGATTAATGTTATACTTTCCTATGCTATGTATGAGTACTGCTCTCTTGCAAAAAAACTTACACGTGTAAACAATAACAAAGTTATCCAATTAGATACAATATAAGAGAGTAAGTGGATACCTATCTTGCTTGTTATTCTCACTCTATTTTTTATACCAGTCTGTGTGTTTTATACCAGCTGCTTTTTCGATTCACTTTCAGTCAAAGTTTGACAAAGAAAGTAGCTAAAGATTTTCTAAAAATAAGAAAATCTCCTTCATATGAAAAAATTTCGAAATTTGAATCACAATTAATAACAAGAC
Source organism: Bactrocera minax (assembly GCA_021498325.1). Lineage (NCBI taxonomy): Eukaryota > Metazoa > Arthropoda > Insecta > Diptera > Tephritidae > Bactrocera > Bactrocera minax. The sequence goes on along the minus strand of JAKEEE010000008.1, from coordinate 5,349,860 downwards.
AACTTTTTTAACAAAAAATTTTTTTTAAAACAACTTAGAGCAGAGATATCTAATTTAGTGCTCAAATAGTATTATGGCATCTTAATATCTACATAAATATATTTCATTAGATTTCATAAAATTTTTGAAAGGATAAGTTTTAAAATTTTCAAGGACATATGTATGCATATATATCGTGCCTAGGCATTTTTTTCATTATTCTGGCTCAATAGGCTGTTACAATACATAGTTGGTCTTTCAAAGATTTCATTCTCAATGACAAAGAGAACGTGTAAAAATTTATAAACATTTACAACGCCAAAAATCAATAGGTTTGCTGCACAAAAATTTCCAAAACAATTTAAAAGATAAGAAAAGAAAGTGGAAACCCACATATTCATCCTTCGAAGTGTGTATTGTGTAGCACAATCGCATTGGCATTAGCCACAGGTAGGGAAATAGTGACAACTATTTAAACGCTCCGCAAGATTTTTATTGTTATTGCTCTTATCTATATAGGTGCTTACCTGCTTATCGCAGTAAGTCAAAGCAATTTTAAGCGTCTTCCACTTACTAAATGAAACAATACATCAACGTCGAATGAATGCAGTTTTTCCGGATGCACACAAGCAGGTATGTAGGCAAGTACTAAAGTAGCCACAATTGGTGACACGATACCAGCGACAAAACCTTTGAGCGTGGTGGAAAATACCTGCGATGTGGTGTTATATGCTTTCATGCGCGCTCACAAAAGGTCAGACTTGTACGAAACGCAAGAAAGGGCGCATAATTAGAGCACTTCGTTGTTTTGACGCGACGCGTTATTTCTCATCTGTCAGTGGGCACTCTATTGGGCATACCGAAGATCACCGCGATCAGCAGGGCCATTAGTAGTAGGCTCTTTCCTCAGACACCTCTGCCACTCATTTTCCGCTCATCATCAATCACCGCTATGTGATTTTTGGGGATCCATTAAAATTATAAAAACAAGCTGTTTGTTTTTTTTTTTTTCTTTTGGCATTCGTTGAAGATTTTGTGTGTTTGAAAAGAAAAACACACGCATTTTTTATTGTTTCACTTAAGCGTACAGTGCCTGAGAGCTGTTTTCCACTTGTCACACCCGAAATGTCAGGGTGTCTGACAGTAGTAGATTCGTCATGTGCGTTGAGTGTGCTCGCTTCTGCGGCTGTAACACTGTGATACCTTTCCTATTCTTTCTTTCCGTTTTGTATGCTTAATGGTATTGGAAAATTTTTGGAAATTTTTGTTGCGTTTTAAATCAAATACACATATATGTATAATATACTTCATTTATACTTATGTATATATATATGTAAAATATATAGTGGTATATAAATTATCTACTTCAGCGAAATTCGGTACAAATGCATGGCATGCCTGGAATGTTTTTGAAATGCCTGTTTGTCGAAAAGTTCTACAGTAAGGCTTAGTAGTCAAGTGGAATTTTATAAATACTTTGTCACATTTTTGGGGTGCAAACGAAATGCTTTCCCCCCTTTTTTAGTGGTTTCTATTAATAATTGCTCTATAATCACTATAAATAATTACATCATTACAACCAAACATCGGAATGTTGGCGTGGGGCCACTTATAGTTTACAAAACTATTTTACAGAAAATAAAGCAAATTAAGATATAAAAAAATGATCACACTGAAGTACTAAAAATTTTACTAGCACTCCAATTAACTCATTTGAATTATATTAATAAATAATTATGCTGACGAATCAATAAATTGTGCACAAGAACTGACGTTACAACAGTTGGCAACCCTGTTTAAAAAAATTTTTGACAGAAAAAAAATTCCTAACCCATCTTAGTATATTATTATAAATAAATTATAAACACAAATAAAAAATTTATTTTTTAAAAGGTGGCAACTTTTGTCAAATTATTTTTAACTATAAGCTTTCTGCAACATCGTTAGTTTTATATCCAAACTGTAATAGTTTGCATTTCTCAATAACTTTATTAAATTAAAATTTTTAAACAGTTGGCTATACTCCACAAAAACAGCTAACTGATTAATGTATTTATTTTTCTACCAACTTCTTTAAACACATAGGACTTGAAAGCAACGTGGTGTTCCTTTATCATATCGATTTTATTGACTTCAAGTTTTCAAACAGCTGGCAACTCTTCCAGAAAAATTTTGTATAGATTTTTTATAACTTACTAATTTTATTTAATTAATATTAATATATTTTATCAAAAATTATAAAAATAAGGAGTAGTTAAATTTTGGACAGACCTTTTATCAACACTTTTACATCAGCTTCTTTTATTAATTTTTAACAATATTTACTATAAAAGGGGTACTATAGAAACGCATAGATAATTATACTTGCTTCCGTATTTTTCTTTGATTACTATCGATTTTTTTCGTAAACATTTATTTTTAGCCGCAACCAATTCTTTTATAATGTATCTCTCCGAATTAACAACATTGCAAACAACTTTCTAAAATAGTTATCAACTAAATTAAGGTTTAATTACTGCAAATTAATAACTTCTGAATAACAGAAATTCTACACAAAGAACAGAAACAGAATAACTACACAAATAAATTTTTTCCATTTTTTTTAACTATATATTTTAATCTAAAATTGTGTGGCTCAGTTAAGTAAGAACCGATGTGGATCACGGAATGTCGTATTTGCCAAGCACTAATAGCGAATCGATAATAGGTCAAAACTTTAGCCAAATTAGATCTAGTTGTTTAATTAACCAATTGTCTTAAAATGCAATTAAGCTAACTGTCTAATAGTCCTTAATAGCCAATGAATTTAGATCAATTACTAATTACACTTCAAAAATTAAACTAGGACTGTTTAACCCTTAATTAAACAGAGCATGAAAATGTGCATTAGTACTTCAATTTACTACACAATCCTGTGAAATATATTCAGTTGAAAGAGAAAAATATCTAAGATAATGTATTTAAAAAGCAAGAAGAATTGTGCAAATAATTGCCAAGAGAACGTAAATTTGTTTAAAAAGTGCATATCTTTAACCACAATTCAATTGACATTCTCTTTAAGGTATTTGTTACAACGTACATACATACAAACATATCTCTTTGTAATACCAACAATTTATAACAAAAGCGCCACCTTGAAAGACGAAACCCCGCAAATGGACAAAATGAAACGGTGAGCATTGGTGAGGCAACCAAGAGCTTGACCATAATAAAGAGAGCATGCAATATAAGTATTATATATAAGTACATATTTATATACATTTATAAGTTGCTAAAGATAACAAAAACAAAGTTTTAAATGCATACGGTCTGTATATATGTATGTGTTTGTATATATGAATGTAGGTATGTAAGCGTCTATAAGTCACCTGCGTGTATGGAACTTATTTGTGTTGGCGAAAGAAAGAAAAACACATTACCAATTTATAAAATGAACTATAATAAATATTTACGTGCATGTGTATTTAAGTGCAGTATGCTTCGCTTAATTGCACCTTTTTTTTCTTTTATGATGCTGTAGTAAAATTTTTACCGTTAAAATGATAAAGTGTGAGTAATAAATATAATTTATTATTTAGTGTCATATGCGTATATAATTGCATTCTCCTATTTATATAATGCCTACCAACAGCTTAACTGCCTTTTGCACAATTAGACGCAGTACTCAAAAAGTATGCTTTTAACCGTTGAGATTACCTCACTAAAGCTTTAAAAATTATTCATAATTCAGTTTCAATGCCATACTCACCTACTAAGGTATGCACATATTAGCACAAATCTGGGTTTAATTAACTATTTTTCGCGCAATTAAAGGGAATACCCTGTAATTGTGCTTTTAGCGCTTGAAATTATTTAATTTAAGCTTGATGATAGTAGACTGATATTTGATATATAATTGACGTTTCACATACCTGGAGCTACAAATATGCCTGAAGGTCAATTAATCTAGGTTCAATTAAGCGCAGCCTACTGCAAATGCGTACATTTCAGAAAAAAAAAATGGTTTTTTTCACCGCGACATATTGCACTCTAAGTACTCGCAATGTCGCAGCGAGCATGTGTACGCAGACAACAACATATGCATTTAGTGTGTTTATCGTCTTGAATTACGACTTTTAGCGTTTTTCATTACATAATTGCAGAAAAAGAAGAAGCAGCAGCTGAAAGAGCAGCTAACACATTTCCCGCAATGCAATTGTTATTGCTTACGGCACTCATATTGTTATTGTTTATAGCTTCTTACATGTCTGCTTGACGCACGAGTTGTTGTTGCTGTTGCTTTTAAGTAGTTATTTATGCTTCGCAACTTAATTAAAACAGCCAATGTCATTGTCGAGGACAAAATGGCAAGAACAAGAAGAAAATGCGGAGCATTGCAGCCACGTAGCATAGAAAGCAAAAAACAACAACAATAACAACAACAACAACAAACAAAGAAAAATCAACAAACAAATAATGGAAAATAGATAAAAAGTACTTGTATAATGTCACTATTTGTCGAGAGTCACAACAAAAGACCCCATTAAACAATATATATATGAGCGTTAATGAGATATAGTTGATGCAGACCATACAAGTGAACAGTCATATATCACATATTACGTGCTGCCGCCTACCGAGCAGCGCTTATCGCTGCAGCAAAACACGCTCAAGAGTGACTTACAGTTATAGACAGATATGCGAGTGTGTGTGTGTGTGTGTGTGTGTGCACTAGACAATTGTCATTCATATTTGCGTAAGCGCTTAAGCGTTAATTATATTTGCCTCTCTGCACTTGCTTGTGTGTGCTGCATGCAACAACGGTGGTGATCTGCCACTTGAGCAGGTGAATGAGTGCCCGATATACATACATACACATGCACACACATATGTATGTACACTTGTGTCATCCAGCGATCAAGCCAAAGCTGTTTGGAGCGTTGCGAGCGGTTTGTTGGCAAACAGTTTCGACGAAAACTATGCAAATAATGTGGAATAGAGAATAGGTAAAAGTGCTGACAGACAGACGCGGTCAGCCAGACAATGAGATATGCACACATACATGCATACAGGCAGCAGCAGCAATCACTTCACTGTGTAAGGCATGCACAGTTACACGACGCGCCGACCACTTGGCTGCGGTTGGTACATGTCTGCTGGCACTACATATATACACACACACATACACCTACATACAAACAAGTAGGTATTGTTGTGTCGTTGCAATATCGCCGTTCTATATGCAGCTGATAGCTGATAAGCGTTCAATACATTAAATGCGCTATAAAACACACACACTATAACACACATATATACATATGTACATATATATGCCGCCATTTACAACAGGCATTTGCATAGCTATGCCATTGATTCCGTAGGCGACTGGCACTCTCTATTTAAATGTGGCCAACTCGTGGTCATGACAGTGACAAGGCGCATGCGCATATCACTTTGATAGACTCATTAAGTGCCCGTGGCGACATTGTGCTTCGCTGTATAGCCAACTAATACAACGCTGTCGGAATGCGTCAAAACAATGGCTTTGATTGATGTTGACGCCGGGGAGAAAGCCGTTAAATATTCGCACAACGGTGGGTGTTTTTTTTTTTTGTTTGGTTTATTAGTCTAGTAGTGTGATTTACCTGAATATTTGCAAAAAGTAAATTAATTGAAGCATATAGTAGTTTAATAGTTGCATGTGTATTTGTGAACTGGTCTAAACTAATCTATAGACCGAAACTGAATCTAAAAATGAGAATACGTTCTTTCTATTAGTGTTCGACTCTCGACGACCACTATCCTTAGTTGGATGTGCAATTTGCTAAGTACCGAATGAAATAGATTTACCAGTACTAATATAGAAGATTTAAAGCACATAGCTTTCCCGAAAACCTCATAAATTCCTAACCGAAGGCTTGACAGTAAAATTCAAAATCAAAGTCTATTCCACGAACAATTCAACGCTATCAAAATAGTAAGGGCTTTCAGGTACACACACAGATGCCTTTCATAAAGTCTGTAGAACCGTTGGTCCAATGTAAGTAATAGTCTAGCAAAATCAGACAAAATAAAGCACCCCCTGGATGGTTTCCACATTGAAATAGTTGGACATACCCACCATAAAAATCTGCAGATCCTGAAATATAATATATTCTAATGCCATGAATCAAATAATTATTGAGTCTTCCTGAGCAAAGTTTTGGTTGCTGTGTCGTCTTAAGAAGACAAGGGTATCGTTGTTGCTGTCACCAACTTCCGGCTCACTACCCATATCACAATATCAATACACGTTGCATAAAGATATCTGGGTATACCTATATATAAAATAGGAAGGTTAACAACCGTGTCTACATTTCTCGAACTTCATCAAGACATGTGAAAAACAACTCCAGAACAGGAAAAGGGTTTCTCCAAATGTCTGACCGTTCCTCTGCTGTTCTTTCTTACAAACAGATCTTCCCACACTATTGAATCCACTAAAAATTTACTCCCTATATACGAAATTTAAAGCTTGGTCGAAGTAATTTCCGCACTTCCAATGATATTATTACAAGACGAACTCCAAGTTCTGCAGGAGAAACCAGAAGAACGCCAGTTACCTGGTTTCAGAGCCATATAATACACGTATATATTGTATTTAACGCTCTCGGTATAAAACGAGGGAGCATCGCTAAAAGAATGAATCAATCTTATACATGCCGTAAAGGCGTTCGAATACAAAATTATCAAGAGCTTATAACCTATTTAAATATCGAAATAGCGAAATATGCAGCGGAGTAGATTATTTTGGGGCGTCTCAGATGGTCTGAAATCATAAAATCTATTAGACAACTGGTGGTAAATGTATTACAACGCCTTACTTTGAATGGAATACCAAATATCGGCAGATATTGCAGATAAAAGATATTTATATATCCTTAACTAGTTTAGGAGTGGAGACAAATTTAGCAATTAATTTTTATACACTTACGGCCCCGAAAGGTTTTGAGCCTAGCTTTCAAAGTTGACAACACAAATTTAATCTATTGAAAACCATGAGAAGTCGATAGAGTTCTGTACAATACAAGTCGGTAGAGTCGATGAGTTCTGTACAATATTCTGTTAACGAATAAGATACAGCTATAATATATGTTTCGCATAATACCAACTACTAATAATAAGTTATGAAACTATACTCAATTTTTCAAGAAAGCGAGGTTCTAAAATTACTGGTTCACTGGGAAATATTCAGAGCTGCATTTTTTTGTTTGTTTAATATTTTTAGAATTTTATTAAGTTCTATCGGCGCCTATGAAAGTGATTACATTTAGTCATAATACAATATGCATAATACTGCAACAAATACCATAAAGTCAAGCCCAAAAATAGTTCAAATGTTTGTTTGAATTTTCCACATTAAAACGCCGAAATCCACACACCTTTTGTTTTAAAGTGAACGCAATATTCCGAAATAAATTCGATGCTGCTAGCATTAAGTGCATGGCATATTTTCGTGCTGGCAAATATGCGTTGCCGACACATGCCGAAGCAATAAAAAATCGCACAAGAATTGACAAAAACTGAACAATGTGCGAACAAAGGCGAAAAAGTGGGGGAAAAATGTTGTTTGTTGACTTGCTTTTATTGCAACCGATTTCGGTTGATTTAAAACACGCGAATTTAATTTAAGAACATTCCAGTTATTGCACAACTAATGCAAAAAATCGAATTAAAAAATGCTAAAAGCTTACATACCAAAAAAATTTGGTGAAATGCTAAAATAGCACAAGTCGATTTAAGCGAAAGTAGTCTTCCTCTATTTCAGTGGGAATTTGAGTACGTTTTTTAACTGAATTTCACCGTTATATGCTGCTACTAATTTGAAGTTATTGTTTCAGATAAAACGAAATACTAACTCAGGAATAGGTTGCTTAGTATAACACAAGTCGTGCAACTAAACTTATGTTAACTTAAGTTGCTTTTAATCCAATGGCCGAAAAAATATCGTTTTCAGTCATAACTTTGTATGAAACAGTCGATTTATGAACTAAGATTAAAAGAAATTACTAAATAATTCCGTTGTTGTTGGTTTAAACAATAAATGTATTGAAAATAAAAACACACAGATATTGTCGATGATATGTAATGTGCAATGAAATGTGATTAAAAATTGCTGATTCACGGTTTACGGTACCTATTCAAAAAAAAGCAGGGGTTTGTAGTTAAAAGGTAACAAAAACAATACTAATTTGTAAAATCGCATGCGCAATATAAAGCGGATAAATGCTTTACGTAATAGGCGCACAATTAAATTGGATAAACTCGGATATACTTCTGGCACATGTGCGGCTCAGAAGGAAATTTTTTCAACTATTTCAGTGAATATTGCGATAGCCGTAGCCAAAGTAAACTTTTATTAAAGAAATAAAATTTTTTTTTTAATTTTGAAGATTTTTTAAAAACATGAAATAACCAACATAGGAATTCTCATCCGACCTGAAGCAATTATTCTCAGTAGAGTGTAGTGTGAAGAACTATCGGTACAGTAAGGGGCCACGTGAAATAAGAGAGGGTTTTGAAATGCTCTTGTTACAAAGGAATATAAACCTAGTTCTTGACTGATCAACAAGTAGAGCTGGCTGTAAAACTCAGCAAGAGGAGGAAATGAAAGGCAATTAGAGAATAATAATTTAGAATACCCAGGGAGCAGAAATGCTCGGTCTGAGACTTGACTCCACTATGCCTTTTAAACATTTTATTTGTTTTGAACTTTCTGTAACTGTCTGTAACACTTTTGTATGTATAATTTGGAGAAGGAAATGACAAATTTCACAAGTTGAGTGAAATATTTTTAGATGTCTCATAGTTCTAAAATCTCATCTGTGCTTAATAAAGAAGTATATGTGGAAAAGGTTGCATTATAACGAATTTTCAAAATAGTGGGTATTTTACAAAACTGTTTGCAAAGCGTGCCCGAATTTTAGAACATAAACAACTTGAAGATTTTGTTACTTGATTTGTTATCAGCGGATAGTATATGAGACAGAATGAGCCACACAGGAGTCTCTGAAATTCCAACAATTCCGCTGTTCTCGAGAAGGTACGGAATCTTGTGCGAAACTAATTCGGATTTATAGCCGAACAAATCCGATCGTTAAAATCAATCGGACAGTATTTTATACTCCCACAACAAAAACAATAACAACAAATATTATGTATATATATATATATATATGTTGGTATAAGTTGGTATGCGAAATCAATATTATTCAATAAACATTAATAAATTTTTAATTAATCGCATTTATGTACCCACCTTAATTGCTTTGACTTATATAATAATATATTGCACGCTTATGTTATAATTATTCACTTGAGCATTGAAGTATTTTTTTACGCTCATGGATCACATGTTTGCTCGAAAAAGCGCCTGTTTGTCCGTTTAGTTAATGAATAATAATTTATAGTTGCATCTATGCCACGGCAATGATTATGTATCTAAGTGTGTGTGTGTGTGTGTGTGTGTGTGTGTGTGTGTGTGTGTGTGTGTGTGTGTGTGTGTGTGTGTGTGTGTGTGTGTGTGTGTGTGTGTGTGTGTGTGTGTGTGTGTGTGTGTGTGTGTGTGTGTGTGTGTGTGTGTGTGTGTGTGTGTGTGTGTGTGTGTATGTGAACTCAAATAAAATTATTAAATAAATGAACTAAAGGACAGTTAAATTAACATATCAGAATTTTTTTTTTTTGAAAGTACACAGTAGTAAGCGTGCGTATGTGTGTGTGTATGTGTGCTGCCATTCAAAAGCAATAATATAATGAGATTGTGCAAAGAGAATTAATTACAACCGCATGTTGTGACAACTTTTGTATACGCCAATTTTCCATGCACTTAATTTGCTGTTTCATAAACATTTTGTTTATTAATTTTTCATTTTTTTTTTGCTATATTTTGCGCATATTTCGTTATAAAAAATAGTTCTTTTATTGTGGAAATCGCAAATACTCTTCTTTCTGTGTGTGTGTGTGTGTGTGTGTAATCTTGTTTGTGTAGGTCTTTCTATGACACTTTGTCATTGAACGAACAATTCACACCAAAGTCCGTTGTTTACACACCTTATACAAGTATAAGTATGCTAGGCACACACACACACCCACACAGAAATATCTATGCGTATTACTATTGTTGTCAGCTTCATTAATGCGATTTGACTGCATATTTCACAACTAGACATTTTTTTCGCTGTCCATAGTCCCGTAAAAAATTAAATCAGTTCGCTTTTTATGCACACACACACATACATATATGCCACATATATGCCACATACATGCACAAGCGTTGTTTGTATTAAATTATACTGGCACTTTTTTTTACTGGAAAAATATATTTTTGTTTTTGCATAGCCAATATGTTCACTTCCAGCATTTAACAAAGTTCATGGGTTCACACACACATATACACATACATACAAACGCCATTGTTTAAGTGGCTTTTATTAACGCATGTGATTTTATTTTATTTGACACTGTTTTGATAGGTCATGAATCATTTGTAGCATGTATTTACTAGTGACAAATGCGCGTTTGTATATATTTACATATGCACATGTGTGTTTGTATATACTTTTTTTTATGCAAATATACACATATACATATATCTAGCCACATTGATGAAGCTTTCTTTGATCATACTGAAGCAAACAACCGTTATTTATGCTAATATGTGACATGTTGTTTTTGTCTCTTCGCATAACTGTACTGAAACTGAAGGACTCAAGCGTCATTGGCATTCCTGAAGTGTTTCAATTGATTTTGATTGAAATGTCACAGAGGTGTTGAGTACCCGGCCACTTGCCATTTTGCCAATTCTATTTGATAGTTTCTTTTTCACGTTCGTTTATCAGTTGTTATCGTTGTTGTTGCTTTATGTAGTACGTGTCAGAGTTTCATTTGTAAAAGCGTGAGAAAATTGCAGCCCACTTTGTGTTTTGATGCGAAATGTAAAAAGTGAAGCAAGTGACAGCTTCTATTTGATGGAAGTAAATCGAATATAAATGTGGTGAAATTGTAGGCGTAGGAACATGAAATTTGAACAATCGTTTACAAAGGTGGTCTATGTAAGTACACTATCTGCAGATGACAAAGAACAAGTTTAGTAAATTTGCTGCTTTGATGCTTTGATGCTTTGCTGCACAGCTGCTTAATGGAAGAAATTTCTATATACTTATAGTCTCAAATCTAAACACTAAATTTTTTAAGAACTATATCTTATAATCAACCGATCTTGCTGGATTTCACTTTCACTTAACTTTTCTCACAGAGCAAGTACTATCATTTAAAAATTTGTGTGTGTTTTTAGTTACTCGTATTAAATTAGCGTTGTTGTGTTCTAAAACCTCATATCTGAACAATCAGTTGTGTGGTAGCTGCTTGCTATAATCGTTCAAAAATGATTTCCTTAGCAATTCATTTATAAACTCTGATGTGTCAAGAAATGTCAAAATTTGGAGCTCATAGTTCCTTATTAAAAGGAGTTGTAAAACAAAACATTTTAACTGAATAATCGCTTGTATGGGTGCTATATGCTATGCTCAACCGATATTGAATATTTTCACTCACCATTTGCTAAACATAAAATATGGAGCTCATCAAAAAAAATAAAAAATAAAAAAATAGCTGCCAAATAAAAAGTTATAACGCATAGTCGCATATCTGGAAAATTGGTTGTAAGAGACCCACATACTTGCACACATATTTAAGACATATATAAATGAGAACAAGGAGTTTTTGCTCGAAGTAATTTTTGTAACCTTTATTCCTTAATGACATCACCCCAATTTCGAGCTCCTACCTCTGAGTATAAGTGAAGAAATGCGAGGGAGACTTTTCAGAGTGACGACATATACGAAGTATATATGTCAGTTACATTTGGTCATACTAAAATGGTATGTGCAATTGAATTCGAAATGGATCGTACTTGGCCTTAAGATCAACCAAATTCTTTTTCATTAGTAAGAATGCGGTTGAATAAAGAAATTTTGCAGGAATCAACAATTGAAGTCATCTGGTATATGGTGAGACAGAATCATCTTCTCATTTTATTGTTGACTATCCCGATTTTATGTGACTTAGGTTGAAGCAGTTGATAGTTTGACTGGTGAAGCAGGTTGACTCAATCCTAGCAGTAAAGTTTTAACAAGTTTAGAATGAATTTGCAAACAACAAAGAAATTAACAGTGGAATTTGGCAATACTTTCATTCAGTAACTTTGACAGCAATAACCTTAAAAAAGTATTCCCTACAAATGATTTTAATTATTTACAAATGATTTACAAATTTTTAGTACATTGATTTCGGTTAGGAAAAGTTCACTTATTTGGCAAATTCCTACAAGTATTCCCTCTTTTTAAGCCACCCGGGATTCACACGATAGTAGTTAGAAAGAGCTCATCGCTGATTAGTTTTTCGAGGTGTTTTTCTTGTTTCTAAACACCTTTCTTGTTTTCTTGTTTGCTTGAGGTTTCCAAACAAATAATGTTTATTTCTGAATGAGAATATTTATTAAGCTACTGAATTTAGTCTACTTAACCACTAAGTTTGGGATTTAGTTAACGATATATAATCACATTTTCACCCCTGGACACCTTTGTGTATAATCAGGAGGTTTTCAAACCGGTTCGCCTATAAGAAATATGCCCTCCTCAAGGTGTAGACGAAAGCACAAAGCACTGTTTTTTTTGAATTCTGAGTAGCACTTTTTGAACTGGAGAGTCGCTTGAAAGGTTTGAAATATATGTGTATATAGAATGTAATAAAAATTTAAAAAATAAACCTAATATTAATTGTTTTTTCAACAATAAAATATACAACACATATATACACAATTGGATCACTAATACATTTAGCATTATTGAAACAAGTCTTTTAACACAAATAATCCGCTCCGAGGTTAGTACAAGCCAGCGAGCGAGATTTCCGTCATGAAGTGAATTATGGTGTATTTAAAACTTGTAGAACCACACAAGTGTGTTTTCCATAACACGGAGATTCTCATCGCAAATAGCTGTAGCAGCTTGTTCAAGCACACATCCGCGCTGCTGTAAGCGCTAATTACATTCATAAACTCGAGTATTTACACAAAACACCATCCATTGACCTTGAAGCAAATACAGAAATATAAATCGATCCACATTTACACCACAGTCACGCCCACAACCCACTTATGTGCATTTTATTCATAATGAGTTCGGAAAAATATATAATTTCAGCACAAACTTCGACTTCATTTGGATTCTATTGCTGCACTAATTCGACGTTGTTTGTCAATAAGGCATTATGTTATTGTTTTAACCTACTTTATAGCGCGCCGTGCATTCAATTGTTGGCAATTTAAGTGTTTCACATCAACATTTTAGTGTAACATTCAACGCCGCTCGAATTGAAATTCCCACAGAGTCACTGACATTGCGTTTGTGGGCCCGAATGATGCAATTCATGGTCGAAACATGTTGTGAGTGTGAGAGCGATAAGCGGCCAGTACGACCAGTACGACCAGTACGACCAGCACATCACAGAGCGCTTTGACCATGAACTCTTTGCATGAAAGCGCACAGAAATTGGCGCAATACAATAAGGCGCATGCGCAAATACAGGCACACACGTAAACTCTTATATAGATATTGGAGAGTGTGTATGTGTGTGCATGTGTTTGTTTGCGCCTGCAACCAACGAATTTGTAAACGAAACCGCACGTTTCCACCTCAAAAATACACCCAACTAAGCTAACTAAAGCGCACAACAACAACAACAACAACAATAACAGCAGCAACAATGACAATAACAGCAGCGTAACTGCGTAACTGCGTAACACCAACTAACCAATAACTCAAATCGACAGTTGACCGTGTTTGTGTAATGCAAGTCCGCACATACATACACACACGCAAATACATTGATTCATGATTTCGTATGTGTGTGTTTACATTTCCAATTATGCTTTGCATTGTGTTATTGGTGGCAGCTGGTGCGCATGCGCAAAACACTAAGCAGACGCCATGGCAAGTGACCGGCTAACTACGCTGCTGGTAATTTCATTTGGCCGCCAAGTGTTGAGCCATTTTAATGGAATTAACAGGTGACACAACAGCACAAGGAACTGCTGATGACGTACACATACATATAATGGTATGTATGCATGCATAGCATGCAGTCTGCTTGTCAATGCCATATCAGTTACATTTATTTGATTGCTTAATTGTTTATTGCCATTTGGAATTCACTTTTGTCGTTTGAACACCAATATGCTCAAATATGCATGTATGTGTGTGCATGTATATATGTATTTCTGTATGACAGACGTATGTGTGACTTCTTTTGGTCGCGAGCGTTTTTACACTTCCTCGCCTTTTAAGCTTCCTCGTGTTTTTTTGGTGTCCGCCAAATTATTTAAGTTATGTCAGCATATTTGCGCAAGCTTATCATTCTGTAATGCGTTTGCGCGCATATAGTGGCTCAAAATATTAAGTGGACATCATGAAGCTACATACAAGCTGCAAATGTTGACGTTTTGTGAAAAAAATTTGGAGTTTTTCATGTAGATGTAAATATCTAAATTGTTCACTCTACTAAATCAATTTTTTTTTTTTAATTAAAATTCAAAACAAAATTTGCTATTCGGAGAAATATTAAATAAATTATTAAAAATCAATAAATAAACAACAGTCAGGAGAACAGTCTTATATTGAATGCAGTTTCATGTATTTCGGAGCTTCTTTTTTATTTTTCAAACAATCCGTCACAGTGATTTTTTAGTGTATAACAGTAATTTTTACTTCTCCTAATTTTATCTTTCACTCTCCCCGAACTAAGAATATATAGCCGGATTCGCGTTCTTGCCTTACAATCTTTTTTTTCTATTTTAGTGAGCATTCTTTTGGTATCACTCGCTTAAAAGAGAATGATGCTGGTTATTCTGAACTCACAAATGCCTAATTTCTATCAAGTTCTTGCTACTTAAAATTGTAATGGAAGCCAAGATTTTAATGAAAAAACAAACCGTTTGTCTAAAAAATACCCTAAACTACTTGATCGGCCATGACTAAATTTAGCATATAAACCATCAATCTTCCTTCTAAACTTGTTTTTGAATCTGCATAGATCAAATGTTAGACTGATGCATCAAAGATGATCGGCAACGCCCATATAAATTTAAGTCTATCGAAATTTTTGTCGAGCAACGCATTTTCGGTCGAGGTTTCTTTCAAGAAGCACCTTCAATCGCTGCCAAAAATAGAATGCAATTAAAATAAAATAAAATTGTTGTGCTGAAAACTTAGAAAAATAAACTTAACTTCAACGCACTATATCTGATAAGAGGCTAGTTTAAAATAGTCGTAAATATTCGGTCTAGGTAAGTAGTCGATTTCGGTTGTGGTTGTATTCAGTGATATTTAGTTATTATTGATCGGATTACAGAAATTCTTTCTCGATTATAAATCAGCTATAATTACAATAGACGCAGTAAAACTTAAAACTTGTGATATCTTTCATCGAATGTGAATATGATGTCATATGTATAATTTGACTACTAATATGACCCGAATCAGTCAATAAATACGATTTTTAGCATTATTCGGGTTATGCCAATAAATACGATTTTTGGTAAAAGTTCGACCGTAGCGCCACCTATTAGATTTTGAACATTTTTCAAATGCAAATAATAAGCTCCCCGGTGTGATTGAAATCGAATGCACGGTATGACAGTTCATAAAGCACCAATGAACTTATAACTGATATTTTTACATTTTTTGTTAAATAATAATGTTAAACAAATAAATAATATAAATAATAGAAGTATTTTTATTTTGAAGGAAAAGCTTCAGAATGTTGTAATGTATTTTTTTAAAGATTTTTACAAATTATTTTTGAGTTGTTCACTTTCACTTAAGTTCTACTTAGTTGCTTTTTTCAAAAAGTAAAAAAAGAAATTATAAAAAAAAGTATAAAAAAAATAAAAGAAAAATTTGTTTAATAATTATCAAAAGCACAAAAGAATGTTTCTAAATGCAACTTAACTCATACCCAGCCATTGGCCTCTTAAAAAAAAGAAGAAGAAGAACATTTTCCAGGTATTGAATTGCTTCAGATATTGAAAAGATTGAGTAATTACCAGTAGTTTCAGCAGCTCAATTACCGTTACGATTTATATCATCTTACATATAAGAAGATTTGTGTAGCTGCGTAATTTGCGCGCACTAAGGCATTTAAGAATGCAACTTCCATTTTCTACTTATTTATTTTATTTTTATTACTATTTTTTTTGTTTTTTTTGTTAATTTTGATGACTTCCACTATTGTCCATAACCGGCTGAAGCAGCAATAAACAAAATTCATAAAAAAATTTATATTTGAGACCAACCAGAAATTAAGAAAAAATAATGAAGAATATAAAAGAGCAAGAACAGCAACTGTCATGGAGGCGCAAATAAAATATTAAAATCACTTGGGTAATTAATGGCCAGCAGGGTTTGGTGCTGATTGCGGCAGCTACAATTTTTAATTTTAATTTCTGCTCTTCACCGAACAACAAACATTGTTTATTGGTATTTGTTGTAATTGTGGTATGAATTTACGGCACTTGTGTCGCCAATGGAGCACTGCTCGGTGTTGTCGCACTTTCCGCTCAACACTCGTGTACTTGCTGATTGCCTTTGCTGATTATACTCTGAGGCAGCGCTATCAAGCAGCCAAAAAAAAAATTAATAAAAACAACAAAAAAAGGTTAGTTAATACCGCAAATGCCGGCGCGCGACCGCCCGCAACAGCGGAGGATGCTTCACTTTTTTATACGAATTCATTGGCCGTTCACATTCGTCGACACAGTCGCGCTGGCGACAAGTTGCCGAATTGCGTTGTTGCTGTTGTTGTTGTCAGCGGAGAGCTGTGAGTTGTGCGCGTCGGAAATGCGCCCGAAAACAAAATAAATAATGCGTACTCATTGGCGTAAATGGGCAAATATTCGCGCATATTTCTCGCCTTAAATATGCCAAGCGCTGCGACAATGAAAAAATAAGCGCCGAGAAACCGCAATAAAACAGGTAAATTAAATTAATTGTGTAAACCTGTCGCTGCGCCAAATCGAAAGTTGGTCTCATCGCGTATTACGCCCCTTTCTTTTTTGGCGCTTTGGTGAGATTTGGTGATATTTGGTGGTTTTTTTCTTGGTTTATTTCGCTATTATACAATAAAAGGTTTGATGAGACAGAGAAATTAACTTTTTTTTAGTTTAATGGTAGAATTAATCAAATAAGTGAATTGGAGACGTATGTTTTGCTCTCCTTCTTTAAAAAGTTGCTCATAAAAAACAGCAGTCACCACTTCACTTTAAAATGTTCTCAAACAAATTCATATGAATCGATAACTTCTATAAGTATCCAGAAATATTTGCATTCCATATGTATATCTTTGTATGTGTAGGCCCCGCAATATTTATGACGCCACGCTTACAAGTTATCAATTACACCACGGGAAATATTTTAAACATTTTTCAATCTGCTTCCGCTTCCAAGTCCAAAATGTGATAAACTTTTTGTAAAAAGGTCATCCGATTTCGTTAATTCCCAAACTTATCCGCATAGCTTTCGCATAAGCATATCGCGTTTTATATTCCAACAATATACATATATACATATGCATGTATATATATATATACAAAATAACCGCAAATACATATAAGAATATATGTATATAAAGTCGCTGAGAAAATTGAACTCATATAAGCTGATTTCGATTCGTCCGAACTTTAGGAGCGCGTACTTTGGCAGTATGGAATATTCATCCTACGCAAATTTATACAACAGAAATCAACCAATTTAATTATTTGCTACACTGCCTCCATCTGACCATTTCAATTTCAGTGCTTTAATCGAAGGCATCTTTAATGTATACAGCTAAAAAGAAAAATCAAATATGGTTTCATCTCATTATATTCCAGAAAATGACTCAAAATTCCTCATCCAAATCTTGTTTTATGTTCCCCTTATTCGAAGATAATTTCCAGAGAACCTCTCTCAGCGCGTTTATGTCTAAAGATCTGGTTTGAGGTCTGCCTTATAACAAATATTTCCACTACAATAATTCGGAAGTCAAAATCAGAAGTTTATAGAAGTCTACTGACAAAAGGTTAGACATCCAATCATATCATATGAGCGTAATCTATCAGTAAGAATATTAACTAAACTTTGATTCCAAACTAACCAGACATGTACCAAGAAATTGCGCTCGTTATATCATTCCAGAATTGGTAAAATATTATTTTAGCTATTATTCCAATAATTAAATTGAACAAAAATAAATTATAATATACATTTATATATTTTTCTCAAGAGCATTTAGAGTTGAGAACAACAATATCCTCAAGTTGAGCACAGCAATATTCTCAAGTCGAGAAACGTCTTTGCTGTTTGAGCAGGTTCTACAACTCTAGTTCAGCTACTGATGAGAAAAAACCCTTGCAAATTTACTGTTGAGAAAAACTTTAGGAATTTAAGCAGTTTTTTTTCTCAATTTTACTTCAAGTTCAACTCAAATTAAAATTCTCATTGCTTTCAGAACCTATTGTAATGGGTAAATATTATAAAATTTTACTTTTGTATTAATATATGTGTTCACCTAACATGACTTTCGTGTTCTTTTTGCGTCAACCAAATACAGTTGTTTATGACAGCTCTCTTTTCTCTCACGATTTCGTGTGCCATCGATTTAATCTACTGACTTTGTACTCAACCAACATTGACGTTTGTAATATAATCCGTAGTGGCTTCGGAAATTAATATTCATCGGCTAATGTAAATAGTGCAGATAGAATTTTATAAAAGTCATTTTCATCACTAACAGAAAAAATTTAATACCGCACTAATTAAATTCTGAAATATTAAAAATGTTTATTAACGCTTTTTCTATTTCTATCATTTCAGGTGAGTCGGAAAACCAACTTTACGATCAACCCTATCAAACTTACGAAAATTATTTACCATAAATATGCGTAAGTCGGATTAATTAGTTTTTATACGCACTTTTCGGACCATAAACAGAAGCATGTGTCAATGAACATTAACAAATGATAAAATTACATTCGAAGCGCTTTAGTTTCACACGGTTAATTTTGTTAGTTTTTTATTATTTTTATTATTTTTTGATTTTTTTTTATATTAAAAGACATATATTTTTATATATAAAACATTTTTAATTAATAAAATTTTTTTAACGTTTAATATTAAAAATTTATGTTGCTTAGTACAGTTGAAACTAGCAATATTTTGTTTGACTGTCTGTATTAAATTACCAATAAAAATTTTCGCAACAACAAATGCAACAATGACAATAATGTGAACATGCTTTTTATTCCCACTGAAGCACAACTTGTTTGGGGAAAACTGCGAAGCGCTGGAAGAACTCCATATTTATAAAGAGCAAAAGAGTTTGAAATATATATAAATACATACATGAATAAATATAAAATGGCATAAACAACATGTATGCGTGTATTTTTTGCATGATTTCGCTTAAACTTTTGACAATGTCACAAACGTCAATGGCAAAAAATTTATTACGCTCGGAGAAGAAAAAAAATAGCGCGACTAAATATATGCATAAGCGCACAAAAGCGCTTATACTTACACACTTATGTGCATAAATAATAACAAGAACAAACAATTTGTTGCTGCATATATACGTATATGCAAACATACATATATATGTATTGAATGTAGGCATTTATACCACCGCGGCTTGTTAGTAGCCAGTTTAAATTAAATAAATTAAAGCAATGCGTCATATCAAGGAAAAAAACATAATAAAAGGAAAAAAAACATAACATGACATAACATAGCATAGCATAGCATAACACCAAATAAATAAATAAATGCGCGTAAACGATCGCTGAATTATTCATACCAATAAATTTGCGCTGACAATGAGACAATATATGGTCACATGCGCGTGAAAGAGATAAACGCGCCGATGGGAAACATACAATTTTGTTGAAATAGCGATTTTTAATGAGCTATTTTGCCAATATCAAGTGCAAATGTCTATAAACAACACAATTGACAACTGTATTGCTAACTGTATTATCAACTATTGACATCACACATCCATACCGCACATAGGCTCACCAATACACATAAATTTATCTCTAAAATATACCGTTACCTCTACATACACAAACATACCTTGAGATTTGATCAGCTGCCAATTAAAGCTAAAAAATTTTGTTGTTGTTGAAAAATTTAACAGCTGCGAGCGTTTGCTATAATAAGTACATTGCTGCAAGAAAAGTAAAAAAAAAAAATATTTTATTAATTAATAATTACTAAACTAAATTATGTGTACACTTCGTGCTATGCACTAAGTAAATAAAGAATTATATAAATTTAATCACATTTTAGCTGGTTTCTCGTGTGTAAATAGTGAAATAAGAGTTTGGGATATAAATTCAAGTGTTGTAAAAAGTTTGTTGTTTTTAACTAATTTATTTTTGTTTATCTAAAATTTTTAATTTTCATAAATTCATTTGTTTGATTAAATAATTTCTATATGTCAACATTAATTATAATTTTGTGAAATTAGCATATATGTAAATTTATAATTTTTATGAAATTTTCATGTAAATGTTAAATAATAATTACTAAATAAATAATAAACAGACACTGTGCTGTTATTGTTTAAACTCTGCCGTGTGTGAACACGTACAGTTGAAATTGCTTCTTAATTTTGTGGTTAAATGCTAACTGTATGTATATTGTTTTTCATTTCAAATAGCAATAAATTTTAAACCAATATTTGCCTAAAATTTGCAATGCTTAAATTTAATTAAAAAGCCAAACTTTTCAAGGAACTACTATTTAGAACACAAACTATTTAATTTTATTACTATTAAAAACTTAAACTATTAAATTTCTTAAAAATTGTAAAGAGTTTACTACAACATACGTAGAACTTTATTTAAACTAAATTTACCCATCTTTGCTTTAAATTACAAAAATTAAAAAATTAAATATTTTCTTTAAATTTAACAAATTTAAATTAGTATTAGTAATTTTTAAAGAAATTTTAAAATAGTCATGAAAAGTATCAAAATTTCCCACAAGGCACTATTCAACTCTGGCAACTTTCGTCTGTCAAAGTTTTTATGTATATGATTTTATTGAAATTTCAAAATATAAATCGAAATGAGCGATTTAGAGGATTTTTTGTAAATACCAATAACTACAGAGTACAAAGTGTTGGCACGAACTACCAAACTTTCACAGTAAAGCATTCCTCTTCTTTCGTCCATGACGTCACAAATTAATGAATTTTTCTGTCAAACGCTCTCCCAATAATGAAATGGAATGGGACTTCGGTAATTTCTATTTCTATAGGCTTTGACTTTTTGCTTTTTTCTATATCATCGAAGTCGGCTGTCGTTTTTGAATGCGCACGAAATATTTTTAGCATTTTAGCATTTTTGAGAGCCAATTTACAACAACGTTATTTTTTGATGATTCACAACACTTCGTTTCAAGCCATTCCACGTTATCGAGTTTTCTGAATTATTTCAAATAGAACCGCTTCAGACTGACCCTTAATTAAACGACTGACTGAAAAACTTGTTAGAGTAAGAGCAAGACACTAGAGTTAGACAAGACAGCTAAATGTTACCCGAACAGACTCAGGTTTGTCGAACTCCGGTTACTGACCCCCTCCGGCTAACACTATGGACAAGGAGATATTTGAATATTATATACTCCTTTTAACACTTTATTTTTAAAATACACTATAATGAAATAAAGTAAAGTAAATAAATAATAATATAAAATACTATAATAAATAAAGTACCATTAGCTAATTGGCAATTAGTACTCAATTGCAATTCAAATGGTACTTAATTGTTATTCAATTAGTGTGGAAATTCTAACGTTATGTTTTAAACCCTGTTTAATTATTGTAGAAAATTAAATAGCAAAAGAGAAGAACGAACATAAAATTTCAATTTGAATAAGATTCGATTATTAAATCATATCTAAATATATAGGACTCTGCGCTGGTAGGATGAGTTATTTAATTTAATTTAATAAAAAAACATTGTTTGAGTAAACTTTTTTTCATTTCATCAACAATTTGAAATAGCGACCTAAAACTGTGTTTTTTTCCGTAGTGTAGGAACAAAAGTACCTTTAAATAATTGACTATTTTTAATCTATTGAATTATATGTTATCATAACTCATTGCAATTGATGGTGAATGGTCTGTATTCGTTGGATTTAATGTTTTTTGAATACTCTTCATATTTATTCTTCAAATAGTAATTCGCAAAAACCTTTTTTAGTAGTTGTCAAGACTTATTAAGAAAACTTAATTGAGTCAATGACGCAATTTACAAATTAATTTGCCTCGTCGTACAACTTTATTTGCTCAACTAATTGAGTGGGTTGAACAACATGAAGTTTTCAATTTAGATGATTGTGTTAAAGAGGATAAATCGGTTGAGAGCTACAGTAAAACATTGCGAATAACCAACTTTTATTTTAATTATATGACAATTTTTCCACAGTTTTAAATTTTTTCGTAGTTTCATCTGCAGC
Source organism: Bactrocera minax (assembly GCA_021498325.1). Lineage (NCBI taxonomy): Eukaryota > Metazoa > Arthropoda > Insecta > Diptera > Tephritidae > Bactrocera > Bactrocera minax. Next base: position 5,327,304 of record JAKEEE010000008.1, on the reverse strand, counting down.
AACTTTAATTTCTCGCTTTAAATCCACCTGTCAGTTAGTTTTTACCCAGAAACCTGTTAGCCGCTTCATACCAGTAAAACTGGTAAGTTGATGTGGGTTTACCACACAGAATTATGTAGGCGCCACCACCGCACTTTATTTGATACCGCCCACAAAAGAATAACCAAAACAGCACTCTAATTTGTTGAAATTGACAGTTTAATTCAACGCATCAGTGCGTCTTCTCCAACTTTCTTTTTAACTTTTCTATTTGCGTTTCTTTTTTTCTTTTGGTTCGATTTTACTTTAAAAAATTCATTTTATTTGTTAAGCTACTGGAACAAATAAATGGTCATTGATTTACAAAAAGAAAACCTAAAAAGTTAAATGTGTGTAAAGCTAGAAGTCCAGCAGTGATCCGCCCTCTGTCAATGGCAAGCAATGGAAATTGACAGTTTCGGTGACATTTAATTCGAAATAAATTTGTGTCAATTTCTTTTGTAGGAGGTTATAAGAAATGGTACATATGTATGTATTTATGCATATACGACCCGTTTTTTTATTCGACATAATACAATATAAATAGCTACAAGTGAGGTAGCGGAAAAAGGTTCGAATATGTTGAAAATATGGTTAATAAAAATTGAGGTTATGTTACAGAGAAAAACATAAATATCCCATGGCTTGTATGCTTAATATCGAGATTGTGAGAAAGTGAATTCCGAATTCTTATCTTATTTTGGCTTAGTAGGCAATAAATCATCGATTTGCGGACTTGGCACAGAAAAGTATTTCATTTGTAATATATCAAAAAGTCAGAAAATTGGCAGGAGTAGGAAAAAGTGCACTAATAAATTATAGTACGAAATTAGCACTTGAAAAATAGGTATAAAAAGAGAACATAGAAATTACAAAGCCAACAACATTATCCATGTTGATCTAAGTGATCAGTTACTTTTTAAGCAGTATGTCTTCGCAGATGGCTTTTAGTTCTGAGAAATCGGAAAGCTACGGAAAAAATTAAAGCTTTTTTACAAGGTTTTAGGACACCACAAGGGAGTTAAAAATATTAGTAAATATGTACAACCGATAAGTAGTTGGTAGTAGAAGTAGAAGAAGAATATAATATAAGGCTTAAATCGGTTTATCCATATTATATATAAATATATATATATAATATATATAAATATATTACATATATATATATAAATTTTATTATATATTATTTATATATTTATATCACAGTCTCAAACTATTCCGCAATTCCTAAATTGGGCAACAAACGTAAAAGAATTGTCAAAACTTCTCATGGCTATGCAATTTGTTGGGTATGAAAGAGAACTAATTTTGGCAGACTTTTGAACATGTGCTTCCATTTTGACAGGTGCTATACTCTCCCTCATGTTAATATGAACTTAGAGTGTCATAGTAATTTAAGGTCCGCAAATAATTAGACTGTAGCTAGAAGTTTTTCACATCAAAAGTTCGACAATGTCTATCATACGGCGACTGGTATTATTCGAAGCAATCGGCTACCGCACCCATCAAGCGAACTCTGACCCCTCTATCATTTAATTAATTTCAAAGGGTATAAATTTCAGAAATGCTAAAAATATTATGACTGAAGATCAATCTTAGTAAAACACATGGAATATGCCGCTTCTGTGGAAGAAATCTCTTACCAAACTTGGAAAGAAACTTACTGAATCCTCCAAACTGACTCTATAATTAACTTCAACCTATATATTTTCCGAAAATTTAAACTACTTTAACTAAGTTTTAATATAAATTCAAATAAAAGACTTTGAGATATGCAAAAAAAAGGCTTTTGTGAGTAATTATCGGTTCAACATAGCTACGAATTAATTTTCAGTTAGAAAGCAGAATTTTATTTCATCACTTTCTCTTTCAAAAATTACTCATTCCCTCTATCACTTGTTTCCATTGACGCCAAATGCCTGGCTCCGAAAACGCGATACCCCAGATGAGGCTACAAAAATTGTAACGAAGCTTTTGTGCTATACATATATTTCACTCCGTTTTTAATCGATTGCTTAGTTATCGGGTATTTAAACAAGCTACTAGTACTAAAGCGAATGACTTTATAGAATTGCAATATTTATGAATGTCGACTAACCTCTCCTATTTACCGTTACTCATTTAAAATCGATCATTGTAGCGCTGAGTTGAATAATCCATTCCATTACTTATACTCTCCCCTATGCGCATTTCGCCATTTGTCAGCGCAAACGCAAGCGGCGTGTAAGAACGCACCAATACAAATGCAACTTCAGTGCAGATGTACTTAATGAACATCTTTTGCATTGGTGTGCGTGAAAAGCGTCTTATCAGCTGAACAATTCAGTACTTTTTGCTGCCAAAGGGGCTACAGCGACTGCTGCTGATGTTGGGCGGTTGAATTTGTTGTTGTTGTTGTTGCGACTTATCAGTTAAATAGCGCGAAAACAGACGACAGACAACAGACAACTGACATCAACAGTACAGGGCCAAAAGCGGTAAACTACAGACCAAAATAGTATGAAAATATACCTATACATATATAATATGTATTTATGTATGTATTTACATATATGTATTTACATAAATAGTAAATATATATATTTATATAATACGCTATTGTAACGTAGTAATTCACAACAAAGCAAAAACAAATGAAAACCATTAAATGCAATATTTTATATTATATCTGTATTTACATACGCGCTGACATATATGTGTGTGTATATATGTACTTATATACATAAAAGTATATTCAAACCCATTGACGCGATTGCCAAGCTGATAATGCGATTGTATATATGTGAAACAAGCAACAATGTGTGCATTCACAACAACAAAGTGATTGTCTATGCCAATTCAAATGTTCAAAGGCAGTATCAATGACCCTGTAGGGACAATTTAGTGAAGACACAAAGCAGTGAAATTGAAACGAAATGAAGCTGCTTCATAGAAACTATCAATTTTAATGTGAACTTCTTTCATGGAAACTATTATTTTTAATGTGCTGAAGGATACAAGAAAGTAGGCAGGTCATTTTACTATCTGTAAAATATATTTGAATAAAAGTAAAGAAATGGTTATATACTTGATATATGTGAATTAAAAAAAAAAAAAAAAAAAAAAAATTAACATTTACCCAGAAAGCAAGGGAATCAACTTGAGAGCATCTGCTACGTCTTAAAATAATTCTTTCTAGAGATTAAGGCTTCAAAAACCAAATTTTTCAACTTGGAAACGGGTATTGAGTCCTCGGTCAAATTTTAAAGATGTGGCTACGATAAAATGTAATTAATATAAATGGGATAAAATCTTAAATTCATTAGTTTTTTGGTAAAAGTATTCACTAAAACTCAAAAACTGGAGCAAGAAATATTTTTTTTATTAGTATTTCGAATGAACTCAATTTTCTTAATCAAGAACCAATGGGTTCTTACTTGGAAGATTCAAAGTCAACAGACTAAAAATATTTCAGGCGTACTCTTAAGATTAGCGTTTTCTCTCAAGAAAGCTTTGCCAAATGGGAGCTCAGACATTACCAATTGATATAGAAAACGATAATTATTGTTATAATATCGTTTTATAACATGTCTTCTTAGGAAAAATCTACTTTAGGTTAGAGTATTAGTACTATTACTAGTGCTATCCCGGCTTATTCCTCATATACGATATGTGATATGTCATAACAAGCTAATTGACGCATCTTCAGTTCGAATACAAAGACTTATCAATATTGGATAAAACGCCTTAGAACTATAGACAATTAATTCAGTCTATAGCGAATAAGAGGGACATATGTACTAAGTTTAGTAATAAAGATATTTCTTAGCCAGGAAAGTTTTCCATTGAGGGTTATTGAGCTCTCTTGACTAATTAACTCTTTATTTATAGCTATAAGAATATCCCTAACATTGTAAGACTGAATTTTCCTACAGGGATTATATGACTGTGGAGTCTTTTTACCATTATTGAATTATCAAAGTAAAATTATTATTGTATCCCCTTCGTATACACACATCTCAACACATTATATATTTGGAAAATGCAACGAATGCCTTGTTGACGTGATAATCTATGAATTGTGAATATTGTGAAAAACTATGCTTGCAACATGCCACACAACTCACATAACACGTTTCCTTTCATTTTAAAAATTCTTCGCACGTGTAGAAACGTTTTGAAATTATCAACATAACAGAGTTTCATAATATATTATATTTACCTTTACTTCCGATTTGGACTTGTACGTTTTGGTAATACTTGTTTATACACCTACAACAACGCACCAAAAAAGCGAATTTGAATGCAACGCAGCAGGCAGGAAGCGTTTGTAGTCTTTACCCAATTCGTACAACTGCATAATACTTCAGTTTTTTTTTTTTTTAAATAACTGCTATTTTATCGCACATTTGCATCTTTTTGCATAAAAAATAATAAATTGATTCGAGACGAGTGTGTAGTTGTTGTGGTGTAAACAGTTGCGCATTAGCACTCATTATCACCTGCGTGGTTGTTTGGTAGATCTCTGATTTGTACAATCATTTGTTTGTCTGTTTGTCTGATTGCTTTAAGTGGTCTTGTGTCTGATCTGAACAGGCAAAAACATATAATTACAGGTATAGATTTAATGATGATATTGGCACATATACATATGTACAAGTGTGTGGGCGCCGTCGCATATGGTTTGGTGTTGCTGGCAAAGATCTGTTAATATCGCATCTGCAGATATAGATTAGTAGCTATTAATGTTCGCAACCTTTTCCGATTGTATCTGCCAATAAAAAGTAATCTTGAGATAATCGCTAGTGGTTTTAAAAGGACTACATGCTTGAACTAATTGTCTGGGATTTAAAAAAAAAATTAATTGAACTTGTTAAAATTGAAAGTGATAGCCAACGATTTTAATTTGCTTTAAGTATTTTTATAAAACTAGAAAAAAAAACCATAAATTGTTTGATAATCGAATAGTGGTGAATATATTGATAAATATATCACCAATTCATATGATTGATCGAGAAGAGTGATTATTAGTTTGAAACATGTAGAATAAAGCTATTTCTATGCTATGCACCCCAATTAAGAACTATCGAACAGAAAATTCCTATATAAGCAAGCCGTAACTTTTAGGAACAAAAATTGATTAATTTAAATATTTCGATTAATTTCACTGCCAGTGGTTGTGAATTTTTTCCAAACCGAAAATTGATTTTTTTTTTTTTAGTTTTTATGTTCTCATTATCTATCCATTGTAAAAAAATATTTTCATTTTATGGTTGGCTTAATATACTAAACCATTATTTATAAAATAAGAAATTGAATCGATAATCTCTATTACCTCTATGTTTCACTTTTAAAATTAATAGAGGATAATTTTTTCTTTTCGATTATATGAGTATATAAAAAGTTAATTTTCAATTTTTAATTTCCATGAATACAAAAGCACATTTTTCTAACTTTTTAATATTCTCTATTGACTAAAATTGACAAAGCAGACCAGCTGTGATTATTAACTGACATAAATAGAATTAAGTCTTTGGTTATTTTAACTTAGTTTCTATATAAACATTAAATTATGAATCATAATAAATCAACAGTCGATTAATGTTAATGTTAATGTTTATCATCTGTGAACCTAACCATTAAAACCAGGAAAGCTTTCAACAGTGGTTTAAAACTACTAATATGAGACAAGACAGCTCGGCTTCCACTTAAAATAAGATTTAAATTTTTTATTCAACCATTGAATAAAAATTCAGTAATAAATCTTAAAATTTCCTGTTTATACCCGATATTTTCACTTACGATAATTCCATAGTTTAACGGAAATGCTAACCACAAAATTTGTGGAAAATGAGAAGTACCCCAGCTTTGCGTATAATCCTTAATTTTACATACAAAATATGAATTGCTGTAAATTGTATTCAGAAATAAACCGCTTTAAATTGAGATCAAGATATTTTGCCGAATGTGTAGTATGGTATTGCTGTTTACCAGCGAGTACAAATACCACAAACCCACAGAGTTGGCGACTTAGCACCTGCGTTTGTTTCACAGTATCCATCACTGAGTTCACTGATTCTTATCGCGTATTTTTTTTTCCTCTTTTACTGCTCTCTTTGGCGATCCTCGTAATACAATAATACAATTTTCTTTCTACATTATTTTAATACTCGCATATTTTTTTTTTGCCTAGGCATTCGCATTCAATGACCGAATTATTTATGCACGAGTTGAGAGGAAAACGCGTATAGCAAATACTTAGTATATTATAAGAAATATAAGCAGCTAAGCGTTTAAAATGGTATTTAGAATTATATAGCGTTAATAGAAAATCAAAAAGATTTTTAACAGGCACAGTATAATAATCTATACAATTTTAATCGCCTTGCTTTAGCGTTGTTCAATTCGCCGTTTCTCTGCTCTCTTATTTGAAAACTCTTTTCTTGTTAAACGATTTACAATTTACACCAATAAAGTTATTCGATACAATTCAAAACAGTAAAGTAAATATATACTACATTAAGGAGGCGTAAGCGCTTGTTATTCTGCCTCTATTTGTTTATGCCAGTCTATTGAATTTATACCAGCTGCTTGTTCGATTTGCCTCTCCGGAAAATGAAAGATAGCCCTAATTTTATAATTCTTTTTGTTCGCATTGGGTGCGAAATATTCCTTTCTTTGATGTATATACAATGTTATATTATTCCCATCCTCTCTCTTCCCACCAAGTTTAAGCCAAGTTCGGGTTAGGAAAGGTTGATCGGTAAGCGAGTTTATATTTAGAGGGAAATTAAGCCTCTTATATTTGTTTATGATTTTAGTGTTTTTGGTTGTTCTTGTTCACTTTGCCTTGTTAAATACTCGAACTTTTATTCGAATACTCGAATACACACTTTGAATAATTCAACATAAGCAAAAAATATATATTTATACCACTACCCTCAACTGTACGTGTTTTATGTTGTACTGGTATTTACGCAAACATAATGTAATAAAATGATAAGGCAACATGTTAAATGACTTGACAAAAAGCAATTCGTTGCACAGAAAAAGATGAGAAACCGATTAGAAGCAATAAGACATGAGAAGCGAGTCCAAAGTCTGTGGGCTGCTGCTGTTTTTTCTCAGAAGTGTGCGCCGAGCGGTGAGTAGGCTACACGACAGACATAAGAGGGCATGCTGCATAGCAGACATAGCATAAATACTATAGACATCATACTTGAAAGAATAGTTTAAGGAAATATGTTTGTTTGTACAAATTTTAATCTAGAAGAAGGCTCTTTAATTTTTTTCATAATTTACCACAAGTCCGCCTAGTAAACCCTTACGTTTTAAATTAATCTCTGCACATAGAAATGCTTCTATGTCGAATATATGTACGTGCAACTACCTGTCAGCCAAAAGTGTTCGATTATAAATAACTCCCAGCATTCCTTGGAGGTAATTAAGACAATTAAAGCAAGACACGTCTGTGAATAATGAATTATCACAAAACAATATGCCGCAATTTACTAATCTGCTAAGGTATAAATATACACGTTGTAGCCACTAAGCATTGACTGTTAATTAATATCGAAAAAATATATATATAATTTGTCTAAAAAAGCTGTGTAGTTAACTAACTTTAGTCAGCCGTCAGCAACTCAGATCTTTCAAAAGTTGATTATGTCAGCCATTTTATAGTTGTTGTTATGAAAACATATAAATTATGTAAAAAAAAAATTCTTTAATAAAAATAAAAAGCGGAAAAATCAAAGCTTTTTCTTCGTTTTAAATACTAAACGTCTCTATAATAATTACGAGTTTCATCAGCGCGGGGCCATCATCTGATGCCGCTGGCGCAGCGCTAATTCAACGTTAGCTTGGCACTCATAAATATTTAGTTGCTACAAAGTTTTGCATAAATTTAGTGAGTTTTAGTATTATAGTCTGAGTTGTTATTAGTTTTATTTGCTTTGCTGGGGGCTATAAATAAAATAATAAATATAATTAATAGAAAGTGTTTAGGGCATGTAAGCTACCCACAAATCAGACAGAAGATTGCTGGAATTATTGCAGAAGTTAAAAATTATTAAACTATTAAGATCGGTAACTTAAGTATAGCTGAAACTAAGTGCCACAGACGACGTAGAGTCTCTAAGGAAGCTTAATTAACCTAAAATGTCCGTTTAACTAAAAGTGCAGTCCAAAAATACGTAATTGTAATGAAATGTAGAAAATAAAAGTAAATTAAAAGTGATTAAGTAAATTTGAGTACAAACCTAAAAGTAAATTTGAAATGTTTGCGAATTCTTAGAGCTTTAAAGCACAAAATAGCAGCTTTTCAGCTTTCAGAGAGGTCATTTCGTATATCACCAAGTTGTTAACAAGACGGAAAGTTAAGAATGGTAGTAAAAATAATTAAAATACGTATAACCAAAACCTTTATTGTAGCGCCTAGCTACAGATATTGTCAAAGAAAGTTAAAGTAGCTTAAAAGCTCAGTTTTTGAAAAATAAGCTTTAAGAAATGATAAAACTTTTTTGTATTTGAAGAACCTTTCACAATTTCCATGTGTTTGTGAGCGAATATGACGGCAAAAGTTTAGTTTGGTAGTTTTGATAACTTAATTCCTGTGAGAACACGCAAAATGTACTAAAGACCAGCTGACGCATTATTTTCCACCTGAAAGTTTATCTATTTCTTAATATGAAATTGAAGGAAGATTTTATTTGCTTTCACGAATAAAAATCTTCTATTAGAGCTCATATATAATTCATTTAATTTTTGGGAGAATATAGAAAGAAACGCAAAACATCACCATTCCTATATTTTCCTTCAGGTTTTATTCTAAAACTGATACTAGGTATAATTTTCGGAACAAAATATTTTCAGTTTTCATACATAGATTTTCCGCAGCTGTTAGATTTCAATATTAAAATCTCCTTAAAGTTTTGAAGACCACAAAAGTTTCAACTCCATTTTGTTATTGTTGATAGAAGCTCTTAAACTTTCAGCACCCACTTCTTGAAGGGGTCAGGTTTAAGACAAGGTAACATTTAAACAGCTTTATGCTTTTATTGTTTCACAAATTCTATTCAAGATTTAGTATTTGTGGACCTTTCGGAAGATTTTCGATGGTAAGATACATGTCATATAATTAAATTGAAAAGATTTCTTCGCCAACTTATTCACAAAAAAAGTACAAAAAACACAAGAAAAATTAACAAACAAAAACAAAAACCACACAACAACAGTAAAAGCAACAAAAAATATCAAAACCGCAACAACAAGAAACACAACAATAAATTATTGTCGGTTTTAACGTGTTTTATGGGCTTATAAATTGCAACTTTGGCGTCAGCTGTTAACGCCAACAACGATGAATGTATGTTTGTATGCAAGTGCTGCACTTGCTCCCATCACACTTGTGTCTCCACATTTCTTATTGCCAGCAAACAGCTTTGATTATCGAAGAAAATGTTTTACACAGATAAAGCTCACCAAAATCACGGGCTTTGACTGTGGATAAATATTTTTAATTCAAAAAAAGAAAATTAAATCCAGTTTTTAATTTACATATTTATATGCTTGTGTACATGTGTATGTTTGTATGTTTATATGCACGTAAGCAGAAAAATGTGGTTTCTGCTAAACGACGCGACGCGAGGCTTATGCAAAAACAACGAAGCTGAAACATTTGTACGCAAATAACAACAGTAAACACGAGATTACAAAAAAAATACGAAATATATGTGTAGATAATTAAATAATTAGCAGTTTTGTGGAAATAAAAAAAAAAATAAATAAATAAAAATTAAAAATCATAAATACAAAGCGGCGCGGCACTTCGAGCTGTTAATTATAAGATTGTATACAGCAAGGCGACCACCACTCATCTCAATATCATGCCGAAGAGACGCCTTAGCAGACAAATAAATATGTATGTATGTCAACATGTACCACAGTTAGTTACCGATTTAGAGTTAGCAGTCATCAATATGCATGAGGAGAAAGAGCTTGGCCTGATGATCGACTTCAAATTGTGGGTTTGAACACTGGTGCATACTTAACAATAACAACAACAACACATATAAAAGCAAATACTATAAGAACAATAAAAATAAGAAATACGACAACAAGAAAAAACATAGCAACAACAATAACAAAAACCTACGAAAAAACAACAACAGCAAAAACAGCAAAAACAAATACAACAACAAAAATAAAATGTGTTCAAAAAAATCGAAAAACAGTGTTTTTAATATTATTTACCAAACAACATCAAAATGTCCGTTTTTAAAATGCCGAAAATCACTGTTAAACTAAATCTCTTATGTAATACACAAAGGCAGCGCTTTAAGGGAAAAACCATTAATAACGGTGTGCCGTGAAAAATTAAGCAGCAGAACTGTAGCAAAAGCTTTTTTCATATTTTTGTGTTTTAAAGCCATTTCGAACAAATTATAATTAATTACTAAAATCGGTTTTAAATTTGGCCGCTTCGGCGTAAATATCAAATTACCGCTTCTCACACACCACATGAACAACAATTAAATTTACCGAAATTATTAATATACATATTTTACGTTTTTTATGTTTTCCTGGTTCAACAAATGCCAGACAAAATAATAAAAATACACATACTTACATACACATGTATCCATATAAATTTATATGTATGTTTGCAAGTGAGTCTTTTTGAAAATATTGTGCCAACATAAAAAGTGCTAACTGCCGAATTGGCATAAATTTGTTGTTATTGTTGTTGATTTCTCGTTGTTATTGCTGTTCTTTCGTGGCTCATTTGACCCAAATTAATTGCTTGCTGAAAATACCAAAATATGTGTACCATGTGGAATTCTTCAAGTGAGGTAGATATCATTTAAGTTGTTCTTTGAAGTCTTTTGACGCCGAAGAGTGCCGAAAACATACGTTAAATGCGTTGCGGAACAAATGCGTGGTTGAAAAACTTAATTTGTATTAATATGAAAAGCATGGCAAATGACTCTGAGTTAAACATTAGGGATGTACAATTTCACTGAAGTAATATCTGGGATATCTTTTTCTTCTATACATAAACTATTTATGCATCTATATATTCTATATACGGACTATATTATAACTATTCCTTTCAGAGTAGTAGGAATGGTAATTTTCCCTACACATTGAAGGTCTTCTATGTACTATAAACGCCGATAAATTCATAACAAAATTTGGTTCTTCTAACTAGATAATTAGTAGAATTATAAACCACAATCTCATATTACAACTATCAGTCATAATGAAATTGTATTCTGTGGTCATCTATTATAGTTGTTCCCAAAATATGATTTATATACTATGATTTTTGGTCAAATAACTCTGATATTCATGGACTAGTTAACGCTCAAACATATAAAAGACAAAACTAGTTCACTTGAGCTCATGGGTCTTATAATATTGTTTTCGTATTTATTCGGTTTATCTCTTATTCTTCTTATTTTTCTTATAGCAAAGTCAAAGTAAAAAACTTCGACCCTTTAAAATTTAAACCCCTATTAATCGATTATATTTTCACATTCCCATAAGGCAAATTGAACTTGCTCTTGAAGAGCTTCTTTTTTAGAACGATATTTGGTAGGAAAAAGTTTAGTATAGTTTTTATAGACTAGTTTCCAACAGTCAACCGCATTAAATACAACAACTGCGGAAACGAATAAGAATCAGCACAGTTCCTTCCACAGACTGTTTCCCAACAACTTATGGAGAGTTCATAACAGAAACACTGTTGAACCAACAGTAACAGTATTTTATTGGTTTGAATGAAACTTGAAATGTATTATTGTCGAACTCTAACCAGTTAGATTGATCCAAATATCTATGCATATAGTTGTTTCGTACACTCATCCTATTGACTAATCGTATATGTGTGAATAAAAAAATAATAAAAATAAAAAAATATATGAAAATATAATATAAACTTGACTTCTACATAAAATGTTAGCAAGTCTTCGAAGAAAAACAATTCTAAGAAAAAATCTAAGTCTAAATCTAAATCTAATGAAACACCTAAAAAAAATTTTAGTACACACTTTGCTTTTAGTACACTTACTTTACCACAGATTATTCTTGAAAGATACTCGACAGGATGGTAACACAAGACGTTTGACATAGTAAATTACTGACTGCCTGGTTTCTTTTCGCCAAACTTTGTAGAGTAGCGAATCGAACAAACATGTGCCATAATCAAAAAGAGAGATAATAGTGCTATATTATAACACATAACATTTTAAGAGGTACCCAGATAGATTCCTTCTTTTCGAAGCATTTTCGAAGAATTCTTTCTCACTTTCTCAATCCGAACTCACTTTTAATCTAAAAAAAATTTACGGGTATATTCCGGTAAATCATATATATATTGATGAAATCTTTATTAATTGAAAAATAGACGTGCTTTGGCTCTTTATCAGTAAATGGTATTTTATGCAATTACCTTAACACTTGAAGGTTATATCAAGAAAGAGAGCACTGAATATAGAAAAGTATTCAACTTTATTTTACTAAAGATCAGAAAGTAACTAGCTTGCAGAGCTAATTACATATCATTTCCGATCATAATAAATATCAAAAAAGGCTACTGAATAATATCCACAAATAACTAATTATATATTCGTTTCAGACAAGTGCCACTATATGTCATGAACTAGAACTTCGTCATTGATTTTTTGAAAGCGAACTATGCAAATTTTTCAATCCCGAAATTTCCAAGTTCATACAAATGAATATAAATATGTACAAAGTACACAATATAGCTTCTGTCAGGCACATGGTCAGACTAGAAAATAGAAGAGCATTTACAATTATTCGCCCTAACCTAACTAATCGGACCCACTGGTGGCCGGTGGGTCCAGTTGCCCTTACCAACAAAATGAATATGGAAGAGGAAAATATATGCTTTGATTGTGCAAGCGGAAAACGTGCATCGCGATGAAAGAAAATTTTGTCTACAACAACAACAACAACAACAACAACCCTAATATGCACAATGGCGACAAGAACAACAAAATGACTGAAATCTGACCATAGGTAGGTAGTGCGCGCCCAAAACAACAGACACCAACTAAGCAACTGACTTTGCTGCCAATCGAAGCAAACGCCACAAAAACATGAAGGGTTCCCAGCAGATAAAAGTCCCGAAAGCAGCTGCAACAACAGAGCGAACGACCAGGCAACCAAACAACCGGCGCGCCAACCAGCTTAGACGAAGCCACACACCGACCAACTAACTAACAACTAACAACTAACAACTAACTCACTGACTCACTGCCGGCACGAGACGGCAGAGGGGTGGGGAGATGTGCAACAGTGGTGCAGCAGTGCGAGCGAAATGAAACTTTCCGAAACTGGACTGACTACCCAACTGGGACCGCGTATAACTACGATTGCGACCATTTGACTGTCGGACTGGGAGCGCCAAACGAGCGAGCGCGCTCGACTGCTTGTGTGGCTTTTGCATTTGGTAAGCGTTTCTAATAGTTTAATCTTGTGCTGCATTTAAATTTGCCAGCACAAATGCAAAAATGAGTCGGAAACACAACAAAAACAAAAACAAAAACAAAAACAAAAACAAAAAGAAAAAAAAGAAAAAGAAAAAGAGGCGAATGAAATTGAAAGCAAAACAAAAAGGGGTTAAATTAAATTTGCACTGGCGCCAGCATGTTGCATCAACATCAAGATGCTGCATGAGCTGGCGCACTTGCAACAGCGCGATCCAGTGCTCAGATTAGTGTAACATACGGCGCTCAACAAGAAAAAAAAAACGAAAATATTATGTTGTAGTATGAAATACTTTGTGGAAAAAAAGATTGCGAATTGTGCAACAAAGAAAGCAAAAACGTCTAATAGCGGAGAAAAATCGGAGCAAAATAGTGGGTATGAGCGCCACAAAGCATTTGGCTTTGAAAGAAATCATTGGAAAGCGCAATAAACGCTAATGCGCTGTTCTTTGGCGCGACGAAGCGGCAAGCGTGGCTGGCGATCTAAGGCGGAGATAAGTAAATTAAATTGCCACATGCAAATTTGCCAGCCCGCGGTATTTCAAATTGTGCCTTGAATGAGCTGGAGTGATCGCTTGGGCATGTATATGGATGGAGAGTGTATGTGTTTATGAGAACTGTTTTCATTTGTTTATTGTTAGCTGTTTATTTAACTTATGATGGGAATGTTTTCTATGAGCAGCGAAGCCGCAGCTTTTTCTAATATTTCCTTTTTTTTTGTACTTTTCAAGCTTGTTTTGTGGTGTTGTTGCCATTTGTTTCACTTAATTTCACTTTAGACATGAAGCTGTTGGTATTTTTTCCATTTTCAATACATTTGACTTAGTTACATGTATTCCTACCTTTTCGTTTCAGTTTATTAAATTCCCTTTCATTGAGTGCCGTTTTATTCCATGCGTTTAATTTCATTTTATTTTATACAATAGCTAAATTTTTTTTTTAAATTAATTTTTCAAAATGTTCCTTTTTCATTAATTTCATTTTTTTTTCTATTCCTTCCATTACAATCCCCAAGTTAGTTCTATTCCATTCCATTTCCAATTAATATATTAAGAAGGAAAGAAAGAGAAAGAGGATATCCTCCATTGCACATGTTTTATGAATTCCTAACATTCGTTTCACTCGCTCTTATTACTTCCATTTCATTTGACTGAACTCATTTCTTTGATTGATACGAGCCACTATTTTTCCACAATTCATTCCTTTTATATTCAAGGATTGTTTCGTCTTATTTCCACTTCTTACTCCAATGATTTTCCTAGAGTTCGTTTTACTTTCCATTCCATTTCATTTCATTCCATATCATTACTTTGCATTTCGTATCCTACAACGTATTAAAAGTGGAACAGTTTGATATTATTTTTAAATTGTTTTGGTTCAGAAGGTTTAAAACGAATACTTTATAAGATTGCCACCTGCTCGAATTTTTTTAACTGAAAATACTATACGATCAAAACGAAATGAACTAAAGGGTCTGCAGGAAGCATAAAGTTGAGACAATTTTTATGAAGGTTGCCAACTGTTTGTGTTGTTTTAATGCAATAAAATATACACGTTAAATTAGTTATTACAACCCGAGTTCATACTAAGGAGTATTAAGCACGATTTCAGTTATATTTTTGTAAAGTGTTGCCATCTGTTTATAAATTCTAACTTAATAAAATTGATAAACGAATTATTAGTATATGAATATCGAGCTAAAACATATTAAATAAACTTTCTGTCGACGTTAATTTTGAGAACAGTTGCCACCTGTTTAAAACAAATTATTTAAAAATTACAATATGGGTATCAAACTAAATTGGTTTAAGAATGCTTACAGTTGCAAATATTTTTATAAAGATTGTCACCTGTTTGAAATGTTATTATTCATTTTTTTCAAATAAATTTTAAAGATTATTGTAACAAAGGCATCAAACTAAAGTGCTTAAGCAATATTTCTCTTTGTAGTATTATTAATTATTTGGTCTCATACTATTTTTCTCTATTTAATACCAGTCAGTTTATTTTCATAACTTTATATTATACCTTAATGCCTTATGCCCTTTGTTAATTTCATATCCTTATTTAAACTCTTATTTGTCTAAAAGTCTTTGAACTATTTTTATTTCATTATTATTTTTTGTATTTCTTATTATATGTTAATTTCTTTTATTTTAATTTGATTCAGTTTCATTTTATTTAGTTTAAAGTGCTTGTGGAAAGCAAATCGAAATTGTCAATCCAAGCAGCAACAAATTTTCCAACCAATTTATTTGCCGCTCAGGTTCAACGGCTCGTCAAAGTGTCGACGAACGTTGGCGTGCGACTAGTTACCGACATATTTTTTTTCCTCATTTTGTTGCTTTATTATTGCTCTTCCTCATGTTACTTTTTTGTGCATGTCCGATCCGACTTGCAACACGACACGACGTGCCATTAGAATGTAACACTGTGCATAAAAGATAGTACCGGATAGTACCGAAACGAACGTCTCACCGCGCCAACAATCCAGTCAGTCAGTCAGTCAGTCCGTCCATCATGCCGGCCCGTCACATTGTAGACTAATAAATCGTGTTTGTTGGCGTGATGGGGCGGTTGGCGGTAAGTAGGTGTGTGTGTGTGTGTGTTTGTGTGTGGGTATGCTGGTCGGCTTGTTGGTTGGCGGACCATTAAGCTTCTAAATGCGCGTTTGGTAGGCGTAAGAGGCGATTGACTGAAGAGTGCCCAGCAACACCGTAAACCGGAAGCTTTAAAATTTAGTTGTTGTGCTTTTGTTTTTGCATTATATGTGTTTTTCACTTTTTTATTCCCAACATGTTTTTGTTTCGACTCTTCTCCATTTATTTCATTGGTTTGTGTATCAGACTTGGTTTTCCTTCTTTTTTATTTCATTTTATTTTATTTTTTGTTTTTGTTTTAGCTGTGTGTTTTATTTATTTAATTCTGTTCTTGTTTGCATTTTTATTTCACCGCCATGGTGATATGTTCTGTTTGTGTTTTTGTTGTTGTTATTGTTGTGCCGCTGCTAACCAACAGTCATGCCTCGCTGACTGATTTGGTTTTTCGTTGTGTGTTTTTGTTGCTGTTTTTATTATGCACGGTCTGTCACTCCAATTCATTGGTGGTGTAGTTGGTGTTGGTCAACGATAACAACAAATACAACAATCGCGCTAACGACTAATTTAGCCGCAACGCGACTAGCGCGTGACTTTGGTGCTACTTGTCCAAACTGCGCGCCGCTGTCCGCACTGCCCACATCAGCCAAACGCTGTATGTATGTATATATATATATATATGTGTGTATGTGTGTTGTTCCGATATTGTTGGCTTTGCTGTTGGTTAGTTGGTGTTGCTGCTGGTGCTCGCTTGATTCCTTCTGCGTTTGCCGCTTCTTCCTGCGCATTTTTATGGGAAATTCTAATTCACCTTTGTCTATGTGTACATATGTATACTAGCTGTATGTTGTTATATGTATGAAATGCAGTGATATTTCGGTGCGGGCACTTCATTTTCATTTTAACGCTTATTTGCATAAAACAAAATTTACAGCAGCAACAACAGTTGGGACGCGTATAGAAATTAAAATACAAGCGCAAATTCAATACATATATATGTATATAACACATAGTCTCATATACATATGTACGTACGTAAGTGTGTATGAAGTTGTTGAGTCTGATTAAATTAGCTGGCACCCATTATCTCCACCATATTACTTGTAATCTACAACATTCCGCCATTGTTGTCTCTCTCATAGTAAGGGTACTTCTACCGATTAACGGTAAATTCTAATTACATTTAACAAGTGCAAAAAATTTTGATAATTTGAAAAATATATAAATAAATAAATATTATGTACTCTGACATATAAGAGCTCCAGAAAAAGTACTTTCAAAAAATCTCTGCTTACATTTTGTCTCTTTATTTATCTACTCAGAATCAAAATCAAAATCAGCGCTACGAAAAAGTGAAGGCCCATTTGTTCAGATATCGAGTTTCCATTTTCGCACAAAATCTTGTAAGCAAAAGCGATTTTTTATTACCTACAACAACAAATGTATTTATAATTTGCAAATGCCGGTGGAAGGCAATGGAACAAGTTGTGATAAATAGGTTTGTGTTGAGGAAAAATAAATAAATTTGAATCCCACATGCGAGACAACCTTGCATTCTTAAGAAGTTTTATATTAACTTAAAATTAATTAAAAGTTTATTACTCTCAATATGTTATACAACTTTTATATATGTAGTTATACAATTCCATATTATTGCCCCTTACATCTCTGCTAGATGCTTAGCGGAATTTAAGAATCTATTTGAGGAGCTTTCGCATGCTTTTAACTTTAAAGAGACATCAAAACTTATTGATAATGTAAACAGTAGTACTTCAGAAAAGATTTTCATATATAATACGACACAAATCTAATATGCCATAAGCAGTATAAGCCCGAACAGAGAAGATTGAAACAGAGCTTTCACACAGCGAGCTTTCGAACAGAAAATTTGTGAAAGCACGTGTACTCAAATTGGCTGTCCAATCTAAGTCTACACCAAGCTTTCCACACAGTGAGCTTTTATACACGAAATTACGAAAGTAAAAGAGCTTGAATTGGCTATTCACTTCGTTTCTCACTTATTTCGATGAACTTCCACTTATAAAATATTGTAAATAAATATTTTTATACTCTGGCAACATGTATGCTACAGAGTAGAGAGACCATGGTCTAAGCCGCTTATTCCTAATATAATGATTTCCTTATGATGATCATAAAATGATTTATTAAACCACCTTGGTTGAGTTTATATCGCATATATCACTTTTAAGTTAATTTGGTAGATTTTAATATAAATATCTCTGATACCAAGCAATGAAAGAACACCAGTCTATAACCTGTATTATAAGTTAATAAGACACCAATTATGATTGCTTCCATTGACAATTTCGTAGGATAATGAATGTTGAATTCTTCCGCTTCTTTTTAATATAAAGTTATGCCAGCACCTGAAAGCATATCCTCGCCTCTGATCCTTACACATTGCGATAGTATAAAATGTTCGGTTACACCCGAACTTAGCCCTTTCTTACTAGTTAACAATATATTTATATTAACAAACTAGATAATCTTTATGAATTCACTTGCCATCAGTTTTACTTTTATTTTAACTGGCTTAAAGGAAATTTTTAGTTAAGTTTATAACTATTTTCGGTGTAAAATTAGAAGATATATAGTAGAGTATTTCGAATAGTATCCAAATTTGGTGTGTTCTTCCGGACCCTTAATGAAAAAGCACGCAACCCAAAATATGAAATTTCAGTTCATAAATATACTCCTTAAGAACATGTATTCCAACAATGTAACATTAATGTGCATAGTGATAACACAGAACAACCGTAAAACCGAACTGCCTCGAGAAGACTACACTATGAGGGACAACGATGCAGAGGCATAAAACCTTATAATATTATAGAAGAACTAGAAAAAAGTCTCAAGGTAATTTTAAGATACATCGCTTAAGATTCGGACCTTCTGCATCTAGCTGCGAATAGGGTTTGTAACTATACTGAAATACAAAACTTTCTTCCGAAGTAAGGTGAAAATTGTCTCGGAAATAAGTTTGTTTAATATTCAACATTCTAATCTTAGGATATAACAGTATTGCAATGGATTCAGCGATGATGAATTAGGCACATAAAGCACCAGCTCGAGAACAGAGAACTACTTAATAATTACCAATCACTTTTAGTACATATTTACACACCTAGGAAGACTCGATTTAGTCCAGAATATAGTTCTTATACTTAACTAAATACTTTAGAGAAGCAGAGAGATGCTTTTACTAAAAGTTCTGCATAAAAGGTAAGCAATAACGGTACAAAAATCAGTAGTAATTACTTGAATTTTGATGACAAGATTTTAATATAACCTCACTAAGTAATTATTTACCGTTCCTCGTAGCTGCAAAGCGCGCTGACACCAACACTGCGAGGCAGCAAGACACTTCGAGCGACATTTGTAGGCCGACAGACAGCTGTGGCAACAAACCATATGCATGCAGAACCACAACAAAGTGCGCATTATGCAAGCAAAAAAGCAAAAAAGCGAATAAGCAGAAACACCGCCGAATAAACAAAACAAAACAAAACAGCAAAGCCGAAGGCAAGGAAAAACAGGAAGTGCGGATATAGAAATGTATTTTTGCACAGCCGCTAGCTAAATGCGAGCGCAAATATGGGCATCCACACACACATTTATACACATATGTATGTGTTGTTGTAGTTGTAGTTGTAGTTGTGTCTTTTTCATCTGGCTGATGAGCCGCTCACTGCGCCTCAGATGTGCCGGAGCAAAGAGGTTAGCAGTAATTAAGGGAAAAAACTAAGTAAATGGCGCTGCATTTTGCCTGCTACACAGCGTAAGCGCTGCGTGATAGGCGGCTGCCACAAGCTGCACACACACACACACACACGTACATATGTGCAAGCAGGCGGGGAGCATATGTGTGCGGCATTTGGTGA
Organism: Bactrocera minax; assembly: GCA_021498325.1. Taxonomy (NCBI): domain Eukaryota; kingdom Metazoa; phylum Arthropoda; class Insecta; order Diptera; family Tephritidae; genus Bactrocera; species Bactrocera minax. The sequence continues at coordinate 5,307,291 of JAKEEE010000008.1, read as the reverse complement.
GGCGAAACAGATTTGCCTTTATTATTGTTATTACTGCTGCAATTTCGTTTGGTTTTGTTTTTTTTTTTTGCTTTTTCATTTGATTTTGTTGTTTTATTGTGATTTTATTGCAAAAGCTACTGTTGCCGCCGACTAGCTTTCGGCGCTTCGACAGACAAACGCACACACATTGACATAACAGATGACACATATCAGTGGTTGCATGTGTGTATGCGTGTGTGTGGATGTTGTTGTTGTTGTTGTTGTTCTTGTAACTGTTGTTTAATGCGGCTTCAATGAAAATAAACAACATAATCAAATGAGCCCATAATCATGATAATTAAAACATAATGCAAACACATAAAAACACAAAAACAACAAATACAACAAATGCCAGGGCGACAACAAAAGCAAAACAAACGGAAAATGAACGGCCCAGCAATTTTTGTGTATTGTGTGGATGGCGAGCGTGTTGTTGTATGTGGCAATTCAATGCTTAATGCAAATATACAAACATACATACATATATACTTGTATACACAACTATATACTTGTTTATATGCTATATGCACTCATTACATACGTATGTATAAGTGGCGGGATTTCAGCTGCGTGCAACACAGAGTAGGACAGTAATAATTGCAACTTCAATGAAGTCATTGTTCTCAGCTGCAATTAAACCCGTAACAACAACAAAATATTGCTAGCTTCCAGTCAGTCAGCATGTCGGCATGTCGGCAACATTATTATAAACTTTGAGTGCAATTGAATGCAAATTAAAGTGTTGTCTGTTTCATTACAATTCCCAAGCTGGTGTGTTTATCAAGCTTAAGCATATGTTATTGTATGTAAGTGTAAGTAGACACTTACATGTGTGTGTGTGTGTGTCTTAATAACGTGTCAATTTGAGTTCACAGGTTGAAATGGGTTAAAGATTGCTGCAAAAATGTCTTTAGAAATAGCAGAAGACTCGCTAGACTTTCGCACGTTATAAGTTTTCGTATTCGGCACTAGGTTGAGGGATATAAATAACTTAATTGTGGTGGCTTTTTTCTAATGGACATAAAATTTTAATATTAATTAATCACCAAGTTTGCCAAAAACATGAAAAAGATATTACTTTATAGCAAAAATACACCTTAACTGCATATACAACAATTTAGTTTAGATAATTAAGCATTTCACTAATTGTCAATTAGCATTTAATTAGTAAAATTGTACATTATAATGCGCAATTAACTAACTTATCTAACTTATTAGCATACAAATAATGTGCCAAATTTGCAAATAAATATGAAAAAAATTTCAAAAAATTCCGAAAAGGGAAACAGCACCTTAAAAAAATGGAATAGAGTGCTGGAATAGTCTGTTCACAATAAGAGGGCGGGTCAATAAGTCCGTGACTTTTTGAATTTCTGACCTCTTTACTGAAAAAACAACACTACTCCCGTCAACAGGCATCTGTCAGTTGACTCCTGTCAAAATTTGAACTTGCTGCGTCAGTTAGTTTGTGTTTGACATCTATCTTTATCAGACTACCCACTAATTTGAGGAGAAAATGGAAAAAAGTGAATTTCGTGTGCTTATTAAGCATTATTTTTTGCGAAAAAAAATCATTACCGAGACCAAGGCTAAGCTTGATAAATACTATGGGGACTCTGCACCATCGATATCTATGGTAAAAAAGTGGTTTGCTGAATTTCGTTGTGGCCGTACAACCACTGAAGATGCCGAACGTCCTGGACGCCCAGTTGAGGTCTCTACACCCGAAACAATCGAAAAAATTCACGATATGGTGTTGGCCGACCGAAGATTGAAAGTGCGAGAGATTGTGGAAGCCGTAGGGATCTCGCATGGCTCAGTGGTTTCAATTTTGAATGATCACTTGGGCATGAGAAAGCTTTCCGCAAGATGGGTGCCGCGTTTGCTCACAGTCGACCACAAACGCAATCGTGTAACAACTTCACAGGAAGGTTTGGCGTTGTTTAATCGCAATATGGAGGAGTTTTTGCGCCGTTTTGTAACCGTGGACGAAACATGGATCCATCACAATACACCAGAGACCAAACAACAGTCAAAACAGTGGGTTTCTAAGGGTGACTCGGCGCCCACGAAGGCCACGGTGGGTTTGTCAGCCAATAAAGTTATGGCGACTGTTTTTTGGGATGCACACGGGATAATACACATTGACTACCTTCAAAAGGGAAGAACAATCAATGGAGAATATTATGCCAACTTATTGGACCGATTTAATGACGATTTGAAGAAAAACCGACCTCATTTGGCCAAGAAAAAAGTTCTTTTCCACCAAGACAATGCAAGGGTGCACACATGTGCAGTTGCCATGGCAAAAATCCATGAATTGGGCTATGAATTGCTCCCTCATCCGCCCTATTCTCCAGATTTGGCTCCGAGTGACTACTTCTTGTTCCCAAACCTGAAGAAATGGCTTGGTGGAAAAAGATTTGTCTCCAATGATGAAGTCATCTCGCAAACAAAGGCCTATTTTGAGGACCTCGACAAAACATATTTTTTGGAAGGGACAAAAAAATTGGAGAAGCGTTGGATAAAGTGTATAGAGCTCAAGGGAGACTATGTTGAAAAATAAAATAATTTATTTATCAAAAAATCTGCGTTTTATTCCAAGTCACCACTTATTGACCCGCCCTCGTAATATGGATTAAGCAAAAACATATTTTTTAAAATTAACATCATGTTCATATACAAACTTTAATTGTTAAACTATCTATGTTAATAATTGCTAAATTATCTTAATTGTCAATAAATGTGCCCTTAATTGACGCTCAATTTGTATCTAAATGTGGGAAGATCCTACGCTATTGCTCTCTGCACACTCTACTCAGTCCACGACAAGACGGCTTAACAAACATACGCTCTTTAAAATTAATTAAAATGACTCATTAAATTAATTTCCAAACCTACAATTTAATTGTCATTTAAACTAATTTGATTATTATTTTAACGATCCACTAATTGTCAATTAGCTCTTAAATGCCGCTAAATTGATGTAAAATTGGTACTGAAACTTTATATATGGATTTGTGCAAAAATTAAATGCTTTTACTCAGAACAAAAATGATTCGGTTATATCAAATATAATCGGTAATGTCAAAATACTCAGTTTCCTAATTAACCTCAAAATTGCATTTCGCTCTAAGCAATGCAAACAATTGGTGTAAAATTAAATATTAACTAAGTAATTAATGAAGATAGGATTTCTAATATTTCTACTAGGCTTATATTTCACTTACATTTTATTCAAATTTGTTTCCCTATATTTCCTTCAAATAATGCTTTCATAAACAAAATTTAGCTCTGCCTGGTTAGATGATCAACACTTATTGTGTAATTTCGATAAAATTAGTAAAAAAGTAGTTGAGAAATTTTTAACTTTGATACAAGTTGGTTATCTTATACCCACTCGAGTTCAACTGACGTATGTAAACAACGCGGCTTTACGTTCCCAAGTGCTTTCTTGCAGGTAGGTTACAAATAAGTGCGACATAAGAAACATTTGTACCTGAAGAAAGCAACTGTAAACGTTAGCAACGAAGGTAATGATCAGCGTGACCAATAATCAGCCGATACGATAGAAAGTGCAGATCGTCAATAGAGAAATATGTACAAATACTAGTGCCAACAAATTGGAAAATGTCTTGAGAAAGAGCCATGATCGTGCTGATTAAGTTCCATTGATTTCTCAGGCTTAGCCAAACGGTTTGTAAGGTAAAATAAATAGCAAAGCAAAGCAAATTAACATCTATATAGTAATTAACATATTAGAGCAATAGCAATTTATTAGCTTACTTCAATGCGCCGCTTCTCTGTTCCCTATGTTTGAGATCTACTCTCTTTTGAAAAAAAACTTACATGAGAAGGCAACAATAATGTGATCTAGTTGAATTGAAGAGAATAATGTAGGTGTACACCTCATTAAAGTGATATAACAGTATGATAGTTTATCTCACATTGATTATGCCAGTCGCTGTAATTTATACCAGTTGCTTATTCGATTCGCTCCACTCCAAAATATGGCGAATCGAAGCGGACTTTTCTTGTTTTAAGTCACAATTTAATGCTTAAGCTTTCATAAATTGATTCAATATTACAAAAACTCGAATAGAAATGTATGGCTTAGGGACCAGTATAATGTGATGTGAGGTTAAAACTTATTGTACTCGAAGTTAACAAATTGTAATTTAAAATTAGCTGGTACTCTTTTTTAGCAAAAATTGTAATAAATAAATATAGCCATATATTATACAGCAATTATTTAAAAACACACAACAATTTATTAAAAAAAACTTTAGTAGAAAAATGTTAACTTGTTATTTTCCTTGCTTATTTTCAGTGTTTTCGAGCGGTTTCTTCAACCGAGCTTCAAAATCTGTAAGTAATTTTACATGTTTAGACAGTTTATCTTATGCACCAGAATCCAAAGGTCGATTAACTTTTATTTAAAAATTCTCGGCTTCAATCGATTTCGTCTCAACTTAACGCTATCACTACAAACTTTTCATAAATGTTCCAGAGAAATGTTGTATAAAAGTCGAAGGCAGGTTCTCAAGGGTTAAATTTCACTTTTATGGACAAAAAGGTTGCCAGAATTTTTAAAAGTGAAAATAAAAGAAAAAATGTGATGAAATCTTTAGTAGTACAAGATTCGAGGTCTCTTTAAGAAAATTTATTGTTTGAAAGTGTGACGCATCGCAACACCGCTCCGTTATCTCGGTCATCTTATCTCTGCGCGATTGATCATAGGCAATTTACCGCACAACAGTTGTTACGTTGCGCACATAATTGCATATCAATGTAAATATTTTCAGATTTTCATGATAAATAATTATTTGTAAGTGCATAGTTGACGGTTATCACGATATTACGATGTGTGAGTATTCAGCAATGACCTTGACTATTATACAACATGCAGGGAAATGCAAAAAAAAACAGCATCTTGAGAATGATAAAATTGCACACACCCATACATACATACATGATTATGTTTACATACTGTTAAGCTGCAGATAAAAGTGAACAGCAGCATGCAATATATTCAATAGCCGCGCAGTAACGGGCAACCCGCAGGTAGTCAAGCAAGCAATTAGACTTCTCGGAAAATTCAAAGTACTTAAAACGCTTACAAAGAATTCCTTAAGTAATGTATGTATACTGTGAGTGTGTGTAAAATGTTTTCGTGTTAATTTCTGTTCTGTTGGAAAAATCCAAAACTTTAATAAAAAAAATTTTCTTTCACTTAATGAAAGCTTCACACACATACATACGTATACATAAATACTTGCTACAAACCAATTTTGCAGTTGCAGTTGTGCGACGCACTCAAATTTAATAGAATTTAGTTGGCAGTGAGGGCATTAATTTCAATTAAAATGTGGAAATTTCGGAAAACTAAAGCCAATTGAAAGCTCACATTAGTTTGGTTCACTGCCGCAGCTCTCATTGCAACCTTAAAGCGCCCAACTAATTTGTGTGCGCACAGTGTGAAAGTGTTATTCAATTGGGGGAGCACAAGTGAGTGAGTGTACTCGCAAATGAGCGTGTAAATAAACTAAATATTGAGCGCTTCACTGAGTGCTGGAATTGAGTTATTTGGCCGATTCAACTGCTGAACATGAGTTTCGATGTTGTTGTTATTGTTGTGACATGAAAGCAAGAAGTGGAGCAAATTTTGTATAATGTCCACTAGAGTTGGGCTATACATATATTTATGTACGCAGAAGAAGAAGAAGACGAAGTATATGTCAAACAACATTTCCTTCGCTGCAAACTAACAAGCAAACAAAAGATTGTCTAATAGAAAAATATCTACAAAAGTATATATTTATAACTAAAAATTAAGAAAAATATTTCAGTTTATTAAATTCATTAATATTCATCACTGTCCACACAAAACACACATACATACGTACATTTTTGTTTATATTAATATTTCGATTTTAAATACAACTCTTTTACTAAATGAACGACAAAGTTCTTTGCTGTTGTTGTAAGCAAAATAAATGCTCTATGACACAATGTCTCGTTGGCAAGTGTAAATATGTGTGTTAGTATGTGTGCATTTGTAGAATTTTAGCGGCTTCACTGGCAGCTGCCATTTTGAAATCCAGCCGTGATTTGGCCTTATGATAATGATGAAAAATTAAGAGTGGGTCACTGCACATGGACTGGGCGCCAGTGGGGTGTCAAATGGTGGGACTTGTGCGTGGTTGGCGCCAGTTGCATTGAGTAATTTAGCATAACGTCAAAAATTAATTTGTCAAAGTATTTTTTGAAGTTTCCTTAGTTTCTTAAATTATAAAAAATCTTTTAAGAATATTTTTTATTTCTTAAAGAAAAAATTTAGTTCCTTTTTATTTTAGTTTTTGAAGAAGAAAAGTTAATTTTTGCGAAGAATTTACTAACCAATAAAAATTCGAAAAATATTACCAATTATCTTCAAAAACAAAACCATTGAATTGAAAACAATTCTACCTTCTGTGTCAACAGAATCAAACACTTCTTTTATTCAATAAATAAAGCAGGATTTCTTCGCTTTCATTTCTAAAGACATACCTACTCGTATATGTATTTACCTATTTAATGGGTGATTTCTTTTACCTGGTTTATTTTTAACAACGCGATGAACAGTTTTAGATTACTCACATTCGTTTTGTTTTATTTTAAATAATAATAAGTTTTGCGAAAATTCCGTTCATTTTTTTTTTCAATTCAACCTTCGAGAATTCTATTTTTTAGACGCATAATGAAATTAATTGGTTTAAATATAAATACTACGTCCTTATTATTAACATAATTTTAGATTTATTCTAGTTTATTACTAGCCAATGACAGAAAAGAGAAAAATATTTTCATATTTGAAAAATAATAATTTTCATTGGAGACCAAAAAACAAAATATTTATTTGCAGTGCATAATAACATTCATTGAAAAAAGTCTGTTGGTTTGAAAAAGAAAATCTCAAAATTTTAAGCATGTATAATATAATATATAAATTAAATTCTAGATTGTAATTTATTATGTAAAATTAAAGATTTTTTGACATAATAGATCTTGATCTTTGTTTGAAGATTTTCCGCAAAAGATAAGGAACATTTGGCAGCAATATTTTCGAATGATGCAAAACTGCTACTATTTTTAACGCAAATAGAATAAACAGAAGTCGACGAATAATCGGAAATAATATAATTTATCTTAACTTTGAGAAATATCTAAATCTAAATAATATCCAACTGTTGAGAAGCTTGTTATTATACTTTTTAAATATGCACAATATCATTCTGGAATATATGAGAAATTTACTTTTCCCAATTTATATTCTATCCTAAAGTTTCTTCAAGTTGAGGAACAATATATTGTCATGCATAGAGAAAGTGGCACTCAAGTTGATAATGCCATGATTCTTCAGTTGAGTTACTATTGAGAAAGCATTACTTTTTCAAAAAGTAATGCTCAACATTCAATTATTAAATGATATTTTCGACCTTTTCTAAACTATAATCCTTAAGTTTCAACGAAAATGGATTTTTGGGGTAAGCATTGTAAAATCAAATGTCTTTTCATCTTCTTACAATCCATTTTATACACAAATTTTTATAAGTATATTAAAATAACGTAAGTCGTCTTAAGGTATTGGAGGCAATTTCAGTTCTTCTAATCAAACCACTCTAGTTTAGCCGTTGTGTTTTGTTTTAAACAATATCTTCGACTTGAAAGCTTCAAAATTTGATACAAATTCGATAAAGAACACACTGCGATTTGAAACAAAAATAAAAATATTTAGAATAACTAAAGCCAATTTAAGTGATATTATATGTTAACATATATGTGCGTAATTGTAAATAATTTCAACTTAAAGATTGAATATTGTGTAAACATACTGTATACAAATAGGCGCATCCAAATCCAAGGCAAATCCATGCAATTATTATTCTAAAAAAAAAAAATAAAATATGATTTGCCTAATTTCCAAATTAAACATTTGCTTCCACATACTTTTTTATTGACTTTCCTTCTCATATACCAACGTATTTTGACATCCACCATTTCAACAACAAAACTAACTTTCTTTCGTTAAGATGCTAAATCGTAATCATCCAGATTTGTCAGATTTTCGGATGATCTCGATGCGTGCCGAACAGTTGCGGCTGTGATTAAAAGCATAAATCACTCGCGCGAGCAATTAAAAAAAAGCAACAACTCGGGACTAGTGGTACCCACGCATCTCCCAAATGTTAACAAACAAATAGAAGAGCATAAGAATTAAGGAATTAAATTAAATAATTTATCATTTGACAAAATTGCAGGCAAATAAAACTTTCATCTCGAAATTTATGCGCGCAAAAAACACTCAAAAACCAAAACAAAAAAAATCTATCGCTAAGCAGAAACTAAATAAAAAACAGAAGATGCGAAGCAAAAAACACTATAATAGAGAGAAGAAATGGGGAAAAGACACTTTGTTGAGTAGGTTCTTATGAGGGAGGGGGCGTGCGAAGGTATTGTTTTTACACATGCTTACATTGCCAGTCGATTTCGAACGCAAGTAGTGTGATTCGGCTGTGAATTGTGTCAGCGCGTACGGATTTCTTTATTAAAAATGCAAAATTCGCATACAAAGCGAGGCAGCACATAAGCGCAGGAGGCGAAAAGGGAGCAATGAAGATTAGGCAAGAGTTTGTGACACGATTTCTATACGCTCTCAGTTGACTCTGCGCTCGATTTCAAGCGCTAATTCTGCACTGTAAAGAATTTTTAATTCGATTAAGGCGAATATCGATATTATTAGAGATTTGCGTCTCTCGCCCTCTCTCCCTCTCCCCCATGCAGCACATGATTGTGAATGCTTTCGCAAGTTTCGCAACTTTTGCAGCTAATTTCAAAATATAAAATTTTTATTATCGATTTCAGTATGACTTCAGCTCATAATATATTGATTGACTCGCTTAAGCGCAGCAGCTGACAAGCGAACTAGTGGCTTTGCACTGCGCGTTGGCGCTACTTTGTTGTTGCTTTTGGCTGATAACATAAATAAAATGAAATGAAATATTAATTTGTTTATTTTACTGAGTAAACGCTTCATGTTTTTGCCGCAACTTGCTTGCTGTTGCAAGTGTTTTATTGCGGTATATCCGCTTCCCACAGTCAAGAAGTAGCGTGCGATAAATAAAGCCCATGAAAAATGCTATGAGTGAAGGAAAAGTGCAGTGGATGAACGCACAGTTGCTGCTAAATGTGTGCCAAAACAGAGGAGAATAAATACAAAACCGCGGAAAGCACTTTTAACCGCTATTTTATAATATTATACTTTTTTTATAATATACTTTATAATATATAATTCCTTAGAAATTAACATTAGTATATTTAATCCATGCGTGCAAGTAATATTATAATATTTTCAATATTCACACTCATAAACATATATGCATATTACCTTCAAAAACGCATGTCCTCGCTGACAAAAGCAACGATTGTTGTTATTTCTTACTGACTTTTCGATTCGAGGTCACAATATTTTCAACCTTGCTTTCTTATAACTTAAGCACACAAATGCCGCTAAATCGCTGCTTGTTTCAAAATTTCACACAATTTCGAACTTGAAATCTGGAAATTCAAATATTTGCAACAATTGGCCTATTTTCACAGTTGACACCCTTGGCTTTATTGCAACACTTCCACACTTTTACACAAATCCACTTGTTTATTTTTTTTGCTTCTTCTTAATAATTTTTTTGATTTCACTTATTTAACACAAGTTAACGTTGGCTTTGTAATAATTTTGTAATTTTTATTGCAATTTCGTCGTTTTTGTTATATAATTTTTACACTAAACACTTCGTATTCGTAGACTGTTGCACAAACACATGTAAAATTCGAATACATTTCTTTTAAACCAGGCACGTAAAATGTAGCTCGATTACTTTTATTTTTCTTTTTTGTATTCTGTTTTGTAGTGAACTCTAATTCTTTCTTCCTTTATGTAAGCTTATTCTCCGTTGTTATCAATAATCTTTGTATATTGTTTCGCTAGCGCGACGATCACTTTGCTTTCCGCCCGTTCAAAACGGTATCTCGATTTCGACTGAACTACAGTTGTTTGAGGTTGTTGTCGAAATGCATCATTATAGCAGATAGAGCGTAAAGTGGCGTAGTTCAACGAAACCATGCCGACCAACGAAGATCGCCCACAGCAGAGACACGAGCGCAGCGCGCTATAACTCTGGGTTCAGACGTGAAGATTTTTTGTTACTCATTTTAGGCAAATTTTCTTTCGGTGTTGCACATTTCGTTCATACGAGCAACTAGAGTTGGGTAGTTTTCATATCATATTCTAAAATTCTTGTACGTTTCATTAACGCGGTATTCATTTACTACTTTTTATCATTTTTCGCCACTTTCTAAAATAGTTCCATTTTACATATTTGCATATTACATACATATAATAGATGATAAAAATCAAATTTCCGATCATATTCTAACTATTATTGCTACTAATATAACTACTAATAATACTACTACTAATTATAACTAATTTGAAACTGAGCGTAATGGTAAGTATTCAAAGAATTTACGAATAAGAACGCGTAACTCGGCGCCCTTTCTCTTTTCTCGTCGTTCCCTCGCCTAAAAACTATGAGTTGCGGCAACAAAAGCCTACGTGTGTAAATTCGCACTAAGTGGTTTAAATATCCGAGAGGAAGCAAGAAAGAATCTGTTAGTGCTGCTGTTGATGGTCAACTGGTTGCTCGCCCTCTCTTTCTCTCTCTTTGTGAGTGATAGTCAGTGAGTGATTTGTGAGTGTAGAGAAAGCGCGAGAAGCCAGCGATAGAGCGAGAGCATGTGAGGAATGGTAGCTTAAGCAAGAATAAACAATTTATTTTATATAAAGTGCGGCTTAAAATGCAGGCTTTGTCGCTAAAAGCGTGTTATGTGGAGCGTCTAAGCTGCATTTTGTTTTCTTGCCGAATTTTCATGTGCCTTAAAACTATTGCGACTAGCAAATATCTACTTGGATAGAAGCGCTACTTATACACTTGAATTTGCATTTGTTTAGCGAATCTTCACTAGAACATCTCTAATGAATTTAAAGCTCACTTATCTAAGCCGTAAATCCGTCACGTGTCACACTTTCCAATTGTTTTCAGTCTTCAACGCCAACGCACCTTAACTGCAGCCAAAATACCTACATACATGCATATGTACGTACATATAATGGTCATCAGTCCACGTTAAAAACTCAAACAAATCCAACACCACTTTATCAGATGATACCCTGTCGGAACATCTAAGCTGATTCGAGAGACTAATTAGAGACACAGCGAGGTTAAAGACACTTCTGAAACGAAATTTTCTATTAAAAATTAAATTTTTTATTTTTAAAATACCTTTATTTTACCAATACCTTCCTAGGTTATAACTTCGTGATCAAAATGGTATTACATTTAGCGATATAAAATCCTGGGCAAATCTAATTTTTTTGTTATATATAGCAATGCTTACAATTTCGTATTAAATCCGCTGAATTTATTTAATTGGAAAAATAATCTGTTGTTTAAACATATTAAAAGATATTAAGACAGATATATTAAGACAGATTAAAATATTTTCATGAATAAAATAAAATTTTAGAGCACAAATTCTAAACACATTTTATAGCTTATAAGCTTACAAGAACTATGGCTGAATAAAGCTCTGAAAGACAATTCGTCTAAAGGTACCTCCAAAATCTCCAATTAAATGCTTTGTTTTGCATTGAGGGCATCCACGATTAATTTGTGGCTTTGTAAGCTGTCAAATGGGCGCCTTTTAATTAATTACTGATATTTCTCAAAGAAACGACTTAAATGCAGTCCCACTCTCAGAGAATATAACAAAGACATACACCACTCTTGTAATATCCAAATTTTGCTTTATATCCCAAAAAATATATTTCCAAAATCCAACCAAATCAGAAGAAACTGCCAACTCCTCACCCGTAAAATTTTTCCTACAAGGTGTTTATTTACTCTATAAGCAACTATCACAGCTGTTTATACTTAGCTGACGCTCTCAGCTCTTGCTGGCTCAATTTCTCCCGAAGTGATGGCCATAAGGAAAATCACCAATCGATTCAACCAACCATGTGCGTAGTACTTTCTGCAATGAAAGTCGTTTCCAGCCCTAAACAATCTGACATACATGCGCACATGCAGCTAACAAGAGCACAAAACTAAGTCAAAACCATAAAGTTGTTTACAATGTACGATCAATAGCAGTCGAAGAGAGTTTATTTGTTCTCATCGAATTGTCGATCATATTGCCTTCCTTTTTTGGCTTTAGTAGCGTGTTCACGTCATTTGACAGCACTTCACCGCTGTTATTGTGGGTGTTAACAGCGAATGGAAAAGTGTAATCTTTAATATGATCTGTTTTAACGTGAGCAGTGAGAGCATATGCTGTTAATGAGAATCTGCTTGTGAGAGCAATATGTAAGCGGTTGTCATTTGCTGTTAACAGAGTAGCTAGCGATATCGTAATATCGTAAACTCATAGCTCTTGCCCTTATCGTAATTTGTAATTATGTTTATATTCTGAAAATATATGGGTATATAGGTAAGGGTAGACCAATTGAAACGGATATATTTTTCATTATGATTATAGGGATGTATAAACTCAGTTTACTTCAAATTTTTGCTTTAGTCGAAAGAAATTATTTCGAATCATTATTTTTGAATCTTTCGCCTAGAGTTTTACAATATGGGGTACAAATTCATTTCTTTTGAATTTGGATTTATTTATATAAAAATTTTGGACTTTTAATAATTTAAAAATATTTAACTCCTACATTTGTGGTGTTTAAGTAAAAATATAGGAAGAAAAAGGAGAATTTAAGAAATTAATATATTTCTTTGGTAAAGAATTGCAAGAAAATACCTAAAGATAATAACTAAAACTTGAATTTTGCTTTAACAACAAAGCTAGAGAAGAGTATTTTTTCCGAAAAAGTATTACTTGATTGTCAATAAATATGTATTTGCTTTTATCACCAAAAGGAAAATAGAAAACAAATTTCAAACTAATATATAATTATTTATTTAGACAAAGGCAATTAGATTACAACTGTGCAACAAAAAATTTACTGTAACCTACCTGCATGCCGACTTATAGACCAAAACTGACGTTTTGTTTGATTATTATATAACACACAAATTTTTGAAAATCCGTGGTGCAGTTTTAATATTGGGGAAAAGTTTTAATATCCCAAAAAAATTATGGTAAATTATTTGTTTTTAAGTTTGAAATCTGCTAAACCTTAAAACATATCTTACGTAGAACCATTCACCCAGTTTGAAAAATATCAAACACGGTTGATTTCAAAACTTCACCTCGAAATTCAAGAAGTGTGTTCATTAGAGGGAATACCGCCACATAACTACTGGACTCAACTAAAACAAAATACTCACCAATGTAGAGCGAATTGAGCGATTGGGCAATTTCACGTCTCATTTTGACGAGAAGCTGATAAACAGCTGATTGTAGGGGCTAATTGAAGTTTTGATAGCAAAGTTAAAAGCAAAAAGTGAGTTTTAAGGTCGAGGCCATACGAGATAGATCGGAATGCGAACAGCTTTGAAATTTATGAAAATATAAAAAAATTTTTAAATATGCTCCACAGGATGGGCAGAAATTCAAACGGTTTAAAACATTTTACACTATACGTTTGAATGGTGTTGCCACCTTTGTTTAAAAAAAATTATATATAAATGAAGAGGAATACAAATTGCTTATGCAAATAATTTTAGCTGCGAAATTATTACTATAAAATGGGATTTTATGACATTGCTACGTCATTTGAATTGGAAAGCAGAATTTTTGTTATGTGTATTGAGCGTTTATATAATTATAGTAATTAAAATAAAACTTTTAATAGAAAATATGAATTTTTATATAAAAAGTTTAATAGAAGAATATTATATATAAAAGTTAGATGTTTTTCTACAATTCAATTGACTTGGATTGTACTTTTTAGACCCTAGGAATCCGTCTTCACGGAACGGACCTAAATTTTATCGTGGTCAACACTATACTATAGCACACACTATGATAACAACTTAAGCAATATCGCTGAGAATATGGACAGTCCAAATTTACAGAAATATCTATTCTTAAATTCGATTAAGATTTATTTAAATTGCCTGCAATCTACAAGAAAATCATAAGACATACGTATATAGGCGTATGCACGGACGTGTTGCAAGAACACATCCATTTAAATGCACTAATTTAAATATTTATTTTGTTTTGCTTAAGTAAAAGCAGCTGAAGGTTTGGCTTCCATCAAACAGTCATTATTGACTTTGAATATTATTTGCTATGTGCCACAAAATGTGTGGCCTGTCATTTATCGTTGGATATATGTACGAATATACATGTACAAGTAGGTATGTATGTGTGTGTGTTTATTTATGGTGTATGTATATATGCGTACCAGCTTCATTTGCTTACTGCCGGTTTTCACACGAATGCTTTTGTTGCCGCAACTCGAAGTTTTTTCGGCGAAGGGGTGACAAGGAGAAACGAATTGCACCGAGTTGTTTGTGTTCGGGCAACACGTGTTTTTTTGGTATTACACGGGATTTGTATTCTCGTAACTGCGCTGCTATGTACTTGGCATTCCTGTTTTTTTTTTTGAAATTCTTACGTTTTTTGTTGCAATTCCGACTCGAACTGTTCGAACAGAGTCGCCCGTAAGAACGGAATGGGCAACAGCAGCAGAGAAGTTGCCGATAATGAGCAACAAAAGTTACCGTATATGAACTCAGCCTTAGTTGCAACAATATTTTGGAAGAAAAATAACACAAGTTGCCTTTTTTTTACTCACACACACACACTCAACTGCTGCGGCAAAACACCAACTGCGACATGGATGCCACTTAAATTTGTTTAAGAGCTCATTAAGCTTGATATGTAACAAGCATGCTCATTATGTGTTTGATAGAAACAATGATTATGTGTGTGTGAGTATGTATGTATGTGTGTAATGTTTGTAAAATAACTGCATAGCCTCACATTGTTCTTTTGCGCCCTCAAAAGAAGTTGTTATTGCAATGCTTGCATGCTTTTAACTTTATTTCCATGCGCTGTGTGAGACTTATATGCATTTGTGTGTATGTGTGTGTGTGTGTGTGTGCAGGCATATTTCACTTTTATCACATTTATGCCGTGCAAGTTGCGTCTGTGTTATTATGCTGCTGAAACATTCACATTGTAAATAAATTTAGCCAACAAAAAAGTATTTTATTGCCAGGAATTCGCACAGCTGAATTAAATCGGAAAATGTTCGCGAAAATTTTGTCGAACTTCTCAGCCCACGCAAATATGTGTGTGTCGGTGTGTGCGTTTTTTGTTGTTGTGCAATTTATTTGCAGGAAAATCGCGTTTCCTTCTTTATTTCGAATATAAACAGGCGTTTCAACTTTACGATTTCATTCCGCCACCCTAAAAATTATGCGCATACACACGCATATATCACACATACCCTTACATACATACGCAAATATAACATTTACGCATTGTGTTTTATAAAGCACTTTTAATTGTGTTAAGTTTTGCATTTTAAAAATGTAAATCGAAATTGTGATATAAACACTTCCGGTAATATTTAACTTCGCACTCCACAAACACGCACACACAATTACATACATATTAATTGTATTTCTTTTAACATTACATTTTGTTAAATTTGTATTTTTTCGCAAGTGTACTTATGTACAATAAACATATAGTTGTGTGTGTTGGTAATAAATATTTAATGCATTTTGTGCGTTAATCGAATTTTTTGCATTTGCTTATTTAGGTCACGTTTTGAACGCCGCCGCCGCCGGCCGAGTGAGTTGAAGGCTTGTTTTATTAGTTATTCAAAATGTCTGTGAAACTTTTTCTGCATACGTGCCGCAAATGCCCTGCCCGAAGGACATCCGATTCGAGGGCACTAAATTCCAAATGTCAACATAATTTTTCCCAAAATTTGCTCAGCTGTTGACATCACCAATCAAGGAGAATCCATATATATTCCACATAACTTGGAATACCGTCAAGCAGTCCCCGTAAGTCTGACCTTACGCATTTTTAACTTTGACTGGACAACAGTAACTCTAAATTTGACGCCTCTGACATTTTTTGTTGAGGTTATTTGAATTGCGATTGTCCCTGGATAATAGTAGTATGGAACGCAGTAAAAATTTTGCGAACACTTGATTTAGGTTGTATTCAAAATATAGTCCAAATAAATTATAAATGGCCAAATTAAATTCATTTATCTGTACAAAAGGCTTGTTCTTTTTTTTTGTGCTTGTCAAAGCTATTCAGATGGCACGCCCTATTTGATGGCACGTCAGTCAAACACACTTTTCCGTTCTCTAAACATTTCAGTTCGTATCTGGGTGTTATACTTAAACGATATTTGAGTGACTACTGATCTAATGGATATTCAACTTTGAGAACTTACATCTTTTACGGCACTTTTAAGCGGTAACTAAGGATCACTGGTCTTTTCTGCTGCATTGTGTATAAGTATTTCTCAGAAGAGCGAATAACAAGCGCTTAGCTTAGCGAATTTGTTTGGAAGGTGCTAAAGGGCTGAGTTCGATTTCCTCTCGGCACTTTTATTTAACATCGAAAGTTTGCTGTTGTTTTGTCTCATTTAAATTCTCATTAATTCAATGTATGAAGCGTTAGTTATTAAATTATTACTAACTTTGATTAAAGAGTTATGATGAACTCAAACATTCATCTAAGGCCTTTCATACCAATTAAAATAAGCAATGCCCACCAAAATGAGAGTTTTAGATTTGGTTTGCTTAAAGCCCTGTTATTTAACCTTTTAATATCTTTAGTTACCTTTGGTAAATTATACTAGGCTCTTCAATTCGAAACAACAGAATCAACTGGTCTCAATTAACATAAGCATCATACCTAAAATATATTAACATCTTTTTTAACGAGTGAACAGTCTCTAATCTATAGATCTCTTACAATCATTATGTACTTAAGAAGAAATGAGATCCGTTAAACTGTAACAACAACAAGTTATAACATTGTACAAAGTACTAAAATCGGGTTTCAATACTTTTGTAACAAACTGTTTGTGTAGACATATATGTTTCGATAATTTTACAAAGATAACTTCAAAAAACTGGAACATCTTTAAAACACTCAGCCTGGATTTGGGGGATTATCAACTTTGATTACATTCAGATAAAAGAGCAGAGAGACCCTGTGTTACAGCAAGAAAATAGGATGGTAAAACGAAGAAATTTACACAACATACCCCACAGCAGTTCTAGGAAAGCTAAATTTTAATTTCCAATGTGAACACAATGAAGCACAGACGTGGGAAAGTGATAGAGATAGTATGTGGGTACTAATGTTGTTACGATTATCGAAAAGATATAACAACAGTTAGGTTAGGTTAGGTTTTGGTCACATTTAGGCCGAAATAAAGAAGTGATGTTAAGCAAAATTCTGAAGATGGATCTAAAGTCTTGTGTATCAACAAGGCGTCATTGATTTCTTCCATCAATTAGTTCGTCCGGATGGTAAAAGAATGGATACCAGATATTTTAACCTTAGTCGCGCAAAAGCTGGACATTCGCGATGAAATTATGACCGAGTTGATTCTACTTGTCTCCTTTACAGCAATTTCAACAATTGGTGACCGGGTTTGAGACAGAGTCCCTACGTCTAAGAAAAATCGCATCATATTGAGGGCAGGGAGTTCATTAGATCTAGATCTCTAGCGATTTACGTTTACCAGAAGCACCTTCCGACATTTACAAACTCACGTAGTTCGTTATGAATATATTTGAAGCACCGCCGTTTTTCCATTTGTGAAAGGGAAATTCCAGTTATTTGAATCTGTCAGTAATATTATGATTCGAAGCATACTTCCAGATTCAGTGAGAGTACAAGAGATGGCAGCAGTGCAGCAGAATATGGACAATAAGGTATTCCTAAATGCTGATGAACTCTGGACAGGGTTGAAAAATAAGGCAGAGACAATTCCTACTAGTTACTTTGCGACGATTTTCCAAAAATTATTGATTATGTTTTCTAAATTGATTTAAACCTTCATATATCTAGAGCCGAAAACTTAAAAGCGAAATCAAAGAGGGTTTATTATTTCAACTAACTGCCACTCAAAGTCGAAAGTAGCATAATTGCTGATTAAAAAGCGAATGCAAATGAATAATGTCTCATAACTAGTTCGAACGAAAATTCCCATTGTCCATGTTAATGAACTGCCCACCACATTGCTGATTAAGGGTAAAAAACCTGACCTTTCACAATGACATATTTTTGCTGTGTTTGGAACTCAAAGCGCTCAAGAAATGCCTGCTTTTATTACACAATATTTTCACACTTATTCACTAAATAACAGAGCTTGTCTACAGACATTGTTACATACATACATGCCGAGTTTCTTGGATTCCCGCAAGGAATTAACACCAAACATTCCAATTAATGGTGCGAACAGAACACCAAAGCTGGTGTACACACAACAACTTCATTCAAGTTCACAGCACAAATATGTATGTATGTATGTATGTATGTATGTGAATAGGTATGGGGGAGTCCATATGCGTATTAATTGTAATTTGTCATCATTCATGCAAAGCAGCCGACCAGATGAAGACGAGCGCGGTCACACGCACCGACCGCCACGCCGGCACAAAGAGGAATCCATTTCATTCAGGCTTTCAGACCAACCCAATTACTTAGATTTATGCCTCATATACTTACTTGTACAATAAATGGCATTGCCTTGAGACACCCTCCGCTCGCCTGACATCTTCGGCCCATACATATATACACACATCCACACATATTTGCTCAGTTAATTGCAAATGGGTATTTGTTGTTTAATGTATTGAAGTGATGTGGCACTCTACATATATATCATATATATATATATATATATAAATATATATATATACATACATATACTTGTATGCATGTGTAAATGAAATGCTTTTGTGGTAAGGCTGGCTATTCACTTTGTGTCTTAATGAGAATGAGTAGATGTTAATCGAAATTTGAACGCCTTGTAGTTGCTGGTGTGTTTGTGTGCGGCCTTTTACAGTTAGAATGTGCAATAACATAATATTTCTTTGTGCTGTTTCATTGGTGACGCTTAGATATCCAAACATTTGATGAATGAATGTAATAAAGATAATTATGGAAAGGTGTCTGGATTGAAGTAATAATGGAACAAAGGACCCGACGTCGATTTGTCAAACACCAATTACACCATTTAAGAGTACGAGGAAAAAAAATATACGCAACTTCTATAAAATTCCTAACAAAGCGACAACTCAGAAGTCTAAACCAAGTTGATCACCAAATCCATTACTATTCTTCTCGCAGTAATATAATATCCTTGAAGTCGATTATTCAAAAAGAGATCTAGCTGAATTCGAAATAAAAACATGTAAAAATAGCTAAGTTCGTGTTGTTGCTTTATATGTATTTTCCTATTTCAGCGTGTATTCTTTTGACGCTCGCTTATAAGAGCACGCCGACAATGACCGCCGGCTTAGAATAGAGTGGAGTAGATAGAGTAAAAATGAGGTACTTCAATGTGGTCTTCGGTATAATACGACTCCTGTGGTTGACTAGGTGGCCTTTGTAACAGTCACTTATCAACTTAAAATCACGATACATGCAAACTGTGGGACAAATTTAGAATCCTATTTTATATTTTAATATATTTAGAAACTCCCTCTTTTAACAAACTAGGATGCATTTTGATTGTACTTAAACGCAACAATTACACAAATAACACAACGAGATCTAGATTATTCCTGTAAGGGAGCATAGTTTATTGCCCCGCAAACATGAATGGAATGCTGCCAAAAAATTACCTCTGAAGCCACTAGTTTGAAGGATAACTATTAACCCTGAACACAGAAAAAGTTTCCCTTGAATATATTGAAGAGGTGAATACATCTCTTATCTGAACTTATTCATCAATATTTCAGGCAATGACCCACAGACAGGCATGACATCATTACTAGAGAGATAATCAACATCATCACTTACTTCATGCCTGTGTATAATGTGCACAGAGTCAAACCAATATCTATTGCAGTGGAGTAAACTCGAAATCCGATTAAGTGCTAAGGTGAAGGTAAGGTGAGGGGATAAGGTGAAGCGCTTACCAAGTCAGGAAGAACTTGAGGTGAAAACTTTTTAGTCAGTTTTTTATGTTTTTCTTTTTTAACTGGACACCTATAAATCACACTTATTTTTCAATCCATTGTTAGTGACTCGTGTTAAAAAGGAAAACCTTTCTAGATTTATGTTGGGCTCTGAACATTTCGTCGATACGGAAATTATAAAGTAATAGTGAATGTCACAGCTAACCGATCCTAAACTCATCCTCATCTATACAGGCTCGACTTCGACATACTAAAATATATCTTGTCTCAAAGCATCCCCCGCAAGACATCCAGCACCTTTTTGAATAGACAACTTTTTTTAACATCCTTTTTCTGTGGTCGACTCGTACATTGAACTTACCGTTATATGACGTTTATGACAATATATAATAACCACTACAACAACAATAATAAGTGTCAAATATTCAATCTCATGAAGCAATAATTATGTTCTTTCTTTTTTTGTCGGTGAAATTATACGTGGAATAGGAATACGGGGAAATTATTTGTTAGAAATACTCATCTAAATGAAAATAGAACCTTTCGAGATTTTTTTATCTAGTTTATATTTAATGGTTCAAGTTCAAATTGCAAGGGAGATTTTTGGCAAATTATTGGGCACCTATATACATCTAACACATGGGCTATTGGTCTATAACTTTATTCCTGCGGTTCGCCAGGAGATGGCATAACTCGATTATTATTCCATTGTTCCAATATTTCGAACATGTGTGGGAAAGCTACTGCCCTTGTGTGGACCCTTTTTGTGCCTGAGAAAGTGTTTTTGCGGGGAGTTCTTCTTCACTACTTTAAAAGGAGGAAACCCCCCCGAAAAAGCTGAAAGTCATCGTATTTCGTGAAATACGCAATTCAATTATTCCCTATTCATTCATATAAAGTATATCGTGAAAGTTTATGGTAAACATGCTGTACCTGTGCGAAGTTCCAAAAGAGCTGCCAAAAGAACATGCTGTATTATGAGCTTCTAAAAACGGGTGAAACCATTAATGGGGAACGCTACCGACAAAAACTTATCAAATTGAATTGAGCGATTACCGAAAAAGTTATGGACCCATATATCGATTTATTTAATAAAACTTCAAATTTTAACACAAAATTGTAAACAAATATATTTGTTCTTTCCTCTATATATACACTTTAACTAATTAAAAATTCAACTAATAACATTGAACATATAATATTATGGCATCAACCACCACCAAAACAATAACACCGAACAGATATTAATCACTCAATTCAAGAAGCTGATTTTATGATTTAATTTCTTCTCACACATTCTTGCTTGTTTATCTTCTTTCAAAGCGTCTAGAAATATTTACATTTTCAAATC
Organism: Bactrocera minax; assembly: GCA_021498325.1. Taxonomy (NCBI): domain Eukaryota; kingdom Metazoa; phylum Arthropoda; class Insecta; order Diptera; family Tephritidae; genus Bactrocera; species Bactrocera minax. The sequence continues at coordinate 5,285,727 of JAKEEE010000008.1, read as the reverse complement.
GCTTGCGGCGGCAACACAAACAAAATCTACTTGAGTAGACAAGTTCCAGCAGCAACTTGCCAAAAGCGACCAGGCTGCCAGATAGACGAAACAAGCGGCCGCTTATTCTTTATACTGACTGCACATTTTTTGAAATTTTTTTTTTCATATATGTCTGCTGTTGTGGTTGTTGTGTATGTGTTCCAGAAGTGCTAAAATTTGTTTGCGTCTGGAGTATGCCGCCTGCAATCAACACTTACCGCCCATTAACGCTTTGGCAATACGCCTGCATGCGTGTCTCTGCTCAAATTAAATTTCACACAATTTCCAATAAGTTTAGTTAATGCACGCCCGTGTGTGTGTGTGTGTGTGTGTGTTTGTTTTTGTAAAAAAAGACGGCTTGAGCGAATATGCGCGCCAAAATAAATTATCGCGTTCGTTTTATATATTTATTTGAAATCATTTCCATGTTTGTGTGTGTGTGTGTGTGTAAATGTATCTATGTGTGTGTTTGGCTGCGTAGTTGTGTGGCGCATTGTTTCATTTCCGTAATTACGCACCCGCAACCCAACCCCATCCATACAATGCCACTACACAGAGTATGCTTCATTTTCAAAACATTTTTCGTATATTTTTTCGAAATTCGCCTGTCCCGTGCCTCGGCTTTTCATCGCCAAATCACACATAAACAAAGTTCCCACACCCAACAATGTGTTTTCATGCCATACCAACAACAACAAATTGCAATATATTTACATTTACTTTACGTATTTGAGCGCGCATAAATTTGTATTTGCCACAAAATCGAAAATGAAAATAATTAAAATATATTTGGTGGTTGATTTTCTGGTGTGAAGTGATTTTCACTCCAAAGCAATTTATTGGCGCGTCGTTATGGGAAATTTTTTGTAATTATTTTTGTTGCTGCTTTTTCTCTGTTTTTCTGGTTATTCTCGAACATTTTGTTGCTGTCATTTATTGCTTTGGCTGCTCTTATTTTTTAGCAAACACGCTCCGCTGACAACTCGCTCAGCTGAAAAGTGCGCAAAATTTACATTTTCAATTCATTTTATATGGAAATTTTCAATTTGAATTCGAAAAAATAGCCTAAGAGGCGTGTAATGAAAATGGGGGAATGAAATGCAGCAATTTTCCAATTTTAATTTGTATTTGCTGTTGCGCGTTGATGTGTAACAGCTGAAGTGGCGTGTTCTTGTAATGAAATAAATGGAAATTAAATGCTAGAAAATGTGTATGTACCGGCAGCATATGCTGATTGGTGGTATTGTGTTCGCAATTCGATTGGAAAGCACATACACACTCATTTCTGTATTTAAAAAATCCACTATTTCAAATCACTCGGTTTTGTTAAGTGGTTTTGAAGTAGAAATTTACACCAATATATTACACAGGCCTCATTATTTTCGTTAGAATTAAGTTCCCAGAAATTGTAAGCTTTTACTTTCGCAACATGTTGCACAGAATTTGTTTCTCTTTCTCTCAGGTCCTCGCAATCATTGTGTGTTCATTTGAACCATTATTTTCTGGCAAATAGAAGCGATTGAAACAAATTTCATGGATATTATACTATATACTATACTATATACTGTTATTCAGTATCTTCATACTTATGAAATACCTTAGATTTGGCACCAATGTTCTAAAATCCAATTTATTTGATTAAATTACTTGAAAAGAAATTTAGAAATGGTTGGCAATGCTGCCAAGCGTTTTTCAACAAACTTCTTCCTAATCCTTCCACGGTTTAAATTTACAGCCGTATTGTTATATATATTTCACTTAAACAATTTAATTAAATGGGAAGTATATTAAACCGGTGGAAACCTTCCTAAAAAAGTCTCGACAGTAATCTTGTGAGTATTTCTTTACTTTTAGTAGTTACTTTAATATAATAATTCATTCCTTTTATCATATTCTTACATATAATTATTCTAAGTATGTGGCAACTCTGATCAAAAACTTTTTAAACTTTATGACTTCTTGAACCTCTACGGCTTGATACCCATATTTGTTATGAATTTCTTTGCTTAATATTTGTTTAACAGACTTCAATCCTTTTTAAAGATCTTTTCAACTTTAAGCCTTCGGCAACCTATTTAGTTGGATACCCATATTGTGATAATTTGTATCTTATTAGGTTTTAAGACTTAAAACATTCAAACATATGGCAACCGTTTTAAAAAATATTTCCAACTGAATACACTGAATTTAAATTTCTTTAGTTTGAGATGGCTCTTAGTCTTCCAAATTTGTTTAGTTACAAATTTCAAAGAGGTGGCAATCCTCCTCAAGATTTTTTTCTGATGTAACATTTCAAATCAATTCTTCTAAAATATGTAGAAATCTTAAACAACATTGTTTCGAAATTTAACTGCTCAATTAGGGGTTCATACAATATTGGGTTGCCATTTCTTTCCACATATTTTCCAAACACTTCTTACTAAATCTAGCGAAGATATGTTAGTTCCTTCATGCCTCAAGAATACGTGAAAAACTCACAATGTAAATCACGCTCATTTCATGAAGCAGATTTCAGAGGTTTGATACATTAAAATATTTGAATAAAGAAATAATAGCTAACTCTGTGACCCATCTCAGTAATAATATTCCTAGTCAAACTAGCTTAGAAGTAGTTAGGAAACTACCTAGCGTTAAGGGCAGCCTTTCTGTTTCTGCTGACGGCTTTATTCTAGTGTCTCTGCATATTTTTCTATTGCACCATCTTCGGGTTATAACACTTCAAAGGCGCGTATTGTCATTGTCTTCCCCTGAAAACTTTTATACTGACCTAGACTCGGTTTCAGGTACACCGGTATATCTAATATAGACTTATTGTGTTCAAGCTCATACTGGGCCTTAGGAAACATATTATAAAATGAGCTATTTACTAAGTATTTGTTATAATTAGCATGAAAGTGATTTTCGGGATTTCCCCATCCAAGAAGCTAGAGTGTTAGTTGGAATTGGACCTATTGACTTATATGCACCAACGAAATTATTTGGAAATCGAGTCTGGTAAGAGTTTACCCGGCTAGAATACTCACATTTTAAATACGCTTTTGTTTCAGGTTCTGTGGTTGACAATAAAGGTAAGAATGCTCTGATGCCAGAATATTTTAGTAGTATATATTTCTGTAGTTTGACCTCATGTGTCACCAAACCGTCTTGTGCACAATGTATCACAAACCTCCTCCGTTTATGTTTAGTCAACGATCAGTTTGATTCACGTTTAGTCTTGATTCAATTGAATGGCTGAAGGTGTATCTCTCACCTTGATTTCGCAAAGGCGGGATAGTTCAGAAGGAAGTTGATTCTACATTGTATTTTACCAAACAAATCCAATAATTAGAGGAAAGCGTTCCTGATTGTAGGTCGTCTTTTAAGGAAGTCAGCAGTATTGAAAATATGCACCACCGAGTTTCGAACCCAAGCGACTAAGTGGTAATCATGCACATGCTACTCCTCCCCATTTGCCATTTTCAAAATCTGTAGCGCTGGAGCTTTTGACTCATTTTGACGGCACTGTTATGCTTTCAAAAACCTTGTAAAGCTCATCACTTGATCATCATTACTGTTGTTCTAAAGATTTACATTCGTTTCCACATAAAATTTACGAACTATCCCAGAACCAATTGCTTGGACGTCGTTCACGGAATATCTTTTCTTTAACAGATCTTAACAAGGGATAAGAAATTATAATACTCTTTAAAGGCAATAACTTTGAGTTTGTGCACTATTGAAGCATTATTATCTTTCCAATCTCAATTTTTTGCTCTCGTTCAGCACAGTAATGCGATATTCTCGCAGCTTCCACAGAAAGCTTTCGTTTTACCTTATAAGTATCGACACACTTACTCCTCCAGCTTTGTATCGGTTGCAATGGTCATGCAATTGACACGCCTGCAGCAATCTTTACCTTCACCCAATTCTGTTGCTAGTGGTCTTACCGCCTTGCAACACTTACATACATACATTTGCACCACTTGAACTGATTTCTTTATAGTATATGCTTTTCCATTGGTACTCTCGCTGTGCAGCCGCCAGCTCTTTCCTCATATTTCCACTTCGATTCCATTCAATGAAGCCACTTTAAGCTCAGCGCGCATAATATTTCGTAATTCACATTTTATTACGCAGGTTGTTCGCCGAACTCAATGCGAACTGCTGGCCAGCGCTGTTCTGCGCTTTCGGGGCGGTCCGTTGAGGCCACCTCATATTGCAGGAGAACCGCCGCGTAGTCGAGGGTTGCCCTGTGCTGCAGCGCTGGTCGAAAGCTTAATTTTTACGACCGTTATGTGTGTGAAATGCGGCTCGGATGCTTTGCGTTCTGTCTTTCGTGCATGTGTACATATGGTATGCATTCTTCTCGTAGCCTTCTTCTGCTTTCTGTTTCTTCTGAAATGGCAATGTGATATTGTTTATTTTATTGCTGCTGCTTGTTGCTACTTATAATTACAGTTGTTGGCGGTATTTCCCAAATACGAGCATTTCCGCATCGCGGCGAATAAGTTGAAGAAAATAAGTGCAATGCCACCTACAATAACAAAATCAACAGTAATATCAATGGCGTATCGAGTCGAAAATCAATTAAAGTTCTTTCCTTTTGTTGCTGCTGTTTGTGTACCGTTGTTGTTGTTGCTTTTTGCTGCAATTTTTTGTGCTGCTGCAGTTGAGTAATTCATTGAGTTGCATTTAATTTGCTTGCAATATTTATTTTACCAGTGTGTTCCTTTGCAATACAATATTTTATTGCCAGCGGTACTGAGTGCCGTACATAAGTACATATGTTCTCATATATCCAAGTGGGGCAGCGGGGAGGGCCAGTTATATTACTTTCGCTGATTTTTCCGCATCCAAGAATAATGTCAAAATAAATAATTTAAATCGCTGCGGTCAAGTTTTTGAATAAATTTTTAAGGTTATGTTTTGTGCACTTAACGGTTGTGCACAAGAGTGTTAATAAAGTTGTATAACGAATTTCAAAAATATCAGATAAAGGTACAATAAGACTAATATACTGCCTATGGTACTTGGCCATCAATCTGTTAATACATCTTTTCGCGAAAGATATATTTTAAACACAAAATGAATTTCGGCGAAACCAAAAACCTTGAAACTCCCACTGATCATTTGTCCTGAAACGAGTTGGTGGTGTCGACATTTATAAGCCAAATGAAAAAATTTAAGAAAAGGCTTCTTTTGTTATATTCTTCAGAGGATTTTTCCACATATTTGTATAAATATATAATGCTACTCACATCGCTTATACTGGCCTCAATAATTATTGATAAATCATCAACAGCCCAATTTGCCCCCAGCCTAGAAACCCTGCCCACCAACGCACTATTGCTTCTTCCAGAAAACTCACTAAACCTACACAAACTATACAATTTCCCCACAAACATCATCACAATTCTTTTGATAAACTACTATTATGTAGATAATGTCCCCTTCAGTTGACCAAGAATTTAGGCTAGATAAATTTTTATCTTATAACGAGCTCAGCAAAAGGTTGCAGTTCTTAATGCACTTTTAAGTTATCGTTAAAAGATCCCGTCCCCCGATGAGCCGTCAAACCATCTCTAAGTATTCATTCCTTTGGAAGATACTGCCAAAGCTTTGTAAACGGAAAGAGAAAGAGAGATTAAGTCTCCCAGAGAACCCCTTCATGAATAGAACACAGTTCATTTTGGATCCGTCAGTGTAGACTAAAGTACTTTCCTTCTCTTTATATTGCCTCTTTTATGGTACCTTTCTTTTATGGTATGGGATGCTAAAAGGGAATATAGCCAGCAAAATATTTAGTAAAATTTAACTTCCGTGGAATAAAAATCTGAATTTATTTTCATTGGCGAGAGCTTTTCCATGATATAATTGTGACCATTATATATTTATATTTGCCCAAACTTCCTTACCTATATGCAGATATTGGTCAATAATATATTTGAATATTTGAAAGTATTCCGAATCGGTCCTCAAAGCTTTTAGTTCAACTTTTCAATCCATGCCCCTTGAAAAGTGGCGAAAGGGCGTATTCCTTCGTCTTGAATTCTTTCTTATTAAATTTTTTTTCTTCTTATTTCACTGCCTTTGGTACTCGCTCTCCGGACGCAAACACTTTGTCTTAAGTGCATTTTAATTAAAAGCGAAGCTCCAAATTGTATGCAAAGCACTTGAGTGTATTTCTTCGGTGGCTTTGCTCTCCATATACCATCCCAACTAAGTCCCCACCACCACCAGCATCCCCCAATGTCTGCATATATAAGGAAATGTATTTATTTCGTCAAGCTGTTTTTACTTGCATTAATGTTGTTTTGTTTCTCTGAGGCCAAAGTGTGGCCATTCTGGTCAAACATTCACCACCAAAAAAGTTCAGCCGAGTTTAGTTGAGTTCAGTTCACTACACTTAGCTCTGTTTTCATTATTTTTGTTGGTTTAATTGTTGCCCTTGCCGTTTTCCTGCTTCCTTTTTGCACTTCGTTTTTTTTTTCTTTTTTGCAAAGATTTATTTTAATTGTGTACATGCATACGTATATATTTTTTTGATATACAAAGTGAAAATAAACACACTTTAGTTACCAAGATTTTGTTTTCCGAAATTAGCAAATTTTGTTTGCGTATAAATTTGTGGTGATTTACATGAACAATTTTCTCGAAGTATTTTGAAACCAAATTTAATGGAATTAATGCAAAATAATCGAGTGCAAACGGAGAGTTTAAGTTTGAAATTAGAAAAATTGTGCTATCCAATAGAAGTCATCCTTAGACATTAAATCTGAGTGCTGGAATTTCTGGCATGAAATAGCCTTTGGAAGGAATGTGTGCCTCCGTGAAATTTTGTAAATGGTTTTAATCCTTGACCTGCCTCCTAAAGCAGACATTTTGGAAACTGTTTTGAAAAGATGTCACCTTTTAGAATGTTTTTAAATGAATTTTGAATGAATTTCTTCACTTCGGGACAAACTACAAAGACGGTTTATGTAAAACGAAGACTACTTTGTATACAATATTATTAAATTTCACTTACTTTTAAAGGAAAAACTTACGAAATACGTAGAAAATGTGTATTACACACTCATTAAATTGGCTTTATTTCATGACAACTATTTCATGATGTTACTTTTCATGATGATATAAGACTTTCAATTAAAATTGATGAAAAATAAATATTAAATTGAAAATTCACAAAGAAGTCCAGGTGCAAAATTTTTTTTAATTAAAAAAGAATATCTAAAAACTTAGTAATGTAAAATGGTACGAAATAGGTATATTTTTGAAAATGTGGAATCAAAAAAAAAATATATTTTACGAAGTTGCCAACTTATTCCATATACAAATGATTTACGTTAATTTTAAAATGTACGAAAACATAAGTTAATAAAATGGAAGCCTTTACAAATCTTTAATTTTTGAGATAAATTGTAAGACGGTTCAAAGCTTTCAAAATAATTCAATTTAAAAATAATATTTTTCGATAATTTAAAGGCGTATTATGCATAAAATTATAGAATGTACAAAATTTTTTGGAGAAAAGAATATTTTCTCAAAAGTCGAGAGTTTATAAAAGAATTAGACATCCAACCGCCGGTTATGGGGGTCTACGTTTAAATAGGATCTGGCTTTGATACCAGCTTCCGAGCAACCTTAAAATGCTTTCTGCATGGCGGTCGCCCTTTAGCAGACTACAGTGAAATACCGTCACTATCTCTGCTATGGTAGAAGCTTGTCATAAAATTATCTGTTCAGAGGAGTTTTAAACTAGGGGAATTTTTTTATTTTTTTTGCTGGTAAAAATCAATAAAGTTCAAGGCTAAATTAAAAAAGAAACGTGAACAATCAGAGAAAGTTCTACTTACTTCTCGTAAATCATAAAAAATGGGGTCAGAATTACATTCACATACAATTTTAATTCCTCGACACATTAATTTCACTTTCGCAGCAATTCATTTTACGACAAATCAATTAAATACTCATTAAGATTAACCGAAATCTGCTTTTCATCAATTCTTCCACAATTGCACCGCCATTTTGCTTGATCGATTTCCACTTGAGTGTTTTGATTGAAAATTTTCGCAGATCTGCGCATTTAAATGGAAATTAGTACTCGTATGTGAGAAAGAATAGTGTTTACGATTGGGCCCACACACATACATTACATACATCCACATACGAGCATTAGAATCGATTTGTTTATATCAATTGAAATTTTCCTTTTGAAAGGCAACGTCCTTCATTCGGCCAGCTTGTTTACGCCAATAATTGAAAATTAATATCAGCAACTTTTATAAACGATTTTCATATTGAACTTTTAATTGCGTTTCTAAAATGAAAGTGTTTGGAATAAAAGGAAAAAAGTATACAAATTTATGTCTACGTATTATTTTCATCGTAAAATTTAATTTAAACAAACGTAGGCAGTGTAAAATAACAAAAACATCTGTTATTCTAACATATGTATACTTGGTAAGTGGGTATACAATACTTACGGGGTACTAACGTGTATATATATATTTTTAAGCATTCCCGGTCAACAAATCTTAATGAAATAATTTGATGGTTCATAAGGCTAAGAATTTATTACAGTGGGTTTCTACTCATCTAAACTTTCATCCCTTAGAAGTGAAATATAATTATACATATGCATATATTCATGTTCATATATTTACGGTAGTGGTGGTCACCACTTAAACTAGGAAGTTGACCGAGACAATCAGTAATAAATTAGACCTGACTAAAGGTATTGCGAGTAAGTAAGCAGTATAAAGACGTTAACGGATATCAAAGTGAAAATTCTGCAAAACTGTTTTGAGGTTATAGTTATCTCTCCCTGAGAAGAAACTACTACGTCCTACTAAATACGAACTAAAAAAAACTATTTTTGGGATATTCTGAATTCGTGAACCTATGATAGCAGACTGGTATAATCAATGGCCTTAAACTTATTCAAATTTGTCTCGCCGATCTATACAGGCTTGGATTAACTTAGGTCTTGAGCGGATAAAACGCGGTCATTTCTGGTTTGTAAACCCGACAAAAATACTCTTAGCATGACCCTTGAAACTTTGTTGAATCTGAAACTTTGTTGAGTCCTCAATTGCAAAATGCATAACTCTATATGAAGTCGAGGCTAATATCTTCACTTAATCTAAGTTGGACATGGACTACGGCAAAGGTTTGGAAGCCTGATTGGGGAAATTTTTTTCATCCTAGCAGCCCAATTACTTTTGGAATGGAATATTCAACACCACGAAAGCTGAGGTAATAAGTTCCTTTACCACAGCGTGAGTCCTACATTTCCCCAATTATATCTTATCTAACCGCTATTCTGGTCTCTTATGTTATGGACCCAACCAATTATATATTCTAGCTTCTTCTTTCTTGAACCATCCACACTTTCTCAAATTAATTTTGTGGTACGCCATGTGTAGATGGTGTTTGTAGAGTTGTGTAAGAAATAAAAGCTTAGTGATTGCTTCGCCATCTTTGTATATTTTGTTGCAAGGCTTTGTGCTGACTATCGGTGACCTAAATTTTCGATTGTCTGTCGCCTTTTATTATTTTTTCGTTCCCGAGCTGGAAAATAGAGCCATTGCAGCCATTGAGCTTAAATCTACCTTCAAGATAGGAAATGTCACAAACGAATCCAGTTTTTGTTATAATGAGGTGACTATGAGGTAAATGAATCTCTTGACTAAACTCCGGTCAAATCATGTTGTTTACACTTCCAATATTGGTTTGTGTTGGGTATGAAATTTAGAGGTTTTATATGATTGAAAAATTAACTCCCGGAATTACATACTCATCACATTCATATTAAAATACGCCGTTAGTCGTCTCAAAAATCCCATTGTATGGAATATTTCATAGAGTGTTGATAGTTGTAGAAGATGAATAAAGCTGCATATTGAGTTTAAAAATGCAGTTGAGAAGGACCCGTGTTCATTTCCGACTTCGGACTGGTGGCAAGCTGAAATTCAAGGAACTAATGGTACAAGTTTCAAACGAAAAGTGTTTAAGATATTTTCTTACTTAGGTGATCTGTAGTTTCGCCACGGAAAACAAATATCATTCTTGATAAAGTTGTTATTTTTAACTGGTTCCATCAACGGTTCGGAAGTGGATTAAAACTCAAAACTCAAAACTAAAAAAAAGTGGAAAAAACTAAACGTAGAACCCTTTTATCGTCGAATAATATCAGGACACCCATAAGAAGGGGCAATATAATATAATTAGTATAGGGAAGCCTATCAGGAGGAAGAGAGGGAGTCTCTACATGCTTCACGTTGTTTATTTTGTTAACCGATTTGTAAGCGTATGGCCCATAATTTATGAGTAAATATAAATCAAATTATACTATACTACGTAGGCAGCAGGTTGCTTTCACTCAACATTTGCGAAAATCATGTTTCATCTTTTCAACAGAGCAGCTGCCGAATACGCCTCGAAGAATACAGGAGAACACACTCGTATTGTAAACACGTACCGCCCACTTTGGTAATTGAAACGCCATTAACTTTTAGTGATAATTATAAAGCGTAAACGGATAAATATTTACCGTTAGTGTGGAAATTTTGGTGCGATTTTAAAGTTGAAGGCAGCGTGTGGGCACTAACGGGCAAAAATTCAAAAGTGAAACAAAAACAACAAATACAAAGCTAAAGAAAGCACTCCCCCTCCCCCTCTCGTCGATAAAACACTCACTTTTGACGTTACTTTGTCAGATTAAATACAAATCAAAGCTAATCCGCCAAACGAACTAAATCGAAACACATTACAACAACCATACAACAAAAGCAAAAGTATGCTTTTATTTGCAAGCAAATTTTCGGTTGTTGTAACTTGAGGAAAAGCAAAAGCAAAAGCAACAACAATAATGACGAATTGCTATAACAGCCCGGCAGCGCATCGGCAATTGACAAGTTAATGCTATGAAAAGTGAAGACTGACCACACGCACACACACCAATACACTCACATACACACACACATACCACATTATTAACATAGAAACGGCCTGCTGATAAAAAAAATGTCAAGGAAGCATCCTGTCTAAAAGTGGTGGCGCACAAAAATGAAAGAAATATCCGTTATTCCAAAAATCCGACAAAAAATCCGTAGCGTATTGACAGGCCGAAATCCAAACATGAATAACATTGCCAACAACATTGCTAACAAGAGAGTAATAAAAGCGTGGCAGCAACAGCAATACACATGCAAACAAGAGTGCGAACAAAAGATATGCTAACAAAAGGGCGAAATGAAGCGTTGGAGGCGATTGTGTAATGAAAACACCAATGACCGACAGTCTAGTCCAGCACATCAATAGAATGGATGTATTTGCTTTTACATAGGCTTTAGGGTGTTCAACTTGGTTGTCATATTTCAACCGATTTCTTAAAGTAGATATTTAAATAGTCTAATTAATCTTAATTTAATTAATCTCAAAATCCAGGAGCGTAGTCTCCCGCTTTCAGAAATATTATAGGAATTTATTTCTTCGCCACTTTGATTTACAAAAATTTAATATTTGTAAAGGTAAACAATAATACCAGAGAAAATTTTACCAATTAGTTATATACAAAAGCATCTAAATTATATATTTCGAATAAAAAATTAAATATCCCTCTAGGCGGTTTTCGTGGGATCTATTTGTAAGGTCTTCGACCCTTCAGCGTCATAGAAAAATTCCGTTAAGAACTTCTATCAACTTATAATTTTATGAAAAATGTGAATGGCATATGAGAAATAATTCATATGTATAGATGTTCGGACCATATCGAAATTTAAAGGCATATTTGAGGATGCCGCATTCAAAAGATTTGGTTTAAGAAAGTGGTAGCGCCGAGTTCGCTTGAAGTTAGATTACGCAGAATTAGTTTAGAGCTTCTATGAATTGCTGGGAAAATATAATGGGGATGCACATGTAGACATTTACATTAATGTTACAGGCCATAGAGTTTGGATCTTCATATATAAGTCCCACCCAAAAATTCTGTGTCTACGAGTTTCCCAATAAACCGTTTATAAAAAAAAAGCTTTTATGAAGCGAGTATCGAAGTACACTAACATAACTAGAATAACATTTTACTCGATTAAAGTTAAAAGAAATAACAAGACCCCTTCATCACTACAATGTTAGCGGATATTTGGAGGAGTAAAGAGGACAAATAATGAGTCATTTGGTGTCTTACATAGTCAATTCTTTCTCTACTCGACCATTGTTGGTTCTGAGAGGGTGTTTATGCACGAACATGAAGAGGGTGCTTACGCGTTCAAAAACCATGTTGTTCAGTGTATATCGTCAAACAAATAACTATCAAATCCAGTCATCAAAGAAAAATCAAAACCCGAAATAGCTTTTCGAGAACTATGTCTTTCAACAAAAAATGCGAGGAAATTAAAATTCTGGTAAAAATGGGTGTAGCACCAATCAGAATTCAAACAATATATGTGACGAATTATTCAACCAGGACATTTACAACTTTTTGTAGAGCTCAATTTAAGTCATTAAAGAAAAAGAGAAATATTCACAACAATAAAACATGTAACAGTATTCTTTTTAATAAAAAATTTCAAATAATCGAAACAGGCATGAGTTAGAATTTCGTGATCTAATCATACAGTTATATATGAGGAGCGCCTCCTTTAAGCTGAGACCATTTGGTAGTATATAACGAGAGTTAAGATGTGAGTCAATAATAGAGAATCGAAGTAGAAAATATTATTTCCTAAGTCACCTATTATATGACATCGAACTTTAAGACTAGAACAATAGGCGAAAGGTTTAATAAACAATCAGTAGACACTGGAGTTGTTGCTCTTCATTAGTTTGTAATAAATGCTGCAAAGGGCATGCCATAGTTACAGTTTCAGTAGAGTTTTCGAGGATATAAACTATTGGCGCAAGAATTCATATGTGACCCCAGATCGCTCATTAGCTGAACTCAAACTCGAAAATATCCAGTATAAGCCTTTTATGTGATCTCGAACTTAGGAGCTCGAAAACAATCATATCCGACAAAGGTGCAATGATGTTCTTGTTGTTGTTGAACAACCAGTTGGCACTGAATTTGTTGCACTTCACTGGTCGGTATAGTATAACCTGTGAGCAAACTCAAGTATGCTTTGAAAAGTGAAATATTGACTTTTAGCCCACCCTAATGCAACTATCATTATATGCATGAAACTACACGCTACTTGCACTCACTTTTGGATGGATTGGCCGAAATTGAAGCAACAGCTGAAATAAAAAACGACAACAACAATGAACAACAACATGACAAAACAACATAATTCCCATCAGCAAACAACTAAAATCATAACTATATGGTATATACATGCATACATGCAATCCGAACAATAACAACAACACTAACAACATCATAGATAAAAACAAAACAAAAATCAAATAAAAACATTTTAGGCTTTTTGCAAGCAAAATAGCTTGCCAACCATATCGAATTACACATGCATTAGAATACGCACACACACACACACACATACGCTTGTTTCCTGCCTGCCAGCATGCCTGTCTGCCTGCTAGGCAGCGTTTTGGGCGGAAATATAATAGAAACGGATAACATAGAAATTTGCATTTGGACATTTGCTGGGGTCCATGGCTGCCTGGCTGGCTGGCTGCACAGATTGATGTCGGCCAGCATAGTTTTTAGGGAGAAGTGTCAGCATCCACAAGTATATTTGTGTTAGTATATTTGTGTTAGTGTGTGTGTGTGTGTGTGTGTGTGTTGTGTGTACATAAACAAAATGTTAACAACTGCATACAATGTAATATAAGGCAGCATGTTTTATATTCACTCACATATTTTGGTACTGCACACTTTTGTTTGTGTTTATGTAAGTTTGTGGGCTTGTGTACTTGTGTACTTGTGTGTGTGCAAGGACATGCATATTTCAGCTGGCAAAGCTGGTGCTGAATTTTTCAAAAATACACATTGCATTAGATAAGTCAACACGGATGGAAAAATGCTGGAACTATTCGGATTAGTAGTTTGAAAAATATATGCTGCACTTTGAATATTAAATCAATTGAGAATTTTTTCGAAATCAAAAAGGCTTACTTCGTGACCTATTAAAGTGAACAAAATTTTCTAACAAACGATCTAAACCCAAGGCTCTTTCTGTACCACTTCAAAATTTAAATGTTTTGAAGTTGTGAAACTTTGAACTACATTAGAGATGTCAAACTGGAGAGGTGTTAAAAGCTTTGTGAACGAGGGTTGCCAACTATTTTGATTCTGTACAATTTTGCTATTTAAACAAAAATCACAATATGGATATCAAACTGGGTAATTCGAGGAAAGCTTACAGTGGAACATATTATTTGTGGAGGGTTGTCAACTCTTCATAAATTCGTATGCAATAAAATCCAAAGGTTAAGAAAAAACTTTCCAATATGGATATCAAACTGGGTAGAATGTTTAAAGTTGAAAATATTTTGGCAATGTTTATCAGAAATTTTTATAAAATATTAAAATGTTAAAGGTTAAAAGAAATCAGGCATGAAATTTTTGAGCATAAAGCTAAATAAAATGAAGAAATATTACTGGCAATGAATTATTTGTGATGAGTTGGTCCTTTTATAAAAATTCAGAAAATTCAGGAAGGAATGATATAAAGAAACGCTGCAGTATACCTATCAAACTGAGATTGAACTGAAATTGAAGAGATCCATTCGTATAACAGCATTAGTACCATATGAACAAAGAAATTTGTTAAAGAAAGTTTGAGTTTGAAATTTTCCTTTAAACCAACCTTAGGCCTTATTTATTTTCTGTAATAGAAATTTTCTAATATTATTATAGTACAATATATTTCGCTCTTGACACTTCCTCTATCCAATATAATTTTTTTGAGTTCCATCCTTACCACAATATTCGGGTCTATGCAACCGAAGGAGTTCTTATTTTATAACTGGAGGAAAGATTTCAACTCAGCAGTTTTTCAAGCAATTCTCACTTTAACTAGAAGATTTGGTAACGGCTTTATTCCTCATAGATATGTTTCAAGTGAGTTCGGCAATTCCAACTACATCTTTCTTTCTGATAAAAATTAGTAGTTATAATGAATGAAGCCGTTGTGCTTAAGCTTTCTGAAATGGAACCATTATTAATATATTCGAATAAAACGTTTTTTTTTCAGTAATAATACTTTAGGTATGCAAAGCCCTCAAGTGGCGGTTTGAAGTTTCAGTCCAAAGATTCCAATGACTTACCGAGTCACTGCCAGAGTTTCCGCCAGGCGGCTTTCGTTCTTGTTAAAGTAATTAAAAGCTGAGGATAGCAGGATTGGTAGATTTTAGGTTGTTCGTAAGAAGAAATTTACGAGAGAGTTATACACATTTGAAGCGAATTATCAAGCGAATCATTACAGTGCATTCAAATAGGTGGAGACCCCCAGGTCTGAAAGTGATTAATACAGTATGATGGGTGTGCCCAAGCAGGGAAGTATACTCTTTTGCCTCACAAAGACCAAATGAAAAAGAATTTGGCATTTGGGTTTTTGATTTGACAGAAACTTGTGAAACTAAGAAATAACTGGACTCCGATAAAATTGCGTAAGAGTTTATAGCGCCATTCTAGAACAATTCTGATACCCAAATGAAGAAGAATTTTTCCACTTTATTCTATTTCACCTATATCCATAAAGAATTTGAAACAAAATGCTTTAAAAAAGATAAAAATCGAATAACGCACAATTTACAATAACAATTTTCTTGGACTACGCTTCGAAATCACATACCATTCTTCACTTGATTTCTGCCACATTCCTAAACTGCGTTCACTTTTCATATGACTCACGCTTGCTTATGCAACTGTGAAAACGACTAGAATGCAACAACGTTCACTTTCAAACACAAATCAACTTAATCTTCACTTTCTTTCACGTTATTTTCATTGTTAACACGATGCTGCGGCAAGTTAACGTGTAGATCGGAAAATTAGCGCTCGCAGTCAAATGGACCAAGCTGTGATTGCACCGTTTGTTGGAATGTACGTTTGCATGTGTGTTTATATATTCGATTGAATAGCTATCTGGATGGGCATCTGTAGGGGGGGCTTTCATTGCTTTGAAAGATTGGAATGCGCGTGAGTCATGCCACAACTATGTTGGTAGTGAGGGAAAATTCAATCAAAAAGCGGAAATAAAATTTGAAAGTGAGACTTGAAATTAGGCATCTACTTTTGTCGAAGCATGTAAATCTACAGCAGCAAGCATTTGTAAATGTATGTGTATGTATTTGTGTATGTGTGAGTTTATAGGCAAGCCATGAGAAATTCAAAACATTCCAAACGGATTACAACCTCCATGTACTATGTACACAAATCTGCTTATGTACGTTTTTCATATGTATATATCTAACTATGTATCGCTTTTCATGTTTCTTTCTTGGCGCATAATTTTGATCCGATTTCGATCATTTTTTTTAAGGACTTATTTTTCATCTTCTAATCACTAATGATTTGTTTTTTCGACTAGCTACTGGAATTTTTTGTAGCTGATGCTTACGTTAAAAATGCGCACATACATATGTACGTACACGTGGATATTTTTCGAGAAATATCAAAAAACGCATTGTCTACTTTCTATGTACGAGCAGCGAACATTTATTTTTCCGAAAGATAAGTAATGAGGCTTAAAACTTATTAAGTGTATCGGTTTTATCTTCCATGTAGCAGGAAGATTTGAAACTATCATAATTCACTGAATATGCTCTTGCTAGCAGATAATTTACATATGCCCATTAGGGTGGTCTAAAAAAACGATTCAAAGTAAGGATTCTTCATTCTCGAAATTTTTAAATTAAAAGTTCTTCAGTTTTACTCCTTAATACAATATCTTACTAGCAAATGTAAAATGTATTCACATTAGGGAGGTGCAACTAAAATAATTATATTTTATTCAAATAAACTTTTTTAGTCTTTCCCTTCAATATGCAGTACTACACACTGAGGTGAACAAAATGGCTTATCTGTACTTAATACTTTGTCCGCTTAAACAGTATATGTATTTTTCCCTCTACAATTTTTAAGCAACTAACCATACAAATAAGTTGATTAAGAAACCGTCTTGCTAAAAACGATTTAACATAAAATATTTGTCTATGATATACCAAATTAAGGAAGCTTTAAGAGAAATCTGCTAAAGTCACTTAAGATCTTTCGTCAAAAGTCCATAGACAGAAAGTTTAGACTCTACTTTTGAAATCGGAGCTGAGTCACACGTAGATTATAGTTGATATTAAGCTCCTTAGACTGAAAAATTCAAATAAACATTCCAAAATCAATAGTACTATAGTTCGAATTGCATAACAAGAATAAGCTATATGTAATAATATGTAATACATATTACATATAGCTTCGGATTAAGTTTTATCAGTTCTCACCTATTTAAACTACAAACTTACGCCGACTGGTAAACTTTTTTCATAGACTTATTTTATATACAATTATGGAAGAAGTGTTCTAATTTTTATCAGAGAATTATTAAAAAAATTATTTCAAAACAAGTAAGAAGGGGCTAAGTTCGGGTGTAACCGAACATTTTATACTCTCGCAATGTACAAGGATCAGAGGCGGGGAAATGCTTTCAGGTGCTGGCATAACTTTGTGTTAAAAAAAATTGCGGAGGAATTCAACATTCATTATTCGAAGAAAATGTCAATGGATTGCAATTATATTTGGTATCTTATTAACTTATATTACTGGTCATAGACACGTGTACTTTCATTGTTATATTTTGCTTCGTGTCAGAGGTATTTATTTTAAATCTATCAAATTAACTCAAAAGTGATATATGCGATATAAACTCAAGCAAACTGGTTTAATAAATTTATTAGATATATGAGGAAAAAGTAAACCAGAGAAAAGGAAATCATTATATTAGGAATATGGGGCTTAGACCATGGTCTGGACCGATTTTTTTCCTATTTAGCGCGAAATCACATTGTGTTTAAGAAAACATATCCTCTTAATTTCATTAAAATATCACACATATTGACCAACATAAACGGTTTAAAGTCAGGTGGAAAGTCGGGAATTCTTATATCGGGCATTTTTGGAATAGAGGAAGATCTACACTGATCACATTAACTTTTTTCATTATTCAAGTATATTAGGGAACATGTTTGCACGCAATTTTGTGAAGGTAACTCACACAGTGACCGACATATTCGGCATAAAGTCTGCTAGAATAGAGAAAATCATTATATATAGTATATGGAAGCTGGGATAATTCGTTCACCGATTTCACATATTATCGGCAGTAAACTATGGTAAATCCGATATTATACTTTCACTTAATTTTGCTAAGATATCTTATATATTGACCGAAATTTATGGTATAAAGTGTACCTAGAGGTTCAAAACACGTATATTAGGTACATGGGGTCTAGGGGAAGTGCTTACCCGATTTTATCCATTTTAAGCACATGGACGCACTGTTATCAGAAAGAGACGCTGTCTGAATTTCAAAGAGATAACTCATATATTGACCGCTATATATGGTATAAAGTCTACCGGAAGTTGAAAATGTTTATGTTAGGTATATGGGGGCTAGGGGAAGTATTTACCCGATTTTTCCCTTTTTTGAAAAAGGTTGAAGGTTGAAAATCTGTATATTAGGTATATGGGGGCTAGGGGTAGTATTTACCCGATTCACCATTTTTGGTACTGGAGTACACTACTATCATGGAAAGATAATCCTCCAATTTTATTACAATATCTTACCGATTTACCGATTTACCGATATTTTCGATAAGAAGTCAGATAGAGGCACTGAGGTCCTAATATTGGGTTTCTGGTGGCTTGAAAAGGTATAATCCAATTTCTTCTATTTTAGCGCTTGAGATGGATCTTAAAGGCACTATTTGTACAAAGTTTGATATTAATATCTAAATTGCTGCTCGATTTATCTACTTTAAAGTGAAAGGATCAGATGAAACTTAAAATTGTGTTTATGAGAAATAGGCGTGGTTTTTATCCAATCAAGTTGTTGTTTGCATGCACGAACGGACGGACGGACGGACAGACAGTCACCCGGATTTCAAGTCGTCCTTCCATCCTGATCATTTATATATATATATATATATGTTCATATCTAACTCGTTTAGTTCTAGGTGTCACAAACAACCGTTAGGTGAACAAAACTATTACACTCTGTTGCAACATGTTGCGAGTGTATAACAATGTATACAAATATTAGAAACGGCAACCCTACTAGTAAAGCATGAGAGAGCGTAAACACTATTTTGCGGCAAAAATCGAAATCTAGATTTCTATGCCGAAACTCTCCACTACTACAAAAATCTAGTGAATAAGAGAATATTTATTTACATGGTGCTCTCTTATGACAGGTCGCGTCTTCTAGCATTTTATGTCGGTGTGGTAATTGCGCTATCAGTATTAGAAAGATTACAGAGGTTCTCAACATCCCCTGCGGGTTGATACGAAACAATTTAGATATTAATTATGTCGCCTTCAGATTTTCAGATCTCAGAAAGGAGAAAAGAATTGCTTTTCAGCAATAGCGAAGAATAAGTCTACAGCCGTCCATATTAATTATTAGACTTGGTACCATGCTGCTTTTACTTTTCCCGAAACTCAAATATACGTTCTATAATGAGAGCATTGGGACTAGGGTACGAAATTATTCCGGCCAAAGAAGCCGGCTTAAAACTTGTATGGTTTTTTCATTCGGTAAGCTAGGTCAAGCGTTTGCCCAAAAAAAATTGTCTTCCCAAATTTTAGGACCACCTTAAAGTATATATATGTTATAATAATAACAGTGATGTCAATAATGTGCGCCTGCGCAAAGTGAACTAATTTATAAGCCAATGACTCAAGCCATCCTTCGGCACTTCTATGCATCTGCATATCTTCTGAACTGCGCCACCAGATATATACACAAACACACACACACACACACACACCGTTATGTATTTACATAAATTCAAGTATTTGAGCGTCAATGAAGTGAGTCATCGCTGCGAAGGCGGTGCAAGTGATCAATTGGCGGCATTTCACTGCAACCACACACACACACACACACACACACACATACATGCATGCAGTGGCATGCAAAGGCCGTACAACACACATGCGTGCATACAAAAACAAATGCGTGCAAACATTGTGGCTTGTAAGCGAGTCGGTTGTTTATTGTTAATGTTGTTGTTTGCTTGATTGGTATGGCATTCATGTTAATGTTAGCATAAATTTTCAAATATCTGCTTGACCTTCTCGGAAAGCGGCTCATCAATAAATTGTCGCAGCGATACGAAACCACATATAATCACACATTCATACACACATACAATTATACAAACATACTTATGTGAGTGTATATGTATACATATGTGGATGTTGAGCCAGCATTACCACCATTATTTGTTGCTTGGTCGCCGTTTGCTTGTTGTCGCCGTTGCTTGCGGCAGACACCCCAATGGGTGTCAACAACACACATGTACCGCAGCGAAAGGATATGCTAAGTGACAGTTGACACTTGCAATGATATAATGAATGGCATTTTACTATTTATTATCATTTCTCTTTTGTAGGCCCACTCCTTTCTCTGCTGCAACAACACTAATATACAAATGTAGGTACATATATGTGTGTGTGTGTGCGAGTTAAGTGTGCTGCAAAGTGTCGTGGAAAACCTCGTCACTGAGTCACAGTTAGACGCTTTGTTAAATTATTGTGTCAGCGTTTCTTACACTTAATGATGAAGTGTCACGGCCAATTTTGGATTCTGGCAGTTCGGGTGAATTCTGCGTTCATTTCGTGTCAAATAACAGTATTCATGGACTAAATCGATGGGTGTGCCGACAAAGGGGTTATGGAAGCGGAAATTTCAACGGAAGTGGAAAAAGATTCCTTGTTATTCTTAATTTTCTCATTTCCCTATACAATTTGAACTATTTAGTATTTGTAAATGATAAATTCACATGATTTTTGTTATATTTAATCACTATTATTACATGATTATATTTAAATTAGTGGCTTTCCAGTTTAACATAAGGTAATGCTTATGCTGAGTGGGAAATAAAGTTTAATGTTTAGTAAAAGACTTCAGATAAATAAAGTGAAGTTGTGAGTTAAAACTTCAAATTGTATCGGGGTCATTCTTTATATATGAAACTGAAACTATAGCCTTGAAAAATAAACATTAGTAACTAACTTTTGTCTGCGACTAATATAGTTTCAAAGAAGAACATGTATTTAAAAAAAACTTATTTCAAAGCAAAATTTCCTTCGTTTTCATTAATCTGTGGCACGATGTGAGATCGCGAGGCACTCAACTTGCACAGAGCTGTCGCATACCCATTATCGTGCATGGATGACGATCAGTGCAACACATTTTTGTGATATCTACTATCATATATTATATTATATTATATATATATACATATATATGTATATATATTGATATATCTATGATACGAGTATATATATATTGCTATCTCGATAAACTTCATTCCACAGTCATCCAAATTAATTTTTTGGAATTTTTTCATACGTAACACTCTCTTTCGGGCGCCCACTACTGCTAGCATGTAATATATATAGTGGATTTCATTTTTCAGCACAGTTGAGTATCTATTGGATAACAGATAAGCAAGAAAAATAATTATGAGTAAGTAGATAAAATTCGCTCAATTTCGTACAAATTGAAAACAAAAGTATGGAGTATATTTAAATACGATTTTTAATAAAATGTACGATTCTCATGCGCTCTCATCTTTAGTTTCAACTTCTGTCAAAGCACGGAGCATTTAAAACATGCGTTCTCCCCTGATCTCAAACTTCACAGGGAATAACACCTGCTTACCAATAAAATCATTATCCCTTCTATAATGCAATCACTTTAAGAGATGGTACTTAAGGGCCCATAAGTTGTATTTTTCAAGACATTTCGCCTCTTCACAATTTCGCAATATGGCATAAAATGCGAGTTCATTATGTATAAGGTTCAGGTGTATATTCATTATAGTGTAAGCAGATTTATCTCCGGGAAGTAAAGTGGCAGCGGTTAGCGAAGAAGCAACAGCTAGTGCTTTATTTTCTTATATTCTCAATTCACCTAGTAGTAGTCCAATAGGGACGTTAAAAATCAATACACCTTTATATTTTATCATATACAAAAATGTCTCCATTGGTAAGGGAATATGGTAAGAGAACCTCTTTTAAAACATGCAATGCAAAGTGACGAAAACTTAAACCACCTTATAATTCCATAGCAAACGTTTACATAGGCATTTTGCAGTCGAATGGGCTATATATTTTGAGCTAGACCTCAACAAATAAAATGTATGGACAATATTATAGATAGTTTTAAATTGTCGATATGCCTCAGCTAAAGGAGCAAATAGTGTTTTAGATGCTTCCCAACAGGTCCCATACTTGCTTACGACGCCTTACACTGAGCGACCATGTATGTTAGCAACTAACTCCTACAAGAAAATATCTACAGCCGGAAACACTTAAAATTGCTTTGGCGATTTTAATTAATCTAAAAGATTCCCTCAAAAATAAATTCAAATTCGATAAACGCGCCAATAATTATGTGTAACCTTCCTTCATAAATTAGACATGGATAACACAGATGCAAAAGAAAATAGCTGAGATAGCAAACAGGCTCGTTAACAGCGTCACCTATCGGAACGAAAGATAACACATCTTTCATCAGTTAAGCTGTCTTAGCTCAGCTCAATGATAACTTAACACAATCGTTATGAAGATGATCCGATATATCTAACCTGCGCTGAGCTGGATTGCATCCGAGCAAGAATTTTGTTCTACAGGATTGTCTTTAAATCTACTGACTATAGCTAACTTATAATATATAGTCCGAAATATCTTGCCTCATTTATCATCAG
Organism: Bactrocera minax; assembly: GCA_021498325.1. Lineage (NCBI taxonomy): Eukaryota > Metazoa > Arthropoda > Insecta > Diptera > Tephritidae > Bactrocera > Bactrocera minax. Next base: position 5,262,831 of record JAKEEE010000008.1, on the reverse strand, counting down.
AGAATCATAAACCCTGCGTCAGTAGGCTTCTTCACACAGCAAATGGAACAATTTCGTGCTGGGCATATCTCTGATTTGAAGAAACCATTGAGGCTTATAGAAACTTGATTTCTAAAGTACACACTCATTATATTTTCTTAGTCCTTAAAGTCGAATGTTGTGAAAAGTAAATTGAACATTTAAAGTGAACTTCTTTTATGATGTGATTAATACATGTAGGTCCGTGTCTATCTTTTTTTTTTTTTGTTTGTGTTATAATTTGTTTTTGATATAAAAGGTAATAAATAGCTTAAGTTGATTTAAGCTGAACTAGGTATGTTGACTTCCGGTAAATATCTGGATATGTACCTACCTTTCCATTATTTAACGTAATTGAAACTTCTGATGCGAAGCTATTATCTGAGATAATACAGGACGCAGAGTATTATATAAATTGCTCAAAGTAGCTCAAATCGTCCCAATAAACAGAAGTCGAGTTAAGTCGTCTTTATATTAATGATATTGGATAATGATATTGGACATACATGAATATTTAGGTATGCTTATTCATAGGGGTAATTGAGCCAGCTATTTGAGTAGTATTTTTTCAAGATATATGTATTCGTTTTAAAGTCGCTTTGTCAGTGCAAAATATCAAATAAATGCCAATACACACATGTACACGATGCGACAACTGCAGTGGCAATTGTGGCAGCATGGCGCAAGCCCTTTGCCCAACTGTCAAAGCAGCCGAGCAATATTGCAGATATTTGCGGAATCCATACTTTCTGTTCAAACAAATAGCTGATACCATTTGTTAATATTTTTTATTTCTTTTTTTTGCTGAGACAGTTCTGTCGCATGAACGCTCGCCGGGCAAAGCGCCATTCGGTAAGGAATGCAGGCAAACAAATGCACAATTCCATATTTCGATCGGTATATATGAGGAGACACAGACCGAAATTGCACTAGAATATTTGGTGCAAAAGTATGCGTAAACGTATAGTTAAACAAAAACAATAACAAGGGCTCTCTCAGAGCGAAAGTGAAAAAATGAAATGAATGGGAATTTGAACAAAAGGGACAGCATTTTGCCAACTCCAATATTTCAATGCAGCACAATTCGAGTTCATATTGCAAGCGAGTTTTAGTAAATGTGTCAGCGATGACATATGGGTGACACAGAAGTCAACTGGTAAATAACAAAAGCAGCTCCTCCTTGACAGTTTTCATTTTTACAGTGAAAGAATTTTTTTCGAATATTTGTATGGAGCAGGTAAGGCGTTACTTTCGTAAAAATCAACATACGATAACGGAAACGAATTTCCAGATATTTGTAGTGTGTCAAAAAAGTTATGAGTTTCGAAATTTCCTCCCACAATACTTACAAATGTTTGATGGAAATGTACAATAACTTTAAATGATTAAGCAATTCAGTGGAGACCTCTTTCAAACTCAGTTCCATATTTCTGCAGTCAATATATATATACTAGTAGACTAGCAATATCCCTTAGTCTTAGGATATGTAGTCTTATTAAGTGCTTTTAGATTCTATTAATGGTTGAAATTAATGCTTGTAAGGACTGTCTCCAAGTCAAGCAATTGTCATCTCAAATTTCATTTTTTGGCAGCAGGAACTAGCTATACAGAATACATCCAGAAGTAGAGTTAAGTATGTGCGAATCAGGCAGACCTCAGGAATTAACATGATCCTATTTGCAGTCGATTAATTGACATAGTTTTTTCCAAAGCTTATGCCACTGCTCTTGACGAACTGGTAATAGCAGCATTAGAGCTGGGGACCAGTAGACCGCAGTTGAGGATATCACAGATCTGTCAAAATGCCGCATTGCCGACAGTTATGCCACTTATATTTCCTGAACTTCATGAATAACTTCAAAATAATATCAGCTAGGAAGTTTCTCCGATATTAGTTCCGCAGAAACTTTTTTACGGCAAAAACGTCTTCCTGGAACAACAAGAAATAATTCTTTAGTTTATAACGACACAAGCATAGCACGCGGTACCCTATGAATAGATATTCGACATCATTCACATAGTGGCCATTATTACCTCGCTCTCTTCCCTTTAATGATGTTCCACAAGTTCAAAAACCACTCAATATTGAAGAAAGCCTAGATATGTCTTGCAAAACCACAGTAATCCTCGTGGAATTGGGCTCTAGACATTTGATTAGGTTAATTTCCTTCCCAAAAAAACTTAACTAACCACCCCCTCGAAACAGCTCCTTCCTTGTATCTTTCACCTTGCTTTCATTACTAGGTGTGGTTCAAATTCAAATTTTTGGTAATCACCATAAACCAATACTAGAAAACTAGTAGTAGCTTAAGGTACCGAAGCAGGCCTGAGATGAAACAAAGCTGGAACAAACCAGAAATTAAAAAGTCAGTGCAACTTCAACCAAAACGAACAGAAGATCAAGTAGATAAGAAAAAATATGTTTTGTTTGTATGTTTTGTGTTATGGTCTAACTAACTTACACAGAAATTCATCTATCATAACTTCACACTTGAGAGACTAACCATAAAGCAGGGATAGTAGAAGAAAGAAAGAAAGCAAAGGCAACTCCCCTACAAATCCTTAAGCAGATGAAGTCGCGGCGGAGATGACAAGACTAACAATGTGGAGAATGCGGACTAGACTAACATATCTTAAGAAAGGGGTAAGTGAACAAATAGTGAGAGACTGGAGATTTAAAGATTTAGCACCAGACACTGGAAATAGACTACACCTAAAACACCAAAAAAAAAAATGTGCCGTTCAGCGATTGAACGAGGACTCAGATAGCATTATGATTTGAAACAGTGCGCAGTGCGTATAGGTTGCAAGCATACTTCGGACAACATTGGACTTTATCAAGGATAATCTCTCTCTCATCTTCTTCTTGAGCTTCTTGAATTACGAGTATGTATATAATCTGCCAGATGCATTTCTGGAGAGGAAAATCTTTCATTGTTGCACTACACTCTGACCATTCCTCAAAATAATATATATATTATATATATCTACGAAGAAAAAAGGTAATATTTGATATAAGGCACAAATCGAAAAATAATTTTCTTAATTAATGCTCACGTGTGCGCGCCACGAGCTTTACAGGATTTGGACTGGCTGTGCGATTTTATCCTCCATCCACATATATTTATGGTACAAATTTTTTAATGGAAAGTGAAAACATGTGCCATGGTTATTTAATGCCGGCTAGAAATTGCCAATTAACTTAACCATATTGAACGATTATTAAAAAATGCTGTGCCGTAATTAAGTAATTGTGTACTAATTAAAAATCGGTTGAGTGGGCTTGTAACCAACTGGGCAAGTTTGTGGCAAGCATACTGTATGTTACATGTGTTTATATGTATTTGTAAGTATGTGCGCATGTATGGAAAATACCAAAATAATTCTTGATGTATCCTATGTTAATGCTGGAATTGATAATCATTTAACGGTTAAAGCGCACACGAGTGAGCTATAAACTATGGATTATATGTAAACTTTACACGTGATACCGGGTAATTTGGGGGGAAAATGGAAAATTCAATAACTTATTATTAAAAATGTATATCGATTTACAGCTACTAGCGGAAGTGGAAGTGCTCATTATCACTACGCAGAAGCCAGTGTCAACCTTAGCTTTATTCTAATATAATCTTCATATTCTATAGCTATTTGCTTCCAGGTTACAACGAGGTCCTCAAGGGTAATGAGTAAACATATTGCGCTTTCCTGAGAATACTCGAAGAACTAGAATTGAAATATAATTTCATGTGATAACTTTCCATATAATATTAAATTATATAGTGAATACTTGGGATCCCAGAACCAAATAAGAATATCTGTCGACCATCCTCAGCAGATTACGTATTCTGTGGCTATTTGCACAACGTCTAATTGAATGTATATATTTCCGGAAATGAGTTAGAATCATATTTAAATAAATATAAACTTCAAATTAAATCAAGTGTTGTGAACACAAAGAGCAGGGGCCCTTGGTCTCGTGTTTTTTCAATATTTTTCTCATATTTTGAAAATAGATATAAAAGATAGATAAAATTTTTTTCAATTCATTTGGAACTTTTTAACTCGGGAAATTAAAAAAATAATATGGGCATTAAAAGTATAGGCGATGTGAAGTATTAAAGAAAATAGTTTACAAAAAAATAAGATTTTTAGCGTTGCCATGCAATACGTTTGAAATATAACGATTATAGCATTACAAAAAACTACAAAAGGAATGTTTTTCAATAACTTATTATGAATTTCAGTATTTCTTAAAAAATTCCGTTGGCAATTTGATTGAAAATTACAAAAAAAAAATATGAAATGTACTAATTGAAAACGACATGGTGGTGAACCAATGGCATTTTTTTTCTCACAAAACCGTTGTGTATATTCTGCCCTATACTCATGCTGTAAAATTTGGGTGTACTTTTCTCGAAATTTTTTTGGGTTCTTTCGGGTTTGTTCTTTACTCAAAATGTTGCATTCTAACCCGGAAAAGTGCAACATTTGAATGACAGTTGCCCAGGGAGTTGGTGAGAAAATAAACATCCGCATATTCATCATTTTTGATAGTTATTTTTTAAAATCATGTTTTTCTACTAAATATAATGAATCGATCAGTTTTGTTAAGTTCAATGACGGATATTGCGAATGAGTTGGTGGATTCATCCTCATTTAAGAATGAAATTGGGATGTTAGAGAGTCCCTACTTAAAGTGAAAAGATTCACAGAACACGTTATGAATGCTTACTCAGAGCCAGACGTAAAAGAAAAAGTGTTAAATGAGAAGTCTTTTCTATACAAATAAGTTTCCTATATGAACGAAAATAATCGTACAGCTGATCCATGATAGGGTGGCAGTTTTTGTTCTGTTATGAGGCAACATTTTCATCGGCATTCATCATCAAGAAAATGCTTTAAATTATAAACATAGATGCAGCTATACAGGCACACAAATGTACACATGCATACCAATTTAGTTTGTAATTTAAACTTTATGAGACACAAAAACAGCCTTAAATGCTTGGGAAATGATATAAACATTCTTATGTAAATATTAAAACAAATATACAAATATACAAATATGCAAATATAAAGTGCTATCAATGTGAGTAAAGACATCGAGAATGGAGTGGGAAACTACCAAAAGACAGCAACAAAACCAACAACGTTTGGCTCTGGCAGCCACCACCGAGTGTGTCAACGACTCACTGGCAAACAAAAAGGATGCAACAACAACAAACTGCAACTACTGAAAGCGTCTTTGTCTTGTGCCGCACTCACCCAGCTGCTGGTGACACACTGACACCGAACAAAGAATCGCAATTCCATGCTTATTGAAGCAGAGCCACAAGCACAACAACCACATGCACCCACACACAAACAAAGTAGAGTGTAAATAAATGCGAGAGTAAAGTTAAAATTACACACTGACATATATTTCGTGCGTAAACTGTTTTTGTTGTGTCAATATTATTTGCAATAAATTGTTGTTGGCGTTGTTGTTGTTGTCGTTGCTGTTGCATGCACATTAAAGGTTCGCAATTTAACTGGCTGTGTGCGGTCTTACCGACTTCCTCGGCTCCTACTACTCACGCGCCTATGTTTATATGTACGTGTGTTAGTGTGTGTGGCATCTACCGGTTATCCTTTTAGCTCATCTGCAGCGACACTCTCCAGGCGCAGCAACCTTTGCCTCGTCTGCGCAATTCATTAAAATTAATTTAATTAACTTTAATTACCATCAGCAAACGCACTGCCTTTGTGCGCGCACACAAACAAACAAACACACATACTGCTGCAAGTGTGGCACGCTAAAAATTCGCCACAGAATGTAACCCAACAAGACGCAAAAAACGCAAGGCGAGTGCAACCATGAATTGCACATACATACAGACATACATACAATACAAACTATATAAATACATAGTATAATACATAGAAATATACTACATACACACGTCCACACAAGAAAGTTCTGCCGCCGCATAGCAGCAGCAACCAGAAATAACAACTTAATTAAGCGTCGTGGTTGCAAAAGCATCTCAACCGCGTCGTAACTGCGGCTCTCGCCAGTTGCAACAAAATAAAATATAAATAAATTAATGTATTCACGTAAATAGTGGAAAAAGTGCATTAAGCGCTAGCCGTTTTTGAAACAAAGTTAAGATTTTTCCACGCGTTAAGCTGTTGAAAGCTCGGCTAGTTAGCAGAAACGTTTACTAATAGGTGGCAATTACTGGGCATTTCGAAATAAATCGCCAATGAAAATGCACCGTTATGCAATGCCATGCGACGTCAACTCGTTCATACTCGTTAAATTTAAATATTGCGACTACAAAAGCAAAATCTCAAACGAGACTCTTATTGCCCGACGAGGTGAGTGCCTCCGATGTAAGCTCTATGCAGGATATTGATCATTTATTGTCATTTTAGGCACATAATACACTCCGAAAATAGTTTTGAGTAATACTTATGAGGTGACAGTTTCAACCCGACACTGCCCTCGGTATGAAGGAACTCGTAAACAAATCTGTTATTAAAATGATTAACTAAGCTAAAGAAGAAAGGGAGAAGGGAATTCCAACTCGAAAAACTAGAATTCACGGTTGTCATTGAAAAATTTGAACTTGCTCCATATGAATATCTAGAAAAATATCGATATAATTCGCCAGCTTCCGATTATATAAGATGTATTCATAACATCTTAAAGCGAAGAGTTACGAAAGTGAATGATATTTATGTATATATAAGCGCGATTTTTGCAAGCGAGTGCGAATAGAACACTGAACTAGATTAAAAACTCACTGACAATAGTTGAGAACACTGGGTACGATTATTTGGCTTGGAAGTTTCATAAAATATAGCTATATAAAGAATTTTAAACGAAGTTGATTATGGAACTTTAAATAGGCGCATTTTTTGCTCTCCAAAACTCTTTATCAAATCCGAACTGGAAGAAAAAGCCGAAAGTTTATGTATTATATTATAGAAGCGGCCCTTTTATTTAACTACCCTCCAAGTAGACAACGTCTTCAACGTCGCAGAAGAGTGAAGTTATTTCCTATAAATCTGAAACACATTGTCCTCGAAGGCATATCCTCGATTCATAAGTTATATACTTCTCTATGATTTAGAAGATTTATAAATAGTATTATTTATATATACAAGAGGACTTCGTTTTAGCTGAAATTTCGACAAGACGTCAGTTTGACCTAAGAACCATATTGAGGTCTGATGATGATATTTATCACATCATTGGCAAAGAGATAAGATTTATTCAAACTCTCTTTAAATTAGAATAACTGAATATTTAAAATGATACTACTTGATGTAAATGTGCGTGCCATAGAAATGATAGAGGTTTGGGGCACCTGCGATCGGTTAATGAATTTCATAAGAAGCTTCTCCATATCAGAAATGTACTCAAAGACCTCACACGGTGGTCACGGGAGTCACTTCCGTTTAATAAAATACGAAAAATAAAGAATAAACAATTGTTGTATTTCTAGATTACAATGCCTCTGCAGTAATCAAGAACATATTCAACCCAGGCCTAAGTTCATTTTTATTATTCATATGCAAATACTTTCTCCGGAGAAGGAGGAGAAGGCATTTTGTTAATGTATTTCATGTAGATTTCTTACATTACATAGTTTTAGAACAAGCTAAGAAGATAGGCTTATTTATATTTGTTAAGATATCTTACCTATTTAGAATAACGAAAATTATTATGTTAGTTATATGAGGTCTAGGAAGAGTACAGAACCGATTTTAGCCATTTTCAGCACAAGGCCACACTATCAGCAGGAAAATATGTCCACTTAGTTTTATCAATTCATCTAACAAGTTTACCAATATTTTCATTATAAAGTCAGCCATAGGCATTGAGATACTCATATTCGGTATCTAAGGGCTTGAAATATTGTAGTCCGATTTTAATCATTTTCAGTTAAGATTTTACTCACATTAGATGCACTATTTGAGCTAAGTTTTATTTCTCAATATTCACTGAAGTTTGATGTATTTATCATCTAAGGCAAGAAAATCGGGTGTAGTCCAAAATGGTGTTATATGGGAAGTAGGCGTGGTTATATCTAGCGATCACGCTATTTCCATACTACAAAGATGTCAAGAGAACATTGTGCACCAAACTTGATTGAAATTGGTCCAGTAGTTGTTAAGTAGTTAAGGTACGAAATTTCCACCTGGCACCGTGGCTAAAATGATTTCAAATCAGCTTCAAAATATTGAAATTACTGACCTTTACCAAGAGCCTTTCTCTCATTAGATATTCTCACAAATTAAACCACTTGTTTCTACTTTAAAAAGTGAGGTGATGTTATTGAGAACCCCTCCTCCGCAGCACTTCTTAGCATGCAATCGTAAATTCGCATGCTCCTAGCTGCTGTTGGCTGCCTGACCACTTTAGCGGCGCTGGAAATTTCTTGAGAATCACCATAAAAAGTAAAAGCCAAGAGCCATAAAATCATTTCAGCTTAAGTTGAACACTCGCCTTGTGCAAATAAACAGAATATATGTATATGTATGCATGTAAGTATGTAACAACGCAAACACTTGAAAGGCACACCGTCATATCCACATTGCGGTTAAGTTATAAGTACTTGTGTGTGTATGTGTATGTGTGTATGTATGTGCGGCAATGCAATATTCCGCTTGTTATTATTATGCATTATTGTTATTGCTGTTGTTGCGCCATATGTTATTCTTGTAATTGCTTGTAAGTGAATACATATGTTTATGTATATATGTTTGTGTGTGTGTGTGTGTGTGTAGGATAGTTATTATGGCATGCAATGTGTGCGGTTTGCAACATTTTATGCCCACAAAACCTAAATTGCAACGTAAACACCTTTAAAGGGAGCCAACAACTCCACCACGCAACAAGGAAGTGATTTCCAGCGCACAATGTTACAGTTACACATATACATAAACACACACATACACATAGCTGCCTTTTGGTTTCACTGTTTTGTCGAGTAAGTCAGCAAGCAATTTAAAGACAATTAGAATTGATTGTAATGGCTTGTGTGCATGAGCACCGTCGCCGCCAGCTGGTTCTCACCAACGCTCACCAAGCGTGCACCCACCCAACTCCGTCCACCAAGCACTCGGTCAGCCAGCCAAGTACAATGGCCATCATCGGCGACACGCAACGTTGCAAGTGCGCAACATTAATAGCACTCCACATAAGCACTAAAATCAAATGCAACAACAAATACAATGAAATAAGAATAATATAATCGGCATGGAATCTACGAGCGTACGCGAGTAAACAACAGTAACAGCATCTGTAGTAAGTTGGCTAACAAGGGCAACAGCTTTCATGGTTAAAAATATGGCAACCAGTTTTCCATAATAAGCTGAACTTGTCGGCGTACCAAAAAGACTACTTGCTTTAAGGTGAGGTTGGGAGCTACGGTTTGGGTAGCAGTTGTGCGAGTAGGTGAAAAGAAGATACGACAGTTTATATTTAATAAAGTTCTCTTAGCAAAGAAGTGAAAATAAATGCTCTATTTCGAGTTCAGGGTCTAAATTTTCAGCAATAGTTTTCTTGAACTCGTTTTCGAAAAAAACTCTTAATATATCGTAATATAGAAAAACATCTGATCGAGCAATTTTAGGTTAAGTAAAACTTTCGGCAGCCGCCGTAGTTAAGTCTCTTATGCGCACGACTACAAAACAGTACGTCCTGTAGTCGAAATTGTCGAGAAAGAATCGCCACTTGAGAGATGATACCCGAAATCTTCAATAAAAACCATCATTTCGTTGGGCGCACTTAACGCTTGCAGAACTCGTTCTGTACGATAACATCAAGATCTACACCACAAACCGTTCGAATAGCACAGATAAACATCTAGTACAACCATTAATTAATATGTAAATCGGCTAAGGTTTCGAGGATATCGAGAATATCGGTTGAAATAATAGCTCTTTTAGTTATGATTCCTCTAGATTTCTTAACCAAGCTAAGGGAGAGTTTAAGTTGATAAATATGAACATGGTTAAATATCTTCCTCCAAACTAGTTGTACTACTTTCAGCAAACTTGGTTATTTGATCTCAGCTAATATCTACTGCTCTATCTATCCACCCAATAAAATATCGAAGTTTCGGTAATAGCGAACTTATCTAAAATTTAAGTAACTAGATCCGGATTTAAGTAGCTAGAGTAAATTACACATGAAATCGATTGAAGGTGACTTTCTGCGGCCTTCATAATTCTCAGCACTTTCCATTACGATGATATCGGCATATGCTAATAGATCTAAGCAGAGCTTTTCCCATCCTTGCTTCCATGTTTCAGGTAGAGAATTTGGGCATTGAGGAGATTAAGTTGTCGATTCATCCGACAAATCCATAAGTTTTCTCAGAAACAGCCAAGATTTGCAGGGCACAACTCATTAAATCATAGGAGAAAACTCCTCAGTAGATTCCTCCTTCAAATCCCAAAAAGATTTTTGCCGTTATGGAAACACATTTCCAATATAACAGCAATCATCTCTTGCCAAAGAGTTCGTTTCTTAAAAAGCATAAAGCATAAAGCTACAAAGAAATAATTCATCAACCATTCGGATTGAATTAATATATATAGAATAGGCATATTATATGTAATAAGGGAAGTGTGTTAGGTTTCACTTGCAGTAGAAATTCTAAGATACAGATTCTCACATATTTCATGTCAGTATGCTTTTTTTCGCATAAATAATCCTGTGAACTCACTTCTTACTGGACAACTTGTCAAAAATATAGCGGAAGCTAGCTCCTCGCGGAAGAGCGTCTAATTAAAGACCTGCTCTGCAAATCATAAATATATTCGTTAGAAGAAAGCCGGTTCGTACTTGTTTCCCAGCAGTTACTTCACCCACTTGTGAATATGTGTGTATGTGTGATCTTAAAGAACCAATATTCCCACTATACATTATTGCATACATTATATATTCAGTGTTACATAGGCGCACGCTTGTTAGCATTAAATAAAGTTATTTTTACTTAAACTGACATTTATATGCGTGAAATTATTATTATTGCTTGTTCATGTCCAGGCCATAACAAGTTTAACGTTTCACTTGCTCGGCTGTCGCCTTTCCTTCTACTCGAGGCGTTCGGCGCGCCTTGTTGACCGGGGCACAAGTATGTTGTGCTACATATTTACACAACGTCCGACTATACATGGAAGAAGTGCTGCCAACTGTTGTGCTGTGTGCCAACTGTGTGAGACAAGGAGCCACAAACTGCTCAGTCATCCAGGAGTCCGCAGAGAGTTGTGAAGGCTGTCTCGCCGTATGGTCTGCGGCAGATTGTTATCGCGTTAGGAAGTGCGTAATTTGGTTGGCAACTAGCGGATAGCTGATGCTGCGCGCCGCTGAATATTTATATGTATATGTGTATGTGTACAAATGTAAATTTGTTGGTGTATACCGGCAGCGTGAAGAGCTTAGAAGTTGTCCAGTTGGTTGGAATGATTATGATGTCAAAGTACAGAGACTTGTTCTACGGACTTTTATGGCGAAAATAAACGAGCTGAATATGGGAGGGCTTTGAAGAATCTATTTATACGTAATGTTCTAAGTCCACAAACGCTGGCTGTCGCCTCCAATTTACGCCAGTCTATGTGTAAGATTAAAACCAGTTGCACTGGTTGATATGTATGCACCTATCCAAAAGAGCCTAGGCATAGCTTCGATGTTATTGCTATAATTACAGACGTGTCCTTTTCTTGTAGTTGATGCTCGTATTTAGCTCGTAACTGTTATATAATAAGAAAAGTTGATTTTCATCTTTTATGGAGGTAGTTGCGTACTAACGGTAACAGCTAAAATGAGCCTATGTGTAACCTCAGTTCAACAGTTAGGGGTATGACTTTATTGCAGTTAATATGAGATATTTGAAAATAATAATTTTGAGCAAGTTAGTAATAAATACATATTTTTAAAAAAATATTTAGTAAGGAAAATAGAAGAGACTTAAAAATTTGATTTTCAAAACCCAATAATTTCTACTAAAGTATTTCCCAGAAGCCAGCTGACGCAATAATGACATCCGTTTAGTATTCATATACGTCTCACCGCTTTATTTGGATTAATATCCAATATTAGGAGATTATTAAAATATGTTAGGTCCAGGGATGATCAAAAAAGACCGTTTTAAGACTAACTTACCACTTTTGAAATTTTACTAGTTCCCTAGTCAGACAACACAAAAAAAAAAAACAATGAAGAATACTTGTTAAGGAATACCATCAGTTTTTGTTGTTAACACTCCCAATGGTTATAAGTTTGGAGAAATCTGTAGTTGTTTCTGTTCAAAGGTATTAAGAAGACGTATTACTCTCTTGTTCGTCGTCGGTAGGCTATGAAATGGTACTTGCAACTTTCAAAGTTTGCTACTTCAACTCTCTTAATTTTGGTATGTAAAACTAAAAATATGGGTACTTGTAAAGAAAGAAAGGAAAAAATAGTGTTCAATTTTGATATGGTTGCCATTATTGCTAGAAAATATCAGAGTGTATTTTTGGATGATTATGATATTCGAAAGCCTCTTTTTATCATTTCTTAGTCAAAAACGGTAAAACGGAGTGAGAAATCTAAAAAAATTTGTAGTAAAACAACACCTCAAATTATTATTTCGCATACTTTTGTAAGTCAGTAAAAATTTTTGGAAGCTTGTTCTTACAATTTTTTGCAAAATTGTGTTCGCTTATTCAAAGTATACGTTTAATCCAACCAAATTTTTTTCTTTATAAAGGAAATAAAATTTCCAAAATTTTCCACAAAAAATTTAACTCCTACCCCTAATATGCACTTTTTCCTCAATCGCATATTTCTGTGTAAGCGTGGCTTTGTGCGTGTAAGTGACGCATAAAACTTTAGCCCAAATGAATTTTTATGACTGTCCTATATCCGTCCTGCAAGCACACAGTGACAAACACAATCTATATATGTACATATAAGTATCATTTAGCTTGTGTATATATGTATATACTTATGGCTAAGAGTGGCGCTTGAATTGTCTGTCATTTGGTGGCATGAGAGCAGGTGGAAAGTGAAGTTACGAATATTTGAACGATTAAACGTGATTAGAAGTTAAATTGGTTCAGCTTGTACTCAGATTTGCATTTAGTTTAGATGTGGGTGTATATGCCTCTGTGTGCCTGTATGTTTGCATATGCAAGGTATTGCTTCGAATTGTGCCAACTTAAGTGAGATTAAGTGAGGTCGTGAGGTTATTACTTCACACATTTAAATACATACTTTTATTGGTCACCAATTACTTTTCGGAGGGTCATTGTGCGGACGAAATATGCAAAACATATTACGTGTTGACAGTTATTGCCAATGCCTTTTGCTACTTTCCGGCGTTTAAAGTTTTTTTTTGGTGAATTTGTGCGAAATGTGTGTCGAAGGAGAGAATGGCAACGCCGCTAATTTATATTAATGTTTACATTTTGACACTGTCCCTACATAAAGTTTTATAAACATATTTTTAGGTTTGCGAAAATTTCATGGATTTAATCCGAAGGTAGGGTCGCACAGGTTTAAATGTGTTGTGAGATCGAGATTTCTTTCCAGTTGTTAGTACGGATTCAAGAGAACCAAAATGTTGTGCAATTCCAAGTGTACTTATACAAATGGTAAGGGGTTTCTATTGAATGTGGTTGAGTGCCTTGTCGAACTCTTTCACGTTATCCGACTAATAGTGTGTTCCACAAGTTCAAACCCCTTCCAAGAACACGATTTATTTTAATAAAGTTTATTTAGCTGCGAAATACCCTGAGAGGTTTTGAGATTGTCTGTAATGGGGCGAACACTACCCGATAAAAGCTCTTCCCTCAGTTTTAGATTCTATCTTAGCGGATATTTGAACCAATGACTAAAAGACTGACATTCATCTCAGATATAAGTACCCAGGGTTGCACGGAAACGGTTTAATGAATAAAAACTTTATCATCCGAAGTTGTGTGTAGGTTCATCGTGGATACCAAAATATTTGTAGAAAAGTTTTTTTTGAACACTTGAATACTTTTTAATAATCCAGCGACTAACATGCTTGAGACCGTTGAAACCGTTTCAAAACTTTATCTAAAATTCATAAACGATCTTCGTTGTCACAATCTAAGATTTTCCCAGTCAGCCAGATGGAGTTCCTATATATAAGATCTCCTAGAAAATCTCAACAACGCAATGCTGTTTGTTTATAGACTCCTTTCATTCACAGTTAACGATTTCGGATAATTTTCTCTAGAACATTGGCGCCTTACGCCCTTCCCTCGATTTTACAAAATATTTAAAGATCAGATTCAATGCCATTTAGAGAGTTGCTTGGTCGACAGAGTTAATTTGTTGAATAAGATAGAACAACGGTGCTTTATACTGGAATATATTCAGTATTTTTTAAACCAGTTCGAAGGACGAAAATTACTTAAGATGTATGCATGAAGATTACCACCCAGATTACCTAAGATAAATTCACGTGTCTGGAGTTCTGGACCACTGGTTCAAAAAGTTGAAAAAGTGAACTTTATGTTAAAATTTCGAATGCAGCCCAAAGTAAAATTCAGCCCGAACCAGTATCAATCTACGTATGTATGTATAATTGACCTGTTTGAAGAGGACATGCTACATTTTGCTGGCTTTACTCTAATCACCAGAGCCAGACGGTAATTGAAAGGCAACAAATTAGCGCTTTGACATTCTTAAGGGCTATTTAAATTAATAATCTGCGTATTCGTATACAATTGTACAACAACAAAAACACAAATCTGCATTAATGAATAACTCACAAGAAAAGCAGAGAGTTTAAAAAGATCTCTTTCACAAAGCCACCTAATTTTTATTTGTCACAATCATAATTGCATTCCTTGCCCATTTTTTATGGAATTCGCTGAATGCCATTAGGCAAAGTAAATATTACAGTTATCACGCTCATCAGTGTTTTTGTGATTTTATCCGCTTGCGGCGCTCATTCATTCACCAACTGACATTTCCAGGAGACACTTCGGTATGTATGGGCACTTGATTTGTGAATAACCCTTTCATTTAAGCACGAATAGAGCTAACAATTTATTTAGAAAATTAAATTTACTATAGCAGATGAAATGAAGAGCATTACAGAAAATTCACTTCATTAATGTCCTTTTCGTTTTCATCCCATTCACTTCAGACATTCGTGTGGATTGCGCGCTGCTTGCGAATGCTTTCATATTCCATGGCAACTATGCGATGCTCAATTATTGGAGTTGTTGTATGGTTGCATCCATATATATCTGGTTACATATATATAAACAACTGCAACTTCCTCACCCCTCATTTCGGTTGCATGGGTCTGAGAGCCGTCTATTGCTGCTCGCTATTTTGGTTCGCAGTTAATGACAGATGCAGTCAATGATTTCCATGACATTTATAGAGGCACAGGGTAGTTTATATACAGGTTAGGTTAAGTTAGATTCTATGGCTGATCCTCAAAATTTGGATGGCACTTGGACCACTAAATTCAGTCCTTTGTGAAGCCAGAAAAAGAATTCCTGTCACCAGATCTTATAAGTCGACAAAACGCCTTGAGGCTATTACAAATCTGCTTAGGTGTTTTATTTCTGTTCCTACTAGCTCAGCGGGATGTCTGAAAATATGAGCTCGCGGTTTTAAGCCTTGACCTTGCAAGAGTGGAACAATAATGAGGGAAGTGTTGATATTTTTTTACTTCGAGTTCTTCCAAATAGCTTCTACAACTGGCATCCGGTAAGATTCTCAACTTTACCCCGCGGACACCGATCGGGCAATTACCAGTTAGAACCCCTACAACTGAGAAAAGACTAACTTTGCTGAGGGCGAAGAGCTCTCTAGACCTCTTCCTATCCACTTTGGAACAAACGGATCTTCCGACCGCGCAAAAACTGCTGGTAGTCCAGCGCTGGTCAAGTGCGCCCGTGAATCTTTTATTAAGCTATCCAGTAGTATTTCGCATGGAGAGAGCGGAGCTTCGACCCGTTCCCATTCTATTGATAGCGGGGCTAAGTAAAAGTAAAAAAAAAGTAAAAAAAGTACCTTTACTTACCAGCTCGTCAACTTTTGCAGTTACCTGCGATTCCGCTGTGGCCTGGCACACACACTAGTTTTATCAAGAAGGGATTCAATGTCATCTTACTATCAGAGTGGCTAGTCCCTTCTCTGAAGGAGGCTACACCCTGGAGCAGTAGATCTACTTCTACCTTAATGGCGGCAATCTTGGCTTGAAAAATGCTGCTACAGTCAAGAAGCCTGAAACTAATATTGATAGATAGTTCCCGAAACTAGACTCCGCTTCCAGTCTTCCTCCCAAGCTTTGAACCATCCATGAAGAAGCTCATTGCTCTTTCCTCCAACGGCTTCTTCCTACCATATCTCTCTCGCAAGTAGGTGAGCATGGAAAAGACCGTCAGAACTTGGTTCATATTCAAGTTTGAAAAAAATAGTTATGACGTTATATATATTTGATGTTACTGAAGAATGTTCGTTAACCAAATTTTTCAGGACCTAAGGGGCGGTTTCTGACTCTGTTTCGCGAATGGCACTTTCGTTATTCGGCTAAGGCGCCAGAATCGTTCGTAGATTGTTCGCATAATGCCGATCTTTCGTGGAGCTTGTTCCGAGGAGGTCAATGAACATAGCCAAAGTGGCTAATATCACTATACCGAATTGGTTCTTTTCTGCGTATTACAAAGTTCATATGTATATTTATTTTCGGCTACAAACATCCGCTTATCGTTACCTCTCTACCGCTCATTGTTGAGCAATATGGCACTTTGGCCAACATTTTCAACGCGATATGTGTCAATGAAGCCACCTTCCAAAAATTTTTTGCCAAACTGTCGCCCTTGAGGAAGCATTAGTTTTTTGAAAATCTCTTTTCATTAAGACAGAGTGTTGAATAAAATTTTAGA
This sequence comes from Bactrocera minax, assembly GCA_021498325.1. Classification (NCBI taxonomy): domain Eukaryota; kingdom Metazoa; phylum Arthropoda; class Insecta; order Diptera; family Tephritidae; genus Bactrocera; species Bactrocera minax. The sequence continues at coordinate 5,245,890 of JAKEEE010000008.1, read as the reverse complement.
AAGAACCACATGGACCACCCTTTAAATGCGTATTAACCATTACAAAGTGCAAGAGCGAACGTTCCAAACGAGCGCTTCTTTCATTTCACTTCATTTCAATTTATGAATTCTGTTCATTCTTTTCTTTTCTAAACTACAACTTGTTATGTCATAATCAAGGGTGCTTCTTCTTCTTCTTTTTACTCTTCTTTTTAATTTGTCTTTTCTACTCGCTTTCTGCTTTTATTGTAGATTCCTTTTCGATAGTGCTACAGGTACGCTCCTGTCATTTGTTATTTTTTACTGTCATTTGTTGTTGTAGTTGCTGAGTAATCAACGCATAGTTGCATTCATTGCATTTCCAACCGACACCAATGATTACATACGTGTTAGTGTGACATTGTTCAGCAGTCTAAACAATGTCTCAACAGGATTCGCATTTGTTGCACATTATTGTTGGCCGTGTGGCATGCAACGTGCACAATTTTATTACCCTCAGGTACATGGGGGTGTTTTATGAATTCATGCTCAACAATACGATGAGGCCTTCAAGGCAAATATATAATAGCAGCGACACACCTAAACAGATACATATGAAAATAAAAGAAACTCATGAAAATTTCAATATCTTTTCAAGAATTTCAGAGTGCACGTGATATATTTGTAGTTTCTTTTTTCTAAATCCACACACTCTTTTGTGCTGAGCGCATCATAGATTTCTCTCTTCAATGCAGACTTCTTTACGTAACAGTATGCATGTATTTCTGTCTGTAATAAGTATTTTGGTTCACTGAAACTAATGACATAGGAAAACAAAGACACCAAATGATGTCAGATATGAAAAGGAAGGAAGCACAGGAGCTCTTCATTTAACTGAATGCAACGCTCTAATTCACGACAGGTATGCATAAATGACAATGTCAAGTGAGAGCTGCAAAGTTGGAAGACGAGGGGGAAAAAAGCCCGCAGAATTGTTTATTATAAGAACAAGACTAGAAAGGAGATCTGGTAAATCAACGAGCTGTCATATACAACTTTGAAAATAGTTCAAATAATCTCTCTGATATAAGCTACTTTAAACAAATGGACTCCAAACAGCTTTGGGGACTCCCAATCGCCTCATCATTGGTATGAACAACTTTTCATTTTTCGACAATAAGACTGAAGTGTCCACAACAAATCGGTGTCAAGTATATATCTAATGTAGCTATAGTGATCATTTACCTCTGTAGAAAGTAGAAGCAATGTGAATGAGCGGCATAAAAATATCACCAGAGTGTCATAACCCTCAAAATATTCGTTTAATGGGTTCCGTTCTGAACTGTAGTGTCAAAATTATGGAAAGCTAGTGTAGAGAGCAATATTTAATAAGCAACAGTAACATAATTCTGGTTGTATTGTCTGCCTTTTCTGGCAGAAAAGTGAGGTTAGTTGAAGCTATTGTTAACAATTATTAAACAAGATATTAAAAAATCAAATACAACAACCATTATAGTATAGAATGATTCCCAAACTAAACAAATACACAGTAATCAACCAAAAATAAAAAGGAAGTAATTGTCTGGAAGAGTTATAAGCTGCTTTCGGTTCGACAAAATTGAAGAGTGGTGAAACGAACAAACAACTGTCATAATACAAAAACTGTAAAATCAAATATAAATATAGCAGAAAGAGTTTTTACCATTTCAATGAGACATCTCCATACTATTTGGTATTTATTTCAAGTGGATTTCTCTGTTGTTGCTTTCCAATGTCATATTTGTAACAAGATAGTATCAATAAATACCTTAAAGTTCTTATATACTTTTAGCATATACTTTTTCAAAGAAACGTACTAGTTTTTCCCTGAGACCTTAATAAATGAAATGGAAGTCGAATTCTCTCTGCTTTCTAGGATCCCCGAGGTGGTCGGAAAATTCTTCCGGAACAATTCTTTATTAATGGATTTTGTAGAGAATTACCAATAAATACCAAAGACCTTACAGGATATAATTTCCCAAACCAAAGTATCTACCACTGTCAAACCTAACTTCTGTCAGGACCTAAGCATAATCTACCTTATAAAAAGGCATAAAAATGTGTCCACTATTGACTTTTTATGCGCTGCAAATACAGCTGGAACATCTGACAGTTTGCTTTGCATGCAAATAAATTATCCAGACGTTGAGCATAACCCCAGTATCACTAACATCCCGACTACTATCTCCGTCGTGCCAGAAGAACGCATTCGAATTAAATTCTCAACTTTCGCAGCTGCTGCATCGCGTTTGACATTTACATTTGCAACTTGCAGCTCCTGCATTTTTATTGACCTTTTTACCTTTTCTCGTGGACTCATCTGTTTATTCCCACTCCCGCTTAGCTACACGTATCGCTATTGCTTTCCAGTCGATTTTTGTTTTACATTTGCGTAGCTGTTTCGTATTTGCATTTGGCTTGACAGCTACACCTGTCACATGTCATTAGAAAACTTAGAGAAAATGCAGTGAGAAGTTATCGGGGAAAGAGGTATGAGAATTCCTTCGGAAATTCACTACACAAGTTAATAGAGGTATCGCTAAGTAAAGGATAGTTAATTATATATTATCTCGTACATAAAATAGTTTGTAATTACTTTTGCATAGCTTCTTTAAATAGCCGAAGCGAGCTCCATGTAAATAGTCAGCTCATCTGCCCAAATTTCTCAGTCAATCTGTGGAGACATGATTTTTTGTATTTCAAGTAAGGCTATATTACAGAAAACGGTTCCTATCAGTGAGCTTTAGATTAAATGAATAAATGATTTCCGATTCAAATCTGGTAAAAGATCAAAAAATATAGGTTCACCATCCAAATTTTCATCTTCGAGTCTGGGGATTTTTTTTCTTGCGGCAGATTGTATTTCTTCGAAAGAGATATTCTGGGATACATTTGTTGACTGTTGCTAACTTTTGCACAAAAAACATGAACTTTCGAGGAAATCTTATTTAATTATACAGGTGTCTCGATTCTGAAGCTCTTAATACCCAACATATAAAAAATTTAACTGTAATATCAAAATTGAGAATATATAATTTTCAAAAAACCTGAGTTGTCTTATCCCTTTCTTATTATCCCCTTTAATAAAGTGTTTTTTTTTTTGTGAAAAGAGAGAATGAGAAGAACATTCTAGAAATAGAGTTCTTAAGAGTACAATTTGCAACCACCACCATTAAAAATAAAGAGAGCATATTCTCTCAGTTTTTTAGAGAAGGTTAGAGAATTTCTCCTGCGATGAGAACCAGAATTAGAAGTTACAAAAGTAATCCGAGCTGATCATCTAGCTGAATTGCAGGCGCCGGATTGACAATACTCTGTAATTAAATATGAAAGCGATTAAACTAAGTTTTTTTCTATGCCAAGGAACATGAAGTATCGGTTTCTCAGGTTTGTTATTTTTTATTTAATTGAGTCATCAATACAAACAATGAACAAAACTCTTAGAAAGAAATGAAATTCTAAGAAATTTTCTAAGAAAAATAATTTTGCAACTTATTGGTATCAAAAGCTTCCAATAGTTGCCGCGGCGATACAATGAAATGGAAATAAGTTCATATTTTAATGGTTTCGTGGCTAAAAACGGCAATTGGCAAGCAAATATATTGCTTTTTATAACGTTAGGAAGACATTATAAATCATTTGCGTTTTTTATAAAAAGAAGTTTTTCTTCAAAAAATAAAAAAGGAAAGATATTGCTTTCGTTTTTAGAACAAATCAATCACGAGTAAGAGTGAAAGCAGTTCCTTTTGTTAGTTAATAAAAAAAATTTTATTTGCAATAAAATTACCAACAAAGTCACTAAACGCGTAAATATTTTCCAACTTCCTCCAATTGAAGATAATGTTTTTGTCCAACCAGTCAAATAATTTTCCAATTCCCGTCTCACCTCTGAACCAGCAATGCATTACGTTGATTTCGAATAAAATTTATTACTCGCTTCCGAAATTTCTGGCAGTAAAATATAATTTTACTTTTATGGCCAGCCATCATTCACGTTGGCAACACGTTCGCCAGCCAGCGATTCGCTCGAAATACCGGTGACTCACCGTTACAAGTGCAGCAAAGCGTAAAAGAGCGGTTGCACTTTGACCGACAAGCGCTTGTTGCACGTTGATGTTAATAGCAATAATAACAACAACAACAACAACAACAACAAGAAGAATAAGAAGAAGAGCAATAGCAGCAGAGTTCTATCACCAGCGCATTGTGGCAATTGGATTGACTGACAGACAGACGCGATAGAGTCGTTGACGATAATGAACCAGAAAGGTGTTCTCGCTTCACTCATTTCTTCTTCTTCTTTTATGTGGTAGCTAAGGCACTAGTGCGATTTTATGCGGTAATATATGTATGCTGCGGCAAGCAACAACTCACTTGAATGCTAATATTGGTCGTGTCCTTTCCGTCATGCTCATCTTCATCTTCATCATTCACCTACTCATTCGCCTCGTCATCGTCATCGTCGTCGTTGTCGTCGTCGTCGTTGTCGTCATGTAAACACCGACATTTTTATAGGGTGTTCATATTAATGTTATTGCAACTACGATGACATCACACAAATAGCGCAACCAACAACAACAACAATCACGAAAAAAACAAGAGCAAATGACTGCAACGCTGCCAGTAGGGGAGCGCTTGTGTACACACATGCAAACACACTAATGCTTTAACGGGTTTTTGGAAACAAGTTGCATGCGGCATAGTGGCCGCGTACGTTGAAGGTGGCAGCCGCGTACAAACAGAACTGAAGCGTGACTTTAGTTTGCTTTTGTTTTTGTCTTTTTTGGTTTGAATGGCACTTGTCGAGTGGAGGAACCCAATTTGTTTCAGGTAGCAAGCACAAAAAGAGAAAAACATTAACATAAAAAAAAACGGGGGAGATTCTAAAATGCGGTGCACTCAGTGTGTTTACCGACGTGTGTATGTGTGTTCGCATAGCTTGTACACAAATTGAAAATTATGCAAGATATAACAATGAGGAGCATATTGTTAAAATATATTTATATTATACGCACACAATATCGTACCGAATGCCTTAACTACGAAACTAGTATTAGGTGGGGCATGGACTCTAACCTTAACCGAATTATAATATATAATGTATAGAAAAGGCTTTTTATTGACCGACATCCCTAAGCAGACTTTGACAAACTGTCGTGGTTATTTCAGGAATAAGGAAGCTCCTCGATAAAAAATTCAAGCCTCTGAAGGAGACATAAAATTGACAAGATCTTTTAATTGTTGCCTAAAATCGAAAGTGACACATATGTTTGAAGGAAAACTCTAAAAAAATTTTAACAAAAGTGATGTGGGTATCGCACATATGCCCCCTTTCTTTTTTGCCCAAGCTTATCAGACCAGACTAGTCGGTCTTCGGTAGATCGGTCGATCCTGAACCTAACATTAGATCAGGTTAACTAAAAATTAATTTCACAACCTTCAACAAAGGCCAGATAACCACTTGACAAAAATGACGGTTGAAATATCAATTGAATAAAATATGACAACTGTCTATTGAATTTGCATATTAGTTATGTCCTTAGACTTCTTATGACTAAAAAATAGAATATATACAATAATTTAATACATGTAGTTGAAAAATTAGGAAATATATTTTGTAGCATTATCACGTGCCACTCTTTTTGAATGCGACTCAATTCTTGAGAAAAACTAAATATTCTCTACGGGAAATTCGTTTCAACTTATCCACTTAGTACTTCAGCCTTGTCTTTTCCAATTAATTTCTTTTAAAGTGAAAATTTGGTTTTAATAATTAAGATAACCTCATTTTAGAGCAAATTAACAAATTTGTGGTGAAGCTCAGAAAGGCTTCGAGAGGGCCGCCGTACCAACTATTGTCAAAATTCAAAGTGATTACAAGTAAAGGAGGAACTATAATTCCATTGATAAGGAAAGTCTCTAGATAAGTAATGTACTGTAAACCCCCAGTGCAACAAATTCCAAAGATTCCTTGAAAGAATTAAACATTTTTGAATATATTTTATCGTAAACATTCAAATGGAATAAATATGTATAGGTTATGTGTAAGGTGAAGTAAGCAGCTGCGACCGATTTTTGTCGCAGATTTCGCTCTTAATTTTATCCACCTTATTTAATTTGCTTTTGCAAGATTCGAAGTTTTCAAGTTTATTTCGAAGAAATTGAGTTTGAGACTGTTAATAAACAAATTTCCATTGAGTCTCATATAAATGGTGAGACGATCGAATCGGAAACAATCTCGAAAATACATTTACATATGTTCTCTTTCCTCTCACTTTTATTCCGTTTCTTGCTCACTTCTATCTATCGCATCCAACTTCAAGACGTAAGGGGCTATCAAAATTTAAATGCAAGTGATCGGCACTATCCACCATTTTATTATGGCAACCCATGTATGAACATGTGGAACAATTCTTTGATGTTTTCAACAAATAGAGGGTTTTACCACTTTGCAGTCGAACTTATTTAAGGTTAAAATACGCTCGGTGACGTGAAGACCATCACAAAATCAAGCTACTACATTTTTGATTATACTCCACTATATAAATTCGAGAAAGTATTAATAGCCGTTTTCGATTCGCCACTTCTCCCGTTCGCTATATTTGAGTTCTACAATTTGAATGTGGAATCAGGAACAACGTTATCCAATTGAATTAAATACAGAAGAAATTGTGAATACCTCATTAACAATAGGTTCATGAATGTTCCTCAAATGCCTATCTCTACGGCGGTCGTCGCTCAATTGACGGGTGAATAAAAAAACACACGTTCTTTAAAAATCCGTTTTATTTAAGTTAACTTGCTTTCACTTTTAAATAAAGCATCAAGAAATAAAAGATCTTTTAAAAAATTGCACGGAAACATTAACAATAATACTAAGGGATAATCTTACTTATTCAATTGGTTTGACCGGATGGTCCCAACCATAATTGTTTTTCAAGCAGGCAATTTTGAAATTGTCTCTCATAATGTTTCTGCCTCGATCTAAATATGGTTCGGCCAATGTCAATGCGACAAACTCACCCGTAATACCCCCACTATCGAGGCGCGATTGAGATAACGAATTGGAAATGGAGAACATATGAAATTGCCTTCACTCTTATATTTCTTACTGGCTGAATAATGCGGCGAGCAGAGCAAAATATATGGATTACTTCAAGATACCTTCAAAAAGTGGAAGGATTAGAAAAAAAAACCGGTTTATAAAAATTCTTGGAAGAAATTATTAATTTAGGGTGCAAAATGGTTGAAATCGATCAAGCGGTTTTCGAGATATTTCATTGCAAAATTTGAATTCCGTCAGATTGACTGATGCCATAAATCTAGTGTTAAGGTAAATTTATCTTTGATTTCGCCAATTCATTTGATATATGCCAGTGGTTTGTGGTATTCTAAGTTTTGTTGAATCGAAGACAGCTTATATTTCAATGCACGCAGAGTGGTATAATCTCTAATTTTCTTTCTATTTCTTCTTCACCTCGCACCTTAGCATCCAACTTCACGCGTTCCTTCAATCTCATCGGTGTGTGCACTACGTTATAGTAGAACACTTCATAGAAATTTCATAAGGGTTATCAGGATTTTAAACAGATCCTTGAAGTTCTCTAGCGAGGTTTACAAGTTTGAAGAACTCAGGTGTTAGGTGTTTATGGGTCGGAATTCTTTATTTCACTCTATACGTTGAAAAAGTTGGGTAAGCCTTCTTGCTTAAATTATGCAGGAACAAGAACCGAAGATACAACGGATTTCTTTATTATTTACAAAAAATACGGAAGATTGAATTGCTATTAGCACGTGCTACGACACGAATGGCGAATAAATGTTAAATTTGTAGGTTAATTTATTTTTTCAAACTACTTCTCTGATTAATTTAATTCTACGCTTCTCGTCGAATATTGGTGCGAAAGGAGCCTCAGTTGATTGGCTTTCCGCCGTTGGTGAACAGCAATTTGCAGTGCGTGGGTAGTTGTTGATGGATTTTATTGCATTTGCACGCGCTGAATGAATGGCAAGCACTCAGAAGTTTCAAGAATATTTAGAAAGAAAAAGAAAAGCAAAGTGTTGGTGAGAAATGATAGGGGAAACTTAAAATTAAAGAAACGTAGTTAGTGCGAAAGCAAAAGAACAAAAGGAAAGTAAAATTATATAGTTGTAGTTGTTGTTCTTGTTGCAATGGAAAAGGAAAATAACTTAAGCAGCGAAACAAGCAAAAGCAAAACAAAGAAGTGCAAAACCGAACGCCAAGCGTTCGAACTCCTGGTGAAAAAATCAATAAGCCCCGCCACACTTGCCACACGCGACGGGGCAGCTGTTTTCTGCATTTTGAGCAAAAATGAAACTGTTGTTTATTTCAATCGAATTGAATGCTTTTCAGCTTAATGTGAAATTAAAAGCCAACAACAACTACACACACATTCATGCATACATACAAGGCGGCATAATTGCATTTGCCGACCAAGTAATGGACGCCTTGCTTTCTTCACTATTGGTTTAGGCCACTTCAGACGTAAATGTTTGCGTAATTTCCACTTTTACACACCTTACGCCAGACGCTCCTTGCCGTTTCTTTGTGTTCTTTCTTGCTTTCTTCGGCATTTTTTCCATAATTTAGCACTTTAATTTCGATTTTCGATTGTTTAGACACATTTTATTTTGTAATATTCCCCCAATTTCGCCCACTTGAAAACAGACAGTTCCCTTGAAAACAGCCACATTCTTTCACTTGTTTACTTAGTTGTCTAACGGAAAATTGCAAACCGATTTCAATTTAAGCATATGGCTATTGCCTGGCCATGGCCCACGCGCCGCTTCTGTAGTATTTTCAAATTAATTTGCATTCACGATTTTCGAATTTTCACCAGCGTTTGCTTGGTAATGGCCAGCGTATTCACTGTCATTATTAAATGTACATAAACTAAGCGCTAATGTAAACAACGCAAGTGCAACGCCACCACCGGTGTATAGCCGCCACCCGGCATTGTTGTAGTTGTTTAGCGACGCGAAGCACCACCGTTCCATACAAATAGACGCACACAAACATATCTGCACCCACACAAAAGTGTGAAATGTGTCTGCGCTGGAAAAGGTGGCAAGTTTGCTGCTTTGTTGACAATTAACAACTTGGCCTGTGGTCATGACAACCACCATTTTATTTAGTTAAAATAACTGGTAATTCGTAGAAAAATTTGTATACTACTTTCAACAATAAATATAAATGTTGACCTAGTGTAGACCTCCAGCTGTTTTGTACCAGCTTTGTTCAAAGTGCAGAGCATAAAACATGTTTTACTTGATTTCAAACGTAATTTAGTTCACAAACGCCTGAAAGTCGGCAATGAAATTTATGCACCAAAGTAAAAGAAACCGCGTGACAGTCATGGCGATTATTATGCTGCCAGTTGCTCTAAATAACTCTTTCTGTAAGAAACGTTCAAACTAGATAATTAACTAAACCCAGTACAATATTGACTGATCCCTTACAACCATAATCAAAGCGAAACGAAATTTGCATTAACGAAAAACGAAACGAAACGAACGGTGATTGTGAAAAGCCACACAAATTATATTTATATTGTCAACTCGAAATTTTTTATTTAAGGGGCCGTTTTCTTACGTATGCCAACAATGATTCTAAATATTCTAATTCTAATTCTAAATTGGTATATCCAACTCATGGACAAAGGTTAACATCGGAAATTTACTGAACTTTATTGCCGGTAAGGGTATCATACTTGCATAATTTTACTAAAAATATATTCATGGTGCTACAACTTTAGTCTAGCCCAATTTTGCAAGGCAGGAAAAACAACTCACCATCTTCTTGTATACTTTCTAGGTATATTGGCATCGATATGTACCGGTATAAGTATATGAATGAAATTTCCTCAAGCTTGACTTCCAACTGAGAATTTATACTATAATTTATATTTAAATACAAATTTATATACGATCTCTGCTTTGGCGAGTGATTCTCAAAATTGGCGGGTCCTCAGTATACAGATTCATACAAGTCTCGCCTCCCAAGCGTCATATAGCAGTGCATCGAAGCAAGTCTATTGAATGTTGGTTTAAGTGAAACCCTCATCTAAGTTTACTGCTAATTTATAAGCATAAATTAAACTTGATCCAACAGTTCAGCAAATAACTACTTTTACAGACTTTTGTTGTTAGAAACATTTACTTCGAAATCAAATGCCAGGAAAAAATGGAATGATTTATTGATACTTGAAATTGATTTTCTGAAATTTCCTTACAGATGATCTTGGGCAATATGCAATGTAACAAAGGGGGGTTAAACGATGAATTCATCTATAGATATTCTCCCACTGATGTAGTTAAGATGTCGCCTACTAGTGAAATTAAAGTATTTTATAAATAACTTATAGAAGCCAATCGTACTTCAACTGAATATTTAAAAGTCATAAGCTCTACATATACTGAGAGGAATCACGAGGTAGATGTATAACTCTCTCTGATGTCTACGACTTTTATGCCTTTTTGAAAATGTTCGCATCTCCGAAGTCATGGTGGGTTCTTATTAATCTCATTATTGTCCAAACGAACCTCGACACCAGACAATTTTCCGAACTGATCCACCTTATAATAAACACTTAGGAATGAATTTCATCTAATAAGACTTCCAGTTTAATAAATCTGACAAGTGAAAGAGAAGCGAGAAATAAAAAACTGGGTCGAATGAAATACTCAACTCCTAAGTAGTTTTTATGATATATAGTGACAACTAGGAACAAAACTAGTAGAAAGTAAACTGATTGTAATTTGAGTTATCTTATAAAAATTTTTTTTTTCATAGCAAACTAAACAATTGAATGAATTATAAACCAAACTAAGGCAATCACAAATATTACGGCACGATTATATAAATATTAAATCCTTAATATCCTAACAATTGCCCAAGGTATCATCCGCCAAAGCGTTACATGCAGTCAATACAGTCTCGACAAATGCTGAAAGGAACATGGAGAAATTTAATAACCGTATTTTATTTTATTTCTTGACACTTACGTATGAAACGATGACAGTTCTCCATTTGCATCATGCATGGGTTTTTGAAAGTACGGCACTGTCCCCAAGGATTTCGTGCGCAAATTTTCTGGTCCACTGTGCAATCGTAGTCCTTTATAACACACCTACGAAATCCACTGACCAATGCCGAGCAAAATGTGAGCACAAGACAGAATTTGACGCAGACTCTCATGGTCGCTAAAACTTTATTTAATAACTGAGTAATAAGTATGAAGGTCGCGGGTTTTTATAGCAGCGGATTCTGCTGATTTAGGTTGTTAATTATTACGAATATTTATTTATTCTTTTATTCAATGTTAGAAGTAAGCAATGGAATGTGAATACACTATTTGATGAAAGTAATGTTGCAAAAAATTCGTAGACTAATAACGTAAAATTTTGACTGAGACACTTTCAGAGGCGAAAAGAGGATACATCCTAAGCATTATATTATATATAAAATATTAGGATAAATACGTAATATATAACCCATGTTAAGACTAAAAGAATACTCTCTCTTTTAAAAGAATAAAAACACTTTTCGTCTTTTAGAAACACTTATTTTGACCTCTCTACTGAAGAAAAACTTCCTTAAAAGAAAACGTACCTAAAATAATTTCAAACTTTTCCTTCATATTGGTAATGGTGTTCGTTGAAAACGTTATATCTCAGACTCTTTTATTCTCAATAATTGGATGAGCTGTAGTTATGTATTTATTATATATTTTCCGTATTCCTCCATTTGAATTCAGTGGAGGAAACCTATTTCCTGAAATTTGATATTTGTAGCGACATATCATGTTACATACGAATGATGTAAGAGAGCAGGTTGTTGGAGAAACAAGTTCTATTCCTCTGTTCCCATTTTACTACAGTCACGCCACACTTTACTACAAGCAATCCTACTCTAAGTAAGGAACGTTTCATAAGTAATACCAGAAGATACCAATGGCAACGCTGTTCTAGACTATTCAGCACATAAACCACAGGTAAAAATATTGAGGAAGTGGAGCGGATAGTGGTTGCAAATCGTGGGATAAACTTTAGAGAAGTTGCTGATATATATTTACGATGTAACTTCCAACTGTTTTGAGCAGAAGCCGGAAGACAGAAGACGTCAATAATGTGCCTTATTTGTTTGCTCACTTTTTGCTGACAGTGTATGGGATTGACTTAGCCATGTTAGAGCTTTTATGCTTTACTATTTGCATAAAAGACATGTGTGCAAATATCAAATACATTTCTGTTTATTAAATTTAAAATAATTTGTTTAATAAGGTAAAACATAAAAGTAGAGGTAATTTGCAAAAACAAATTAACTTGGCTTAACATTGAATATTCGAGTACAAAAATAAAATAAATTTAGCCTCTAATAACAATAGGCTGTACATCAACACTGACGCTACCACTGGCACCACCACCGTTTTTACCAAGATAAAATCCTCTTACACCGTTACTCAACTGACTGCAGAGAGAAGCGTCTACTATGGTGTATTCTAAATGAGAAATAGAAAGAATTATTGATAGATATTGTTTTTCCAATTGCCCAAAAAGTTCTATAACTGCGCGCTGTCTGCTGACAATTAGCAGTTTGCAAATCGCAATTATTGCTAAAATTCTGACACAAATTCGAATGACCGACGCGTGCATAAATGTTTCGCTGGCGCCAACAATTACGCCTATCCAAGACACACACCCGCGCAGTAGAGGCGAACAAAATTAGCGCGACGAAAATGGTGAATGCGAAAAGTAGGAACGCATTTGTATTTTGTTACTTTAAAAGATTTATATACCAAAATTCTCTAATCACTTAAGGATCGATATGCAGTTATGACTGCACCCACTTTTTTTGCAACTATTGGGACTTTCAAAACTTTTATAACAAAAATGTGACCTTGAGTTGTTCTAGAATATCTGGTTTTCCCTACTATAATGTTAATATTATTGTTTGCAATTTTTTATGGCAATTTTGCCTTTTTCGCACAATTTCGCCAATATTTTTGTTTAGCAAATTAAATTCTCAAAATCAAGGCACGTGAATTATAATAAAAGTTCTGGCAAGTTCATTGGCATACGTATATACGCTTTACTGTGAAATACTTCCTCAACAGCTGTTTCAATATAAAACGCGAGCTAGATATATGTTAAGCTGTTTTCGAGAGTTTGCGAAGTAAATTAAAATTGTCTGAATTTTTTGTACATAATTACGCATTTTAAAACGTGAAATTTAACCACAAATTCAAAAAAAAAAAAATGTTTTCTTTTCACCCTAAAATTAGGAATCACTAACGAGAAGAAGGGAATTGTTCTTACGAACTCAGAAAAGGTTCTACTAAACTTCTTCGAATTTCCATATTTCTCAATAAAAGTTGAAAATAAAGGGTGAATCAATGACAGGACAAATAGGCTGGAATATAGACCTCCATAAGGAAAATAGGGGAACATTTTCTCTTAAAGAGTCTTAAGATGTTATGAAAAGGTTAAAAAGGCTAAAAATTCAAATGTTTTTTTGGAATATTTCACAACAGAAGAAATAAACTGGATCAAAGTGTTGGACTATAGATTATTCCAAAATTTCCAAATTTTATAAACTTATTAAATATAAGGGAAATAAAAATTATAAATTTACTCCTCTTTAATGCAAAATAAGTGAATATTTAAAACTCGTACTTTGTGAGAAGTTTTGGATATTTTTCTATAACAGCGAACGTTTCACGGATTGTCTAAGAATGAGTTTAAGGGACCTACTTAAAAATAGTAATGTACAAGGACGAGCGCAGAATTTAAGCCCTAGTAATCCATTAAGATAAATAGCGATACTAAGTAATCAATACAGCAATAATCAGGTACTTAATTGGGATCTGAGATGGAGAAGGCACTACGTTTCTTGCTCTCGAAAGTGATATTTTAGCTCCAGTATGCAAAAAGTCCGGATATGTAGTCAAGGTTAAATTTCTGAAGTCTAAAGATAAGCTGGTTCTCTCTAGAGATTCTTTACTTATACCATTCCATATACCAGATATATTATAATGTTTTTATATACTAAATAGAGTAAAACAATTGTTATCGAGATCACCGCCATATTTATGTAACTGGAGTGGTCATATTGTAATAGACTCATCCTCCTTTTAGATCATTTAAATTCCCTATTACTATTGCAAAACTATTCTCTATTCTCGGGTTAAGGGTTCCGCTTTTTGATTCTCCTACTGCTGTCTTCCCTGAACAGATTGAAGATATTTTTCTTTCTCAAACGTCAAAGCCTCTATAAATGATTGTTAGAGGCATAAAATTTAACTGAACTGAAGTTATTATTATTATTTTAATTGTCAGAGAGAGTTATGCATTACGGCGATAGAACTAATGGAACTTCACGCAACCGATTGGTTAAATCAGTGATTTTGTGACATAGACGTGATTCAATTATATATATTATAAGCCTATCGGAAACCCTCTATGTGAGATGAATCTGGCGGCATCAAATAGTAAGATCTTTGTATTAAATTCAAATATACTCAATAATATCCATAATCGTACCCTTAAAATATTAATAAAACATTGCCTTATGGCATTCGCCATGTGACACGAAGTGCCACCGGGTTAGTGATGCAACTCCGATATATGACTATATTTTGACTATATTATATGACTATATAAATTTGAAGTGCAGAAGGGTAATTTGTTGATATCTGCTATGTCTTATGTTCCAATGTTCCTAGTGGATTCTACTTATCCAATTATACTTAACTATTAAAGATATAAAGTGTTCACTGTTCATAAATGTTCACACAAAACATTCAGTAAAGAATCATAGAAAACTTTCCGCCAGCCATTCATGCGTTTACAATGATATCATCGAAGAAGTCAAGAAATTTTTTTTGAGATCATAAAGAATATAGCGAAAATACTCAACATCTTTTTAAGATTACTTCGAAGTATTTTTGGTGATATTTTCGTATGAAAGGCTATCATATATATAACGCTATCAAAATACCGTTTTTTTTTTTAGAAGAATGTCGAGTGGAGATATATTGAACACATTTGCCCGCAATACGCAAATTAAAGGTAACCTCTCTACCAAGATTTGGCTGTCTTTGAGTTTTCCATGCTTCGGCTAGTCAAAGGTCTGTTCCGCGTGACCATTATGTTGGAAGCCTGAAAGAGAAAATCGCTAAAGAAACTGATGAACATACCTGCCGATGCCTACATGAAGCTTGTATGGAGGCAAAATTTGTTTATTTTGAAGTCGATTCCATACATTTCTCTTCAAAACAGGAAAGGCATGCTAATGTTTCTAAAATTCCGTATGAAATTTAATGAGTTACACACGGCTCTTTGGTAAACGGAAGAAATAGTAAAAGTGGTTCACATTTTGCAAATTTCACTGCTTTTGTAAGCTTAAAAGCACAAATATTTTGGTGATTTGGCACTGCTGCCGCCGCGTCCATTTGACATGCATTTCCTAACCGTCTACTTCCGCCCAACACAATGCCCTGATTCATTCATTATTCCTGCACCGCTTCGCATCCATTACCCCTCGGCTTGCACTCCGATTACAATTCACATTTTTGTTGTTGCTGTAGAATTTGTCGCTAAATGGCCATGGCTTGAAAAAGTGAACGCCATCAGCTGAGCCATCAGATTTGTGCTGAGAGAGCACAAGTGTGCCCAAAAGCGATTGCTGCTGCTGCAGCCATGGCTGCCGTTGCTGCCGTTACTGCCGTTAGATGATCAGCTAGTTAAAATAACAACAATAATGGCGTTTCAGAATTCGAGTATAATTTTTTACATCCTGTTATGCTGGCTTATTTCGTTATGGGCGCCAGTATGAATTTCACAGGCGGCACCAAAGTGCTGTCATCTCGCGCGCAACGTGAGCCACACTGTATTTGTATGTGTATGTTTGTATGTGTGTGTTTATGGTGCCACACTGGTTCGGTGAAAATGAGCGAAAAGTGTTAAAAATTGGCAATTTCAGCTGTGGCACTGATTTTCGACGGCTTTCTTGCCTTGCCGCTCGGTCTAAGCGGCGAACAGCTGCGCGATGTCGTTGAGAATTTCTCGCTAAAGCGAGAATAAGTGGAACTTTTTTTCGTGGAATTTCTTTTTTTTTTTCTTTTTTTTTTCTCCTTTTTTTGAGATGTTTTGTGTCTCTGCTACATTCTCAGCTAGCTGAGCTGCTGGCTGGCCGGCTGCTTGGCATTGCTCGGATTGTCTTCTGGGTAATTTTTCATGGTGATTTGCTTTGGCTGGCTTTGAGCGAGGCGAAATAAACACCAACCAAGGCTGAGCGCATGCTCGAAGCAGCAGCTCTTTGGGGCGAAATATGATGTCCGGATATTGAAGAAATTTCAAATATACATATGTAAGTATGTAAGTGTAGCGCATAGAAGCTTGGTGTTTCCGCTTGAAGTTTGTAGTTGCTTATGCTACGTGATCCATGGTACTTTTCAGCGCAGACATATTGCTTTACAGCAGCATAGTAAATGGCAATAATAAATTTTTAGTCGCCCAGCAACCGAACAGACGCACAAAATTTCCAAAAAAAATAAATATTCAACTGCACTCAAATTGAGTTGGAAAGTGTTAGTAGATGGCAAAAAACGCACAAGGTTTCAAGTATTATATCGGTGTAGAGCACCATCAGTTTTAAAATAATAACCATTATTTCACTAAATCTATACCTATCAACTCATCTTTCTAACGTATGCGACATTCGAACTTCCCAACACATAAAGATTTATAAATCTTGTGTTAAATCTTTCTCTTCGACAACTCTCTCTCTCTTCTCTCTTCTCTCTCTCTTCTTCAACTTCAACTTGAGACGGCGTCTGCAATGGATATATTCTTTAACCCACTTCTACGAAGTGCATACCACATTACATTTCCAGCTTTATTTTGTATTCTTGTCATCTTGATGAAAATTATGACTACCTACATACAGCTATTCACACGACAAACGGTTCTACGTATTCGGAACAGAGCCGTTTTTTTCCGACCCAGGACTGTCATCAAAATTATTTCGGCGATGATTTCTGCCTTCACAATAGCAACCGCTTTTCTTTCACATTGTTTCGCATTGACCGTTTTCTCATAAAACAATTTATTAAAATTTCACTTCGACTTTAATAGTATAAACAATAACCGATAGAACCTTGTAGGCGATATTTAGTGCGCAGATTCGACGGTTGCTGAGTTAGTACTGTTCTTCGGTTTCATCTTCATTTGTATTAGATTTCAATCGGAAACTTGTTTTTATTAGGAAATGATGTGCTCAAGAGCTCAAGGGTTGAAGCACACTATCCACCTATTTCTCGTCACCATGTTTGAAAAGCTCGGTCGACAATCTATCGACACCCGAAGCTGTATGATACTTTAGCCAAGATATTGCTACTAAAATTTCCTTGTAGTTGGTTAATGATACGTTAATACCAACATATGGGTTGGCAGATTCGGCTCTAATTCATCTAATTTATGTATAATATTTCACTGTTGCCCTAGTAGCTTAAGGAAATACGGTCCACAAAGTGAACTTTCTTTGAGTAACCTACTAATTTTTACAAGTATTCAACTCTTATTTAAGCTCAGAAATGCTTTGAATTTGCATCATTTTTTCTAACAGTCAATATCTCAAGCTCTTTCTCTCTCTCTCCCTTTTGCTTTACAAATATGCCTCTCTTTTGCTTTCAGTTCGGTAACGCTCCCTAAGTGCTCGTATTGCATCCGATCACTGCGAAGTCATATAGAAAACGTGTTTTCGCTCTGGACTAGCCTCAATCTAATTATATCATCGACGGCAGAGAATGAAAATTAAATATATATAAAACGATAATTAATTAAATTTTTTCTTTGAAATTTCCCTTGACCATTAATGAGATTTGTATTCATGCCAAGTAATTTTACACACATTTTCTCTTTTGTCACGTTCACGATTGAAATATGCACCATTTCCTGTGGTATAGCCAGAGATAATTTTAAATCTCACCACTTCCGACGTGTAAACCTTTAAATGCTAGTCCAACTGCATACGTAATACATTTGTTATTGTTGTTTATAGCAATTCAGCACCGATTGCATTTGTCCTCTGTTGTCCGAGGGCCAAGTTGTTAGTTCTGTTGCAATTTGCATTCATTTGTCGGATGTGTACACTATGTTGGCAGCCAGCGTTTCTATTAATTTTACTTTCATAGTCATTCAATGGCTTAAACTCTAGACTCTGTATTGTAATTTTGGGATCGGCATTAATGAGAATTTAATGGTATTTGGCACGATATATGAAAATGTCTAAAATTTAAAAATATCATTTTCGATTCCAATTTGTGTCACAAATTTGGTAGAAGAAAATTGCAGAAATTGTAGAAGTCTCATTTAAGCTAGGGCTCTAATTAATGAGTTTCATTACTTAATTTTCAGCTTAGAAAACATAGATAGTAAAACTAGCTTGCTTCATATCTTCTAAAGCCTTTAAAAGCGTTCTTCCTAAACCGGACAGCTTTGGTCTGCCTGTAACATTTAAGTATGACTACTACTACTACTCTTCCAAAAAAAGATCTTCTGAAGATCTCTTAGTACTATAGTACTAGACTAAAAATAATGACGGATTTCTATGATCGAAGTCTTCAATGAATAGATCTCAAAAGAGTGAACTTTCAAAGAGGTTTGATCCAGAAGGATGGGCTGAGCTGAACTACGGTTTATTTACGGCTGGAATTCCAACTTCATATTCTCTTCTCTTACTCCCTGAATTTGGCATGCAGCAGGGTTAGACTTTTCTAGAATAAAAATGATAAGGAAGTAATAACCCTTTGTCTTGAAAAGCATGTCATCTATATTCCAATATCGGACGTATTTCGTAATTGAGTGTCACTGTATGGCCAATCACTACTGTTACTAGGACCCTGCCTACGTAACCCTGCTACTAGGACCGAGCTCACCTAAGTTCCATTGAATCTAATTACCTGTGTGTTTATGAAACTAAGTGGTCATGGTCATGCTACCCTGTTTCGAAAAACTATGCTAACGATTTCTGTTCCACTTCAGGTACTACTCCCATTATATTTTTATATGTAATAAACACCGTTTTAAAGTCTTGATAAACTCAACCAAACATTTCTCTTTCAGATAGCCTGCAACCGTTACCGTTACTGCAAATCGTGCAGCGGATTATAAATAGAATCTTGTCCTTTCCGATGCCGAGCATTTAAGTCCACAGTAATGCCTACAAGCAGCATACAACTATTGAGTTCAGCAGCAGCAGCAACTGTAATTGCAAGACTAGAAGCGGAGCGAAGTGACAGCAGAAATTAACTGTAAATACCGAAACACTCAAGGCAATTGTTTCGGAAGATGCACTAAAGAGCGGCTACAAAGTGATTACTGGTCACGGCACAAAGCAGGTGCCCGACGACATAGTAAACCGTGCCGCTGTTATGTGTATGTGGTGACAAACGCACACAAAACCAACGACAACATAATCATTGTGAATGTCAAACAGAGGCATCAATTGCAAGTCGAGCAGCAGTTACCAGCAGTATACAGCACTTATTGCAAAGTCGCGTGGGCTTTCCGCACTTAACCGTTGCTCGGAGCAAGCACGGCTGAAGCAGCAGCAACAACAACAACAACAACAACAACAGATACAAAAACAAAAAAGATTAGCGAAGCACGATTGCAGCAATGAGTGTGGACGTGGCAATAAGCAGGCAGTATAGTGAAATCACTACAACAACAGCATCAACAACAACAACAACAACAACAACAAATACGGTTGCAACCAAAGCAACCCAATCGTCTGGATGGACAACGCTTCGGTGGCCGATTGGTTCATGCGGAATCGGCGAACTTGCGACAGCAACAACAACAACTTGCAGGGCTACAACGAAAGCTTTGCAGTCAAAGCGAGTTGATAGCAACACTTGCCGGCAGCAACGTAATGAAGATGGCCACAACGACAACAGCAGCAATAACAAAAACAAAAACCACAATAAAAGTAAAGATATCGATATCCCCTCAGCGCAACGAATTGCAAGTCAAAAGCAGAAGCAAACACAGCAACAGTTAGGCCAACACTGTCTCATATACATGCGACGCCAACAACAACAACGTAAACAAAAACATTGGCGCAATTATCTGCTGCAGCAAATACAACGTTGCGAATTAAAAGATGTTGCTGCTTGCTGGTCCGCCCGCTTTTTCACCGTATTAAAGCAACAAAAACAACGGCAGCAACAACAGTGGCTGCGCTTTTGCCTTGCGCTCGTTATTTGCCTGTCACTGCCCTCAGCAACGAACACGAAACCTCAGACCTCAGCAACACCGGCAACAACAATTGTCACCGAAACAACAACATTAAGAGATATATTAACAACAAAAGCAACAGAAATAGTAATCGCAACATCAAAGCCAACAGCCACAACCAGCCAAACAGTACAGTCGCCACCGCCACCGCCGCCGCTGTCATCTGCCGCGGCGACTGAAAGTGACGACAACATCGTCACCAACGGAACTACCAACCTCACGCACAACACCACAGACAACGCTATCGAAAATGTCAGCATTCCTTCAACCAAGCTCAGCGCGAATTCAACGACCGCATCAAAAGCTCTGGCACAGACGTTGACGGCGCTTACGGTGGGTGCGTTGACAGTGTCAACAGCATTGCCGACGGCATCGCAAACATTCACATCCTCATCGCTGTCATCAGTGGCACCAACTATGTTTGGCTACGCCGTCAATGCGTTGGCGGAAGCTAACAGCCGCGGAGGGGATGGGCGGAATACGCAAACGGCATGGAATGCGCACTTCGTCAATGAATTGCTGCATGGCACTGCAGCAACAATAACGTCAACTGAATCACCAACAGCTAGATATCACAGCAGCAACAATAATATCATCCGCAATGCGCCCAGTGGGAGCAACACTTTGCTTAGCATACAGCAACATAGCTCCAGCTCCACCAACAGCAATAACAACTACGCAAGCGAAGCGGGAGACTCGGGCAGGGTTCGTCGTCATCGCGCTACACGTTCCGTGAGTCATGGAAGCAGCGGGTTGGCGGTGAGCGGTAGCAACGATGGCGAAAGTAATAATCATAACAGTATTGAATGTCCTAGTTTCGATGAGAATTCGGCGTGTCCGTGCTACAAATTCGAAGACGGTGAGTTTCATTTTGTCTTATTCTCAGGATAACCGTTCTGTATGCAATTACAAACTCGCAAATGGTGCTTTCAACAAAATGCTCTTACATATGCCACTAAAATTGTAGTCGTCCTAAGGAATTCCTTAAAAAACTTTAGTAGCATATAAATATATCTCTGCTTGATACTTTCAAGTAATAGAAACTCTCCTTTAGAACTACATTATTTCGACTTGTTCAGAAGATTGCACATAGACTTTGCAAAACTTAGCTATATTTATATTCTAATTGAAGAAGCGGTCTTCGGAGCGTTACTTTAGGTTACCTTCTTTTCCGGTATAGACCTAATTAGTCTTCAACTGAACTGACCTTCAACGAATCGATGCATGCCGAAGAAACCCTGGCAGGCTCTAGTACCCCTGGTCTTCCATAAATAAAATTTATTAATTTTCTATGAGTCCTGTTAACCTAACCGAAAAAAATCCAATGTATAAAGAGTAGGTCAATTTGTCGAGGTCAGGGTTAGCTAAGCTAACATATAAAGTGTAAGCCCACTTTGCAATATTCATAATGCCGATAATGTTAGCTTGAAAGGTCATAACATCAAGTTTTCTCTGCATCAGAATAATCCCAAGTTGCTACACCTTCTAAGGTGTTCCGTATCATCTTTGAGACCCTGTTTTCAAAGTACTGGACTTAGTTGAATAATAGCGTACACTTAGATTAATCGCTTTTAACTGGATGATTAATATATTTTCGGTGAAAAGGCGAAGTTCGGGGTCGAGTTCTTTCTGGTTGACAGCCACAATTTTTTTATAAAATTGTCGGGTATCAAGAGCTTAAGTGGTTACTTAAGAGACCAAGCAAAGAAATGGTTTCGTAGAAATGGATCGATTTCGATTACGGAGGATTATTTCCTTTTTTTTTTAGTTTGCTTCAATTGACTAAACTTCCTACAACAAATTTTTACTACAAGAAAACATAGGGGTACTTATCAGATAATACTCAGTTAGACTCTCTTTAATTAGATAAAGATCTCCCTAGATCTAACACAATTAACTCCGAGCCAGAAAAACTCTTACCAGGTATCAAATATTAGCGATGCACGGGTTCTGTTTAACTCCAGCTCGATTTGTTCAAAAGTAGATCTTCTAAAGACAAAAGAATATTTGGTAATAATGGAACAACAGTGTTTTTTCTTATAAGTCTTACAGTTTCCAGCACTAGTATCAGGATCAATCCATAAGAGTATTATTAGTAAATAGTAAAAATAGTAGTAATAAACTTCCTTAGAAATAATGAAACAAAGTCTTAAACTAGTTGCGAGCACACGGTCAGTGAACTCAGAGCCAATATCGCAGCATTTCTATCGGAGTGAATCTCGAAACTGCCTGAAAGAGTTTGCACTTCAAGTCCGTGGGCCTGCCGCTCCATTAAACTAGAAGTGATAGAGAATTCATAAGTATAGACTCCCTCATCACCCTATGTCTTAAGCAATTGAACCATCCGTTGCTCACTAAGCCAACAACTCGCTTCTAGCTACACATCTCATAGACGTATAGGGTATAGGGATAGAAAGGAGTTACCAGGGGCTTCAAGATTCAATGGCTCGAGATTTCAGTATGCCTGAACCTAGAGCCATACTTTAAATGCTTCACATTTCGATTGCTTAAACTTGCAACACCTATCAAATAAATATTAAAGTATTGTACCCCGAATTCGCAGATATGTTGCCAGTATGTTGAAAGTAGAAAACTCAAATTAACTTTTGTTGCAACAAATTATAAAACACTGACACCAGTAGGCAACATAAAGTGGACAGGTGCGATTCAACACATCTAATATGTATCGAAAGCATTTCAAATTATATCCAAACCCAACAAAAACAACCAACTGCCACAAGTTGTTTCGGTAATAGAAAAGAAATAGAATTGAAGTGGTGTTTCCTCAAGCACGTTTGCAACAGCGCATTGACGCACAAATTGACTAGTATAACAACACATTTGTATGTGGGCGCGTGTTCGGCGAATCTTTGCAGGTCTCCGTATGCCCACGATAATGCATATAACTGTGCTAATCCACATGTTAACACATATTATATTAACAACTATTTCATACCGCTACCACTCTCTCCCTCTCTTATCGCTAACGCTTCAACTTGTTTCATTTGTTTGTTGGTGTAATTCACAGGCTTATTTCTCGAGTGTCCCGGCACGACGGCCATGTCTTTGCGCAGCACATTGGAACGCATCTCGTCGCCGATACATTCATTATCCATTTATGATTTCGATCGTTCGGTCACGTCTCTCTCGCAGGATGTCTTTCAACCAGGTGTCAATATAAGGCATTTGCAATTTTCACACTCACACTTGGAGACGCTAAAGGATAACAGTTTGCGGCATGTACGTGCAACATTGGAGTCGTTGAGCATTGTTAATGGAAAATTAACACAGGTATGTAACCAAACACACACACACACACCCACACACATACTTGCTTGTTATCTGTGCGTATAAGTGGTAAGCGTAAGAAAACAAAAACAGCAACAACATAAGCAACACATTAACGAGCATGGCAAGCAAGTATAGTGAATGTAGACAAGTGGTTAGCCATCGAAGCAGGCGAGATATGTGTATATATGCACAGTGTTACCAAATGGAACAAATTGAAAAACATTATAATGAAATACTGATTTTAACAACAGTTAACAAATCTTAAATTTCTTTGAAAAATTTTTAATATCATCTTATGCTCTGAAGTCTCTCAAATGCAAACTTCGGAACTAATTTGACTTTTGGCAAAATAATACCGATTTTACTTCAAATTTGTGTATTAAATTGGTGTAGAAGTAAGTAAGGTAAGTATTATCCGAGATATGCATTATAAAGTCATACATACCGAAATAGGTATATATGGCATATTCGGCATATAAGAATAACGGAAGATATTGACCGATTTCATTCATGTTTAAAATAAAATTCAGCTATGATATCAGATAACTTACAAATTGATCAAGATATTATATATGGGTTAAAATTGGCAAAAGGCACGGACATTTTTTTCTATTTGTTATATGGAAATTATCAGAAGTTATGAATCGGTCCAAACCATTTGTTGCAACACATCACAAGATATTAAACGACCCATGAACACCTAACTTTTTTAAGATATCCCGCATATTGTTTGGTATATGCGGTAAATAGTTAACAGGAGGGATGAAAATAATTTTTTTCTGTATATGGGAGCTGGAAGAAAATATTAGCCGGCCTCAGCCATTTTTAGTACCAAACCATAATTTGTTAGTTATAACACACACACCTATTTTTAGCAGTATATCTCATAAATTAAGCGATAAATACTGCGTAAAATTAGCCAGAGCGGCAGAGATCATTTATAATCAGTATAAGCGAGCTAAGGGAAGATATGAACCGATTTTATATATTTATGTATAATGAATGCAAAATCGCTTCGTCCAAGTATTATTGCGGTGTCTCAAATATTCACGGGTATATACGATTGTGGTATGAACTGATTTCGAGAATTTTGGATCAAAGTTGTCACATCTAAGGAACTTTATTTGTGGCAATTTTCATTTTAATATTTATATTATATACATACATACATTATACATATATATATTATTATATATACATATATAGTTATATTATTATACATACATAGATATACATAAAGTTGCCACATATCTGCTATGTTTTTTGTTTATAGTTTTATAAGGATTTATTCCTTAATGTTGTGGCTCTATTTTTCAAGGTCAAGTGGGTATAATATACCCACTATATATACATATAGTAGTTAGTAGTACAGTAGTAGTATATGTAGTAGTTAATTGCGTGGATTTTCATACAAAAGTGGGTGGAATGTTTTTGGAAGAATGAGCATATCTCATATCGAAGGAGGGCCTGGTGCATTTACGATTTTGAAAATTGCTCTATTTTTAGCCACTTATTATGTGGCAGCGGCACCACAGTGCAACGTGTTTACATTAAGCATTGTCTGTCAGTCGTTGATTGTAACGAAACAGGTAGTAAATTTAGTTATGCAGCATATTTCAGGCGCACCAGCACCAACACAAGCCGCCGATATGTTGATGATATGTAAACTTCAGCAAATTTGTAGTTGCAAGTGGGAGTGTCTGTGTATGTGTGTTTGTGTGCGCATTTTTCTTGCACTCACTGTCAGTTATGCCAACAATTGTGTTAGCTTCTGCATGCGAATTGGCAAGCGTGTTGGTACACACCCAAGCTGAGCAGGAGCACTCACAACTGGATTAGAGCGTACCACCCGATCGCCTTACGTTTAAATTGCCGCTTCAGTTGCACTCATCTTTCTTTAGCACATCTTCATCAGCACTGCCGCTTTGCTCAGCTGTCGTCCGCATAACGCTCGAGTGCGTCTGTCAGTTTTGTGCAATTTCTCTACCTGTCTGCCACTATGTCTGACGGCCGACTAACTGTATGTTATTTTCTTCGACTGCTGTTAAATACGTGTCAGCAAATATTCGCCCGAAATTACGCATTCATGCATTTTGTGTTGGTTTCATGCGAAATGTACGTGCCAAACGGGCTTGCATTGCCTTGCTACCACATTTTCTAACGGTATTATGCTTACACACACACACACATACATGCAGACGTGCATGCTACGGCAGTTGCTTTTGTGGCAGGCACGTTTGCGAGGAATTACCAAATTGAAATTTCGTAAATAATATTCTTAAGGTGAATATTTAATCCATTGTATAATTTAGAATGGCTAAGGTCGTGGCTCAGGTCGTGGCTCAGGTCGTGGCTCATAATATTTTTTTTTCCATTAGAATTGTCTGTTTATAAGCTAGAAGTTAAAGGCTTACTTTGTGTTATGATTGGATTTTATTTGAAACTAGTGAACCTGGCAGCCTTCGCTTGCTTAAACTTAAATACATACTGAATCAGGAAAAGCAACAAATTTTTATTTACCGCAAAATAAATATCTTCATATCCATTCATATATTAGAGAAGAGTAATAAGTAGAATAATTTATGTACAAAGTTATACAACAACAACATTAAGTTTTAATAAAAGAGTTTTGAAATGTTCTATTCCAAAGTATGTCTGAATAAAAAACACCCCAAATTAAATTTATTTTAGAAAGTTGGCAAATCTGCTACAATGTATGTGTAAATTCTAGACTTCGCAAATACTTTTCCGAAAGTCTTTTTAAACTCATTTAACACACACTTTGCAAAATTTTTTACTTACTGCGAGTTGGCAACTCCGTCCCAAATAATGTTAAAATTGAAGACTTCTCAAAAACTTGCGACATAATTTGTACAAGCGCCTTACGTTCCTCAGAAAATTTGCAATATTTTGTAGTCTTCCAATTTCCACTTAACTACTCTATCGGAGTGGGAACTCTATTCTAAAATCTGTCTAAATTAAAGTCTGTTAGAAAATTATCCGGAAGGTCTTCTCAAACGAGTTATGCTTACCATCTATTTTTTCGGCTTTTAACTTTTTCTATAGGTGTCTCTCTCTCTTCTCTCCTCTCTTCTCCTAATTGCGCTTAAATTGAAGGCTGTCAGGTATTCAGACATATAACTGAATTGAGAAGCTTTTGTAATTTTTTAATATTTTCAGTTTAACTTTTTGTAGTACGTGGCAACTATGTACAATCCAAAATACCATTAAATCACCAGTGGATCGTCATAATAAGGTAAGACTGGAAAAGTTGGCCTCTTAAGGGAATGTGTCATCTCCTCCTTATATATCGATAAATGATTGTGGAAGTTAGTCTCAAAACACCGTAACGAAGTTAGATGGTTTTATTTTCCATACACTGAGGAGATTAATATCTGTAGCGTGCTAAGTCTTATTCATGGTCTTATTAAAACCTTAATTAACAGGTAATATCCGAAGGACTTAGAAGAGCCTACGGTAAATTACCGAATTCCTTAGAAGTCAGTGATTAGGCCCACTATGCACATGTGGTCTGGTGCTGAGGAGGCTTGAAAGCTGGTATATGGTTTCTGATTACCTAATTCCAAGGTTAAATTTGCTTAATTGGTCCAGGTGCATTGTATAGACACACTGCGAAAATGGAATGGATCAAGAAAAGGGGTGAGCAGAAAATCAATAAAAATAGAGATACAGTTACATAAATGCCATAAGGTTCTACATCACCATTACTTCATCATCACTACAGGCTGAATTTCCCTGAAACGCAGTATTGAATTTATTTTTGCATGGAATATGGACCTGTGGTAGATCCTACAAAACGGCTTATGGACAGAATCAATTAAGTTTGTCCAAGAAAATGAGAATAAGTTCCATTTCTATCTTATAAAGTAAATTGTATTTCTATCTTGTAGTAAGCCTTAGTATTCAAAGCTTAGTTCTAAATGCGCCTTATGGTCATGAATAGTGAGGAGGTGAGGAGAATGAAAGGTGAGGAGACAAACTAAAGTTCTTGTTAACAAGAAGTCCAAACTTTTTGCTACAACCCACACCGATGAAATCTTTGTTATTTCATTGCAGGGCATTCCAGTCCTTTCTTTTCTTTTGAAAGGAAAATATCGGTAAAATCAGTCGTTCAAAATCAGGGTTTTAATCTGCTTTCTTTCCTCTACACTGATTATTTTTCATACAACAAACAAGTGAGTGGGATCGTGAACACGTCTTACTCTGGTACACAAACGCCAAGGAAGCCCTGTAAATACTCTCTTTTTTCATTTGGTTCTGTAGAGTTTGAGCTAACGTGTGCTTACAATTTGAGGGGTTAAGTTTTCGAGAAATGGGTACAAAGGCGTAGTTTTGTCATCCTATTACTTTTCCAACAGTACTTTTTAGCGATTTCGTCTAAAAAATCCCAACGATTCACGATTTGAATAATAATCATGTAAATTTTGTTCCAAATTGTATACATATGATGCATATATAACAATGCCTTAATTAAAATATAAATATTTCATCCTCTCTTGAACCATGTTTGAACAATATTAACACAACAAAATTCCACTTCAAACTCTTAACATGTAAATAAGTAAGCGCCAATTCTCCAAAACACTATTGAAATCATAAAAAAAGCGTGAAAATCACCAAAGCACAGCTTAATTAGCCATTCAAATGAAGCAAGTGAGCACCAACTTGTGAAGAAGGGGGAGAAGCCAAGAATAAAATAGCGAAGACAGCCCAAATATGCCACTAAATAGCCTTAGAAATATTGTTTTCAACCTCATTAACTTTCAAATATATACAGTAACCACGAAATCTGTTTTGATGATTGTGTTGTTGTTGCCTTTATTGATGACAATAGGCATGCAGAGTGAAGCAGCGGTAAAGCTAAGGGAAGCAGTATGGCAGCAACATTGAATGCTTTACTCCAATAAAGTCTACCTCCATACGAGGCAGTCAAGTGGGGTGAAATTAATGAACATTGCGGAGCCTTTTTGAAGTCATACACTTACATACGCACACATTTACACGCGTTTGTGTGTGAGCTTTAACGCCGGAAAGACAAAATTATGCAGGCGTAGGTGCAGAAATAACGGCGCTCAATAAAATAATTTACACTTTTGCCATTACGAAAAGGCGAAGAAAGCGAAGAAAGCGAAAGAATAAAGGATATAGCTCGGTTAAGTGTAGCACAAACATAATAAAAGTCAAATGGTCGCATTTAAAATGGGTATGCCACAAACGCAATGCTGCTAACCCCGCTCCGAACACATGTCGACACAGCAATAAAACTCGCAAAGGCAAAAGTGCGCCACGCAGAAGCTTTAAATCAAGTCCAATTTCGCGAATTTCCAGTTCATTTCCTATGCCGAATTGTTTGTGGTGCTTGTTTTTTATTGTGCGCGCATTTGAATCGACGAAAAATTTGGTTACGTATACGCCATGGTCTACAGGGAGTACAATAGAAGAGTAAAGGGAGAAGGGAATAGGCAAAGTTAATAACCGACAGCGTGGCAGGAATCTTATGTACTTACATCCATATATACTTATATTTATATATCTGCATATGAAATGATAGGAACATTAAAATGTTAGCTGGCTGAAATATTTAAACAGCGCCTTCGGTTTGCTTTAAGAAAGTACTTAATATATGGTTCAGAATTATGCTTCAGAACATTAAATTGAAAAAGCTCCGTTGACAATAATAGTATATGAGCAAGTAACTTACCGGTACATATGTATAAACAAATTTAAATACTCTAGCTAAAAATTTAGTTAAGTAATATGCGGAATTATGATTGATTAAATTTTAGAATAAATAATGCATTTAAGGCTAAATACTGAACATTTCTAAGAATTATTTCCTTAGAATATTTTGACCGGGTAATTCGTACGGGTCATTCAGACCATTACTTTGTGAAATTACTTTTTATGAAAGAAAAGTTCATGCCTTAGGCTGGCGAGACTATAATAACAGAGTTAGGGTGTTGCAAAGACCCAGAACACTTCATTTTACATTTCGTAATAATCTCTTCTGCAAAGTATGTAGAAAGTGTGAATTGTGTGATCCATATAAAATTGAGACGGAGCATAACATATTTAAAACATATTCCGAAAATAAATAATGAGTATAATTTTTACGAATCTATTTTGTAAGATAAACGATAAAGAAAATCAGATCATGCATATGG
This sequence comes from Bactrocera minax, assembly GCA_021498325.1. Lineage (NCBI taxonomy): Eukaryota > Metazoa > Arthropoda > Insecta > Diptera > Tephritidae > Bactrocera > Bactrocera minax. Next base: position 5,216,095 of record JAKEEE010000008.1, on the reverse strand, counting down.
AAGTTATACATATTTTCATAACAGCGCCCCTGGTGGATATTTTTTGTAAAACCCTTATATTACTGAAGTTTATCGTAGCTATGGCATGATTATGGAATTGATAAATATCCGCGCCACCTAACGGATACATTTTCAGAACTATTTCCTGAATTCTGAGCTGTTTTTGGACTCCTCTCTCGACAGACTGAACCGGTTATATTATTTATTATCATGCTGCGCAATATTTAGTCAGCGGCAAGGTGTCCCTTTTGAAGGACCATGTCCATGTTTAGAAAAAGTAGAAAAGAGCAGCTGACCTGAAGAAATTTAATTCGCTCTTACCCTCTGGACTAAGACAGCACAAAGTTGTGTGCTGTGTTGTGTGAGCTGTGGAATTTCAGAATATTTCATACCTCTCTATTAGAATTTAAGGAAGCTCGGCCGATTCAAAAACAATAATACTCTCACATTCTCTCATTTCTTATAAGAACTTCGCTAGACACCAGCTACACAAAATCACCTCAACCCATTCTATTTTTAACATATAATCTCCTTTTCTTGTTAAAGGGTTAAAAAAAATAATAAAAAAAGCTTCAATAAAATGAACACTGAGCTAAAAAATATTCTCAACAAATAGAATAAATAAAACTATTTCTCATAATTCGCTTTCTCTTTAGCCAATATTAGGTCACACGTTTCGGAATGTCTGCTATCTGAATACAATAAAAAGTTTTATTTTCTGAAGCTCGCAGTAACTTTATATTTCTTTCGTCACATTTTCGTATATAAATAACAGAAGCATAATATAAATATTTTATTCGTGTAACTTTGTCAGCACAAAAATATATTCCAATTTGAAAACACTTCAAGGGGTCTACGTCATGTTTCATAAAATTACTTTGCTCTGTAGTGAGTATAAAATAATTTGCGATATAGTTTTAACTAAACCCAGATTCTCTAGTTTTGGTGGCCACCGTGGTTTTCGCGACACTCGCGACTCCAACACATTGTGCTGGTCCAGAACGTTTTGCCTCAAGTTACCAAGCGTTGCTGCATCATATGAGACCAATAAGACAGGGATCACTTCCGATACCGAGACCAGCATTTCAAGGTAATGCTCCTCATCCAAGGCCAGCTAGGCAAGGATAACGACCGCCTACATGGCCTGTCAAGTAGAGTAAGACGAGCTGGTTCAAAACAGTGCTGTTGGGCAGGTCTAAAATCTAAGTAGAGTTCAGCACCATATTTTAGAACACAGTACGCGTTGTTTCTACTAACGGTGCATTATTTAATAAAAGGGATAAAATAATTAGAATAATGAGTGATATTCGTTTTATTTCTGGGGTTAGAGAAATAAGTCGAGACGTAAGGTTCATCGTGGTTAAGCAGTAACAATTGTAATAATTCGTTAAACGAAAAAAATTCTATAGAGTTTGGTTCAAAAAATTTATCAAAAAATCCTGAAAGTACTTCAATTAAGGGGCTAAAGTAAAGACTCCTTTATTATAAAAAAAGTAACCGAACAAAACACCTGTAAAAACGTTGGCGGTTATGTTTGTGGACCGGCATATCTAAAGAAATAATATATCAATTTTCGGCTGAAGAAATAATATTATAATATTCAATTAATAACAATGCCTCTGTAACTGCAGTAAAGAAAAATGCATATACAGCGAGGCTCTATTCAAGTATTCCCTATATATACATATGTATATATGTATATATATATATAAATATATATACATTTATTCTTCAGTGGAGAATAAAGGCAAAGTCGAACTATAAAACTACAGTCGAACTTACGACCAGATATCAGTTGAACTTCAGCTTTCCAGACACAGTATTTCTAGCATTATGCCCAGAAATTTATTTACGATCCGTAAGTGCTTCTTTTTTATTTTACAAAATCCTTTCTCAATCCAACATTTATATTTTAGCGTTCGGCGCTTCTTTATTAGTCGCCATATTGATGATAAATAATGCTCAGCCCAATGTGGCCGCATCTGTGCAGCCAGTAAGTGTGCAGCTACCATTTGGTAGACCGAGTCTATTGATTAAGAGACCAGGACCAACACCACCCACCAGAAGACCAAGACCACCAATCAGAAAACCAGCACCACCCACCAGAAGACCAAGACCACCAACCAAGATACCAACAAGACGACCAAGTTTACCAACTAGACCACCTACTTGGACGGTAACTTTGACTATTACTAGAAAACCGAGATCGGCAAAGCGGCCAATACTTCTTCCATGTTCTAAGGCATCGAAATGTATCACCGCCGGTCCATCTCTATGCGTGCGTAGTCGAAATAAGAAGCTCTGTCGTCGAGTGGCCAATAGATGCAGTTTGCGGAAACTCAATTGTCACGCGAGCCCACGTAACAGTGAGTACAAATCGATAAAAAGTTAACATTAAAAGTTTTCATCAATTGTTTTCACTGTTTCTTCTGCAGATTGGATTATCACACAACAGAAGTGTTGTGGTAAGATGAAAGTTGGCGGGAAGGCAAAAAAATGTAAAGATTAGCGATATTAAAATTAGATTCCAACCCTACTTTTGGAGTCTTCAAAATTATTAAATTTAATTTACTTATCTAACAAATGTAATAAATATATTTATATTCTTTAAAAATGTTGCATTCTTAAATGTCAATTCTAGCTATGGTATATATGTGAATAATACCGGTGTAGGTCTTATCGAACAGAGTATTTTACAGAATCTAAAGTTACATCCAAACTTCTTGAGAGTAGTGCTATTTTATATTCAGAGATGAGTCATTGATATAACGAAGAAACACTTAAAAATTGTAGAACTAAACATTGTAGAAGAAACACTTGTGGAACCATCTTATAAGTTGTTGAGTAGGTCGGTCGTACAAAATATTCATGCAGGTATTCTTTGAAATTTGCTCAAATAATGATAATTTGATAGAATTCCATTAAATTTCGTAACTTTTGTATTGAATCCATATTCGGAACAAAAACCATGCCACTCCCATTTTGAACCTTATCTTCTTATTGGACTCTACAATATATTACTTAAAATATGGTCTTTAAGAATACTTGTCTTAGCGACCCTAGGTCTCATATGTTTCGGCAGTAATAACCACCCAACCGGTTAATTTTTTTCATTAATATTGGTTAATATATGGTACGGTTCCCTTAACAGAATGTGAACCGGTGTCAAGTGACACATATGTTCTTTTAGTCCATAAACACTAAATATTTTGATTTCTGCCCGTCACATTACAATAACACCCACAAAGTGGGTGCCGCGTGAGCTCACAATCCAGACGATTCCTCGAAATCAATGAAAACCATGACAAAATTGATTTAAATTGCTTCGGTTTCCATCGTATACCTTTTTCCAGTCCTCAGACCTTAAGAGAATGGTCGCTTGAAATCAATTTAGCGATGATGAAGTGGTAATAATAGAGAATAAGGTCTATATTTAATCCCAAATTGTACAACTAATACGAGATCGAAAATTTAGAAGATCACTACAAAATCGTATGTCGCCCTCGATGGCAACCGAGTTGGGTCAAAAAAATTATCTTTTCTTTAAAATGCCACAAATTTTTCAGCCCACCCTTTACTCTAGTAATTCATTGGCTTTTTTGGAATATTTATAAGTTGTATTGAACTATGTTTTGCAGTGTCGTAACAATAAACTCCCATAAAATGTTAAGTATTTAACAACATGCTTCAAAACCAATCGAGTTCAAGGATTAAGTAATCCAAAATATGGAAATAATAAGAATAACAAGAAGCTTTCTTAGGGATTCATTGAGTTTATTGAATTTTTCCGAAAAAATTCTTTTCGGGCTGCAACTGAAATTTAGTTTTTTCAAATTTCGAGATTGCCATTTATCAATGGGTACCAAACACAAAGCCACTGTATGCTTCAGGCAAACTTACCGTCTTTGTAAAAGTTTTTGGTATTCTACGCAGGAATTTATCTACAAATATTTTCATATAATAAAAAAATCCAGAAAAGTTTAGAGAGCATAATTGAATAATCTGAATATTGAAAAAATTTAAGGGCAAAATATTTAAGACTTTTGATATTCGATTAATCGAAAAGGTCCACACCTAGCTCAATTTTTAAACTCTCGCAACACGTTGCAATATAGTATATTAGTTTTGTTCACCTAACGGTTGTTTGTAACATTTAAAACTAATAGAGATATATGTAGAGTTATATATTGTATATATAAATGATCAGGATAACGAGACGAGTTTAATTCAGGGTAACTGTCTGTCCGTCCGTCTGTCCGTCCATGGAAGCGATAATTTGAGTAAAAATTAAATATATTGGTGAAACTTGGTAAGCATGTTCCTGATATGCTAAGGAAGTTGGTATTCCAGATGGGCAGAATTGAATCGTTGCTATGCCCACAAAATGTTGTTACACGAAAGTCCAAAACTTGCTATAACTGAACAACAAATTAAGATACAGAACAATAATTTAGTACATAAAATACAGTAAGCGGTTAAAATTTTTTTAAAAGTGGACATGTCCTCGCCCCTAATAGGTTTAATATGCATATCTCACGAACCACTAAAGCTATAGCAATCAAACTCGCTGAGGACAAATCCCTCTGCCACCTATCAGTTAGTGTGAAATGGGTGAAATCGGATGATAGCCACGCCCACTCCCCATATAATGAATTTATTGAAAACTACTAAAAGCGGACTAAGGGCTTCACATGAATCAACATAAAAATTGGACCGCCTGCCTTTATGTACAATATTCGTTCTCAGGAACTGCTATACAAATTTCAACTATATTTGGTATTATGATTACTTATTTTGATAATAATGTACTGATATTTTTATATTACAGTGAAAATACACCAAATAGGTAGTACTCCACCACGTCTACTTTCCATATATCACAATTTTAAATACCCGCTGATTCTTTCACTTTATGGAATATGAATGAAGCACCAATGAAATCATCGAAATAAAACTTTGCAGAAATAGTGCCTTGAAGGTATTCCGTCCCACGTCTAAAAATTATCGAAATCGGGATATAACTTTTTAAGTCCTCATATACCCAATATAAGGGGCCTGCGCCTATAGCTGACTTTTTACCGAAAATATTAGTCAATCTGTAAAATGTATTACTGAAATTCAAAGAATATCATTTCATAATGATAATGTGCCCTTGTGCCAAAAATAGGGAAATCTGATCCATATATATCGGTCAATTTGTTAGATATCTTAATGAAATTCAGAGAATGCCTTTCTCTGAAAACAGTGTCCTTGTACCAAATATGGATAAAATTAGGTCAATATATCCTATAGTCCCATAGACTTTGAAACATCTTACTAATTTTTTATTGATCAATATCTAAGATATCGTAGCAAAACTAAGTGAACATATAAACTTAGATACTGTATACCCTGTTGGCGAAAATGAGTGAAACCGGTCCACGAAATACCAAGCACTTATATACTACCTATAATGATTTCCGTTATTCTAGTGGACTTTATGCTGAATAAATCGGTCAAATTACGAATTATCATAATAAGCTAAGATAATTTGCGAGAGCACAAAATTTACGGTTCCACCTGAACTTTGCTTTTCTTTACTTGTTAACACTAATGATATATCAAAATAATATATTTAAGGACCACAGTTAAATATTTGAAGATTAATAATTTGATACTATGAACTGCTTAAATTTTAACAAGTCTTCGAATAACCAAAAAATTACGACCAAACTCGAACTTGAATATTCGAACTATTCGAATAATTTTAAGAACCCGCATATGGTCTGACTTACTCCGATTTACATTACGTTGTCATTCATTTTCATAAAGTCCTGTTGCAACAAATTCTTGAGGTTTCTGCAAAAAAAGTAAACAACAAAGATTTTTATTAAATGTTTGCATTTCAAAAATTCATTTCCAGTTCTGTAAAAAATAGCTGTCTGGCTACAAATAATGGTAGTGACAATTAAGCACCAAAAATAGATTTCTGCCAGACAGGCCATTCACTAAATGCATTGCTTTAACAGTAAATAATTAAACACGTGTTAAAACAAAAATCATTTGTTCGGCGGAATTTGTTGAAGTATATAACATGGTTCGAACTGTTGTTAACACATCAGTTGAGTTCCACACTCACAGTCAAGAGTAGAAAGTAGTTCGAAAATTTGGAGGAAACATGCGCCGGAATTTATTTACGCTCCGTAAGTTCAAGGTTCGTTCAACTAGATACCTTTTAATATGTATATCCCATTACAGTTCTCGGAGCTATGCTATTAGTCGTCTTAATAATTATGGCTCAAGCTCAGCCCGATCCAGAAGTCCAAACCATACGCCCAACAAGAGGACCACCGCCCACAAGAAGGCCAACACCCACTAGAAGACCAACACCACCCACTAGGCGTCCAACACCTCCTACTAGGCGTCCCACACCTCCTACTAGTCGGCCAACACGCCCTACTAGGCGTCCAACACCCCCTACTAGGCGTCCAACACGCCCTACTAGGCGTCCAACACCAACTATTAGACCACCGCCAACAAGAAGACCAACACCATCTATAGCACCGACAAGGAGACCCACACCAACCAGGAGGCCACCACCGACCAGGAGACCTACGCCAACCAGGAGACCGACTAGTACTCCCGGTCCCAGACCAGCAAGATCGATAATAACTTCCGCACCACCTGCATGCCCACGTAAGCCTGTAAGATGTACCACCACTGGACCATCATTGTGCGTGCGTAGCCGAAATGGCAAGCTTTGTCGTCGCGTGGCTAATCAATGCGCTCTGCGTAACCTTAACTGTCAAACGAAGCCACGTAACAGTAAGTACCAACGGATGTTATAACAGAACTATTATATTTGCATTAATTAATTTTCCCATTTCCTCCTTTTTACGTAATATAGATTGGGCCATTAGTAACTTGAAGGGATGTTGCAAGCTGAAGGTGGGCCAACGTCCAGTGAACTGCAATACCTTATAAGGAAGTGAGTGTCGAAGAAGCATCAAACTTTTGGAACCGTTTAACTAATTAAGGAAGTCTTTGGAAATTTTATAAGATTGGAAAACATCTGTTTAAATAGACTCAAAAAATTGTTCTTTCAAAATTATATGTGTTTTACTTTTATTTAGTGTTATGCCATTAATCGTCTAATTGGAAGTTAAACTTCTATTTCGCAAAACGAAATAGTACTAAGCTCAACTTTTTAGGATTCACTTATCGCTAGCTGCGTCGCGAAATTATAACATCAGTGTATATTCGAGATATTCCACAGAAAATATGAATATTAACCCTTTTTGGGTATTAGATATGGGCGTAAGTTTTAACCAATATTCTAGGTACAAATATGAGCTTCAATAAGTCATTTCATCGCTTACGCATAGATAATAAACTAGAATGCTGAATTTGGTTGAATTTCCTCAACTCAATATCAAGATATATTTAAACAAGTGAATTGCACTTCAGCGTAATTTTTTTCTTTTTTTCAATATTAATATAGGTCGACAGGATTAAGTTCTTGAGTTCGAAATAGTACTATTATCACCATGTAATTAAATATTTATGATGCAATGACACATCGAAAGGAGTACGTATCCCCCAAAATTCGATACCGACAGATGTTGAAATACAACATGGTGCAATGCCCACTTTTCAAAATTGAGAAGTTCGGAATGGGTATTTCGTTTTGGTACTGATATTATTCTTCTTCCCTTTTTTTATTGTCTAAGTTTTGAAGGGCAAGTGTCACAACATTTTTGAATTTTTGGAATTTTGAATATTAATAATAAGCTTTGCGATTATTCCTTAACCAACTGCTATATAGATGCACTGACAAGCAACTCGCCAGGTGGCGCTGAGATTTATTATATAAAAATAGAACTATACTAGAATTATGATGCGTTTTAGTGAATTAGTTATGAAAAAAATATTTTGAATGATTTAATTTTATGCAGTACAGGAAATATAGTCCGATTAAATATTTACTAATATAATATATAGAGTGAAAGATAACTGACTTAACTTATAGTTTTGTGTTTTAAAGTTTCTCTTTAACAAAAAACTTTTTTTGGCAAAGTTTTCTCTATTAAAAGCCACAGTCACTCACAAGTTTTATAAGTGCATAGGCGATTACAAATAACGAATATTGATAGTATATACAATTTTTACGCTTTGGTGAACATATGGTAGTACTCTGTTGTTGTTGTAGCGATTATCCAGATCCTATTTGATGGTAAGCGCAATTTAATTGTCATCGAGATCACTTCACCATCGAGATGACCGTTAAGTAGGTCCAGAAAACGAGCTGTTTCTACGGGGTCGGACTATAAGGAAAGGAGTGTTAAGTGAATTGGTTTCAAGGGGCATGCAAAGAGGTGGCTAGAGTCATGCGTGGCCACGTTGCATGCTGGACATAAGTTAGGCATGTCCGGATCAATTCTGGATAAGTAGAAGTTTAACCTGCTTCAATATGTGCAACAAAGTTGCACAAGGCATCTAACAATGTTTCGATCGTTAAGTGAAAAATGGTATTACTCTCTCCCCTATGGTAGGTAGGTAGGTAGGTAGTCTTCGGCTTATTCGGATTATTCAGATTTGGATGTTTCAGGCCCACTAATTAACGAATATTTTATCGCTTTGTTGGAGTTCCGTTCTCTTGTTAAAAGAGGTACGTTGAAATTTACAGCAAAGTTAAATTTAATAAAGGAGAGTATGTGGATAACTCATTAAATTGGTATAACCAGCATCTTGTTCGATTCGCCACTCTCCAAGCTGACAAATAAGTTATTTTTCCTCTACCAATTTTTTTTTGGATGGATGTGGATTTAACTCCACTTTAATTAGAGTTTTCTTCTGAAACAGATATGAGGGGCATTGTACTTTTAAGAAGTGGGTTAATTTGTGAATAAAATATAAAAAACTCATTAAAAATCTGTTGTTTTGTGGGTAAATATTGGCAGACACTGGTTGCGAAGTATTGACTGATTGAAATAACATCTGCAAGAAAGACAAATTGTATTAACTACAATAAAATGATTTCCGCAAAGAAGTAATTTTCTAAAGAAATTAACAGCAATTCATAAAAAGCTTTTTCAAGTTTTTTTTTTTATAACACATATTTATAAATACAGAAGACACGTATGAAGATGACTATGGAAGGTTTTTGGTTAAATAGTGGCCAACTCCGGCATTCCAGTACCATCACTGTTAAATTTCCACATATCTGAGTATTCACGAAATGTGTAAATGTATTTTAGTTTTAGGTGAGTCAAATCATATCTTATTCCAGTAGTATATATATCTGACATATTTTATTAATATCGACATCTAAAGGCCTCTTCTTCATTGCGAATGCTCGGGCGCAATCCAATTGTCCCGGCGAATGTCGAATTAATGTGCCGAGCACGTCAGTTTGCCTTGTGCAAAAGGACCCGGAGCAATGTCTTAAAATTAAAGAGTGTACGCTAAATGAAATGAACTGTGCGCGCTGGCGGCAAAATATACCACGTAAGTGTTATGGGAAAATATTTTCTGGAAAATTTGTCTTGTACCGCATCTAAATTCTTCAAACATAGTGCTGAGCAGATCGAAAATGGAGCGTTGCTCTCTCATACGTGGCGTCACTGGCAGCGCACGTTGCAGCATCGTCAAGAATTGCCAGGCTATAAAATGTGGTAACGATAAGGTGATTCGCTGTCAAAGAGCCGGCAAGCAATGCCGACTGCTAACGAACTGTGCAGCCCGAAAGGAAAATTGTCTTCGTGCGCCGAATAATCGTATGTCAATTTCGTTGAGTTGTAAGCAAATTAAAATTTTTGAATATTTTTCCAGAAATGAAAAGCGTAGGCAGAGCAGCTTGCAAAGGTCTCAAACGTACCGATGGCTTCAAGCCATGCAAACCACTGAAAAAGAGGAGGAACAAGAAAAAGAAGTCAAACAGAATTAAACAGTTCCTCAAGGGTTAAACGCCCGAGTACGCGTCTGCCGAATATTCTTGTGTAATATGGCGCCTTAAAGGAAACCGTACTGTGTTTTTACAATCATATATATTTAGAATTTATACCAAAAATGTAACCAAAATATAATGGATTTAAAACAAGCAATATTTTGTGTACATATATATCCGAAATTTATTTAATATTGTTTATATTCCTAGACGTGAATATTTTTAAGTGTCGGGACTGAATTATAGCACTTTAGCATTCGGTTTCCAGAAAATTTCGCTGGAATATTCGGAAGTAGTGCTTTATTAATGAGACCTTAGCCTCTGAGTACAATAACTATAATCGAGGTTATAATTTATTAGAGAACAAGAGATTCTTCAAGGTTAAATTTTTAATGAACAAATTTTGTGTACATATATATAAACATAGATAAACATAGATAGAGCAACATTTGTTCCCAAAAATCGTCTTATTTTGAACCCTTTTCCCCAAAAAATTTCTTCTTAATCCTCTTATATCTCTTCTATTTGAGCTAACGGACCGTAGAATTTATTTTTTCACAATCTATTCTAAAACAACTTTTATAACTGCCTTAACGAAATTAAAGAAACCCATTGATTAGTCATGCTCATGGCCATTGGTAATGAGATTGGACCCTTGGGTATAGAAATTCGGAATATTCATTATTGAGCAAAATTAGAACTATTCTAAAAATAGAACTTAGGAGAAATGTTCATTAAGGAGGCCTCGGAAAATCTTTCTTTCATTCAAAACTTGTGGCTAGGTGGCGCTGTAGTACAATCTTTGCTTTTTATGGCTTCTCTCTCTAAATAATTTTTTATTGTAAAAGTTATGCTTGAATATGTAACAAGGAATTAGATCGTAGGGAAAATGAGGTGTGGCGTTGTATTACCTCAAATGTAGAGGCATGAACCTACACTTTTATAGCATTGTAATAATTCAGGTGTTCGAACGAGACCTTATTTTAGAGAACTACTCATTTGTAGAACAATTTCAGCATGGAGATGACTCGTTAAAGAAGAGCTCCTCTAAGCATCTAGAAAATATGTAATTACCATAATGTAAGGTATAACTTATGGTAATCCCATTTTTTTAGACTTTCTAGACTTATGGCTTAAATATATATACATAATCACAAATGGTATTTATATATAAATTGACCAAGCTTATCTTCATCATACTGTTGGCATCCCATATAGCTTCTAAAATTATTCATTCATATTTATTTCCTGACCATTTACGGACATATTTTCTCCATATACATCCAAGCGCTGACAAAATATTTCGAATCTACGGTTTACACCCGAATCGGGCACATTGTTGCCTTGCATACAGGCTAGACTATCAGTTGGCGCACTCATTGAGCGAGAGTGCACCATTACTTTTTTCAATTGACACCATTTCGCGGACAAAACAATAAATTTTGAATCAGTGGCAATAAATTTAAATGTCATTGCATTAAATCGCAGTAAATTGCCACCTCCACCTATAACATGCATGCATTGCGAAGCGCGCAGCTGCACTTCCGGTGTGCAACATTCAGCTCGTCCGAGCAACAGCGAGTATCCGTAACATGTACAGCAACAGTGGAGTGGAAGTCCGTGCAACGTGTGGAATGTCTCCCGCTCGTGTTGCGTACATGTAGCTTATTGCAGTGACAAACATGTGTGTGTCCGTCTGTGGCCGCGTGGAGTGAGCACCTGTAAACAAGTCCGTGTGGCAGCTCATATCTCTCACATACGATGACATAAACACGTACGCAGCTAAAGTGACGTTAAAGTGAATAACTGTTGTTAGTTTATAACATACTACACTTTAAGCTCGCGATAAATTGTATAAACTAACGGTAAATTGTATAACTAGGAATTATACTACTTTAGTTTTAAGCTGCCGCAACTAAATGTCATGAATGACGTAATAAATTCGTCAGCCAGTGTTTAAACAATCAGTGCAAATGCGTTTAAAGAGCAACAACAAATTGTTGTGGAAGTGGCGGAGTGTTTTTAACTCTCATCAAGAGACATTCTTGATTAAATCGCGGCACACCCAATGATTAATATCTATGATTAATGTACCTTGAGAATATAAACCAAATACAGTTAGATGTAGAGCAGGATATTAATAAGGAAACTGGGTCTATGTTGAGGCTATAGAGGACCAAGAATGTCTCAGCAATATTACTCATACTATTCTGTGAAATATTTTACAACATTACAACAAAAAAACTGTTATTGCTATAAGTTTTATCTGAGTTCCTTTATTTTGAATCAGTTTCTCCGAAGCAGTTAGGAAACGACATTTGAAAGTAAGTTAATAATACCGTTAGTTTCGTCAAATAACGGCTTATTTTTCGGGATTTCAGCAGAACTTTGTCTGGAACGGCCTCACCACCTTTATAACCAGAAGGGATATAACACAAAGGAGAAAATGCGATTGCAACCTAAAAACTTTTAGAGAGCTTTCCTAAACAAGAGTCCTGCAGATGGTCTTTAAAATGTTAAATTTTTTCGTTGAAATATATTTCGCTAAATGTAGCTTTTCAAAATTCCTCGGGATATATATTCCCGAAAAACTTTAGCTTTATAACACAAACTTATATGACACTCTCTTGAAAAGATCTCTAAATTATTAAGGTGAGGAAAGTGAGATGCAATCTGGTGTTAAGATTATGATAAAAGGTCTGTTCCAAACGACACACTAGGACACAGTAATTAAAAACAGCAAGTTGCATTAACTAACTGACACAAAGGCAGACCTTCCGTAAAGAGATTGCACGATGATTCTACAGCATTGTACTCTAAGCACCTACCTCAGTGCAACACTAGGGTGGGTATGTACGAAGGAGTATTTTTCGTGTTCGAAAAGGGTAGTGGCTCTTAATAATGTCGACTAATGCGGTTATCTTTAAGTTCGTGAGCTTCAGAAGATTCCGTGACCTCCATTTGTCGATTCGAGGTTAGACAAATCTTGCGACCATAAAAATTTAGTGTTAGCTACGGGAGGCGACAACACGAAGTTACAGTTATTCCGTATACTTATACAGTAATCCTTCTTAGGAGACCCTTTCGAGTGAGCCTCGTCCGGTGAACTCATTAGCCTTTCCACGACACAGGGCTCATTACCTCTGCTCCGAAAGCAGTAGAGTAGTCATATAACATAAAACTTAATTGAGGAGAAAGCACCTAATACAATGACATGCTTACGAGTTTTTCACCTATCTTTAAATCACCCGCAAAGTAGTTCCTGGTGAAAAATACCATCGATGGAAATTGGTTTAGTTTTTTTATTCCTGAAGCAATGATTCTTAATTGGATCCCGCCAGGAAAGTGTCTCGAATAAGATTCGAAATTCCTAATGTGAAAATAATATCTATGTTCAAACTGACCTAAGGGCTGGTTCGAGGTCACATGACAAGTTGAGCGATTTTTCAAATTTCATAAGAATTTATGAAGTTGAAGCTATTTTTGAGTTGAATGTTCTCGTGCACAAAAAACTGAAAACTGTTGCACCTATTTACACAAAGTACATATATAAGAATAAGCCCTTCTATTTGTGTAAAAGTGGCACCCACCAGTAAAAAGGTTGCTCTACAAATTTTATGTGGCTATAAATCGCTTGTTTGTATGTGTATAGGTGTGTGAGGCATTGCTGGCAAAATTGCATGGCTTCAAATGGATAACAAAGGTCTTACATACGCAAAAGCACAGCGTTGGGTCATTTGTTGATTTCCGAAAATATTTACGTTCAATTCGTTTTCGTCCGTTGATCCTGACCCGTTACTGTGCCAGAAATACAAACAAACAATATATGAGGACAACTTTAACGCATTCGCACAAACAACATATTTACTTATTCGTAAGCGCACCCGGTGCGAATTTGATTCATTAGATACATGTAAGGGCCAAGGATTGAGAATGGCGAATAAAACAGACAACTGGTATAAATCAAGTAGAGAGCTATAGCGAATTAGAAATTGAATAAAGAGACCAGTTATACACCAAAGATATACTCATATTCTTAAAATATTTTCGATTCGTCAAACCTTTTAGAGTTGCAAATCAAATAAACAAAATAAAGCGGTATAATAAATATAACAAAGTGGTATAAACTTACAGATATAGATAATTAATCAGTTATGCCATGAGGCACACACAGACTTTAGCTGTCTTCCATCCATAAAATCTTTGAAAGTGGCGAATAGAACAGACAACTGGCGTAAATAAAGTAGACTGATATAATCAAATAGAAATAAAATAGCAACCACTTCAATGAAGTGCTCACATGATCTATTTATTGGATTGAACTGTATTACTTTGTTGCTGCTTTAATTTATAACAAAAGAATTTCAAATAAAGCAACGGAGAGGTAACCAGTCTATTGAGGTCTATTCCAGTGGACAAAACTTCAGTAATGATTTAAAAACACCAACATAACTGCATATAACATATAATTTTACCCACTGGGTGCTTGAGAATTTTGTGATATATGCATCGGCATGCATCTTCATGCAATTTTAATTAAACCAGAAAAAGTCACACTCGGTTCGGTTAAGTAAATACAAATAAAAGTCAACACATGTGCAAATAACAGCCGGGAGTCAATAAAGCTTAATGCCGATAAAAGGTGTTCAATTGTTGAATAACAATAAGTAAGTCACAACAGGTATGATGAATATGGATGTGGGGACCCAAAAATGACCGCTCGAAAACATATGCATTATTCGAACACTCGGATGTCTGTTTGTTTCTCTCATACACCATTTGAGAGCACAAGGGAGGAAATGACCAATAAAGCCCACAGCCAGAGTTTACGCAGCTTTTTACCGCCAACACTGTTCCTTTGGAATTTTATTAATAATTCTATATTAATTAGTTCAAAATGAGCTGAATATTACAGTTATTAAATACAGTTACATTGTGTAGGATTTGAGAAGAATAATAATAATTTTACCGCTATTATAGGCTAGTTGGTTGAGTAGGAGATGGTATAATACTAGGAAGGAGTCTAAGAAATGACCTAGTGTCTGAAAGAAAAAAATTAGGTACATCTCCCTTATAAGAGAAACCCACATGTTCTATGGAGCAAGCGGAGCAGGACACTTTAATAACCTCGAAAGCAGTTAAGTGCCTTGAAGGTACAAATCCAAATTCGCGAGAACCAAATATCCTTTCCATGGTCATTAAGGCTCTTTCAATCTATAACTTTTGCAGTAGGACCAACCATCACTCTCATAAAAAACACTTGGTTACTACATGTTAGCTGAGAATTTCTCTGCTAGGGTTTTAGATAATCATCCAACTTCGACAAATAGTAAGCCGTCTTATTTTAGCAACTTTAGGAAAGGTACATTGATTGAATGGATCAACGTTCTTCTTCTTAAAGAGAGAAATTTGGAGTTGAGATACGACAACCTGCTAATATTCAGACCTACAAGAATCGATTGAAATGTAAACCAAGCACAGGAGCAGGGATTTTCAGTGACTTTCTGTCTAGAGTAAAGAGTGGGGTATGTAAATCTGTATCTCGGCAGATATTGTGGGTATTTGCGTAGGGCGAAAAGTTAATTTACTCCTCATCTGTCAAGGTAGTAAGCTTTCTAAGACTCCTCATTATGTTCAAAAGTAGTTTGTAATAATGAAACCGTTATAAGAAGCACTGTGAGATCTGCGGTCAGAAGACTCTATTCCCCGATATATCACCACTTTATTCTGAATATTTTTATCTACAAAGAGCAGAGTAAACGATCACAGGATCAAACCTTTTGCTTTGACCTTCCAAGGCCACCGGAAGCCACCTTCCAAGGTGTAAAAGCAACATATTTTCTCATATCATATTTCAACTAGATAAACACACTATTTGTAATAGACATCACACTGATGAATCTAAGAATTATAAGTTTTTTTAAATATGTAATGAAACTGAACTCTAAAATAAGAAATATCTATTTTCTCTCTTTTTTCACAGATACCATCACGAGCACTCAACGGCATGCAAAAATTGAGCGCACTCGACTTCGATTACAATGAGATTGTGCGCATCGAAGATTACAGCTTCTACGGATTACGTTTGTCGAAGCTCAACATGAAGGGCAACCAATTGCAGTCCATACCCGAACACGCTTTCGTAGGGCTAGAGGAATCCATACAAGAAATTGATTTGTCTGAGAATGCTTTGCGTACATTTCCGCTACTCTCTTTACGAAAACTCGACTACCTGCGTACGTTGCGTCTATCCAACAACAAGATCTCCACATTCTATGGTGACGTAACGCTCGCTACGAACAACACTTCGACAGCGGCAATGGTATTACGTCTGCCATCATTGATATTTCTGGATCTGAGTTCAAATCAATTTACGGAGATTGTGAATGATTGCTTTAGCGCCTTTCCACAGCTTAAAACCCTTTCGTTGTACGCGAATCAAATTGAGCTCGTGCAACCGAATGCGTTCAAAAGTTTAAAGGAGTTAATGTCGCTGGATATGTCACACAATCGCATCATTTCATTGGACGCCAAAATTTTCGATAAAAACAAACGTCTGCAGACTGTGGATCTCAGCCACAATCATGTGCACTCAGTAAGTGGAGTATTCTCGAATTTGCCGCAATTACGTGAAGTTTTTCTCTCTGAAAATAATATACTCGAATTGCCTGCCGACGCGTTCACGAATTCATCCAATGTGGATGTCATCTATTTGGAATCCAATGCCATAGCGCACATCGATCCGAATGTGTTTAGCACGCTCGTGAATCTGGATCATTTATATTTGCGTTCCAACTTCATACCGCTAGTGCCTGTAACGCTCTTCGATAAATGTCAGAAACTCACCTCACTATCGCTCGATAACAATCAAATACAAGATCTCGAAATAGGCATGTTTCGTAAGTTGGAGTTTTTACGTGAAGTGCGCCTACATAACAATCGTATACGACGTATACGCAAGGGTGTCTTCGAACCCTTACCGGCATTACAGGAACTACATGTTCAAAAGAATAATATCGAGGATATCGAACCCGGCGCCTTTCAAAGTCTAACCAATTTGCAACACATAAACTTGCAGGATAACCAACTGACTGTGTTGGAAGACATTTTTCCAAACGACAAAGCCAACTCATCGCTGCTGTCCATACAGTTGGAGGAGAATGAACTACACAAGATACACCCGCGCACATTTCGTCGACAGGAGCGCATCCAAATCATGTGGCTGCGTGATAATCAGCTAATCCGAATAGACAAAAGCATGTTCGTGGATCTGCAAATGCTCGGACGTCTGTACCTCAGCAATAACCAGATACGTGATATCGACAAGGATACATTTAGCACGTTGAAGCATTTGAAATTTCTCGACTTAAGCGGTAATCGGTTGAAGCATGTGCGTCGTGAGTACTTTGCACCACTCGTGAGCTTGGAGGAACTCAGCCTTTCACAGAACTACATTGAAGCGCTTGAGAGCTATTGTTTCAATAAATTGAAGAATCTGCGCGTACTTGATCTGTCAAACAATCCCTTAGTGCAATTAACCAAAGACATATTCATGGAAGAATTGCCTTTAACATTTCTGAATGTGCGTAATACTTCGCTGCGCAAAATTGAGCTGCACACCTTTAACGCGCTGCAGAACCTGAATGAGCTCAATTTGGAGGATAATCAATTAAACCCCTCCGACATACATAAACTAGATGTGCCCAGCTTACGTAGTCTTTACCTCGCGCACAATGACTTCAGTCGCGAACGTGTGGGCGGCATAACGGCCGGCATGTTCGATAAGATGCGCTCACTGCAACTGCTTACGATGGCCAATTGCAGTCTCGACGTTTTACCAGACGATATTTTCACCAAGAATACCAATCTCGTTAAGCTGGATATGTGCGAAAACCGCATCACTGTTATGAATCGGAATATCTTCAGCGGTCTGAACGTGTTTAAAGAGTTGAGGTTGTGCCACAATCAGCTCTCGGAGTTTCCGCACATAGCGCTATATAACTTGAGCACGCTAGAAACCTTAGATTTGTCACGTAATCAGCTGACGTCTATCGACTTTTTCAAGCTTAGCGGTACGCTTAATTTGCGTCAGCTCAATTTGCACGACAACAAAATCACTTCCTTGAGTGGTTTCAATGCGGTAAACTTGACCCAACTCGATAGTATTGATCTTAGTGGCAACCTTTTGCTATCGCTACCTGCGAATTTTCTGAGACACTCTATAAATTTACAACGTGTTGATTTGTCGAGTAATCGCTTCTTACAGCTGCCCAGTTCAGCGCTCTCGGACGTCTCTATACCACGCCTGTCTTGGCTCAATCTCACTGGCAACCCAATAAATAAGATTTACACAGTCAAAGAGGAACGCTATCCTTACCTTAAGGAGCTTTATATTTGCCAAACCAATCTGTCTATACTGACTTCCAAGGATTTCGAAGCTTTTCAGGCTTTGCAGCACTTGCATCTGCTTAATAATCGAATTACACGCATCTCGCCTGGCGCTTTTAAATCACTCACAAATCTGCTCACATTGGACCTCAGCATAAATGAATTGGAAATGTTGCCGAAAGAACGTTTGCAGGGTTTGAAATTACTGCGCTTTTTGAATATTTCACATAATATTCTAAAGGATTTGGAAGAATTCAGCAGCGACTTAGCTCAATTACAGACTTTTGATTTGTCCTACAATCAGTTGGATCGCATATCCAAGAAGACCTTCCGAAATTTGCAAGGTCTCGCAGAATTGTATCTAATGGGCAATCGCATGACGGTCCTATCGAATGAGGCTTTTCGGTACTTACGTAAGCTGCATGTACTTGACCTACGTAAAAACTACTTCGAACTAGTGCCGATTGAAGCTCTCAAACCTTTGGAGACCAACATAAAAACACTTAAGTTGGAAGGTAAGTTATATGAAGGTGAATATTGAATATTTTCATATTGGTTTTAAGTATTTGTATACCTCTTGGAATTCTCAAGAAATCATCTCATAAATATAAAACCATTTAGTCAACTGAACCTATGAAATAAAAGGTTCATGTCATCATTTTCTAAACAATCTATCGGCATTTCAGTCAATAGTTGGGTTCAAAACAACTCGAGAGCTAAAAGTGTATTTTGGATTCGTTGATCAGATAGCATGACTAGATTTGATCCTTGCTATATTGACAGCTCTGGCATTGTTACAGAAAATGCTAAGGAATATCCCTACCCAGAATTGGTCCTCAAGAGTTTATCGGAGACTAAGAGTTCATTTTCAAATTCAATTTTCAAATTCAAATTCTAGTAGCGGTCGTCCTTCAAAAGGCCACATCTAACCTTGCACCATATTTCTGCCATGCCTTACACCCAGAGATCTACTCGCCTTTTCCTTACGAAACCAAATCTCGCAGCATATTCGAGTGTCTCTAACCTGAATTCACAGTTTTAGTAATACATTGGTCACTTTGCCGAAGTTTCCGGGATTTCCATTCGACAGGGTAAGGTGGGAAAAGTTTTACTAAAGGCAATTACACCCGGAAAGCAATATCGGACCATCAAATTTTTGGGGTCGCCTCAGAGCTTCATAGTAGTATACATAAATATTATATACATATGTAGCCAAATAAGTCAAGTCAAGTCAAGACACTTAACAACATTTTTATACCTCTAATTATTTCTATGTGATAAGCACTTTCCTAACGGTTTCTATTGCTCTTTTATTGCCTCTCTTTCCAAATGGTTTCTGCTCACCACCTGGATACCAACCAACGATTGGCTGAATATTGGGGTAAACTGAAACTGGCCGATTCTTTTCACTACAACTCTTCACATGGCTTTAAAAAATGCTACAATTATGTTGTCTCACCATCAACACTAACTGCGCGCATCAAATGTCAACTGCAACTACACTAATTGACGTCACCTCAATGGCATTGGCCATATTACCTGTTGGAACTCATCAATGTCAACGTCAATAACAACACCGATGAATATACTCGCGCACAACACACATGCCACATAATTGTTGTTGTTATTTTTATTGTTATTGTAATGGTTAACTATGTAGAAAATCCACTGCATTGCAGCTGCGATGCACAAAAGCTATGGGAATGGCTGCGCGATCATCGAAAATGGTCCCAAACGAGCGCCGGTGACGGCATTAATTACTTAAGGTGCGAACATCCAGTGGACTTGAGAGGCAAAGTGTTTGCCAAAATGGAGCCACAACAATTTTGTGATGCACCGTTGATACCAAAAATCGCCATACAGGATATCCAGCCATATTCTGTGGTCGTTTCGTGGTTAAGTCGTGAGCATTTGGGTTTAACTGGCTATGAAATTGTATATTACGCGACCACAGATGGCATTGATTACGATGAGGTGAGTGTTTAAGTAATCGAATATAAATATACAAATAGTGGAGAATATCAAAAAGTATATTGCCATAAGCAATAACAGCTAAACTCGTTTGTGTGTTGTTTTAAGTGGGGAATATTTTTTTTTATTTCCTAAAGTATTTTGACTGGGGATGAGACGAAAGAATTTTTTGACTTTCAAAAACATTTTTTGGCATCGATGCAATATAAACTAAGTACTTATAATAAAGCTAAGTAAAGCTTCAGAAAAGCTGACAACAAAGCAACCATATGAGCTAAACCATTTCAACATAGCTATTCCCCCCAGGAATTTAATATTTTTGAATTTTGAAAAAATTCATATTATTCATATTTTTTTATTTCGTCCGTGTGTGTCTATTCAATAAAATTCGCTTCCAATGTTCCAAAAGGAGTCTTAAACCGTCAAGTCGGTGATCTGATTTGGTACAGAAGAGATAAGATTTCCCATTCATTTGTATTTTTATTTCGTATGTCCAAAAGCATTTTCAAAGAAAGAAGGTACACGATGCCACTATTTCAAAATATTTATAAAAAATTTAACCCTTTGAAAAAGCATTGACACCTCTTCCATCATTTGTGAATTTTTCGATCACGTAGATGGAAATGCGCTTCCCTAAGAAAGATAATTTTCGAAGGTCGTAACTGATAACTAAAATAATTAAACATTAGAAGAGAATAGGCAAGGTAAGCTATGGAAGCCATATTACATAGGACGTTGGTCATTCCAGTCACTACAAAATTTCACAATCTTCTTTTAAACAGATAACGATTAATACCGTTTTGTCTATATGAATCACCAACAACTTTCAGTTAGTCAGTGAATTTTAGTTAGACGTCAAAGTTACATAGAACCGAGGGCGTGACGTGGTAAGCGACCTAGTAAACAAAATGAACGTTTTTTGCCTAGTTGTTCGAAAAACGTCTGAAAAAAAAATAGTATCAGAATATTTGCCTTAGAAAAAAAAACGTTCCTGGTTTCGAAATACAAACGATTGTGTTATCGGGGACACCCTAGTTCGACCCAAACATTGATGCACCCCTACAAATAATAAAGTAATAACTATAAAGTGGCTAGAGACTGTAACTGTAGAATATGGTTGCTCATGGATTACATTATACTATTAGCCGTTTTTAGTTCTGATTATATTCTATATGGATATTCTATGTATTCATATACCAAATAAATGGCACTGCGGATAAGTCCACCTAATAAAAAAATGGTATCCCAAGCATTCCAAAATATGAAAATTCTAGCAAAATCGTACAAAATTCTCACATAGACATAGTTAAAATTTAATGCACATTTAACCGTAGAAAACGGCTGTAGTTATTTTACTTTGGTTCCTACTGTGGTCGTTCTGTCTTTTACTTTAATCCAAATGCAATATTTCCGCTTAAGAGATTTGTTTTTTTTTCAAAGAAAAAGTAATAGTAGCACTAATTGATCCGAAGAAGTTCAGCGCTTGCATAGAATCGACACAAGGCCGAGATTAGTAACCTTTGAAGTTTGATGTCCATTGCAAAAATATATTTGTCTTTGGTAGGAAATCTTATCAATTCTTTGTTTACAAAATCATCCAAAACTTTTCCGAAGATTGAGGTAGAGTATGAACTGTTGTGAAACACATCAAATCCCCATATAATTTCGAAGTACGTTACCAAGTTGTCAGTCCTTGGCCAGACATAATTCCGTATTCGTTCAGACCGTCTTTTAATATATACTCTATTATTTGAGATCAGTCATTAGCCTATATCACCTCAGGTAGAACTTCCGACACCGTTAGTTGCAATTTGTGGTTGTTCTAATATTGGTAGGGCAAAAGATGAGCAGATATGGGTAAGATATCTGAGTCTAACGGAATTTATGTACCTCTCTTTAAGAAGGAATAATATTTTCTGAATTTTACTCGTAGATATATTTGACAGCAATTTTATACTTAGGTTCGTTTTCGTAATATCGTAATCTACTCTCAAAAGCAACTCGAGCAGTTGATTATAACATAGAACTCTCATCAATCGCTTTTTCAGATGTAAGATCCAGCTCTGTAACTTCTACGAATAGGTAGTGAAGGGCTTTCTGAAGGGCTGGAAATTTGTTTTTTTTTTTTTAAGCTACCTATCATGATAAGAAACTCAAAAATCATCTAGATTGAAGCGAATTGTAAGAGGAAAGAAAGATATGAATACAGAAGATTGGATTTAGGAAGTATTAGGCGAATATAATAAAAAATTATCTTTATAAGTACGCAACGCCGATAGCATATTGCTGGGTAAACTTGTGGACTGATAAAATTATACTAAAATAAGTACTGCTAACAATGTTGTCCTGTTTAAATCTCTGAATATCCTATCAATTATTCTTGTTTTTACTTCCCGCAGATGCGTGGCAAACGTCTCAACGGCACCGCGAACTCGGCCAAATTAACAAAGCTGAACGCGAATACGCGCTATCACATCTGCGTCATTGGCACCGGTAATTGGCTATCCGAGCCGGCGGTAAATGCGCTGCAAAGGATACACTTCAACGACACCGTGTTAATGTTACGCGACGAGGCAGCCACGAGCGGCGACAACTACATTGCAGGCCAACAGCAACAGCAACAGCAACAGCAACACTACTATTATGACCAACAGCAACAGCAACAGCAACAGCAACAACAACAGCAGCAATCCGAATATTATCAGCAATATTTTCACACGTATCAACAGTCGCACGACCAGCAGCAATTATTTACGCAGGCCGAGCCGCAACAACAACAGGCGCTAATCGAGAACACCGTCGTCACGGACAATGCGCTGCGGGATGTATTGAAAAATACACACATCACCACTTGTACCGACGTGCAAACACTGGACTCGACACCGAGTCTGGTGACCGACGAGAATGGGCTCTCCAGCAACGGCTTCATACACTCAATATTAACAAGGCGCCTCGGTCTCATCGTCGGCTGTTGTCTGGGCATCATTGTGTTCATTGTCATGATTTCGGTGTTGAGTTATGTGAAACTGAAGAAGCAACGCATCGAGAATGCTAAAAGACAAGCCGCCATGCCACCCGAATACATTTCGTATCGACACTTCTCCATACCCAATGAGGAGCTGGTGCGCGCTTCGGTGACCGGCGGCGCTACAACGGCAATTTCGAGTGTACCGAGCGGCATAAGCGCACACATCAGCGGCACCAGCCTGAGCACTAGCGCCACAGCTACCACGGCAACTACGCCACTGGGCACTAGTGGCGGCAATGGGACGGACAGTAAGGCCGGTGGTGGTGGCGGCGCTACAGCCGCAGTGACATCCGCTACCAACACGCTGAAGAAGAGCGAAGTCAACGCCAACCTAACCGGTGTAGGCGGTGTGAGCGTCGGTGTGAGTGTTGGTGTGGGGATGGTAGTTGCCGAAGGCAATGGCCTGGTGAATTTGACCTCAACTGCCACAAAAGCAACGAGCAATGATGTCAGCGGCACAACGACATCAGTGGACGCAACAACGACAGTGAACAACCACAATCACCATACGCATCAGCAGCAGCACCAGCAATTGCGGCTCCAGCATCAGCAACAACACCAGCTTCAACGCCAGCAACAGCAGGCGGGCAATCACCATCATCATGTTGTTGGCAATAGCGGTGTGGGCTACATGTCATCGGGTGTGGTTTTGGGCGCGAATCACTTGAATGCCTGTTAGTCGCGACACCGCGCTTGCCACACCGCCGCAAACGATGTCGTGAAACTCCCTTTCGGCCATAAAGTTACGAGTATTTTTAAGGTCCTTTTAAATCAGACACAATCGCGCATACTCGTTCACATATACATATATAGCTTGTAGGCGAAGACACCTTAGGCTAAACATAACTGTAAATATGATAACGTAGAAAGAAGTGACTTGTTAATGAAAAGTATGCAAATTGAGGCAACGCGAGCGATAAAGCAGTTATAGCTAGCAAAGCAGAGCATCGCAAGTAAACATGTAATTGGTGCTGTGCTATGTGGTGCTAAGCTGTACCATGCGTTGCCGTGCTATGCCATACCATACGTCGCAGTTTAGCGTGTATAAATATATTTCTAATGACTTTGTTAGTTGTATTTAGCTTAGCTATAATGTGTTAGATAACTTAATTTAAGTTTAGATTTATAATAGATAGGCTGAGATTGAGACTCTTATTATTTGTTGTTCTCCTACAGAAGTCTTTTAATCAAACACACTCATCGATAATACACACACAATAATTTAATACACAGAACTAGTATTAGATTGATGCTAAATTTAATAAAATATTACAATTGAATTTCGAAAGAACTAAGATATAGTCACTTCTGAAGTAATTATGTGGCTTATATGGAAATTTAGCATACAGTAAATAACTTGTTTCGATCTTTTGTAGTTACATACATATTTAGTTTAAATTCTACATATCTTGCCTTTATTTTGCACTACTTTGCGTATTGAAAAAAGTTAGGTTATTTTTACAAAAAAACTAAGTTGAAGGTTCAAGCGAATAATTGAACCAATAGCTGAATTATACTAATACTAACTTAAATTTTTTCAAATTATTTATCGGGCAAGACGATCACTTAATTTTTTGGCATAATATAGGTAGAGGATTAACGCTCCACTGACAAAACATGACTAAACACGAGTTTAAGAAATACTGAAGAATGCTATTAAAAGAGTAATTCTTAATCCAAATATCTTACACGAAAACAGTTTTAATTTTTTGAATATAATTAACATTTTATTATATATAATATTTTCCCATTTCTCAATTTTTTTTTTTTGAATCCAGCTAGTTTTACGCTGTTTTGGAATAATATTCTTCGCAAAGTGGCTGAATATTCGTTTTTTTGAGACCATAAAATACATTTCTTCGAGTATTAATATTATTATTTTTTTTAAGTAACGGTTTTTTTATATTTTCGAACTGAAAGCAGTTGTTTTCGATAGAGGTTCATTCATGTCATTAAAAAATCATTGGAAGAAACTATTTGTAATTTTCAATTTGATGTTCAACATTATTTCCAAACATTATATGCACTTGGAAGAAGTTCTACCTTTTTCGTTGATAACCAAGCTTATGGTTCTAGAGTTGATATCCAAAACCATTACCAAATACATCTGTAACCTTATCTTAGTTTATAAAATAAATCTGCGATCGTTTTCAATCAAAATTCAACAAAAATTTTTAACCTCGAAGAAAATGCACAAATTTCACATGTTCACTAGTTTATATCCAAAATCATTCTTCGTGGGTTCTCCAACTTCCTATTATGTTATTCAACTATCACTCTCAAACCCTCAACAAAACTCTCAATCATGCTCTAGTTTCTAAAGCAAAATTGAACTTTATAGTTCTCAAATTGGTACCCCATACACAGTTGTCTTGACTTTGGAAAACTTTGGTATATATCTCAAGCACTTATATGAAGCATATTTCGGACATCCGAAAGAGAGATAATTTTCGATAAATATGTGCAAAAAAATTTTAATGAAAACTTATTTCTGGCTTTTATTATAATTTATTTTCTAGATAGAATATTAAGTTTTTATTTTTCCACTGAAACTTCATTTCCTTCTTCCACTCACTTCGACTTTAGATTTAAAATTGAGATTGATGTTAAGTAGAGAGCATTCTTTCCATAAGTCAATAAACATAAACATCGCCATCCTCAGACGAAATAAGCATCTGTTTAAATAATATGTTATAATAATAATGTTAATATATTATGTTTTGTTTACTAATCTATTTAGACAAGGAAAAAGAAAAACATGGAAGGGAGAAATGCGTTATTTCCTGAGATAACTTCAAATTTAACTCAAAAATGCTCTCTAAGTTTTGTATTGTTTCAAAAAAATTAACCTCAAATTTGAAATCGAATATTTTCTTACACCATAAATCATACATCTAAATTAGGCAATCTAAGCAATCGCTTCTTCCCCGCTTACTTGATTTTAAGTATAAAAATTTAATTAATAATTGCAAAAAATAGTAGAAATGTTTCAAAATGAATAAAAACTAAGTTAGTGAATGCTCTTTGTTTTAGAGTTTAATAGAAATATTTTCGAAAATCATTGTAAATACCAGTTTCACAACTCCCTTTATACCTAGGAATTAATGATAACCTAAATCAAGGAATGAAAATATGTAATACGAAAAAATAATTTAAGTTTTTATAGCGTGAGAGAATTTTATTGCAAGCTTTTTCCTTTTATTCAAATTAATATTATACAACAAAAGGACATAAAAAGATGAAACATGTGCAGTAAGAAATGTAACGGTACAGTAGAACATAAGTATCTCAAGTATAAATCACTTGAGAATTTAATAATTCTCTGATATTAGGAAATAATTATTTGTTTGAAAGAAATTATATTGAAACTGCCTTTCAGTACCCTGTAGTGAAGCGTCCAACTAATACGAAAAAATTTAGTTTCCCAATAGAAATATTCTAGTCCAAAACGTACTAGTTAAAGAACGATCAGAGAGTGCCCAGTTCACAAACCAGAATTTCACGACTGTTAAAAAACAAATGCGTCTAACTGATATGAAAGTAGTTTACTAATAGAAAAATTCTTCACTGAATTGTCAATAATTAAATAAAGATCTGAAGAGGACCGGTACACAGTTTAACTGACAAAAATTGAACAATCAAGAGAACGAGAATGATTTACTACGCATTTATGGCTTCATTTACTCTTAATTATTTTTTCTTAAACCGCGAAGCAAAACCAGTAGAGTTCATAGCTATTCTGGAAATTTTTTGCATATTTTTAATACGAAATTTGGGTTGCACTGGTATATTTTTGAGCAAAAGCTGACAAGTAACATTGGGCTCGCGGTTCACACAAGCTTCAGGGCGGTCTACAGCTAGTTCCAGAGTGGGTCTGCAATTAGTTCCAGGTGGTCTGAAACATTTTTTCTGCTTGCTTTGCCATTAAATAAAGAGTAAGCTGGAACTAGTTTAAGGGTGGTATAAAAATGGTTACAGGCTTGTCTACAATTAGTTCCGGAATGGTACATTATTTGATTTCTGGATACTTAGCGGTTCTTATTGAGGGCTTAACACACATACATACATAGGTGAAGTAGCTTAAGGTCGAAATTTTAATGCTAATCAGGCCACAATAAACCCAAAAATTATATCAAATAATAAGAACTAAGAGAGTAGAATAAATTGAATTAAATAAGTAATTAAGTAGATGCAAATAAAAGCTAAAGAATCTAGAAATTATGATTAATATTTAGAAAACGAAAGAGAATACGCTCAAAGAGTTTCAATTGTAAAACGAACATATGAATGGAAATTCTTGTAGATTTAAGTTAAACTAAAAAAAAATTTAATTTATTGAAAACTAGCCTTAGTAGAAGAGAAAAAATTGAATACTTAATGAAATTCTGCAAATGTAACATAACCAATAACCGAACGGAACCAATACGCATTAAATCAAAATTGAAATAAGATAAGAAAAAACCGAATGACTACTGCAAAACACACACATACACACATACAAGCAGACTTTAGTAAATACACACACATACAAATAAGTGCGTAAGTATATAAGTACGTGAGGGAATTAAGTCAATCCTATGCGTTTATGTACCAGCAAAGCAAAGCATGAAATAAACACAAACAAATCGTAAATGTAAAAGAACACAAAACAACAACAACAATAATTTGCGAAGTCTGTATATAAGAAATAGCAAATCAAAGCTGCACCAGCAGCTATGGAATATGAATTCCATAAATTTGCACAATAGTTATACATACATACACGTAACATAGCATAGCATAAGCACTTGCGATCGACCATTATTTATTTATTTATTTTTTGATATGCGAAAATATTTGATTTTTGTTTTTATTAAATAATATTTGAAGATTAAGAATGCATAAATTCTCTTTATTATACAAACAAGTCTTACCAGAATAAAATAATAACAAAACCGCAAAATGAATTTATAGAGAAGCAGATAAATGCGGTAGCTATGAAAAATGTTTAACTGCAACGAAGACAGAAACAACAAAACAAAACAAGAACTAAAAAAACAACAACAAAAGCATAGTAATATAATAACTAACTGTATAAGCTGTAAGTACGAAGTAAAATAAAATTGACAAAATGCAATGCCTACAAACAAACATACATACTTACATACACACACACATACATATATGTATATGTGTTTGTAGTTATATGAGTTGCACTGCACGCAACAACAAAAAATGCAAGTACGAGTAAATCAACATACAAAATGAAAATCAAAAGTATAATAATAAAGCAAATTTATAGCATAAGTGTAAGTGAAAATCGCTGCATTAAAGAGGAAATTATAAATAAAGAAATTATTATACAAAAATATAAAATGAAATTCGCTTTTCATTTTCCGGTTGAGGCCAGTAGAAATGAGAGGTCAATATAAATTGGAAGGAGATTAACTATGACATCATGGATCACTATGGAGCCACATTTAAAGATATTTTTATAATCAGGCAACATGTAGCACAAATAGTTTTGCGCATCTAACGGTTATTTGTAATACTGAACACTAATTGAGGTTTATAGAGCAAAATGTGCCAGTCCGAACGACCATACATCGGCCGTCTGTCCGTGCAAGTAACAAGTAACACGATGAGTAAAAATAAACCGATGAAGTTTATTACACATTTTCCATAGCATAATTGACACATTGCCACGCCCGAACAATGCCAATCAATTGGCAATTAAGCCACAAAACTGAAATTTGGTACAGAGATTCATTGTAGAATGGGAAGTTGTAGTTTAAGAATGTTTAATAAGTGGTTGTGGCCCCGACCTCTAATAGATTTGAAGCACATATCTCAGAAACTACTAAAGCCCTATCAACCGAACTAGCTGAAAACATTTCTCTTTATCATTTCATTTTACAGTGTGAAGTGGAGAAATCGGATAATGACCATATCCAACCCCCATAAACAAGTTATATTGGGCTGTTATAAAGGTCTGCATGTAAATTATTGTAAAAATCGGGCAATGGGAGTCAGCCTGCCCACTTTTAAGTAAAGTCCCATACAAATTTAGCAACTATTCTACCAATTCTAACCAAATTGTGTGCATAACCTCGATTTCCTCATCTTACTGTTTGAAAATGGACACCTACTCCCCGTACAACACAATTTTAAATTCAATCAGATTTAAATTTTACAGTAAATAGACCAAGCACCAGTGAAGATGTCACAATGCGAAGCAAAACTATACGAGAATAGTGTACTCAAGGTGTGGCAACTCTCATATATATTTAATAACCTTTCAAGGCCCATATACCAAATACGAGAACTTTATTGTACATCACTGACTTTATACCGACTTTATACTGACTTGATTTAAAATATCGGTAAATCTCTGAGATATCTCTATGAAATTAAAGGGATAATTTTTATATAATATTAATGCCCTTGTACTAAAATATATTCAGTACTTCCTTTAGCACCCATATAACTAATGTAGGGACTTTCAAACTTCCAATTGACTTTATACCGTATAAATCGGTCAACATATAATTTATCTAAACAACATTAAATTAACATATTTTAATAGTTATACTATAAATCGGTGCATGACATTCTGCAACCTAATCATAATACAAGGATTTTCGTTATTCTAATTGATTTTATTGCAAATATATCGATCATGTTATCAATGTGTAATTAAACTGCCCAGAGAAAATCAGTTTAAAGCGTCCTCTAGCACCGAATATTCCCATCGTATTTGTTTACGAGTTTCCGGTTGACTCTATGATGTATTTGCCGGTCAATATGTGTAATATTTTAATGAAAAATGTTCGGCTGGACCCGAACTTAGCCCTTACTTACTTGTTTTAAATTTGTGTTTTCCAGTACGAATTCTTATACAAATTGTGAGGTTGTCTTTTTGCTTTATAACAGTTTTTGTTTTATTTAATTGATGATAGGTACGCGCCCTTAGCTGGAATGCAACTTTAGAACTATTTTTGAGTTCATTTTTAGTTCGGTTTGTGTCAGCTTTGCTGCGTACTACTCGCTTGCATTATATATAAGTAGATATTAACAGGCCGTTGACCTACTGCTCACCTCCTTACAAATATTATTTATTGTTTTGATTGAAGTTGGATGCATTTTACTGTACTAAATATACTGTTAAATATACATTATTATTTTATAAATATTTGTATCTAACCACTTTTCCGAGTAAAAATAATGTTTCTGTCTTCTTTGTGGTGTCATGGGTGCATAAGAGAGATTAAAATTTTATTTCGCTGATAACACCAGCTATTTATATTTATATAAAGATAAAAATATAACTAAGGTAAGCTTTCTAGGTTTTGATTATTTTAATATGAATAACAAATTTTTTGTCTTCGAAATTTATTCTTAGTAGAAGCAGTGAACAGTGAATACGCCATCAAAATATACAAATGTCTGCTTAGTTTAATTAAGTTATTTTATTAAGTTAACTTAGTTGTATAATTAATCATTACGCAATATTATTTTTCCTTTCGTTTTGATTTAAGCTTTATTTAGTTGTAATAAACTGATTTCGATTATTTGTATGGCAACATCTGCTGCGGCTAATATGGTATTCAGCACACAGCACGTTACTCATACGCCCTGACGAATGCAGATTGTGTGTTTAATGTTGGCAATAATGTGAGCGGCGCAAACATTTAAGCTCGGAAATATATGTATATCGTGCATGTATTTTCATGCACACACACGTTCACCGCTGCCTCACCGTCAAGACAACGCTAATTAGAAACACCGACGCAATGATAGCGCCACCAATCGCTGCTTTCTTCTTTGCAATGCTGCTTGCCACATACTGCGCACAGCTGTGTGTGTGGTGTGTGTGTGTGTTGGTGGTGGTGGCGCCTACGCGTGCCACAATGCCAACTGGAAGTAATTAAAACGAAGTTTAATTGGGAAAATTTTTGTTTTGCATTTGTGATGTCATTTGTATGCAAGAAGCGTCGCCGGCGCTCATATATGTACTTACACTCGAATGGAGAAAAAGCAAATACGAGCACAAAGTGTATAATATATGATATTATGAAAAGTATGTATGCACTTTTTATGTTCTATCGCCTCATCGCAGCAGCGAATTACAACAACCACTAACTAACAAACAGGTAAACATTGCTTCGGGTTATTCAGTTTGCGGCAGCGTTGACGTAGAGCAAATTAAGCTGCGTTTCAGTTTATAGTTATACTTTAATTATGTTGCTATTTTAATAAAACCCCAAGAGTTGGAGTTTGTGGTTGTGAGATATAAATTATTAGTACTCTTATTTTGGAGTGTTGGGTTTCTTTTAGAAGAAACGACAAAATATGCTGAGTCTATTTAGAGTCTCTTTTTTAGAATATTATATGTAAGCAAAAACATCTTATGTCGAGTTGAGACTAAATGGTGTACAATATTGTCAAAAATTTCACAATTAAAGCGCTAATTGTTCATATACCATTTATCTTCAATTAATTGGATTTTTCATTGAAGTCCTGAGGGTTTTCTCTCAGCAAACACATTTTCACTGAAACAGATCAGGGTGAGCTTCAAGCTTAATATATTTATCCAATCGACTCCAGCATTTTATTTTTTCACACAAACACTGATTTTGTTTTCGATTTAAACCTTTAATAAAAAATAAGAATCGAATATCATAGTTAAAAATCGTTCAAGTTTATTCTATCTCTATATTCTCTATCTACAGAAGATATTCATTGTGTGTCAAGTCAGGACCGTAAAGCGAATGACCCATCAATTCGATGCTTCGATCGTGCGGAAATAGTTTCATACCTAAAGTAGAGTAAAATTGATGATGATGAAAGGTGGCATATCTCTCAATTCGTTTCGAAATTGACGCTTTTACTCTGCTAGGGCGACCATTTGCGCCAGAGCGAAACGTAAACCTACACGTTTTAATCACTTCTGCTTATCTTGAAACACCAAAATAGTCGGTTGTTGTTGTACAATTTCTGACTCCCATATTTAAATAATCTAATTTGTTATATGTAGTTCTCAATGATTCGCAAGTAGCATGTATATTTTTCTACCACAAGACTAATTTCTCAACGATCTTCTCTTTCTAAATATATTTTTGGAAAAATCTGTGAGAACACTTGGTGCTCCCAAAACCGGAAATATTGAATGCAGCTCGTATATGTAAATTTGCATATATCTGGTTATTTATGCGGACATTTTAGGAGAACATATTTGAGCCTCTGCTACATCGGTAAAAACCAATTATTTAAATGAAATTTAAGAAAATTTAATTTCATCGAGATGGTTGATTCGACAGTTCGAATTATTAGCGTTATGACTTTGATACTTTGTATATAACAACACCCTTCATGGATTAGGGATCTGATTCAAAGCAGAGATAAAAAATGAGTTATTCTAAGAAGCAGACCTATTAAGCCAACGTGCAGAAATCGTGACAATTGCTCCTTAAGCGTACTTTGATTCCCTACATCTCTGTTCGCTGTATTTGAGCTGAGTTCTCTTTGCACCGAGTTATTATGTGAGAGCAACATCAATATTATTCAGTTGAATCCAATACAAGAATGTATGTGGATACCTCATTGAAGTGGTACAATCCAATATATTATAATTCTCTTGAACCACTCCTCTCGTTTGGCTTATGCCACTTGCTTGTTTGATTCGGCACTCTCTAAGTTTTTAGCAAATCAAAGACAGCTATAGTGTTAATTGATATAATGGTAACAGAATACTGAGTAAATGGGCGCTACATCGACTAATATATTTCAAACATGCTTCCTCTTCTACATAACTACCATATGATATAACACATGTAAAAGTATTTGTAAATTTAGAGTTCCTATAAAAATCGTTATACAGAGTACGAGTATTCGTTATATAATAATCCTGTACATTGCGTATTGTCGAACTATACAGATACTGTTTAAAAAAAATTATCTCAAAAGCAAACGTCAAACTACCACAGATGATACTGCCACCTGGTCCACTACCAACAGTTCTTTGAAATCAGGACTAAACATGGTATGAAAACAGCTTCACAGTCTATAGTTTTTTTCTGCTCGTTAAATATTACATCAAAATGATATCACAATAAAGCGGTTTTATTCATATCAGTTTGGGAGGATATGCTCGGAATACCCACTTTCGGAACTTTTGTAAGTGAGGGGAGCTCGTGAGCCGAAATAAGGTTAATAGATACTGCTCGATAAATGATAGCGCCGCTATATTTATCAACAGTTATTACCCTCTCTCTCTTCACTCTCTCACTTTTTCCAAAATTTCAATAATTCTGAAAATTTTAACTTAGTGCAACCAGCGACATTCGAAATTCTTCCTGTTAGTACTTTATTGTGTGTTTAGATAAACAACTTCATTTCACTTTTTTAATATTGAAGTTTAAATCTTTATATTATTTTTGTCAAGCAAAATCTGTGTTGCTTTTACAATATTACCATAAGAATATTATTTTCTTTTTATTTTTAATTAAAATAAATTCAAATATTACATTATTACAATAATACATGTATATTACAAGTATGAAACATATAACTTACTTCATTGTAAATATGTGTGTGTGTAATCTTAAAACATTTTCGGAAATATATAAACTGACAACTTTCAAATTAGTGCGCATATAGTGCGTGTATGTATTTATGTGAACTTAGTTTAAAATTGACTGTTCATAGATTTTCAAACCAACGAGGCAATTTAAAGTTCCAATTTCCAGTAACAACTTCACTGGGCAGCAACAACATATAATTATGGAAGTAGTCACAATGGCAACTTTAAGTAGAGGCATATTTTAGGCTATAG
Organism: Bactrocera minax; assembly: GCA_021498325.1. Taxonomy (NCBI): domain Eukaryota; kingdom Metazoa; phylum Arthropoda; class Insecta; order Diptera; family Tephritidae; genus Bactrocera; species Bactrocera minax. Next base: position 5,181,970 of record JAKEEE010000008.1, on the reverse strand, counting down.
ATGTGAATGTTGGTGATGAGGAACTGGAAGCAATGTAAAGGTAATACGCTATGGGTCTCCAAAGAGAGTGATTCTCAAAATATTTTACTTAAACACATTTTGAAATGGTTTTCGCAACTATGAAAGAAGCAAAATGGAGCACGTTGCAAACAGGGTGCCGAATATAAAATATTTAATTTTCAATATTGTTTTTCTATATTGGGAGCGTCAATCTTGGGGGTATTTTATGCCACCGAAATGACGAAACCGGTCTATTACAATAACACCTTCTCATATAATGAGTAGATTTACTTCTATTTGCTTTAGCTGTCCTTTATTCATCAATTTGTGAGAAGTGGTGCATCGAACAAACAATTGGCATAAATCAAATATACTGAAATTTTCGACAAGACAATACAGCTCTGACTTAACGAGCAGAGAAAGGACAAGTCAGAGACGACTTTTGCTTCGAATGTCACCGAAAATTATTCATAGTTTCACGAAGAAGAAAGGTATATGATAGAAATAATATGCAAGGAAAGATGTATAAATTGGGTGAGTCCACTCTCAAATTTTGATCACTTTAACTCGTAAATATCTCTCGATAGTTCGATATCATGTACCCGATTATAGTTTCGTGTCTTATTTTATGGCTTAGTTATAGCTCTTTATAAGCATTTATAGTTCAACTACGCCCATCTACAAAAGCAACCTCTTCAACTCTATATCTCTCTCGATTAGTTTTCAAATAGTCCATAAGAATCAACTATATTCGAGTTGAAAACAATCTTTGTCGACTGCGCCAGTTAAAAATTTAGATCCATTAAAAAATCAACATCTATTGAAGTATTTTAAATTCACAAGTTCTACTATTTTTCTTACGTGGAAAATATCGGTATTTTTGTATCACACAACTACAGGTGATAATATTTTATACGCTTCGTTAACAAACTAGGAGTATGTATGTACAGCTTTTGATAAAAATATTTCAATATATCAATAGGTATTATGGGAGGAAACAATGGGCCAATATCTGCTATAATATAAACAGAAGTAAAAATGAAAAGGAATTGTGTCCACAAAAACAAACACCAACAATAAAGCGTGACAACAGCGTGTACTGGCATTGCGGGGTGAGGCGGCGCATGAAGTGTGGGGCAATAACCGCAACGGTAAAAATAAAATTAACAAAGAAACGCTAAAAACCATATGAACATAATGAATATAAAAACAATCCGCTTTTCATGCCACTATTGCATAAGCGATGCCTATTTCACGCATATAATAAACATGGTAATAAACATGGTATGTATGTATGTATGTCAATATATTTATTCAAGTGTATTTTTCAGTACGGCAAATAAATACCCAATAAGCGACAGCTGGCAAAGAGAACGGTATTCTCCAAAATTTCGCTTTAGTCTACTCACTTTTGTTCAAACTGTTTTAAAGTGGTATACATGAACCAAAATTAATTTGAATACCAATAATCAATAATGACTTGAGATGTTTAAAAGAATGCATATTTTACATACATATGCACTGCAGTAAATATGTTCGAACGGGCTGCCACCTGTTGGGAAAAATATTTAATATTCTTTCAAAAATAAATATATCGGATCATAAAGAAGTATAGATTTCAAATGGGAGCTATTTGAGAAATTAAAATTTCAATAAAAAATAAAATATTCTAAACCGAGTTGCCATCTTTTTAAAAAATTTAAATTAAATTAAACCATCTAAATCATATCAAACACTACAAAATGGCCGACAAACGTTCGGTATGTAAGCACGCTCTCAATTGCAAAACTTTTGGAACAGAGTTTCCAACTAGTTTGAAAAATGCAAACAAGTTAAAATAGGGTTGCCACTTAACTGAGCTTATCAACTTACGGATATCACATTCAATAATAAAAAAGTATATGCAAACATCAACCATAACGTAAAGCGTTTTTCAAGTTACTACCTCTAAAACTCAACACAATTCTAATGAAATTGTTGCTGCTTAAGACTAGTCTATGTCAGGTTGAAGCAAAAATCGTCATTTATATAGCCATAACCTAACAGATAACTCGCAGACTCAAAATAATCCAGGAATACTTCACTTCAAATGCATATGGATTATAAAACGGCTTGTATCGAAACAAGAATTATTTCAAATCCTATATTTTGAAGAGATTTTATACAAAAAAAATACCTTTACCACATGAAATTATGATCTGATAACAAATATAAACACTAAACAGCTACTGCCAGAAAAAAATTATATTTTGATGCTGCCACCTGATACGAAATACAAAAATTTAATATTTACTTGAAGTTTTGCAACTTTTCATTATTAATAAAAGAGAGCTCTTGCAAATTTTTGAACTCTTCCGCAAGCATAAACTAAGAAAATTTTGATAAATGTTTTTATTTTTCTGTAGCAACATTAAGGTATTTTCCAGCAGTTCCCCACACTACTTCTCTCTAGCATTTTAAATAAAGTTCTTAAAAATTAATTGTTATTGAAATTTTTAAATAAAACTAGTGAGCCCCATAAATGTGAATCTGCCCAAAATTGCTTTCATAGAGTCCAATATAACAAAAGACATAATATTAATGACCAATTTTTGTGTGACCAAAATACAAAATCCTCATCTCCCGTTTTACACCAATTTTGTAAATGCTGGAAACGTTATAATGCCGTATAGTTTCTTAGAAAGTTTTACTGAAAACTTTAAACTTGAAAATAGGTGGTATCCTCACAATTTTATATTATTATTTTCTGATGCATAGACCATAATACCGTAAAGAATCCTAAAATTTTTTAAATTTTTATTAATAGTACGTTAACTATTTTTCCATTCAGCAACTTTTGCCTACTGGGTAGCCGCAGGCGCATTTACACAGAGCAACAGTCGCAAGTAGTTGCAAACAGTTTTCAAAAGGGTGGCCATATAAAATTTCATATTTTTCAAATTCACTATTTATTTTCGGCATTTTCTTTGCAATTGCACATCGCTTTGTAAATGTAGAAGTAACAAAATTTATAGACATATTTTCCAAACATATTTTTGAAGAGTTTTGTGAATAATTGTTATTTGCTTGTGTTGCTTACACAAAAAGACGCGTATTTTTCGAATATTCTCTAGTTTACAGGCATAACATTTCAACAAATTTGAAAAGAGAAAACAGTGATTGTTTGAAAATGGCGAATTTTGAATTCACAAAGAAATTTATGTGCAAAAATCCAGTCACACACACACACACACACATCCACACACACGTATTTACATATGCATGTGGCAACTCATGCATAACTTTTTGAGTACTTACACACTCGCATGCGTTTTGTGCATATGTAGATTTATGTACACTCATACATACACACACACACTCAAACATGCACGCATACATATGCACATGCATAATTTGCACAATGCAGTCCATTGATTTAATTGAAAAAGTTGCCACTTTTGCCATTGTTTTAACCAACAATTTTGTAGAGATGCCGCCGGCACTCTCGGTCAATGCCCATTACTTTACGCAACTTACACACAAACTTTTGAAATTTACGCAAGCATTTGGTAATAGATTTGTGAATGAATATTTCCTTATTTTGACGTTTTCATGGAAAACAAAAGAACTTTATGATTTTAATTTGAAAATTTTATTTATTTTATTCATGGAAGCCTGTAAATAACTTAGCTAAAAATGGATCGGCGAACTCTAAGCTGTTTAAAACCTTTTTTAGCTGACTTCGTTCTGTATAAACCCTTCGCCTTTCTGTAATTTTTCATTCCGAAAGTCTTCGGAATTTTCTTCCTCATCTAAATGCCTCATACAAACACACAATTTATTTTTGAGAAAAGTGGCGAAATGGGCCACCATATTCAACCGTGGACGATAAAGAACCGACAACACCGAGACATACCGAAACAGCTTTTTGACAAAGCAGATTGCAAAAAGAAATACTCGTTCTACTGGGTATACAGTTACAGCCATACAGTGTTTCTCCCTTTGCTTTTATTTTCGCTTGGACGCCTGGTCTTGGGCTAACAGAAAGCGAGCGAAGTGAAACCGCTCCATCATTACTGATTTCAGCTTTTGCTAAAGACATAGACAACCGAGATTTTCCAACAAAATGGTGTTCCTAGAACATTCCATGTGCATCGAAATATTCCCATAAACCCCATGATAACCTAATCTAACCGTCCTCCTTTTTTTTTCCTTAAAATTTCGACCTTCCATGGTATTCGATTTTAGGCAGGTGGAAGACTCTGTAACAATCGATTCTATGTAACGGGAACTTATCCAGAGTTTCATCAGGCGAGTTTGAGACATGTTCAAGGATCCTAAAACAACAACTTCGTCGCTGAAAGGATTTAACTTAGTATTCACAACAAACATGCAATGACTGATTTTGCTACCACAGGATCGGAAATATGATTTTTTGTAAAACCCGATTTCAGATTTAGGAGACAAAAATCGGTAGGTTTATATCAAAATACGCGGAGTCAAATGGAACACAATGTAATAGATAAAAGACAAAGTCGTATATTCCGCATTTCTCATTTATACATAATAATATCATTATCATAATCATATCATAATCATTTATACTTTCTGAGGAGTATATTTATATTATGGAACACTTCTATCAACCGAACACAATTGAATAGTTGTTAAAGTCATCAATTACAAAGTGTCCCGAATAACAGTGGTGCGTTCCAAATTTAACAAGGCTGCAAGGAACAATTGCATATAGGCTGAGCTTTTGGAAAACCGTGCTGAGAAGCACCCGGAAAGAAGAACCTTTTCTAGCAAATTTGATATAATCAAGATTTAAAATACTGTCACTTCCATCTGCCATCTCTCTTTTCTAGATGACATAGAATTGCAAATATTCAAGAATTAATATGAAAGCATCTTCATCTCCATCTTCCTAGTTCCCAGTTAGTTCAAGTTAGTGAATTGGAGAGGTACTAGTATATGCATAAAAGGCTTTTCCAATTCTTTCTAAGCCTCATTATTTCGTAGTCATCATGTTGTTGTTGCAGCGGCAAAAAACAATCACCAAATATTCTTGGAGAATATGCCGAGTTGTCATTCTTTGAACGGATATAAATCCAGGCCTTTTTCACTATATAGAACCGAATATCGTAAAATCAATGCCAATATGTTACAACGATGACGTCATTACCTAGCTTCGTAATCTATATTAAGCGAGGCAGAACATCACAATACCAGAAAATATTGCTCTCCGACCTTTTTTAATTCATATTACCTCTTCGTATTTACCTTGGTGAAATGTCTGCACACGTCATAAAAAGCTCCAAAAGAATTGAAATACTAATTCATAATGTTCGAAGGAACCCATTTATGCGATCCGGCGCTTTATATGAGAACGATAAACGTTTTATAGACTTGATGACTTGGTTACCACCAGAAGACCGCCTTCGACCGCCCCGTAACGAATTCGGATAATTTTAAGACTGATCACTTAATATTCAAAGAGGAGCCGACAAGTTTGTAAGACTTGAATGAGTTGCCCACCAATATAGTATAAAAGAAAGCTATACGTTTTTGTATTAGCTCTACTTAAAGTATGAGAAGTCGACGGTCCAAACCAAGCATTTGAAAACGAAAGGAAGAAATTTATTAAGAGAATGTGATACTTGCGAAAGAGTGTGTGAGAAAAGCATGGAAAAATATTCCTATTATGAGTTGCACATCCTTAAAGCGCTGTGGCTATTTAATAACCCTCGAAACGGCTTACTTATATTTTATTCACTCAGCTTAGTTACAGGAAATGAATACTTCAAATCCAGCTTATTATTGCGATATTTACAGGCAGTGAAGAAATCTATTAAGTCACACTCAATGCACAAGGCAGCGTTATTTACACAAAAACACACACTAACAAGCAGCATATCACCAAGGAATTTTCCACTTTCGAATTTATTATTGCCGCTAGAAATGTATTGAACGCTACTCAACGCATTTTTATGTTTATCTACCGAAAAATTTCAATAAGGCAACAATATCCACTCAAAGATTTTAGCACTACAATTTATTGTCTGCCCACCTTTGACACGCGAATGGCAGCAACACGCACACGCACACGCACACACACACACACACACACACACACTTGCTTTCGTAAGATAAATATGCGCGCGTTGGCAATATCATCAGCGCACACCAGTTACGCCACTCTTCCGCTCCAGGTTTTCGCGATTTCGTGGCATTGTGAAGATTTGGCTCACTTTTTTCTTCGCACCGAACACGCTACTTATGCGCTTTTTTATTACGCTTTATCCCATTTTAAGGTGTCTCAATCTCCACTTATTCGATCATGTGCGAATGTTTGCTGGCGCAACAAAATGTAATAATAACAGCAACAGCGAAATCTTCATCATGCCAATGCGCATGCAAATAAAGTAAGATGTTAAGTTGGCAGCAAGCAGCGCCACCTGCGTGCGTGTATGTGTGTGTGTGTGTATGTTTGTGTATTGGTATGGTGTATGGAATGTCAACAATGCAAGAAGCCAACCAAAAGCAATTTTCTCAATACACGCAACGTACAACAAACATGAAATGTGACGTGGAGGGAAGTCTGTCGGTGTGTGTGTGTGTGTGAGCGGGTATGTATTATGTACATTGTATGCGCGCCTTAAAGTATGCAAAGCAACACAAGAGTAAAAAGTCAACAAGGAAGGTGCGCATCGCAACAATATCAATACAAAAACACATCAACAAGCTAACACACACACGCACACACACATGCATATATGCAAACGCGGAGATCTGCAGATAAGCACACTCACTATGCATCGTAGTGTATCGAAATGTCTGCTTAAGAGGGAAAATCAGCAAACGCAAAGCAAAGCAGCCCATAAAACGCGCGCAATGCTTACCAGCCGACAAGTCACCACATACAAACACACAAACACACACACACACACACACATAGACGCGCATATATATCACTGTAATACATTTATGTGACCGTTGATTGCCTCGACGTTTTGCGGACGGAGACGGAGAGTGTGGGCGCTGGGCGCGCAAGTGATATTGACGATATTTATTATCCACGATATGCCAATACCGTTACTCTTATTCCCTTTTGCATTTTGCAGTGGTGTGTGTGCTGGGTGTTGTATTCAGCATTCACTGAATTTTTTAGGGTTTGCGTAGCCTACATTGCCGGAGTAGCCGCTGTTATATATATATATATTTAAGTATGTGTGTGTTAGCATACGTTTCTTCGGTTTTTATTGCTGCACTTGCGAAGATATAAAATATGCCACAACCGACTACATAGGAAAGTAATAAATGTGTAAAGGATATAGGTATATATGCTCCAAGTATATATACATGGTTTACCTCGGTTGATATCTGGATCAGTTCTTTATCATATAAAATGAAATATTTATATAGTTCAGCCGATATAGCTCATATTTGAAGCACACATTCAACCGTGAGATGAAATATTCCAACGATAGATAGCGTTGTAGTCGAAAACCCCCGATAGGCGATGCTACAGTCGAAGTATTTCAAAAAATCATATTTACAATAAAATTTATTTCATATTTATATCTCTAATACAATTTGTATGTTTTTTGTATTTGTATTTTGATGACATAATCGGATGTAAATATATCCTATAGATGGCGGTGAAGTCAAAATATCTGCGAAATTCTTGTTATCATGAGATCATATACATTTGGAATGACAACATTTGTTCAAATATATTAACGCATACTTATTGCTAATGTATTACATGTTGATGATAGGCTTACGGACGAATGCGCGGTTTTCATTACGCCAAATTTTTTGACGCCAAATTGACAATAGTAGAAATTCGGCGACATGTGTTTCCACTGTATCGTGGAAAATTACTGCACTGATTACAATAAAATTTACAAGCAAATATTTAACTTTTGAAAAAGAAAAAACAGAATAATAACTATTCTCATAGCTTTGACTAGGACTGGCATCGAATTTGACATGACGAAAATCGCACATAATAAAGAACCTTGTCGAATGAACAGAAACCTTTAGCGAATTTAACTCTCGAAATATGCGATATTATACCGCACTAACCCATAATTTCAGTATGTTGCGTATTTCAAAAGGGAACGCAAAGTGGCTGCAGTAATTCCAGAATTATGACAAAATTATGACGAAAATGTTAGGCCTCATCTTATGTTTCTTAAAAGCGATCACACGAATCTTAATAGTGATATTTATCTTTTTTGTTCCCATGACGTATTGTTTTTCGGTAGTAGCTCCAGTATAGATAGCGTCAAATTTTTCATTTCCTAACTAATATTTTATTATTACTAACTAAATTTACTAACATCTGGAACATACTTAAGGCGTTTTTTTTTTACATGCTGAAGAAAACTTGATTTTGGCAACATAAAACAAGTTTTCCTTGACTATTTAAACAAAAGTTAAGCATAACTACTCCTGACCACAACTTGTATATAGATACTTATACATAGTAAACAAAAGTTATGGAAATTTTTGTCAAAACATATATTTTCTAATACCTTGCTCTCTGTTATCCTGTTTGCCTTGTTTTGACAACTTAATGCACTTGAAAGTGGAATGTAAATAAAGAAACATTGAAATTCCAAAGCTCAAATGAAAGCTTAATGAAAGCTTGCTTCAAGAAATCCCATTTTATTACAGCTACAAAGCCAATTGTTTGCTTTTCAGTTTCAAAATTGACCAAACAAATTCTGTTTTAAAAAGTATTTATGAGCACAATACCAAAGGAAGTTTAAAGAATCAAATACGTGAGTGAGCGTTTCTTACATTTTTGGTGCAACTTTAAGTAGTTTCACTTAAATGGTACAGAACAGATATGATGCCAGAAAACCATTTTGGATCCAACAGTTTATTTGGCTATTATAATAATTGGTTTCAGGACTTGCACATTAAGCTAATTTCAATACACAAAATAAATTCAAATAATTTCAAAGTCAAATAAGCTGATAGAATTAAAAATGTTTTGTATACGACGAGATTGTGGTGGCAGCCAAATTGATATTAGTATGCCCTATGGGACTCCATCAACTACAATCAAGTTGCATATAAGCAAGAAATTTAACGTAATAGGTGGTGGCACGCCCATTGGCCACTATTTTCTAATAATTTTTATGTGACCCTCAAATATAATAAATTGGAAGACGACCACGCCTACTTTCCACGTAACGAATTCCGAATGGTGTTGGCTTGCTTGCTTTTATAACAGATAATTGGGGGATTAAAGAAGGTATCAAAAATTGTACATAACTAGTGCCTCTAACATAAGACAACTCTGATGCAAAAATGATCGAAATTGGTATAAAGCTTTTCTAGTTCTCATCTACCAAACGTTAAGATATCTATGCCCCAAGTTTTATACCGTACATATAGGTAAATAGTTAAAATATCTCAATGACATTGAATGAGAATATTTGCTTGAGCATATTTTAGTTTAATGCCAAAATAAATGAAATCAGTCCATAAGTCCCCATATAACCAAAATAATGGTTGTTTGGGTTCCGCTTGATTTTATACCGTACACGTCAGTAATTATGTGAAGTATCTTAATGAAATGAAGTAGACATATCATATTGAGCATAGTATTGTTTGGTACAAAAAATTGTGTATCGAAACATACCGTTATAGTGGACCCACGTATGTCCACAATATTTGTTTCCTACACTTTTCCGGCTTTGTAACATATTGATACATGAAAAAGATATATCCATTAAAACATTTCATTTAGCAGGTTGTTAGGTTGTTAATCTAGATTGTCATCAAGAACCAGTAATATTGGTTCCTGCTATACATTCCCCCCAGAACTAATATAATGAATGCTGTGATTTCTTTTAGTGAAGTTAATTTTAGAATATCTTTATAGTATACAAAAGTGAGATGACACAAGGCATGAGAGACATTGATGACCAAAATGTCAACAGTGTCATCACTCTGGGCAATCATCTTTCACAGTCTTAGTGATAAGAAGATGAAGGTGCCCATTTTTAGAAGTACTTCCATTGTATAATAAATACATTTGCTTCTACTTTCCCATAAACACTTTGAGTTTATGAAGGGATTAAATACGCTAATCAGTTTAAATTATGAAACGGATTAGCTATCATTCGCTGAAAATATTTTCTGAATCGTATTTCTCATTAGAATTCGCTTATAAAGTCTACAAATTATTGGAAATCTAAATAGTTTAATTTAAAATTGAACAGCAACTAAAATGGAGAATACTAAAGAGGAAGTAAGCTTACGTTACATAACTAAAAATAATTCTTCAATTTAAAAAATAATATTTATAGAATGTGAGACGGGGAAGTCGCCCCATTCGCATCTCCACTTCGATCAATTTCGATTACACTATAGCGAACATATTGGATGATTGGCGCAAAATGATGGTGAGTAGACGCATCTGTTAAGGTAAAAAAAATTAGATGTGCATAATACTGAAAATGAGATTAAATTTATAAAGTATGGCAATAAAACCGAAGAATGGATGCCCAAAGAAATGCCGAACACTTCGAAGTATCGAAATGAAGTCGAAGAACTGCACACAAGAGTGAATAGCGAAATATGTAAGCTGAAAGAGAAGCAAAGCTATATAGCCGATCATCTCAGCATGATGAGCGCAACACGTGCTACCCGAGCTATTACGGGTGGATATAAATTTACCATCAGTGATATCATGGATGGGGTATGTAAGCGAATTGTTTACAAATATATCAATATTTCTACGAGTATGTATGTAGTTATGGATCAAAAATGATGTGGAGAAAAATGGATCAAAAAGGGTTTTGACGTGGCACGAAATCAGATAACTTTTATGAACATTGTTTATTAGTTAAGAAACTATATAAGTAGGCATTTGTTTTTAATCATATCATATATATATGATACTTGATTACTTTGACATTATCGCAACCTGGATCAGAAATTTTCAATGGCAGCTTGGTAGGTTTTATTCCGCATTTCTTCGAAAAAAAAAGCTGCTGTTGGAAACTTTAGTTGAAGATTTCGCCGGAATAAATATGTGTTACGATGTCCACTCATCCCTTTTGCTAATACATATATGGACCAATATTGCCCCTGACAGACTTAGCCACCCATATTGAAACCTGAGTGGCTTATGTTATCTTTTAAAGCCAATGCCAGTAAACAAGCCAGTTCATGTTCCGATGCAAGTGGAAGTGCGCCTAGGATGATGAACCAGTGTTTGTGTATATTGTAAGCTGACCTTACTTTGGAACATTGGAAAAGGATCGAGGAAAAGGATCGCCAAATGAAGTTTCAGAAAATAGTTTTTTTTTTTTGGTGTCGGAAAAAATAGCTCAAAAGATGGGTATACTATTAATATTGATGTCATCGGGCTAAGTAACCATATTTAAATGGGTCCAAGTGTTCTCGAGAACTACAGGAAACTTATTTTCTTTTCTTGACAACTGACTCTGCTCTGTTGACGGTCCTAACTTGACGGAGCTATACGGACGGAGCGCGTAATCGTCGTCTCTAAAGTGGCGTGTGTAGAAGTGTAAGGTATGCTGCCGTCTCAGAATAAAATCTTGTTAGATTACGAGAAAGTAGATTTTGATCTTACAAGCGAAGTGGATAGTAAGCGTGAGATCATTAAACCTTGTCTCTGAATAACTGGGAAAATAACCACGCTTCATAAACGAAGTGCCTGTCAGTGGGTACCAAAAGCGCTGCGAACATGTTTCATACTCTTGACCAGAACTTTCAGTCGTTCGACTATAATATATACAGGTTCTTTTACACTTTTTGAAACTTGGAAATCTTAAAAATGAAAGTTTGAAATCATTCTGGGTCAGAGATTCATCCACCGTTTAGGTTAAAAAGATCTATGCCGGACAAAGGCGCCGTGAATAGCGGAACCCTGTTTCATCTCACTTCTTAAAGTTCTCTGCTTTATGGAAAAATTAAACTTAACCGAACCTAACCTATAATAAATAATTTATTACAGTTTCAAATCTCAAAATCCATAAAAGTTTATTTCTTCACTAAAAGGTTTTCTTGTTACTGTTTGCAGGTACCCAGCTTTACGATGGTCTTTCAAGAAAACGAGCTTGCTGATACTCTATTAACAGGCTTATTACCAATATCTTCAAAAACCTCTAGATATAGGGGCTCTATTCAAGTGGTGCTGCGCCAAAGTGATACTATAGTACTTTATGAACATACCAGTGAGACTGTGCGAAGGCATTCTCCCGAAGCGGCTGGAGTAATTGAGGACAATTTAGTGTATGACTATCTGACAATGGGTGACGGACGCTTGCGCGGACGCAGAGATAGTGAAGCGCAAACACCTAGAGTACAGTCCTTGAACGCCGCAGTCGCTACTGCGCATATAAAACTAAGCGACTCCAAGAACTTTACATCTAGATACGAAATATATGACACAATGCAAAAACAACACAATACACAAAGCGGTCTTACAAAATGCTCACCCAAAGATACGGCGACCTGTCTGAATGCACTAGCGCACAACGCGTCCTTTACCAAAGCCATAATGCATATCGAACGCAGTTTATCGATTAATTCTTATGTTAAAGGGCAGATGCATTATCGAAATCTATTAAAGCACACGGGGCTACTTAAAGAAGGCGTGTACTCTTACAACATCAAAGAGATCTTCCGTTTCACACAACCGCCCTTTGAACGTCTCCACCGTTCAATTAAGGTGCGTAAAGCAGTCTCGGATATGAGTTTTTGCTTCGGCAATGCCGATATTGTTGCCGTCGCTTATGGCACATACGCGTATTCGGTACAAGTACAAGCAAAGACTGGCAATGTATGCGTGTGGAGTATTAAGAATGTACTAAATCCGGAACGCACATACTCCTACAATTCTCCAGTTACGGCAGTGTCATTCTCACCTTTCGATCACTCACTCGTCGCAGTGGGCTTGGCCAATGGTTGGCTGGAAGTGCGTGATATTAGCGTCGAACATAGTCCGCCACTGACAGTTATCAATAGAGCCGCCATAGCGAGCAATGATCCTGTTATTGCAATTAAATGGTATTTAAAACATGTGATTCCATCTCAAGGTTTTAAGCGTTTCATAGCCCTATCACGATCTGCAGTGGTGCGTAAATACCGTTTTTTCGGTGGAACTCAGGTCCTCACCACGGGATTGACACGTTTGGCTCGAGCGCGACAAAGCGAAGGCTTGTCATTACATAAAGATGACCCTCCATTAGAACACCCTGCCTACGGCAGCCTGTTCTGCTTCAACTTAACTTTGGATCCGTTGAATAACGACTTATACTACGTATTGACCGATCAGGGTTGCATACAAAATGTTTCAATGACAATGGATCATAGCTTTTCGTCGCCATTGCGCACACATATATACGGATCGGTCAATTGTATGGAGTTTTCACCTTGGTCACCAAAAATATTTCTCACATGTGGCAATGATTGGTATGTATTAACTGGTATAAGTTTGTGTTTTGTTAAATGGCTAGCAACTCGTTGGACACCCATTTCTAATATAAATCTGTCACATAGCCTTTTAGTTTAGTATCCATATAACACTATTTCGTTTGTCATACAAGTTTAATGAATATAAAAGTTTCATCTATAGGCAACCATTCTAGAAAAAATTTAACTGTGAGCTTTCTTAAACATCTTCAGCTTACTACCTCTATTGTACTAACTCGTTTCATTCAAAAATTTGTTGGATACAAATTTGTTGGATTCAACTTTTTAGACAGTTAATTAACAGAATTAGTTAATTCAACTTATTATTTGCACTAAAATAAAATAATTATACAGGTGGACTTCTCAAACCTCATCAAAGTGTTATAAAATCCTTCAAAAGAGCTTCAGCTACTCATATAATCAACTGTCCGATCCTAAACCAAGAAATTTACTTAACTCTGCAAAGATTTTTGGTGCACAAAAGATTCGATAAACTCGAATAAAGATCTTAAGAATTTAATATTTGAAGGTGAAAACTCTCCATTAACAAATAATATACTTCTTTCGTAGGTTCGTACGAATTTGGATGCTTGGCGTAACGGAACCACTCCTCGAGATGACCCATAATATGTTTCCCGTACATTATGCCGCCTGGAGCCCCATTCAATCGACCACAATATTTTCACTGACGCGAAAAACGCTCGATATATGGGACATACGTAGTCCATTTAAACCGATACAATCCGTGAATGTGGCCAAGAGTTTCAACACCCTGTTCAAGTACAAAAACGAAAATAAAATTGCTAATATTTACATAATTTATTATTGACACATTAATATTTTTAGAACTTCATCAACTGGCACCGCCGTTATGATTGGCAATGAGCAAGGCGACGTGATTGTGTGTAGCGTTGGCGAAACCTATATTCTGTCCAAATTTCAATACGACACGATGGAGCAAGCACTTTATGCTGCAATTAAGAGCGAGAGTCTTCGCCAGCGCATAAAAGAAGCCGGATTTTTTGGATACGCCAACAAAAGAAATCGAAGAATGCTTCCAAGCGTTTATGAGCGCATTTGAATGTCTTGGAAATAAATAAATATGTTCTAGAGATGTATATAAATATTATATTACATATTACAAAATATATATAATTTCAATTTAAAGACTAAAACCGAGTACCATACAACTTATATAATTTGGATATACAAATTTGATGTTGTTGTTGGAACATACCCTGTAAAATAGTAAACACGGCGGCGTAGATCCGACTGTCATAGAAACAAAATTTTTATTCCAATTTACAGTTAGGTCACTTAACATTAGAAAATTATCTAGCTGACGAAACAAGCAAGATTAATTTCTTTTCGGTCAATTTCCTCTTTTTCTCTTCCCAGTATCATTCTCGAAAGCAATCTTTTATAAACTGGTTTGAGATTTATTGTAACCTGTTTCAACGTTGATAGAAATTTTTACAACGTCGGCGGAGTAAGATCGGAGTTAACATAGGCTTGCAAAGTCTTTTATGCAAGATGTAGATCATGAATATACCAAACCGAAATTGTCCGTCTTTGCCTGAGTCGGAAGTAAAGCTGATCAGAAGTCGCCCATATAAAAGACTATTAAAATAAATGACCGTTTTCAAATCGTCATATTATACATTGAAGAAATGGCAACATTTTGTCAGAGTTTTAGATATATATATCTAATGAAGCTTGAGTGTAGCACAATGTTGCAAAATAAAAATCTATCAAACTGAATGGCTTTATCCGGATCTAAAACCTCGTAATCAACTATAGCGAATGATAGAAGTTAGGAAAGCAAATGATTTACAAAATATATTCAAATGGAGGATATAACATCCACGGGGTCATTATTTTGTTCCAAATAGGAGCAGTTGAAAGGTTTTTTGTAATAAGGAATTACAGTATAGCACAATTTTCACCCAGAAAAGAATTTATTATGTACATATATGGCTGGTTTATAGTCCAAAACTAAGTGTCCATAGACCAATCCAAGTTTCGAAGCAGGTCATTAGGTTTTCATGCCAAAGATTTTCGAAGATTGTACTCTTTGTAAGTTTGAAACTAAAAATAAATTCGATCGGTTGCCATTGAAAGCCCTGATACCGTTGCTACATCTGTTTTTAGAAGGCCTTTCTTGGATTAATTATTTCGAACGAGGTTTCATCTTGATCGAAGCGAGATCACATCGCTCAAATAGTTCTAGTTCTAGTATTGGATACGGGTTTTAAAATATTTTACAAATCTTGCGGTTAGTAAGAACACCGAAAATAATGTCAGCTATGAATGCAATAGCAGTATAGCGTTCTTCTTGTCTATTCATCCCTACACACCCTACTTTAAAAACTTTCGTTATTGCGATGCTTTGGGGGACCACGGAAATGTTTAAGTTAAGGATTTATAAACTTTTGAGTTTAATAGCAGTAAATATTGCTCTAATATGGGCTCTATCTCCTGGGCTCTAATGTGTAATGCGAATGCAATCAGACTCAATGCTCTCGATAGCTCTCATTGTAGTACCAGCTGTTGGTTGTGTTGTGAGAGATAAACCTTCTATACTTCGAAAAGAACTAATGGGAAGACACCTACTTTGGTCTGTGCTTCGAATTATCGCAAAAATAACAAAGAATAAAATTCTTGAGTTTCTTAAACTGAAAGCCTGAAGAAAGAAAATAAGGGTAAAAGATTCCATGAGTTTTCATTATGTTACGAGTTCTTTTGTAACTTTGTTTGGAAACGAAATTCTTCTCAGTTCAGCTCTCAAAATCGTTAGTATCATTGATTTAGTGAAATTTATTAACCCTTCAAGTGTCCACTACTTTACTTTAAACTTCTTAAATTGCCACACATCGGACATGTCATGCACGAGCTTAGGTTAGCTGAATTTGAATTCGAAACGAAATATTTCATCAATATATGGAAATTAAATTAAAAAGAAAGCTTTAAATTAAAAAGCAATTTAAGCAAAATAAGACACATACTTTCTATGCATAAATAGATTTGCACGCTGCCACTTTGTATTCCTCTGGCGGGCCAATGGAAAGTGATCCGTGTGTGTACAAGCTTAAATACGAACGAACGTTTACAGTTACCGAAATTCGCCTAAAGTTAGTAGCTCTTATGGCTTACAAAGCAGCACAAATACTCACATAAATATGTATGTATGTATGTGTGTACATATGTGTGTGTGCTCGAATAAATGTGCATGTAAATTTCAATTTATACCTTTTCCGGTTTCGTTAAGCCACCACGAAGAACCTATTTATTGTTTTTGCACCCTCGCAACATGTTCCAAAAAGTATAATACCAATTACCAAACGGTTGTTTGTAACACCTATAACTACTCGAATTAGATATAGAAGTATGTACTTGAAATTGATCAGAATATCTTAATGAAACTTGGTATGCCTATTACTTGGTACCTTAAGGTGGTTGATATTGCAGATTAGGAAAAACGCCCACAAAATGCAGCTAATCGAAAATATTTTTATAAAATGCTAATAATTAAGTTAACATGGTAAAAAACTTTAATTTGGTACAGAGGATCATATTAGAGAAGATCATCTACGGCAAGAAAAAACGTTTAAAAAGTGGGCGTGGCCCTGACACCTGAATCTCCCAAAGTACGAAAGCTACATACCACAACCACCTCGCATACAAACTTATGTTAGAAATTATTAAAAGTGTTTTAAGTCACTAAAAAACAAGTTGGAAGCATTAGATATTGCACTAAAGACACCGCCCACTTTTAGGGAAATTTCATATCACAGTTCTACCAATTTCACCCAAACTTAATGTAATACAAACAATATATTAACTCAGTTAGCATACAGTTTGAAGTTGAGCGAAATCGGAATGCAACCACGCCTACTTCCCATGTAACACAATATATTATATATATTACATGTATTATAAATTCCATCTGATTCTTTTGCTTTATAGTATTTAAATCAAGTGCCAATGAAGATATCAGAATAAAACTTTGAAGAAATTAAAATGGATAAAATCGGTTCATTATTGCCTATGGCCTATATATATTTATCGAATACCTATACATATGCCTAATATAATTTTTTATTTAGATTTTAGAATTTCAGATTGATTTTATACCGCATACATCGGTCAACATATTAGATATTTGAATGAAATGCAAACGTATAATATTGAACATACTGTAGTTTGCTACCTAAAATGGATGAAATCGGTAAAAGCAATATACCAGTACCCATATACTACAAATACCGATTTTCGTTAATTTAGCTAATTTTCTGGTGATTGTATCGATCAATATGTAAGATACTTTAGTGGCATTAAGTGGACAAATTATTGTAGATATAATATGAATCGAGCTGCACTCGAACTTAGACCTACCTTACTTGTCGTTATTGAACGATTTTGCTGTTGTTGTTGCCAGCAAATGCTTGATATGGTTGAACACATGTAACAGCTGCTCTCAATGTGGTTGCAAGCCAACCTCACCGCTACCACCACCGTCACCGACGTGTGGGCCTAAACGAAACAAAATGTGGAAAGTTTTTGGTGAATGCCGCCAACACAATGGCAGCAGTTGAACGTTTGACGAGCGTTGAGTGCTAAAAATGTAAATGACGCAAATGAATAAAGTACATACATACCTTGTCAGGCGATGTCAAAAGAAAATGTCTCAAAAAAATATTAGTAGAAAGCTTAGAGCCTACCCAAAAAACAAAAAAAAAAACCGCAGCAACAAATACAACAACATACATGTAACTCTGCTAAGTAAACAATAGGAAATTTCCAATACCCAAAATTTGTGGCAGAAATCATGCAAATCAGCCTGCGAATGTCACCACCTTCATACACACACAACCGCACACTTGAATACATGGCCTACCTTTGGGCGCTTATTAACATCCTTGAATATGCCGTAAGGTCTGTGCACGAGTTAAATGGGCAAAAGTATGCTAGCAGACCCGGTGACGGCTTAAGGTTCTCGCTATTCTCTTCGCTTTAGTTGGCGTCATCGGTGCCCTAACGGAAATTTGCATATGAAAGCGGTGTCAATAAAGCATGTCGGTATGCCAACATTTCGACATTTCGACATTTACGGATTTGCAGATTTAGCAAGGCGAACAAGTTCATTGCCGAACTGTCCGAGCTGTCCGAACCGGTTGAAATGCTAAATATGTCGAAAATGCTCCGTAACAAATCCAATTGCCAATGGAAAAGAGTTGAAAAGAATATTCAAGAATCCAAACTGGTAATTTGCATAACACCGCCAGCCAATAACGGCACTTATTACATACATATATACATATGTACTTTGGGAGGATAGTCAAAGGCTGTAGAGCCTTTGCCAGCTTTGGGTTTTTTTTTTGTAAAATCTTTTTTCTCAAGGAAATTAGTTAATTTTCAATTGCAAAGGGTGGTAGCAATTCTCTTCAGCTCAAAGTAGTTAAAAGTATTTGATCTAAATAAATCAAAGTAGTTAAAAGTATTTGATCTAAATTGAACTCGATGCTTTTGACAGAGTCCATAATAACTCTCATTCGTTTCCTTTTTCAAAATTTAAGATAATTTTACCTAAGGGGTAATATTATAGAGCTTTGAAACGTGATCCAAAGGTATTAGCCCTTGATGATAGTACTAGACTAAAGTAAAGAACTTGAATAAGGCTTGGTATGTAACCAAAGGGAAAATTTTTTCCAGAAAATAGAGTTGACTTTCCTTTCCACCGCCGGTAGTACTCACATCTACAACTATAGCTCAAAATTATAAAAGAGGACAAGTAGAATTCGCCTTCGTCAGCAAATTTCCTTTGTAAGGCAGATTAAATACTATGGTAGAAATTGCTAAAGAATGCTTTACCTTAAGATCTCATCTCCAAAGGCGCCAATGTTAAAATCTCAAAGAAGTTTAATAATAAAACATTCGTTAAATAAATTAGTTATTTATATTTATTTTTTACAATCTTATTTTTCTACGAAATCTTCGGAATGGGAATCTTCTTGGAGGAAATCTAATCACCGGCGGTCTCCTTATTGGTACTGGCCTTCTGATAGGAGGAGGTCTTCTGTTCGGAGGTGGTATTTTGATCGAAGGTGGTCTTTTTATTGGAGGTGGTCTTTTAATTGGAGGTGGTATTTTAATCGGAGGCGGCCTTTTTATAGGGGGTGGTGTTTTGATCGAGGGAGGTTTTTTTATAGGAGGTGGTTTTTTGATCGGAGGTGGTTTTTTGATCGGAGGTGGCTTTTTGGTCGGAGGTGGTTTTTTGGTCGGAGGCGGCCTTTTGGTCGGGGGAGGTTTTTTAATCGGCGGAGATTTGGTGATTGAAGCTGGTTTTTTGGTTGGTGGCGGTGTACTGATTGTAGGTTTATTAGTTGCTATTGTAGGTGTTGGTTTCCTGGTTTGAGGTAACCCTTTCGTTGTGGCTGTCGTGCTTGGAATTGGTACTCCCGTTCCTGATCCACCTATCACTATAATCACTTCAGCATTTATACCTTTCCCAGGAGCTCCCACGGGTGGTGCTGGAGTTATTGTAGTGGTCGTAGTTGTTGTAGTCGTTGTGGCATTTGTAGTACGTTGTGCATATAACAGCTCGATTTGTATCAGAAGCAATGTGCAGAAAATCAGCAAGATTCCGGAAACTGAAAACGTAAACGCTTAAAAGAAGATTGCATGGCAAAATTTTGCTTGGACTTACATGAAGTAGGTAATTTGCGTGTGAGCATTCTTGCTTTTTAATTGCTGTCACTGTGCAAAAAAGAATGACTTGGTATTCTTCGGAGAATCCATGGGCATATTTATAGCAAAGCATTTGTTTTCGTATAATACAAGTTACTTGCTTAAGAAAAGAAATTTAGCAGAAGTGCCTTTGTTTATGGGTTAATTATGACCAATAAATTAAAGCTGTTTGTTTAAAAAGTTCATACATTCTGAAAATATGCGGGTTTTTAAAGACCAATTACAATGTCCCCTATTTTTAGTCATATTCCTCTAATATTATATACAAGGTGGTTTTAATTGATTTTTTTTTCCAAAAAAAGATTCTGCATTCATTCTTAGCTAGTGGGCGCCCCTTCAGATTCGCTTTGGGGAAAAAAATTGACTCCATAAAATGTAATAAAATATGGCTAAATATTACTTTAAGAGTTCAAGAGCACAGATATATAGGGTGGTCCATGCAACACTTTGCTAATTAAAATTTACTTTGACATGCCAAATATTTTCTCTTTAAAACAAAATAATAAAGTCACTTTTATAATACAGCGAAACGAGGAAATTGGCATGAGGTAGGCAAAATATCTAAATCGGAAGATAGGAAAACTCGAATAAAACTGCCGAAAATGCTTTCGAAAACAAAATTCCAGAAATTAAAGAAATTTAATTGTATGACATAGCACAATGAATCTTGTTCTGTAGGTCCTTATACAATATTTTATATTATTCATCTTATAAAAACTCTTAAGTTAAATGAGGAAGTTATTTGTGAGGTGGAGCAATGTTTTATAAATAATGGGAATGTCTCCAAATTCGATTTTGTTTTTTTTTTTTTGGTGTGCAATGAAGCATAGACCACTCTATATTGCTATTAAACAAATTTATATATAACAGATTTTTGAGAAAAGTCACACATAAAGTGGAATAATGAAGAGCTCAGAACAGTCTGGTACTAAAACTTTATAGTAAAAAACTTTACATAATCTTTACAAAATAGAGGGATCCGAGCTCTCGAATTGAAGATATAATGCCATTTTCTTCAACGTTTTTACTGGAATCGGAGAGCATGTGTGAGGATTTATGCACTTTGAAGAAGCATTCGGTAATTATAGACGAAACATGGATCGAGCACAGCACATCAGGGGCTAAGGAACAGCTATAGCTTTGCGAATAAGAAGAGTCTATATGCGAATCTTATATTATATCGGTAAGCCTTACATATAGGTCTTATATTTTTTATATATATAATAGGTATTAGTTTCAAAATATATTCAAACTTATTTATTTGTCTTGCTAAAATAAAATTATATAAGTATCACATGCAGATTTATTAAACGCTTATCACACAGAGATTAATAGAGCCTTATTTGTATCGATGGAAATTATTTTGCAACTATTGGCAGCGTAACCTGAACCATAAGAATTATGTACTCCAACAGAAAAAATTTTTTTCAAGTTCTGATTTATTGAAAAACAAATTGTGAATATTTATTTCATAATAGTTTATATTTCACTATATTATATTTTAAAATATTTTATAATTTTTTAATCTTTTAAAATCAAATTCACACTTTAATTCTTGATGATAATAACTTATGTTGCACGCAATAACTTCTTAAATAGTCTTCTTTTAAATGATTTGCTTCTTCGTTTCTTGGATTTACTCTTTGCGGTTGTTTTGTTTGAACGCTTAGTAGTTTTAAATATTGATCCACTCATAGTGGATCTTCTGATTCCATACCTAGAAGGAGTCGCAATTCTTTTAATTTCCTTAAAAGGTGACCGAGCTTGAGTAGAATCTATGGAAATATTGATGAAGAGCCCAACTGCCAGAACTGGAATTAAATAAGCTGATTAGAAACAGGAAAGATAATATGACCAAAGTACTCACTTATCGCGATCAATTGCTGAGGCAGCATAATTCCAATAATTTCAAGATGTATTGTGCTTTTGGCATGAAGCTTCACTGAAAAGCGAAGAAAAGTAAAAGCGCGCCCGGCTTTACCTTCCGAAACTCTTAATTTTGAATGACAATATTTTTAATAAGCTTATTTCAATTCAATCTTCATCGACTTAAATAAATCTTTTTACAAACACAATACTGGCTTGATAATTTAAAAATAGTATAAAGAACAAATGGCTTATACTGGGTGACAAAAAAAGCTCGTTAACAAGGTAAGTTAAGTGAACAAAGTCATTGTAAATATTCTGTTATCTCTCTCAGTAGAAAGAGAGGGTTTCATTACCGGCAGCGGCGACGTCTTTTCTTTTTTTTTCATTATTTTCATTATTTCATTATTATTCATAAATTGTTTCATTAAAAATATTTCTTGAGGCTTCTGTATTTTAAACAATTTGCTAAAATTCAAACGGGTCTCCACCAAAATGGTATATATTCAGACTCATATTCAGAACTGCAAAAGGTGGGAGGTAGTTTAAGTTCTTTATAAAAGATCAGTTCTACTAAATTTCTACCAAAAGGTTAATAATTATATATATGAATAAAGTTAGTATATCAAGAGTACACCAGTTACAAAAGGCTTGGGGTTCTAATAGCCGGTGGTTAACAGTTGGTTTAAAGAACTCAGGTAGACTATTCATCGATTTTTTTGTTTTTTGCCAAATACCAAACCAAAAGCCGAGAAAACAATTTATCACCATATTACCAACAGTTCAGTTAAATTTGAACAGAATATCTCTGAGCTGTTTAAAACTTAAGAGGTTTTAGACAAGGGAGCTCATTGCACTAACAAATCAGTAGTATGATATTGAAGAAAATATTCCGAGCAGTGGTACTAAACAGCTCATGTAAAATACAATGTACAATCTAATATAAAGCCGGAAGTTTTCCTCTCATCAGGAGAAGAGGTATTACCTACCTTGATCAATGGAGCATTCTAAGTATCTGATTTTAACTGAGTTTTATCTTAATCGAAAATTTCAACGAAGGCTTAGAAGCTTAATAAAATATTTTTGTTGCTATTGACCTTGGGTAATTCTGAAAGAAACAAATATTTTTCATAAAGCTTCGGGTGTATCTCTGACCTGACAAATTTCTAGCCGAAGTCTTCACTTGTTCGGAAACTGTTAAAAATTTGTAACACTCTTGGACGGCTAGCATAAAGCCACGTGCCACAAAATGCAAAAGCCTCTCAACTAGTATGAGAAGAATTAGTAGTAGTCTAATACCATTACTAGTAAAACACGGAGGCTTTGAGGCAACTAAGTAGCAAGTTAACTCTTGGTTGAATAATTGTTGTATGCTCCTCACCATTGTTGCGCTGAAGATTTTATAGTTAAATTATCGTTCTATTTTTTTTTTGTTTTATTCTACTGTGGCTTTACAATGTTTCATGCGCTCATTTTATTTGCTATTTCGAGCATCAACATTATACATATTTTACCATGTTGGCTTTCCTGTGGTAGCTTGTGATATAATGAGAAACTTTAGTGACAAGCCAGCATTGCTGATAGCCAAAAGCAACCGAACTATAAAAGAAACTTTAGTTGACAACGCAATTGTTGCTGTTGTAGTGCACGTAAAATGAGAGACGCGAAGCAAGTGAAATGGTTTCAAGCAGCAAGTTGTCTAATTTGATGCAAGCGCTGAGTTGCCAGCGGAAGATTTTCGCATATTCACTCACACACATATATATATATACATATATACTATGTATATATACTTATGTAGTCGATACATGTACTCAGTGAAATTTACATACGACGCATGTTGTCGCTTGGAGCGGAATTGTTAAACATGTCGTGATGGATTGTCCTTGTTGGCGCACTTAATTGGTACAATGCTGCGGTACGTTGCACAAATAGACTTTTAACGACGATTACATTAAAGTTGTTCATTAGCCATTAATATAGCGAAATGTGCCGTGTTTTGTGATGTGCTGCTTCTCCGTAGATTGGATACGGAGAATAAGTCAACAGGGAGAAAAATTGTTAATTAAAATGGCTGAAGTAAACAATGTTACGATACCAATGACGAAATGCGTTGGCTTCGAACAAAATCTTGAATGCTTTTCACAGACAAAATCTTCGACGCTTCTTCAAAATAATTTGTATTTTCGATGCCTTACTTCATCTTTAATAGCTTTTTATTCCAATTGAGTATCTCTATCATTTATGTACGCTTGAAATAGCATGCAGCTTCAATAACTTTCGACAACTGACTAGCAAAAGAACACTAGGTAACATAATATATATATAGACAACACCAAATTGAAAGAAACGGAACCAAATCAAGGCATTGACCTGTCAGTTGACCACCTAGGCTATGTGATTTGACCCCATTATTTACTATTTTGTGGGCGTATATTAGCTTAATACTATATGTTGATAGACCAGCAACAACTGTATAGTTATGGCTAAGCAGATTTAAAAAATTGTGCAAAATTAAACCGTTAGATAGTCATCTTAACCAAAAAAGCTAAAATGGTCGCGGTGACTATATGCCCGAAATTCTATTCAAACACCCAATGCTATAAAATTAGCGAGCTAATGAAGCTAAAATATCGAAGACTTCGTAACTTTTTCTGTGTGTTATTCGAAATTAAAACTCCCAATGCAGCCAAAAGGAACCCCCGAAAAACACAGCTTTTATATTTGTCTTTAAAGATAAGGATCAGAACCACATTAACCTCCTCATCTCTTCTTCTAACAGAAACCTGAGAGCAAGACGAATTTTCAAAAAGAGATAAGTCTATCTCTCTTCTCTTTCACGACCCTCGCTAAACATTCACTCGAAGCACAGACCTTTGTTAAGAAACGACAGAGAAAACTATCAAAGCATATTATTGAGACAAAATAAATAAGAAACAATAAATACTAAAACAACAACTAATGGAAGATATATTGTCTCGGGCAACTTCATCAGCTGATTTTAATATTATTTATTTCTCAAAAATGTGCGATAAATCGATATTTTTTTACTATCAATATCTGATGATTAAAAAACAGAGGCGCTTATTGAATCCTACTTTTTGCCGTGCGCATCTCGACTTTAGCAGTGAAACAGAGGATTCCGCAAGTTTAGAGCCACCACTTTTCGGCTGCCATTCGATTATAGCTCACTAGAATTCCATACTAAAGACATAGAGATCTATTTGATAACTCTAATTGTATCGATTAGTGTTGGCAAACGTCAGTTCTATCTTCGATGCTTCTTCGGAGATTTTAACTCAAAAATCTGCAAAATTATTTTGCACTAAAATACAATGAATCAGTTAATTTTTGCTGGTCATAATGGCATACCTGATGTACATATCTTGTGATGATGTACATCTTATCCTAGTACTTAAAATAATTAGACAGCCTAAAATTTCATTTTAGTTTCTGAAGAGAATAGTTCCCAATATATATTTAAAACTGGAAAGAAGATAAAAATCCGTTCCACATCAAGCCAATAAATACTTTGGTAAACGTTAATTAGAGGAATGTTTCATCATGAAAGTCGGATGGTCTTGAAAATATGCAAGCCGACTGAGAAAAATCTCTCTTAATAATCCATGAGAGTCCAGCAGTACTTCAAAGCTGGCCTCAAAATTATAAGAACTTGATCTGTAGAACAATTTTATAAAACTAATTCCATACAGGAGAGAAAATCACAATGAAGCATCTACTAAAGTTATTTCAAGGGAGAGCGCTACAAAAAATCAGTACTGCAACGAAAACTTCCGCTTAGCCTCTCTGGTAATCTATTTCCTGTCTCAAATGCAACACTACATACATACATCACTTGGTTTGAGTATCTCTATTTCGAAGTTATATTAAAACACTTCATTTACATACTTAATACACTTTTGTTTAAAATCGAATAAATTTTAGTAGTGCAAAGAATCCAAACTTTTAACTTCTTTATACTAAACACACAAACAAATAAAACAACTGAACGAAAGCTAAGAGGATCTCCATCGTACATCGAAACAAGCTCAGGTGTTGCTCTGCTCGACGCACTGATGCAATACAAATAATCTAGCCACCTTTTCCAACGCCCCTCTTTGAGTGCCAATGTTTGCATCGTTCTCGAACTCTCGCACACTTTTGATTTCGCAACGATAAATGTGTTAACAAATATGCCAAAATTGCATTACTCTTACTCTGAACCATTTTCAACAGTTGGAGCGTAGAGCAAATTTTCTTCATACTCATGTTTATAAAACATTTATAGCGCTAAGACAGTGTTGCCAAATGTTATAAACCTGAGTTAATCACATTTACGAGAGATCTATATTTCGGAGAATGAATGAAAGAGAGCTTCAAGAATTTATACATACTATAAAGGAAATATTTCTACCAAATTGTATTGAGATATACTTTGTACTGACCTAAAAATATTGTAAAGTCAAACCAAAGGGGAGCAAATCGTGGTTGGGGCTCGGTGAGGGTATGACCTAATTTTCTACTTTTTGCAAGATATTTGCTGCATATAGCGTAAATTTAGTTTTAATACCTTTGTTAAAGTTTCCGTTCCATATTTTCGCTTTCAAATGAGAATGTTGGTACGAAATGTGGTTGAAATTCAGCAAGAAGTTTCATACCTTGCGGTGAGAAGATATTTTCGCAAAGGTGTTCGGTGCCACTTCCAGAGGCTAATTTTTGAACTGATCCCAATCTAGATCATATTAACCTTTTATCAAATTTTACATTAACACGGACTGACAAACATTGGAAAATAAATTCCCCTCGTTATTCTGATCTCTTAGATTTTGGAATTATTCACATTAACATTAATAGCCTTAGCAGATCAGAAAGTTAATATGTATTATATACTAGATGCACTAATCTATACACTATATTCTTTTAAATGTAGTTTAAATTGGTACTCTTGGAATTTAAACTGATATTGAGCACAAAATTATTTGAGGTTATTTCAAATTTTGATGAGAATGATAATTCACTTTAATGTTAAATAATTTTAGAAAAATAAAATATCCGTCAAAGCACTTTTCTGGCATCTCCATTCCAAGTTGCTGCCATATCAGCCAATCAGCCAATCAGCCAACAGCCAAATAGTGTTTTCTTTTCTCGATGAAAATGTTGCCTCATTATATGGCAACATTATGTATTATGATTATACCCTGTAAAAAGGTTGCATTACATGATAAAAGGACAAAAAAATGCCACCCTATCATGGATCAGCTGTTCGATTGTTTTCGTTCATATAGGAAAATTACAGAAAAAGTACTGAAAAGACGAGCAATAATTACCGTCAAAAATAAAAAACACTTAACACTTTTACTCTTACCTCTGACTATGAGTAAGCGTTCACAACGTCTTCTACGAATCCTTTCACTCTAGATAGGTAATCCAGTTAGGGAGCTAGCACCCAATTTCATTCTCACGTGAGGACAGGGATGAATCTACCAACCCATTCGCAATTTCCATTATTTAGCTTAACAAAACTGAACGATTCATTATATTTAGTAGAGAAGCTCGATTAAAAAAAAATTAAAAATATCAAAAGCGACGAATATGCGGATGTTTATCTTCTTGCTAAATCTCAGAACAACTCTCACTCTTACGTTTTGGGAGGGTAGAAAATGTTTCACTTTTTCCAGATTAGCCATTTTGAGAAAAGAACAAACCTGAAAGAACCCGAAAAAATGTTGAGAAAAGAACACGCAAAGTTGACAGCCCGAGCATGGGGAAGACTAGATGCAAAATTTTTGTGAGCTAAACGAAAAACGCTGTGAAAAACGCTATAAATCTGCATACATGCGAAAAATATCTTATTTGCATTTACCTCTGAGTGTAACTTCACTCAGTTTCTCTCTCTCTCTCTCTCTCGGCTACCTGAAATGGCATATTGCCGAAGCTCTCAAACTGTTGGAGAAGTGTGAAGTTTTCAAAGCTTTGAGTGATATTTAACACCTAGCAAAATAACAAATAGTATAAATAAAATACGAAGAGCCTAAAGAGATGCAACAATTCCTCAGAAAATATTCTGATATAGGATATGAATGCTTCAACATGAATATATGAAAGACGATATAAAGTAATATAAAAATTGGGAAACAGTTATAAAGTAGCTACCAACAACAAAAAAAAAGCTTCAAAATTAAAATGCACCAACAGTAAAAGCAATAAGGCTATGGATAACGGTAACTGATAAAACAGTAAAAACAATAAGGATATGATTTCTAAATAATAACATGTCAGTGGCATACCTTTCCTTGCATAGAGCTACAATACATAGGGCTACACTTTTAAATAAAAAGAGTTAATTATGGTATTCACAGTAGTTGGAATTCAAAATTTTATGATTTTATATTTTGTTCGAATAAAAGTTTGTGGGTAAAATATGAACCTTTTTCAAGTATTCCCTTTTTACACCAAATTTCTTAGAGTTGAGCAAAAAATACCAGCAGTCACCATACGAGTGTAATGAATATTGAATCAAATTGAATACTTTATTAAATGAAGATTATAACAGAAGGTGGCCACATGTTTAAAATATTACATTTAATGAAATCTATTATATAAATATATTTATTACAATTTGGTTAAACTACAATTAGTTAGCTTTTATTGTTAAAAATGTTTTCGGAAAAAGGTTGCCACTTTCTTAAAAATTTTTAAGCAATGAAATTGTTGAATTTAACAAATTATTACGATATGGGTATTTATACCGAAGAGTTTCAAAATATCTTTCAGACGAAAATATTTTTGAGCAGAGTTATATGCGTAAAAATTTCTGGTCGATAAAACTGATAATAAAGAAAGAATTACCGCAGTAAGTTTCAAGTAAGTTTCAACAACAGTTAAACATGTTCTTGAAAGGGGTTGCCACTTTAAAAATTTTTAATTCAATAAAATTTACTAGATTTACAAATTATTACAGTAAAGGTGTTAAACGGGAATTATTCAAAGTAACTTACCGTCGAGGTTTTTTCCAGGGCAGCCATCTCTTTAAATAATATTGAAATTAATTATTTAAAAGAATTACTACATTAGGGGTAAACTGAAGCTATTCAAAAAAGCTTATGACTGAAAATATTTTTGAAAAATATTGCCACCTTCTTAAGAATGTAAATTGAATAAAATTTATCATTGTTACAACTTGCCCCTAAATATTACAATAGAACGTTGGCGCCTCTTAAATAATTTGAATCCAAGAAATTATTAAAATAAAATTAAGTATTATTAAATGGACAACTTAACTAAAGATGTTCAAAAATTATATGTATCTGGCGTACACAGACTTTTTGAGAAGCGCTGCCGCTTTTCTGAATTTTTTTTATACCAATAGGATGGCAATTGTATGTATCGTACTTTAAATCACGATAGCAGTTATAATATGCCAAAGTAAAATTAACATAGTTCAATAACAAATAAGTTGTATATTAAAATTTAACATGGCAAGCATATTTAAAATTTATATTTGCCTGTAAGTTGTATAACATAAACCAAAAATTATGTTCTTGTGTAAATTTTACATATTACATATGCACATCAATACATATTGTATGTATTTTAATTATCACTTTATTCTATTTTCGGTGCAACTCTATCTAAAAAGTATAAATTTAATCAAATTTTAACTCTTCCTTAGGTATATGAATTTCCCACTCTATTGTAAATACACAGTTTCCCTTTCCATTGGAACGTGCGACACTACAATTTCGAAAGTTCCGCCGCCAGTTGAATAGTTCCGAACATTGTGCTTCCGGGACGCCTGTGTTGAAATTTAAGAAAATTATGCTAATTTTGTTAAATAGTGAGAAATGTCAAGGTTTTATATTAATATCTCCAATTGAGCGGCCTTGTAAGACCCTATAAGAGAGAAATGGAAATGGGGTTTCATAAACCCAAAATATGGAGTAAGTGTTTCGGAGCTGCGCACGCAGCGCTGTTTTTACTCGTTTGATATCCTTTGGTCATTCCTCGTTTTTCGCTAATTGAAAGCGAAGCTTAAAAGCTTTTGTGGGATATATCCTGCGCCTTCCTCGCTTGCGAGCATGTGGATTCTAAACTCGTCGGCAGTGATATTCAAATTATGTGTCTACAATATTGAGAAATAACTGTTGTATACTTTTGTGGTGATCAGCACTAATGCAACGTTGCGTCAGCAGTTTGAGAGCTAATGAGTAAAAATAAAGTTTTGTTATGAAGTAAATATTAAATCAAATTAAATTTACTTTAAACAAAATAGATAAATTTTGGTAGTGTATTACCTTTAGTGACAATTACTTATTTTATTCATTTATTAAAATAAAATATGTTTATACATTTTCAATCAAAAAAAATACTTGCACATGGCTTGCCGCTGATATATAAAGACTAATTTCAGACGGTATATGCAAAAGAAAGTATACGGAGCAGATTTCATTAATATTATGCATTCTATCATAAAATTCATGTTTATTATTTTAGTATATTGAAATTTATAATCACTAATACTGGTAAGCAGAACAATGTCCTCATCGTATAAAGTTTTCTATAAGAGTGGAACAAGAACCGACACTTACTCATCACCGCCAGTTTAACCCCTTTGGTTACGCCTCGACTTGGCTAGCCGATGTGCTGTCGTTTACTTTTGCAACCATATTTATTTTTTTCTCCTAAAAGCATATTAAAGAAATTCCTCCAAATTATTACAGGTAATCTTCTAAATGGTTTTTTAAGCATTTTCGGCTGAATTTATATGGTCGTGTGTTGCTTTACTCTTTTCAAGGGTACTTGCTAATTTTAATTCATTCCATTGCTAGGGGTTAAAGCTAATTTGCTGTAGCGGTTTCAAATATAGTTCGCATACTTACTTACTGGATTTTTTAGACAATTTTGTTATCATCGTGGAAACATGTAGTTTTCTCGCAGTTCCATATACCATGGACTAAATTTTCAGTGGAAATATTCCTCGCTTGTTTTCTAACTTGCTCTTAATTTTCATAGCTTTTAAATTTCAAGAAAATGTTTCTAAAGAATTGGAGAAAATTGGAGGAGGACTATTAATAAAAATTTCGAAGCTGCTGCATGGTTGTTAAAAATATAAAAGTTTGATCTCGTAATTAAAAAATATCTCTTGTAAAATTTTTGTTGTTTAAAATTTCTTTATTGAAAGTGTTCAATATGTCGAGACAGTTTAATATATTATTGCTCGGAATATGTACTTCTAAGAGTATCTGGTTGAATAGAAATTGGTATATTCTCGGGTTTTAATATATTCTTGCTTCATACCAGTGATACTAAGTGTTCCAGAATTTGTTTCAATATATTTCGTAATGCTTGATTTATCAATCACAAAGTGAACAAAATGATTAAATACCAATTGATATTATGCGGAAAGCAGGCCTTGTCATTTCCAAAGAGGTGGTTAGTGCCTTTTGCTCATACTCAATCTTGTAGCTGATTTTCTATGAACGATATCTAATGGTTGTTTGTAGAACACCGCGTCTGCGAGTCGCAAATGCTATATGTATAAGCTAGAAATTTCATAAATCACATCCAATAAAGATAAAGAACAATTTTCCTGATATTGCTACCTAAGTGATTTTCTATGCAACTTTTCATAAGTAACCCATAGAGTTCTTCGAGTGTGAAGTTTTTTAATTGCTTAAGTCGAATGAAATGGACAGTGAACCACTTTATAATCGAGCAATTTTCTCCAGTTTGAAATAGGTTTGTCCTGTCTGAAACCTCTTTTATTTAGTATAATTTGGTAATTTGAAACTCATTTACAGAATAGAGCAATCTCTTGCGAAGTTGTTTTCTATATTTTATCTATTCTATATCTATATAAAAACAATTTGGTATAAAGGAAATAAACTTTTCTGTTGTCAAAAATTCTTTATAATTGAAGAATCCATACGATTTTATTGGGTCTTAACCTAGACTTGATACTCCTTGGATCTCTACTCTATGAGGACTCTGTAGCCATGCTGATAAGGGTGCCTTGATTAATTTCATCACAAAATATTCTCGATACGATGGACTGTAGTGGAAAATTGTTGATATTCTCGCATTTGCTAATGGCACACTTAAAATTTAATTGCAATCAATGAAACAAATTTATTTATTGATTCTACAACGAGTTTACTCTCTGCGATGTTTCTCGAGCATAAAAATGTTTTTTGGAATATTTTCGATTGTTAAATAACAAAACTTAGCCATTAATAGTTTAATATATAGTAATACAATTTGACTTCAAATAAATGTTTAACGCAAAACTTCCAGCGCCGCTGGTGCAATAGTTAATTATGACTTCAACTTGCTTAAATTATTGCATTTATTATGCCGCATGTTATATGTTGGACAAGCAACGGACTGGCAACCACAATTCCCAAAGCACCACACCAACCAAAAAAAAAGCAAAAAAAACAACAACACCAACGCACACTCCAACGCACACTCCAGCGCAGCTTTTCAATTGAAGCCAGCCGTCTTAGTGGTGAACTTAATATGCCACAAATACAGTGCAACGCACAGACCTCAAGTTGATTATTCAGCATTTTAACTAAAACTAAATGCGGTTTGGCTTACTGCAAATGTTGCAACGCGCACAAACAACATTGTGAGGCGACAGGCAAACGTTCGCTAACTGCACAAAGATTGCCGTTTGACCGGAAATATATAAATGCTCAGCAATGCAATAAAGTACAAACGGACGGACGGCCAGTGTCACGCAACTACACCGCACGCAGTTGCACAAGTAGCGCTCCCCTACGTGTGTGTGTGCAAGTGCTTAGTTCGTTAAGTTGGAAAAGTTGGGCACAAGTTGCCAGTTGCTAGTTGCTCGTTGCTCGCTGCTAGTTGCTGGTTGCAACAAAAGTGCTGGTGGTCAAAAATATGGTTACGCATTTTAAATTGTGGTGCAAATGAAATTGTATGCGTTTACGGCCTGTTATGCAATCAACGCACAGGTTTGCTATTGTGTGGCATGCCCTGCTTTTTGCCACTTACATCACTCAGCTTCTAATAACATAAAATCACAATTGCCTGGCCGTGTCTACATGTACACTTAACCCCCGGGGGCACTTTAATTTTCCATAGTGCTTGCTACGCCACTCTCCGTGCGTGTGTGTGTGTGTGTGTGTGTGCATTTGTGTGCCTTTGTTATAAGCTGGCGTTGGTGCACATCAAGCAATGATCCCGTTTTAATGGTTGCACGCTAGTCTACCGCTGCTCACTCTTGTGAATATGATGGTACATCACATTGTTGCATGTCTGGGCGTGTGTGTGTATGTGTGTGTGTGCGTGTTGCACAACCAACAGCTGACATCTGACCGCAGTTCCATGCGAAAAAGTGGATAGTGATAGCTGACGGCGTCGGCCAGTCAGTGTGTGTGCAACTCTGTGCCTTCCAATGCATTAGAGCTGAAATTATTGCCCATTTAGAAAATTGCAACATAGTCAGAAATTGCGTATGTAACAATGAAATGGCATTTGTTGCAACCAAACCGAACCCACAAACCGTAAAAGCTAAAGTGCGCCCAAAATGCTCGTACCCAAATGTGTGTGTGTGTGTGTGCGTGTTGGGGCA
This sequence comes from Bactrocera minax, assembly GCA_021498325.1. Lineage (NCBI taxonomy): Eukaryota > Metazoa > Arthropoda > Insecta > Diptera > Tephritidae > Bactrocera > Bactrocera minax. The sequence goes on along the minus strand of JAKEEE010000008.1, from coordinate 5,148,312 downwards.
CACACGCAGCAGCAAGAAGCAGCACAACTCTGATTGCTATTTGCCATTTTCGGTGAGCTCTTAGTCGTTGTCGTTACAACTGCAGTTATACTTGTTGTTGTATTATTTTGCTTGCTATTGTTGTTGTTGTTGCAACTAAGAGCAACATTTACATTTACTACTTTCTATTGGCAAGAAACATTGCATAAATGAGAAGAAGTGGCCAACTAAAACCGAGCAAACCAAGCGAACACCGATGTCCTTACTAGCATACACGCACACAAACACACATATACACATATTTAGAGAACTTTTGCTAATACCTTGAAATGAATGCCATTGTGAGTGCATTAAAATGGGTGCGCTCTATGGCCAAGTTGCAAGACTCTCTGACTTTCACACGCTCAACCTTATGCCTCGCACATACACATACATACACAAGCGTGCATACCACAGTGCCAGTGCGTGCATGTATTTAGTTAGGTAGGTGAGTAGTTGTGTTGTAAATTTTGCAGAAACTCAAGCTGATTAGATGCAGCAGCTATTTGCATAAACTTAGCAATGCATTTGTGTGTTGCAATCGATATTTATGCAATAAATACCTACTTACCGACATCGCTGTTCAATTTACTGCCAATTCGAGACAAAAAGTGAAGCCAAGTCCTTCGAGACTTGGTCTTGTCGTTGTGGCGGAAAGTTTCCTCTGTCCATGATCCCACGAACAGTTACCTTTTGGGTTGCACCCTTTGTGTTATCCACCCTTTGTGGGTCTAATAACCTACAAAAATTCAAAAATTCCCGAGATGATCTTTCTCTCAAACATAACACTCCACAGGCTGCCTCAAGGAATGTTGATATTGTTCGTGGCGAAAGAACTGTACTCCTGCATTGCTTGCTTAGTCGAAACTCATAACTATTTATTTTTTCTTGGCATAGTAAATATATACTTCTCTTTTGTCACCAACATACCAATTCGCTACGCTCCTTTGTCCAGTTTAGAAGAGAAGAAACTAAAGACACAATGGTTTTCAACACTTTCAATGCCATTAGTCCGAGCCAAACCCATTTGGAATTTAAGAAATAGCTTTGAATTGAAGAAATGGAGAGATTTCCTATTGAGAAACTCGGGCGGTGCTTTATGGAATCTAACTGAGTGTTCAAAACCAATTTCCCATTGACGCCAAAGTCGATCCGTTTTTCTCAAGAATTTTCAGTTAGATTTCTCAAGTGAAAAACAGCCAAGCAGTTCACTGATGGGAAATGGTGTAGATATGCTCAGTACGCTGCTGAAGCCGGTATTTATACTCAATGCCTTTTCTTAATTTCGAGACTTCGATTTTAAAGGCTAGATTTTATTTTTTGTTTTATAAAAATAAGTTTTGGGATTATGACCGGAGATCCTCACATTTCTCGTAACGCTGGGGTTCATATTCATATGAAGGTGTATAACAGGTGTATGTTCCAAAGGAATGGTGTTACTTATTTACTCCCGCTATGAGCGCTCCGGTATCGTCAACAGCAGATGTCGCTGTAGCTTCAACTTATTGTGCCGCACCCAAAGAAGACTCTATACCTCACTCATTTTCGTATAAGCCTATAACTTATTGTGAACCTCTTAAAGAGAAAATAATGTCTTAACTGCTCTCCCCATAAGAGAGGAAGTTCAGAGTACGTCTCGCCTGGCAAACACATAACATTTTGCTTTTTTCTACACCTCAAAGTTTTCTGTTAACCAAACAAGTCTAATGCTAAAGTAATTTGTTGTCGTCGAGCGAAATAACAATCATTCCGAATGCCGCTTGGCTGAGAGAGTAGATGCTAATGCCGTTGAACAAGAAACTCTACCTTTTAGTTGACCCTATCACCCTTAAAATCATGAGATTATTAATTAGTTTTAATTGATTTAATAGAAGAACTTCAGATTCTATCAAAGGCAATTCAAATATATAAGCTGAATGGAATTTTAGGGCAGGTACAAAGTACTACTGTAGTAGAAAATATCAATATTTGAATAAACCATCAAATAGCTGGACATTCAGGTTGCCTTAAGAAATTCATTATAAACAAGCAACAGGTAGATTATCACCGGGAAATGTCACACTGGACTAATTGACTTTGAAATGTACCCAAAATAGTAAAAGAAGATATAGGAAAGGGTAAACTATTTGGAATACAATAAGTATGCAGCATGTTGCAAGTAGCCAAACAGCAGAATTTATACACAACATTTCAAGTGTGAGGGCAACTCAATACCCCCGATGGCAGTAAGTGTGTAAGAAGGAGGCGAAAGAATCAAAAAAAAAAAAAACTTATTAAAGATGAAAATCAAATGATTGAGTACGAAGTTGGGAAGAAGTAGAGTAGAGCTCCCTATGGGTAGCATGCCATTTTCTACAATATGTAAACCAATAAAATAAAATGCTACACATACAAAACACATGCTGAATATATACTCAGGCAAAATAAATGAGCGAAAACATTGGTTGTGGTTACAAAAATAACAACTCTATTGTAAATATGGATTTGTTGTGAACATCTGCAAATAATATTGTGTGTTGCAACGGAGCATTAAGTTGTGAAAGAAGTTGTAAGCAGCTGTGAACAGGTAACGGGATATGGATGGGCGCTGAAGCATTGCGGTATTGAAAAGGGTTGCTGCAAACTGAACAAAAGGATAAAAACTTGGGAAGATTTAGTCGATAAATTTAAATATTTGCCAGTTCGATGTACTCTTCATGCAGGAGCAGCAGACTATACTGGGAAAATACTAACTTGCGAATTTATATACTCCAAGCGAGTGTTACTTATGCTTGTATTACAGTGTTTGGGTGCAGCAGAGGATTAGAAATGAAGATATTTTGAGGTTATGTCTGCATACAGTAAAATTAAAATTAAATTAATTAAAATTAAATTCCATTAGTTTTTTTTTAATAAATCGTGTTTGTAGTTACAAGAGTAGTTCGATTCGAGGAGAGATTCCGAAACCAAAATCATATTTGAGTTATGTACTATATTGTGTAAATAAAGGAATAGTTTTTTCTTCGAAAAAGCAACTTTACTGACGAAGCTATTTTCAACTCAAAGGAAAAAAAATTGCAGATTTAATCTCCTAAAAATCAAATCATTTTAACATAAAGGACTTTAGTTGTGTGTAATTTTTGCTGCTGCAAACATCTTTTCGGAAATTTAAGATATGAGCCTGTGTAATATCTGGTCTCCACAGGATGACACTCCTGGTCTCGCAGCCCTCACAAGTTCGGTTATTTGCTTTTAAGAAAAGTATCCAGCAACCCGATTTTAGCTGGAGGATTCAACTCCAAGGACCAGTGACTTTTGACTATCTACACGTACTATACATATTATATATATACTATACATATATATACATACTGATTTTTGACCTATTTATCAAGTACTTACATATCCTTCGTTCAAACATACAAGCGTCATATTCGCTTTACTTTCCAACAGACTCAATCGAAATTCCATCTATTCCTCTAATGGCCATGCGTAGTCTTCTTTTCCGTTTCAATAGGAGAAGCTCCAAGTAACCCTTACGAGAGCTACTGTGCTGCTGTCCTATTGAAGTAATCTTTTCAGATTCTCTACAAATACGGATGCTTTTGTGGGTTATGTCAACTTCAATAGCATCTCTTGATTGCCTGAAAGGTTGTTTACTCTTCTGCTTACCCAGTTTTATGTGTTAGTGCTCCACAGATCATCTCAATGTGGATTATCTTCGCTTGCAAAATGATGACTGAGTTTGGAAGAAGCGATGGGATGGATAAATAGAGTTCCACAACAAAAAACATTCAACAACAGCACTATTTATTATGATCGTACTAACCTGAAAAGATGAATATATATTTCTCCAATGATGAGGCGGTCTCCCTAGTACCTTATAAAAGATACTGTAATTCATTACTAATAATTGAAGTTCAATGTAAGGCGAAAGTATAGCGATCTTTTGGGTAATAGCAGAAGCATGTATGGAAGATTCTTTCAAATTTGCTTCGCGGAGGAATTTTTTGAATACCTCAACATCAGTTGGGGTTTGCACCTCACCCTTAATATTCGATACACGGTAGTTACCGTGCTTTAAGCACTTTCCAACACATTGATGATTGTTAAATGACCTGGCCTGTGTCACCACCTGTGATAATCCTCTCCCTTGAGACTCTATTTAATGGTAAAACTACTTTAATATAATAAAATCGTATCTGCAAATGATATCAACTGGAAATAAATAGATCCTGGTGACAGATTATTGAAACTTTCTTCTATATCTAGACGGTTTCTGTTGATCGATCCTTCAGCATGGGAATGACCTTTTGTGAAACATAAACTTCTGCGTGATACATGACTGCTGGGTTTAAAATCTTTAAATAATTTGAATATAAAATGTACTCTGAAACTCTGCTTTTCCGTGGAAAATGGCTAATATGAATTTACAGGTCCTTTTAAACCTCTTAATTGTATAGTCTCTTATTGTGGGTTCTCTGAAGTATTAAGTAAGTTCCAACTGGATTATTTCTTTAAACAATCAGCAACACCCATTCCCATTTTCATGATTTTAAATCGGCTGAAGGGCTCTCCAATAATTCAAACTTGCGTACGAACGATTATAATTAACAAGATGCAATCAGTGCAGTTACAACTAAAAACTGTTGCATTTTCAATTAGCTTATGAAAGGGAGGGGCGTATACGCAACATAGTCATAAGTAGACTAAGGGCTACCACATAGCCCCCTACTCCAGTTATGTGTGAATAAAAGATACTATATATCCATTCTCTTATATGCTACTCGTGTGCTCGCCAATACGCAATAATTGAACAAAGACTTCACGACAATCTCAACTTACAGCATTTTGATTTCCTTCTAGTTAACAACGCACTAATCCCTATGATTGCACTGAGTGCTGCAGCAGCAAGGGCATAAAAAAATTGTTGTTACTGATTTGATTGTTCACGCATGCAACTCTGCAGTTGCCTGGAAAAATATTAGTTTTTATGTTTATCTCTTCTTCTGTATGCCTTTCTGCCACCGGCTGCATACATACATATTTACAACTATGTCTATCTGTCGCATTTTCATTCACCGCTTTGGCAACTCGAACTGGCTATTCAGTTAAGTTACCTCTTAACGATGTAGCTGCAACGGCATGCCTGCGTTTATGTGCTTCCTTTACAGACATGAACATTAGGGCGTACCTTATTATTCGAATTCTTCGAAATTTTGTTATTTCGTTTTTCTTGAGATCCTTGAGCAGGAAATTTTCAGTGAAAAAATGTACGCAAATGCCACATCTTCGAAATCTCCACGCAATATTCGCTTTGTGGGCATGTATTGGCTTCTCGACGATCACGCGCAAGACTTTTGATCCCTAGACCGAGATCTATTTACCAAAATAATAAAAGAAAAGTAATTATGTTAGTGTGAACCAATTAAGGCAATAAAAAGGAAATGAATAATAATCTGGCACCAGCTATAGAAAAACTATACGAGTTTCATCATTGTGGAGCCTATAAGATGCAACAAATGCTTTGTGTTGCTTTCTTTGTGTTGATGTCTACTTTGTGTAGAGGAAACTTCATAAGAATTCGGAGAACTAAAATATACAATATGTGTGATTATTACTAGTTTTTTGCTCCTTGAGTATTATAAAGACAATTGCGACCTTACTTGTGTTAAAGAGATTCCAGTTCATCAAACTTAGGTAGGTGATAACCCTATTGCACCACATTTTAATCTTCTAAATTAGACGGAAACTCTTTTTTAATATTTTTCACCCTACAACTTCGCAAAATACTTGCGAACAATAAAGATATGGTAGTACGTGAGTTGCACAGATTTATTTTCTTCAAGTAGTTGGTAACTTTGGTTAATGTATTTTTGAAATGTTCTTCCCAACATATTTCGCTCAAGTGGTTTCAAACCATATTTACAATTTGAAATGTGTCCTCTAAATATTTTTCCCATTTGATATACGTTAATTATTTACATATAAAAATAAATTTAATTTTTTCAAATAGGTGGCAACTCTTTCGAAAGCATCAAATTTTTATAGATACTCTCACCCTTATGCAATTTTTCGATACTTCCACAGCTAAAAAATTTGAAAATTTTCAGAGAATTTGTAGATCATTTTAAGGAAAAGAAAAAAATTTGTTTTAGAACATCCCTAATACACACCCAAGTCCAAGTGTATATGCCTATGTATAAGTATGCTTGCATCAGCCATCGTCTCTCAATGGCTTTCTCGCATATTGTTCCCTACTTGCGTCCGGTTAGCGAAACTATAGTTGGCACCAGTTTTATTTGTACCCCTCACGCGCAGTTGTCTAAAATACCGTTGTGTTTTATTTTCTTTTTTTTCTTTTTTGTATTTAAGTGCGCTTGTTATTCATCCACTGTGTGTTTTCATTGTAGAAAACAGTTGTCATGAAGCGTGTTTTCCCTCTTTTTGCAATCAAAAGTTTTATTCCCAGCGTACAAATATGCTGAAATCGTGTGTTTTTTAGTTGTTGTGTCAACTTTTGTTGTTTTTGCTTTTTTTCAAACCATTACAGTCTACTTTGAGTCACGTAATTCGCTGGCGAACCCCCACTTGCAGTCGTCGGCGCTCGTTTATGAGCAACTACTCGTATCTATGCTGACTACACGTGACACTTACACATACACTTGCCACTTCTCAGCCTCCCCCCCCCGCGGTCGCCAGGCATTGTCTTAATTTCAACTGCTGCATTACCACTTAGTATAATAAATTTTCTGTGTGCTACCACTACAGTGACAAATTAATTAAAATGTCTGCTCTCCCACGGGATTCGGTACGAGTTGTAAAGTTTCGACAATAACACAAACCCACACACTCACACACTCACACACAAACACACAAACACACACCAACATACGTACATGAGGGCGTAATCGCAATCGCAATTGCAAATACATGCTTGCAGAAGAACATTAGTACTCATGTGTGCTTGTGTGTGTATGTGTGTGCATGTGTGTGTATGTTTGTGTGATAAGATCAACACAGAAATGCATCGACATGCATACAAATCGATTTGAATACACACCCATGCATAGATGTCGACAAATTCGCCGCTGCCGCAAACTGCTGCACATCCCCACACATATCTTCACATGCCGTTATATGGAGTAGTAGTATAACTGAGAGTGTGTGTGTGTGTGTGCGTCTATAGCGCATTTGTCTCTGGCCCTTCCAAAGCCAATAAAAGTCGAAAAGTCGCTTGCAATTAGCAATGTAAGCTTAATGTGGTCGCCACCAAATTACTTCAAGTGCGCGCGCGCGTGCATGTGTGTGTGTGTGTGTGCACTGGTGTTGCACAAACATTAGCACACGCACACATACAAATTCTTGTATGATCTGCACTCACTTCAACTCACACATATGTAATACATTTGTAACAATGTTTGTATGTGTGTGTGTGATGGTGGTGTGTGTGTGTGTGCCACATTTATCTCTGCTCGCTTTGACTTAGCTTTGAATCAACAACGCTGTGTGGCAAATCACGAATCACGATTTCGCATTTGTTCTCGGCGTAAAGACAAATAGTACACACACACCCACACACACACACAAACATATGTGTGTGTGTGTATTTAAATGTTTGCATATTCACACGCACGGAAATAGAATCAGCGGGATTAATTTATTTGAGTCACCACGTTCGTTGCCGTTAAAGTTGTCCGTCGACAAACAGAGTTGAAGTATTGTAAACATTTATTACCGGTATTTGGTGTACGCCATGTACTCCGGAGTTGCACTAATCTTGTTAGGCGTTCCTTTTTGCACAATTAGTGCAATTTTTTCTTAAGTATGTGTGTTATTTATATTGGATATGCCATTTGTGCCAGTAAAAGAAGTTGTTGCAGTTATTGCATGAATTTTTTGTGACGGTATAAAAGTTAAAGAAACTGATAACATTTATTATTACTAAAATAATAGAAGTATTAAGGATCTTGCTCATCGAAAAATCCACTTAGACATACACCTATTAGATTAATAAAGAAACTTCTGTTAGCACTTAGCACTTACATTTATTATGGACCCGGATTGCTCCTACATTTATGCTCGCAGCCTTATGTTTTCCGACAAAATCAGAGGTCTAGAAGTGTTAAGCTGACTCTGGGAAGCTGATAGATTTTACTAAAATCGTACACATGACAAAAATGCGCTAAATAAATTTCCGAAATTGTCCGCAGAGTGACCCTGGCAACTTCTATTAACAAAATATTTTAAGTAGATCGAATGTATAATGCGCTGTCTAACTGATTGTTGCTTGCACATACAGCTTACTCATATAGTGATATCAAATTTATAAGATAAGCTTAGAGTTCTGGCAACATCCCAACAAAAGAGTCAACGACAGATCCAGAAGGCACGAACAATTTTTCTAAGGTGATTGTCTAGATGTGAATCTTTCATAAGCGGTCTTTCATAAGCTGTTCTAAGGTTCCTAACACGCAATGTTAGAGAACTGTTTACCCAATGCGCAATATCTGCTTCAATATCTGTTATTATTCTATCTGTTATGTAAAATATACTTACAATTATTTCTTATTCAAACCAGATGTTTTCTATTTTTCCTATGGCAACACTGAAGCATTCTAGTGTTCTGAAAAGGAGAGCATATATTACAAAGGCTAAATCAAGAAAGAGCGAGAGAGAGCGAAGACACCCATGGCTTGAAGTTCATTCCACTGCCAAAGAAGACACTATGCTCTGTTAGCTTATGTACTCGCATTTGGTGTTATCCAAAGCACCCTAGAGGTCTAGCAAAGTACAGAAGATAATTCCCATCGCTACGCTTGTTTACTCTTTTTATATACTCAATCAAATTAAGGCTGATTTTAAATAAGTGCACAAGATCTATTCACTCCTCTGCGTAGATGTTGACGGATAGATGGCGATATTTATATATCGATATCGGAGAATATATATGCAAGATTCATTTCAACCCGACATCTCATGCTAAGATATACATATGACTATCTCTCCCATATCAGTGTGACCACACTGCCGCGGGGTTTAAACTTTCTATATTTGAACGTAGAGGCCACCTTCAAAAAGAATGTGAAGTTTGCATGTATATGGTTAGGATAAAAAGGTCCTTCTATTACCGCGCAAGTTTTGGGTAAGTTATAGGGCTTGGAAGACAAACATACAAACATTTTGCTCTATATTTCCTTTTGGTAACATAGGTAATGCCTTAATTTATCTTAACTCGGAGGGGTGTAGCATATCCAATTTGTTTAGACTTCATTAAAACTTCGACTCGCCTTGATAAGTTTTAGAACCAACTGTTCAAATTCTACAATGTGTGTGCCTGGGCACAACTTCAATTCTGGTTATATATACTCTAGTAGTGCTAGCAACGGCATAAAAATTCCTCAAATAATTATTGAAATGCTGCCGAATGGACAGTCTTTCAGCAAGGGCTGTTATCCAGGTCTGTTCCATTTTCGTAGACTCGACTATCTTGAAATCTGCTCAGGAATGCGATGGCAGTTATGATATCAAGGATTTCAGAATCAAATTCTTGGAGAACTCACTTCAGTTTCTCTATTTTAACAAAGATACATGAGAGAATCCTCCGAGCAACAGCAGTTGCAATAAAAACACCTACCTAAAAGTTAGTCCTAAAAGTTTTCTTCACTAATTGAAGAGAGCTAATAATCGATCTGTATACAGAGGTTTAGCTTCAGAAGATCACTCTTGATGATAGGCACAAGTACTTGTATAATATATATATATGTCTTCGGAACAAGGGCAAATATAGATGAGGTTTTTTGCTTTGACTAAAGCTTATATCCAGGAACACATTTAACTTCAGTAGAAACCGAATTTTGATTTATTTCCATCTGGTATGAATCAAACCACACGGCCAACTGCCATTGAAGCTGCTGGTTCTATTAAATTCCACAACTTCAATTTAAGCTTATTATTAAAACTAAGTGCATACATATGTTTGGGTTGAGTAATAAATGCACTAGGTACTTCAACGCTCTACAAAACATGTGTACAAAGTACTTAAGGTGCTATGCACTCATGTGTACTTCAATTTCGGATATAGTCGCAGTGAAAATATTATCCAAGCGTAAAATGCCAGCACACATTGCGAAAGCAGACAAAGAAAAAATACGAAAATACGAAAATACGACAAAATAACAGCAACCATTGAAAGACTCGCCACACACCATATAGCATACCCACAAGCGTGGCGTAACGCGGACCCACCCGAGTGCAACAGCTAGCCAAGCCATTCTAGAACTACGCTCGTAGTTCTAAAACGTTACGGGCCACAACACAAATGTCTGCACCCATTCTGGCGAATTAATTACAATACTTGATTATCCTAAAAGTTTTCCGTTTATCAGAAGCAGAAGAAGAAGAAGCAGCAGAAGTTGGCTGCGAAGACACGCAAATGAAAAAGTGAGCACAAAAGCATTGCCGGCTCGACGCGCTGGCACGCAGACACGCACACAGACACAAACGCAGTGATAGAATTGCAGTTACCACAAGCTAAGTTCGCGTTGCCCATTTGCCAACGATCGTGCCGCCAAGGGGTCATTAAGAGAACGACCCGAAAAAAAGTGCAATGAATATGGGAATTCGTTTGCTCGCGCACATACAAAGTGCATTTTGACTTTCTCGCAAACAAATAATGGATGGCAATTATTGTTGTTGGCGCTGTAGTGGCCATTGCATTTGGCTAATGGTGCACAGTGGTGCAGTTGCATAAATACCCTTGAAAATTTTTGGAAAAAGACTTACACTTTTAGTTCGTGATTTCAATGAAATCGAGGGAGAACCCACTAATGTGGTTGACCTAACCGAAAAATATGCACAGCAAATCGTTAAAATGTTTGTCAATGTGTTCGTAAAGGTGTGTAGAAGGCAAACCAAAAATCTTCGCGAGTGTTATATTTTAGCTTGAACCTTCATAGAAGCCTAACCTTACAGCCATAAAATAAATTATAAATGCCACAAAAGACGCAAAAATAAAAATATATTATTTTCCTCATCAGTTTATTTTAGAGCACACCTAACCTCAAAAATGCCCTAAAAACATTATAACAAGCGCACCGCTCGGTTGAGCGTCAGATTACTTGATTAATTTTTTTATTTATTTTTTTTTTTCAATAATGTATTTGTAGCGAGTGTATTCGTTTTATTTTTAACTATATTTACCAAACTAAGCTAACCTCAAAAAATATAGAAAAATGCCATAGAAAACTTTCCATTTTATGTATGACTGGAAAGATTTTTCTTGGAAAAATTTGTTGGAATTTGTCTATTTTAGAGCTTATTTGGCTTAGAAACCTAGCCTAGATAAAATGATTCCGAATTTTAGGCAATATTTCTAAAATAATATTAGATAAGAGCACCTATAAAATTACCATAATGCCTTCATTTTAAAATACCCCTACCGAACATAACCTCAAAAACTTCACAAAGAAGCGTGTCGTTGTATATTTTTCATAACTGTACCACTGTGCGGCGCACCCATGACCAAACTGTTGGACGAACAATTGGATGACCAAGTGAATGAATGAGCGCGCATGAATTGCCGACTGCGGCCTGTCAGCTGTTACAGGTCGGCACGGCGTAAAGCATTAAATGTGGCAACCGTTAAGCCAACTAGATAGAATTTCTTTTTTCTTCCAAAAGTTTAGTAGCAGGGCGAAGTAGTTTTCGAGCAGGAGTAATTGCAGTAAAGAAGTTTGAAATAAAAACATACTTGCAACCGCATTATGGCGGTAACCAAAATGTAGCACATTGCCACTTGCAACAGGCTGCCTTGCCACAATGTGTGCGCGCTGCGGCCATTCTAGCCCCTTTCTTTTGTCTAACTTCCATTGTCTGTCCAGCTTTTTACGCCCGCAAGGTTGCCACCAGCTGGTTGCTTAGCGTGCCACACTTAAATATTAGCGCCGCCTGCAGCATTTTGACCTGGCCAAATTCATTGTTCGCGTCTAGAGTTCAACGGTACTCGCGTAAGTAAAAGTCGCAACGTCGCGGCAGTTGGCCATAATGCGACGTAAGACAGTGGCAATAAAATGAGGCGCAATGGTGGAATTGTACTCATTTAAGTGGCAAATAAATTTCACTACATAATTGCACCGTTGCGCAAGAGAGTTGTAAGAAAATGTATTAAAAAATCACAGTTAAATTGTTTGGCTCACTTACATACACTTACATTACATATATACATACGTTATGTCTAATGGGAAGGCACAAATGTGCAACATAAAGTTTTCTTTCTGCTTACTAATTAACTTGAGGGGCATGCTCATGCAACGGCAGTTGGTTTTGTGTACTTTGAAGCACGAGTACAGGTTAACAGTTAGGACAATTCTAATTATGTGTACAACATAGTCTTAATCACTTGCTGGCATACTGTATTTGGATAGATTACCAAGTCAGTAAGTGTGAATATACAAACTAGAGTCTCTTTTTGTAGCTGCAGAGGTAGTAATCATAAATAGAAAGTTTCGAAAAGTTCTCTTAAAAGTTATCGGAACATGTTTTGGACAAGATTATTGAGCGAAGCAAAGACGAAATCTCTTTTAATGTTAGCTTTCCCTTCAAATTTAGCAACCTATATTTCGAAAATGGAACTCCTCTCCAGTACAAGGATTTATTTCATGATGAAGTAAATGGCCGGATGCAGCTTAATGCCCCGCTAAAGAAGTAGCACTGGCTCAAAGAGAGTATAAAATGCTCCCTTGCTTATAGAGAACATGTACACACCAGGTCTAAAGGTCTAGGTCTAGACTTCAGTCAAGGGAGCCATTTCAACACCACTAATGAAATATTTGGTAAATTTAGAAAGGAAATAATTAATGAGCCCAGCTTTATCTACAATGTTCTTTAAACCATAAGGTGTTTCCCACAAATAGCAGAAAATATTATTAAAGAACACTGCCGAAATTTGAGAAAATGGTTTTCCTGTCTTTGTAAGACTAACCGTGGAAAGGTGAAAGTGTGTTCTCCGAATCACATAAAATCATCGCTCCGAAATCTTGCCGAAACTTACACTGATCGAGAATGCACCGACCCCTTGATGATCACCATCATGGTGTCGGCTCTTCAAATACGGCCATTTCCAAAACAGTCGGGTCCACGTAAATGGAACTGGAACTATCATGCTGTATAGTCGATTAGGGGCTTTCAACCTAGTGGTATTACACAAAATATTTCGGTGAATATTTTTTAACCCTAAAAAAGCAACAAAATTCCCAAATGTGACAATTTTATCCAGTAAAGCGCTGTGACAGGGCTTATAGTTATTCAGAAAATATTGATTCAGAACGGAATCCTCTACCATTGTGTGCAAAATACGTATCAGTCTAGTGCATGATACTCTAAGTGATTAAGTTCGATAGCGAGTCTTTATTGCAGAACTAATTCAGATACTCTCGCATAATTTACGCCATACAAACTACCCCTTTTTTTTGATTAGTTTTATAACTTTTTCGAATAGATTTTCTCAGATCAGTCGAGAGGCCAAGTTTTATTGATTTTAGGTTTTCCAAAGCAAACAGTCAATGATGGAGTGTGTATTCGGTCCGCCCTTCCCAGATTTACCCGTCTTGACCAAAGCCTTCTGATAGCTTCCCACTTCAGTTGTCGGTTGACTAATATTTGAACTAATGGATTTTCTGAACACTTCACTTAATGCTGTTGTTGTAACAGTTTTTAAGTTTCTCAAATTCTGGGAATTTCTGTTAAGACGACAGATTTCTTTTCGAGATCTGTTTTGGGTTATGTCGATCCGACCGTCTATATCGTCGACGCTCAACCGCAGTGTGCGCTGTGTCATATGAAGCTCTTCCTTAGAGGAAATCAACTTCTTACCTACGTATATCCGTAATGTCATCCTCTAATCCCTTCTTATATGACTCTACTAACAGAAACCAAGTGAATTTTTAAGAGTTCTATTTGCATTGTCACTGGCGGAAAGTTCTTTGAAAAACAACCAGTATACGATTCAGTACGATTCTGAAAGCATGTTCAGAAATTTTATATTTTATTATGCCATTTTATCAAATATTTATACTTAAAAATTTTTAATTTCGACTAATGAGAACAATGAATTCAATTTGAATTTGAGATGGGCTTGCTTTATTTAATACCCCCCGCGAAAGTTCAGAGAATTCGGATGCTTAAAAGTCGCAAACATTTTTTATTCACTTTCTCTTCGAGTTTGCTTAAAGCTTACTACCTTTTTAGTGTTTATTAAGTCATTGATGATTGAACTACGAATTAGTGGAGGAATCTGATGAAGAAGTCCAAATAAAATTCGTTATAATTCTTTTCCCAACGATCGAGTAAATTATAGTCTCAAAAACTCAAAGAAATCTAAGACAAATGTGGCTTTGCGCATAGAGACAACAATACTATAAACCAAAGTGTTGACAGCGACATCTATTGTATCAACTCATCATCTGCTAATATCGCTTAATTATGCCGCACAACGGTAATCAAAAGCGAAACGAAAAAAACAAATTATATAGACTCCAAAACAAAGGAAAGCTAGTGACTTTTTTTCGATGCATTTTTAATCTGGGGAATTCAAACGCGTTGATGTCATTCGAGACATTTCGAAGGTAATACCGGACATTCTCTATGGCTCTCAAGTGATAATTTTAGGTTAAGTTGGATCTAGTAAGTTAATAAACTTGAACTACTACTAACTAAACTAAAATTCAGCTAATTTTCTCGCTTTTCTCTCTTGTAATTCTTTGATTTCAAGAATAGTTCGCCTGGAATTCTTCCACCGAACAATAAAGACTCGGCTGTCATAGACTATAGCTACATTCCTGTTTCTACAATCGCATATTCTACTTCCTCGGACAAATTTAGGCATGTATTACTCCCTCCCTCTGCAAGAACAAATCATTGTAAAAGTTTATATAAAATTATCCCACTGATTGTGGTTTCTTTGCTGATTGCCGCTTTAAATGTGGTTACAATGGAGTAGCATTGAATAAATACTAGCACGAAAGCCGTTACTGTGAAGCGTAGTCATTATGCAACATTGACAACGGTATGATCATAACAAACCGCAAGAATAACTAAATTACAAGTTGCAAGAATCACAACAACAATAACAACAGCAGCAGACAAACAAAAATATAATAAACCAGTGCCGAGCGAAGACTTGCTTTATGATCACGATTCTGAAAATGAAAACAATTTATATTCGACACCCATTCGACAGCGTCAACGAGTGGGCAACAAGCGTCCTTTCACTCCGTAGTGGCTGTGACTGTAGTTGTTGACCGCAAACTAATTTATCCTACAATGAAATGAAAATGAAAATAACAATGCCACGCCATGCAATGCAATGCAATGCAATGCAACTTAACTACAGCATGAGTTGTAACTCAATTTAATTCAGCTCAGTTGGACTCAATGCGGACGAAATACAAAAACGGTAAATTAATGACTGGAAATAAGTGCAAAGCAAAAATGTTTCAATGCTGGGCATTAGGGCATATTACATGACCAGCATAAACTGGGCTACGCGGACTTAAAGGACCATGTTGCTTCACAAAGTGGCTCTGAGTAAGGCAAATTAATTAAGCTATTACTGGAAAATTATATTAAACTAACTACAAGGTTTTGTGTTTCATTATGTGATCGCACAATCAACAGAACATATTCTCAAATAACTAAATATACAAACATTACATATTACGTATTTTATTATATTTAACTTTAATTTGGGGGTATTTGAATATTTCCACCAAAATCCCCAAATGCCGAGTTAGGTTGCTGACAAGCTTTTATATTAGCAGCAATAACACCGATCATCAAAACCAGCACATTTTGATATACAACAATTACAACAGCTGCAGACCTGATAGGCCTCTAAAATTTGATTAGGAAAGAAACACACACGGCGTATAAGCTACATTTTACCGTAGAGATCAATAATTAAAAAAAATTAATAAAAATTAGTCAGTGTTCCTCAACTAACAAAAATTTTTATGAAATAATTATTTCATGTAAAATATAAATAACAATATTTTGTACAGTACAATATTTTACATGGAGCACCTTGGCGTATGAGTAATATTTTACATTGAGCACCATGTATGAGTAATGTTTTTACATATTAGCAATAAATGCAATAAAACATTTTTTTCGAAGGATCAGGGGTGTATGTACACAATTTTAACAAACATATTTGATTATTTATATTATAATAACAATATTTCATATACATGGCATATATATTTGATCAATTGCAATTCGCAAAGAAGAACTATTACCATAGAAAGAAATTCGAAAGGGGAATAGACTTGACAGCGAGCGACGAAGTTGTGGCCTTGCTTTTATCTACCTAATACCCAATATATATATGAAAATACAGCTATAAAGGGAAAAATATGATTCCGTGAGCTAATTAGTTAAAATTGAGTGCTTGTTTTCGTTGCTGTAGCAATTCAAAGTATTTTCCAAATGTTTTATAGAATCTCATATTCTATGGAATATAAAATTTCGGGTCCTATCCAATAAAACCGACTATCTCGGGAACGGTTAAATAATCGGTCAAGCATCAATGGTCTTACTTCTTCTCCGATTTCTTATGTATATGCCATCATTGTCTATGTTTGCAATATTCCGAAGACAACGTATACGTTGAAGGTCTATAAACATCTCATTCAATATATTTCTCACATTTTGCTTTGCGTAGCACCTGCTCGAATTGGTGAATAAATCTTGCCAAAAGTAATAGTTCTTAGAGTTATTAAGTCCTATTTATCTACTCTTGATATTAACCACTTTTCCGTGCTATGTAAAACGCCGGATATGACTTCGACTAGTAGAGCGTTTGACTAATATAACCAATATGACTAATAATGACTAATATAGCTTTCGTAGAAGGAGCTTTTCAATTCTGTATTCAGCTCTAAGTTCGGTTGGTAAAAACTAACTACTATTCAATGCATCGGTCATTATCTATTCACATTTTCATACAACGATTAAACGGATTCGGAGCATTATCGTGGCCACAAAATGTTACACATATAAGATATATATAATACCACATCTCTGAAATTAATTAAGCCTCAATTTTTTTATTTGAGGTATAATACATGGCTGCCCTACTTTTCAGAATGACATTAGATTATTGGAAGTATTCTTATTTAATTTCGTTGAAACATCTTCTATCATGATATTTGAGATATAAACTCAATCAAAGAAACGAAAATTAATATATTGCATATATATAGAAAAAGTCAACCAGAAGGACGTGAATCAGTATAGACCAAGGTCTAGGATGTCATTTTAATTCAGTACAAAACCATATTATGGTTAAAAAAAATACTTGATTTGGTTAAAATGTCACACATATGGACTTATATAAATGGTTTAAAGTCAGCTGAAAATTCGGGAATCGCTATATCGGGTACAGTATGCTCGAACACATATTTCCAGTCAATTTTAGTAAGATAACTCAAAACTTGATAGACTTATTCGGCATAAAGTCCACTAGTATAACGATAATCATTATATATAGTATATGGAGGCTAAAGTAATTCGTATATCAATCTTACTCATTAGTGTGAATAACTATATCGATATCGAATCCATATGGAAGATACGTTCATTTGATTTTTTTTGATATCAAAGATATCTTACATAATGACCAATTTACGCCATATAATGTCAACCAGAATTTTTAAAGTCCTATATTAGGTATTAGGGAGCTAAGGGAAGTATTTACCCGACATTGCCAATTTTTGACTCGAGGGAGTATTATTACCAAAGAAAAATGCTCTCTGAATTTCATTAATATATCTCACAGATTGATTAATATTTTCGGTAAAAAGTTAGTCACAGGCATGTGGCTCAACAAATTCGGTATCTGGGGGCTTGAGAAAGTATTTTCCGATATCGGCCATTTTTTGGCAGGAAATGGCATACTTGGATGACACCATTTGCTTAAATTTCTATTCCGATATTGTATTTGGTGCTCGATTTACATACTGCAAAGCGAAAGAATCATATTGAATGTAAAATTATCTTATGTGAGAAGTAGGCGTGGCTATGGTCCCATTTCGCTTATTTATTACACACATTGTACTTTGATGATATTGAAATAATACTATGTGGAAAATTTGCTTGAAATTGGTTTCTGAGATATTGGATTTCGCCGAGAACTGGGCGCTACCATGCCTATTTTGCAATTTTTACACGCATTCCTATGCATTCTCTCTGTACCATCTCTGCGGCTCAACACGTTACCGGATTATGAAGATAGTACCTGGAGGGTTTGGAAGAGCTACTGAATTTAGTGGTTTTTAACAATTGAGTGAGTCGGAGTTTTTATTTAAAATTTTGGGAACACATTTTTAAATAGTTGTACTAACAATTTTTGAAATAAAAAATAATAATAATAAATTTGTTGAACTGTCAAAAAGAGTGTAAATTTCCCCGCTAAATAGCGAGCAGAGATGTGGTGAATTATAACGAAGGAATATCTAAAGGCGAGATAGTTTTGTGGACTTTTTCATTCCACTGGCTTTAGATTGCAGCGAAGCAGAGCTCTATATAAGCATATACTTTTGTATAATAATACAAAAATAGCGACACACTTGTGATTACCTCAAAAGCATTACATGCCACACTTTTGCCGCTTCATCTATACCCATACACACACACACACACACATATATAAAAATCAAAGTATATTGATTTATTTTAATGGAATACTTGTATGTAGGTAATTGCACAAAATAATGCCTAACGGCCACTAAACAATGTAAGCAATATTATCCAGCTAATGTGTGCGTGTCCGACTATTTGTGTTCGTGTGTGTTGTTGCAGATTTGCTAATGTTTTGTTTTGTTCTGTTTGTCATTGTTCTTCGTATTGTTGCTGTATGTTTATTTAAATTGTAAATAGTTAGTTTGCATAATACTTGCTGTGTAATTAATTGATAATTATGAAAACGTGTCGTTGAATGGCTTAGCTATGCATTTATAAGCTTATCACCGGTATGTGTGTGTGCATGTATGTAAGTATTTGCGTAAGTTTGTGCAAGCACGTAAGCCATGCATGTTTAGCAATAAAATATATATAGGGTGATTATTTTGGAGTTATAGAATTTGCTAGAGAGATTGCTGTCAAAGTGGTTGCCAAACTAAACATATATTTTGACGTTTAAGTAGAGGATCAGGATTTAAGAATCTTCAGATTGTGTTTTCAAAACTTGTGTTTGTGTTCTGAACTTACTTAGCAAATATTTACAAAAAATTATCTTCAGCGGTGAAACAAATTACCGTTTTTGGAGTGTGAAGATATCTCTGGCCTCTCTCATGAATGATTCTCCAGGCTTCCTTCATCCAGAAAAGTGTTGAAGGTATTATTAGTTTACATATTTCTTTTCAAAGTAAATTTTTAGACAGCATTATCCCCTGTAGAGGGTGCTGCAAGCAAATTACTTGAGACATTTTGGTTTCCTAAGTCAATATCAGCCGTCTAAAAGCTAGATAAGTACAGTAGGATAATATAACAAAGCTTACAGCTCGTAAAACATCACTTTGTTGTATTGAACTTTTGATAAAGAAATATGATAGAGAAAAGAGCCCGTCAGTCGGCATATAGGTCATGTGATTCGATTCGAGTTCGAGTTAGAGTACTATTCGTGAGGGTGAGTCGAAACAGTAGTATCTGGTACCTGCTGAGATAAGGCAGCTTTGAAAAAGTGTTGCAAATTCCGACCGATAGAGTGACCTTGATGAGATTAGAGCGGCTGTTAGCATATGTTCGGAATCCTTTTAAAAAACTAAATGTCATACAATTTTTGAACTAATAAAATCAAAATATTGACCACTTCATTTACTTTGCTCTACTTCATATATGTATATATATATATATATTATAGAGATAAACCAAATTCGGGTTAGTTGCATCATTTATATATAACTCAAAAACGACTGGGTCGATTTTTATGTTCTATGATTTCTTGAATTTGTCTCAAACCGCTAAAAAATCCAAAAGATTCTCTTAAAAATTTATTAAGAAAGATATCCAAAAACACGGAACATGCACGAATCGAAACGTAAACAAGAAGCGAAGACCAAGGGGATTCACATGACGTTACTCGAAGAGGTATTCAAAGGTTGGGAATTTCTCATTCAAATGATTCTGATGATACCGATGGGCCCAACAGATATGCCTTTTGAGTTTAAATGAATTCAATTTTCAATTCGTCTTGCATACTCCTAGCAGGTACAAAGTTCACAGGGTCAGCTAGATCGTAACAAAAGTTCTTCGCCACTAAATATAAAAAAAGAAACACCCTTTACATTTAAGCGTCAAACATTTCGTCGCGTCGGAACGCTTGATTTGTTCGTTTTGCGGTTGTTGGCTACCTAAATATTGCAATGCATAATAAATTGTTGCCGCTGACATTACTGATACCCTTTTTTGTTGGCTAATTTAATTTTTTTGTTGTTGTTGACGCTGTACCCGAACTGGTGGCGTGTTGGTGTGGTAGCGTTGCTGCTTTTATTTGGTTGTAGTTGAAAGGGTGGTCACGTTCGTCAATTCATTTGACCAGGTCCATGTTATTTACAGAGCAGAGCTGTGGACGCACACAGACTCATATTCACATTCATATATTAACATGCTTAGCTAAGCGCTTGCATTTGTGAATATATGTATGTATATGCGCATGCTCGTTGGGTTTGCCCGTGGCTTTGCACATAATCAGCAGCGCGAGATCACATGTCAAATGCAAACTGAAAATTTTTTACATGCCTGAAACCGCAACGCCAATTTATAATGTTACAAATAACACACACACAGGCACATATACAAACATATTCTGCTGTATTAGTAGTCGCTAAGCGTTCGTATGTATGTTAATGTCGTAAATATAATTCGGCGCCGTTTGGCACGTGATAACATTAATTGAACAAATGTTAGTTAATGTGTATGCAAATCAAATCAGTGATCGTTAGTATCAATATATTGCTATTATGTACTTTTTAAGCGGTTTGTGGCATAAATTACAGAACGAAAACAATAACGACTTACATCAGCTTTACAATAAAGCAATTTATAATCTAAATTGTTTAATTAAATTTAATTTTGATGAAAAAATTTTAGCAAATTCATAGAACTATTGATGAAATTATATCTTTTTCTAAAAGTGGTCAACTATACGCACTTACACAATGATTTAACGGTTTCACACAGTTTTCTGTCATTATGAACATTATTCTGAATATTATTCTGTCATTATACTGAACTACTAAACGGCAGTACCGATTTGGTTAAACATATTAGCAATATGTGCTTATGAATTTATATCGATATCATTAAGAGAAATATTTCCAACGAAAATTTGCCTGTAGGTGGCGCTAGAGTGGTAATTAGCATAAAAATTGCATTTACTGCCCCATTTAATTGAAGTGTGAAAAATATCCTCGTTATATGAAGGAAGGAATACGCACGAGCTTCGATAATGAACAAATACGAGCAATCGATTATCAATTTTGTGCATTCGTCTTCGTTTTCGGCTATTTTTATCATTCCCTCTTCGACACATTTTCTTAAGTACTAATTTTCGCTTTCAACTTTTAAGCTCATTTACGAAGAACGCTTCGTGTATTCCGATGTTTTTCAAATGAAATATTTTAACTAAAAATTTATATTAGAATAGACAAGTAACAGTGTGGGGTGAGATATTCCCAAAATTGTTATACAATTACTCCGCTTGTGCAATAATTATGATAAACCAAGGTGATGACAAAACATTTTAATTATAAGTATTTAATATACAATATTATAAATAGTTAAATGAACATAAACCTTCTCTTTCTAAAACACCAAATAACATAATATTGGAAGACACCTCATTATACTGCAAAACTCCACCACACACATCCCACAAAACTCTTCATGGCACTGAGACACACCACTATGATTTACTTTTGTTCGTTACCGACCGAGACATTTGCCTTCCATTTATTCAACACCGAAAAGGACTTCGCTAAATTCGCTCCGCACAATAGATAATAGCAAAATTCAATATCTGTATTTACTCTGAAAGCTTTCAAGAAAATGGAGAGTACTATTATACCATTAAAAGAAAGTAAATTTGTTAAAAAAAAAAGCCTAGTTTATGTCCTTATTTCCTTCCTTCCTTTCCTTCCAGTTATTTTATATTTTGTACAATAGGATTTATCCTCCTCTTCATACTTAATTTTAATTTACCACACCTAACTTAAAATCACTTAAATTCGCTTCAAAACACCACTTCACTCATATTATCTCACCTCACAACAGCTAACTTAATCTGAAATCACCAAATACGATCCAAGCCTGTTTGAACTCTATGCACTTGAACTAACCTCGTCTTCTTTACTTAACCTTATATAGTCTTACCTTACTTAATCTCACATGCGGTTTAAATACAAGCTGAAAACCAAAGACGAATATTTTAGATTTTGTTATCATTTAACCACATTGACTCTCATTTTGAAGTTCATTAGCCATATACGGATATATAATTAGAGACTTAGGATGAAGCTTAAGCTAATGAATGCTGGAATAACTAAAGCTGTTTCCAGCACAATTTTAGGAAAGCACCCAATTTAAAGAATATGACAAACATCATTTAGAAAAATATTATAAGATCGATTCAAGAAATTTCGGGTCATCTGATTCGCATGGCATCAATATCAATATCTATCTATCTATCTATCTAATAATAATCTAATATCTATAGATCTAGATATCTATAGATAGATATAGATAGATATTTATATGCTTGCTTCAATGTCGAAATATTCAGATCAGTTATACCAAGAACATAGGCTTCTCAGTGGACTTAATATTCGTTTTATTATAAAGAAAGTCCTGATAGTTTACTGATGAAATCGTGGTCATCAAAGCGGCTTACTTTTGTTAAAGTGAACAAGTTTGTCTGATAAAAACAGAGCATCAGCATCAAGTAATATTGTTCAAACGGTGTCTCAAATGAGCTTATTAAAGAAGAAAAAACAACATAGAGTTTTCGAGTGTAACAGGCCTGGCCAAATTCGTGCTTTTCGTAGTGCTCTCAAAAACAAAATAACCTGGAAAGTCCGACTACCATTTCACAATCTCACTAATAAGAGTCTTTTAAATATTTATCTTAAATGTTTTTCGTCTCCATCAATTGAAATAGCAGCATTAAAGACAGCATTTTTCTCTTGAGACCAATAGGCATTTCAATTACTTAACGTAATTAGTGGTTGCCAAACTTGGTATTTACTAAACCGTTACTCTCATAAATTGACATAATTATAATACCACAAACAAGTGGCCATAAATTTGTCTGCTATAGCAAACAAGCATACATGCACTCGCATGCAGACTGGGAGACAATTTTAAGGCGTTCATAATTAAGACGGCTATAAACGAAGCCTAGAACACACGCATATATGAATATCTATTGGAATTAGACAAATGTAAGTATGTATTTGTATATCAAATAAAATAAATCAGATAACTAATTACTTTCATTATATTTTTCAATAGGCTGCGGAATTGTTGAGCACTTTGTTTGGGCATAAATCCAATATCTGTTGATTTATATACGATTGTATATATATAGACAGCTTGACTAGCATCGATTTTAATTATAATTAGTTTTGTTTTGTACGAATTCAGTAGAAAGAACTTTCAATATTTGCTACTCCACATAGGAAGGCATATAATAAAACCAGTGAGAAGTTTTTCTCAATCGACACTCGTTCGAAATAATTGTCTACAAAATCCGCAGTATCTTTTGATAAACTTTGGATCTATTCAACCTCTAAGGCTTTGAAGTAGAGGTGCTAGTTATTTGATTGTATATATTTTGAAACTATGAAGTGGATTTTGAGCTATGCATTTCTAAAGTGAAACTTTCCTGGGTGGATTGTAAGCATCGAATTTAATAATTGGCATGGCGTAACTAAAAGGAATATTTTAGAGTAAAATAAAATAAAAATATTTTCGGTGGTAAAAATAGATTACATTCTTCATTTCTTTACCATATTTTCGGATTTGTACGATTAGGTTTGTGATAACTGAAATTCGTTGTGTTAACTGCTTTTCGAAATGGAAACAATAATTTTTTTAAATAGGTCAAAAACATCTCCGACAGTAAAACTTCTTAAAACTATTTAGTTTGATGCCATTATAATAATATAATACTGTTTCCAAAAATTGGATTGAAACATTTTTTGAATAGACGACAGCTCTGCTGAAAAATATTTAAGATGGAGTCCTTTTATAGTTTCGTTTCTCGTATCGAAATATTTTCTTTAATTTTTGGTTTCAATTAAATACGGAAATTTAAAAAGTGTGGTAACATTCCCAAAAAAAACAAAAAACTTTCGATTGGTTACTTATTTATAAGCTATTAAGTTTGCTATTCGAATTATAATAATTTAAAATAAACCTAATGGAGTAAAGTAGTTTAGAAATTTTGGAGTATTTCTTCAAAAATATTTCCAACAGCAGTCTTTCTTAGACTCATTCAGTTTCATACATATTTCTTAGTGTTTCCTTATCTTAATAATTTGAAAGAGCTAAAATTTAAAAATGCGGCAACCTTCTTCAAAAACATATTTTTTGATGAATGGATTTTTGAACATACTCAGTTTGACACTTATTTGGTAGTATGGCTCCATCTCATAAATTTTATTAAGTAAAATTTTTTAAATAAGTGGCAACATTTAGCAAAATGTTATATTTGCCGTGTTAGCTTTATTGAATCTACTCATTTTAAGAATATTTTTCGCTTTTTCGCGCTTCTTTTCTTCTAAATTTTTTATACTAGAAATTTTGAAACAGGTGGCAGCCGTTTCAAACTTAAAACTTTTTCCCGTAAACGATTCCAACGATTCGTGCTAAACCTAAAATAGTATTCCATAAAAAAAGTATTCTGTTTGTTTCAGTCTACCCAAGTATTTCTTTGTCCCATCAATTTTATTGAAGAATACATTTTAAATATATGGCAACACTCCCCAAAATATATTTTCACTGTAAGATTTCTTAAACTTTCTCATCTTCTATTATGGTTTTTTATCTTCATAATTTTTTGACTTAGAAATTTTAAACACGTGGCAACCTCTTCACTCTTTTTCATTTAAACCGTTTGAGTATTACACCTAGCAGTACAAAGAATTATTGCAATTATGTCCGCCTACACAATAGTGACTCTCTGTATGTCGTGAGCGTGACGCAATTTGTTTGCGCAACACAATTTCGCTGCAGGTAATCATTTTAACTACCGCACCTAAGCAAGTTTTAATTAAAAATACAACAAGATTAATCGCTAATGGGAATCTAAAATGATTACTACTGTCACCAAAATGCATAGGAGCGCTAAGTTCTCATTAGAAGTCGCTTGAAATGATACCCGCTCAAATTGATCTCAAATCAACTTTATTTACAATTTGGCTTTATGAAGTGTATTTAAATACGTTTAGTCAAATATTGTGCTCCAGTGACATCGAATTTTGTTGCACACTGTTTCACATATAAATTTAATGCCCAAGTAACTCAGGCAGGAGCAAAGTTCAATATGTCAATTGTCCTTGGGTATTTAAGCGCTAAATTTATAGTTCACAGGCCGTCGGTATTTGTTTATTTGTATTAGTTAATAACCCTTCGCTGCTGCACCTGCGATTTTCCACTAATTCAGTCGCGCGCGTAAGGCATTAAATATTTGCTTGGCATTAAATGTGCTTAAATCAAAAGTCAATCGCGCCACGTGTGTGTCAGTGTGTATGTGAGTGCGGGTGATTCATAAATATGAAATGCAAATGCCAAGCGAAGCAATTAAACTGTGTTTAATGCGAGACGGCTGTTAACTGCGGAAATATTCGGCCGCAAAAATATATGTCTCTATGTACGTATATGAGTGTGTGTGTGCGTGTGTTCGCATTTTAGTTGAATTGGCTTAATTACCAACAACTGGAGCGTAGATAAATTCAACAGTGGTTTAATGCGTAATTAACTAAACTGAATTAATCCAATTAAGTTTGAGTACATTTTAATTAACATCATTTTCGATGCTTACACGCCATTTAAATATATCGAAATTTATTGCATGCTTTCGCTTACGCTTATGCTCGCATTCGCATATGCGTTCGCGCTCCTTTGTGGACATTAATTATGTTGCACCTCGGTGAGCGGCGGCGAAGGGGGGAATAGGGGGAAGCTGTCACTATTAAAGTGTGCGTGAGTTAACGGCATAATTTCGCTTTTGCATAGCTCAGAGATTACTATGTTAATGACACGACACTCGCACACACACACACACACACACATACTCGCATTGTTATGCACTTATCATTGCGCTTTTATTGCTGTCAAGTCAGTGTTATCGTTTTGATTGAATATTCATAAATTCGTTTGTGGTTTACCGCAGGCATTACTTTGATTTAAGACGGCGGAAAAAATCACGCAAACGGCTGCGTTTATTTTCGACTGCTGCGAAATAATTTGCTTTGATGTTTCATAATGATGCTATATGTCATGAGATTAGCAAGCGGAAAATCCATACCAAGGATAATTAATAATTTATATAAAGTGGAAAAAAGCAGACACTGTCCATATGCTAAGTGTCGCGCGTATTTCAGCATAGAGATAAAACTGGTAAGTAACTATCGAAATTTTCTAATATAATCGTTTATTTTCTTTTGTACTGTATATACTGTGTATACACGCTGTATACTGTGTATTTGTACGATACACAAACGATACACGTAATGAGTATTGCTATCGATATTTTCAATTATAATCGATTATTTTCTTTAGGACAGTATAAAATCGATGATGACCATTAACAGTACCTAATGTCATATCAATAACTATTAGTATCGATAACATTCTTGTTCAGTGTATAAAAACGTTACAGAACATTACGAGTAAAAAAATATTTGTATCAAAAATTCGTATTATTATCGACTGTTTTGTTAATTATTACTACTAAAAATTATCAATTAAAATAAAAAAATCATCAATAGAAAATCAATTTCTCAATCTCAATCCCAATCTTAATCTCAATTCTCAATCAGAAAGAAGGCAATTTCAAGACTCTTCCAGAAAAACAATCAAGATGTTTAAAATCGCATACATAATTAAATGTTTATATAAATCTCTTTTCTGGGAATTGAAAAAATTACACCTATGCAAGTCGTTAACCTGCAATAGTTGCTTCACGCCTGCAAAAGTTTAGCCTTCAATTTAGGTATGGAACGCAATCAATATATTGTAAATTCTCTTCAGGAAAAGTTTGAAAAAGACGTGGAGATATGGAACTGAAATATACAATACTCAAAGATTTTAATATTGTTTGAAAAATGCTGTCCAAATTTCAAGTCAATTAGTATGGAATTATGCAGCTACGTTTTCGGCTGTGTCTCCAAAAACTCTTTCACTTCATAAATAATTCCGCGCCTCACACTTAAATAGCTTTCGAGTATGAATGAATGAGTTTAGAAAATTATCGGATAGCGTAACCATATAATTTTTGTAAATCACATTGAATATTTTGTCCTAACGTTCTTAAGAAAAGGCTCTCTGTTGCATTTTGTGCTTAGAGCAGCAACTGCGATTTTCGATTTTCTTCAAAAAATCTAAGTGTATTTAAATCCCCATTTTATTGCCCAGTAGATATGAAAATAAATACAGAGCCAACATTAAGCAAGTATGTTTGAATACCGGTTTCGTTGACTCAATTAAGTGCTTAATTGACTTAGCTAATAAACTGTATTTCAGCTTACCCTGAGCATTCGATTTTGTTTAACATAATTTTTTGATTTTCTGTAATAGTTCCTTAAATCAAAAATAAAAATGATTAGCATCACAAATTCACGTCTCACAGTTCCTGTGACAATTGGCAGAATTTTGCTTCTGAATTGACTCAATAATTTAATTTATTTCCCAACAGTATTAGTTTTATATTTATTTCACAATGTAAATCAAATTAAAAGTAAAAGAAAAAGTAACCCAACCCGGTTGGAGTGTTCTTTTGGCACTCAATAACAGAAGTGTACGGCAGGCATACAGGTTAGAGGATATCGAAAACTTCGCAACAAGAACATTTACAATATCTATAGTATAATAAAACTCAACAATAAACTTCTTTTTTGCATTAGAATGCCCCATGTATTTCTATAAACTTCATTTCTTTATAACTTTACCGCCGTGGCGAAATCAATGCACGCCTCAGTAAATACATTTCATTCCCTGCACTGTTTAATCTATTTCATAACATCTGTAAACAATAAAAAAAAAAAAACAAAGTTTAAGCTTATTGCACAATTGTGACTCAATATTGCTTCGCATGACCGACCTTTGGAAATGCACACAAGCCCTACACGGCGCATGAGTAACATACGGCTGACATTATTCAGTCACAGTGGAGCATAAGCTAACATTGTATTGACTTGTCTAACAAAATGACAACAATACCCAGATTGAAGAAATGATATAGATGCAGTTATTAGAATTGCATCAATTTTACTTCATTACTACTAGACTTGCACTTTTAGTTTGCAAAGATTCACCTTTCAGTTTGCCTTTCACCCCGGAACTTACTATTTCATGCATTTGGTTTTAGTTTCGTGCGCAACAATGAATGCATTCATTTCATTTCATGACAGATTTGTAGTTGAATACAGCAATATTTCAGTTGCACATACTTCAGATGATGATCTAGCGCCTTTAACTATTAGACAACTAAAATGATGCAGAAATGTAGAGAAATTATTAAAATGTGGGATTTATTTTCATTATTGCGATATTTGGTCGAGTGTGTCTATACAAACCTTGTATTAACAAAGTTTAAAATATTTATTTCCAATGAAATTTTAAATAATTTTCATATCCACTTCGCACTAAAATTTCTAATATTGTGTGAGCGAGTTATTAGTTACCAATTACTAGTATAGAAAAATCCAGTGCACTGAAGCGTTAACCAAAAACAAAGACCGAATGAAGTAAGGAATCATAATTTCAGCCCAACTTATACTGGTTATCGAGGAAATCTAAGATCCTAAAGGTAATGAAAAAATTGAGAGGTTTGAGAAAAAATTGTATGTGTCACTTTTTTGCCTATAAGTAAACAACTTTCGCCTCATATATCTGTATATATGAGAATTTTTGTAAGCCTTAAAATTTGTTGGAACTATTTTATGAATATAATATCAATCAAATGTATGCCGTTGCTTTTTCCATTACTTCTTCGAGCGACTCGGGCGGTGTGTCAATAATTTCGTTGTAGCTGTTTGTTTGGCTCAAGGTCATCGAGTCATGGCCATATTTCGATGCACCAGTTCGATTAAAGCACAACATATCACGAAACACACCCGAAAAAAGAAATACATATTGCAAAACTAAGAAGACTAAACGCACAGAAACGCTGGATCAGATTGTATCAGAATGGGGGAACATCCTGCAGTGGCATGGAAAATTCTGCATGAGTGTTTTGCGGTCATAGGTTTGTCCACCAGAAGATTACCTACCATTTATAACAAGGTAAACAAATTGTGTCTGCATCTTTCAATCTGTTTTCCAATCTGAAATCAGCTAGTTTACGAATCCTGCTTTTTTAGAACCCTGTGTTACTATCATTCATCAGCAGAGTTGAACAACCTCGATCTGTTCCTCAAATTTAATTTTTTACACCTTTTAATTGGAACTACCAAGCATAGATTTTACATCAAATACACATAATATTCTATTGACTTCCCATAGCTTTCGAATAGGAGAAACGGGAGTACAACCACGTCACTAAATAAACCAAACATCAGTGAACATAACGAAATGCAACCGAACATAAATAGCGCCTTTAACTCTTTCCTAAAAATGTTCGAATCGGTTCATTACTATTTCGCCCCCCAAAACGTCGAATATGAGAATATTCGTGCCTGTTTCCCACCCTTTATCGAAAATATCTGGGAATTTGTGAAATAATTTAATAAAATAAAATTAGCATATTTTCCCGAAAATAATTTAATCTGGGATCAAAAATGTACAAAATTGGTTTGGGTTTTCCATTAGCTCTAACAACGACACAGGAGGACGGACGCCGTACACTTCAGACTTCAGGACACACTTAATCCCAATGCATCTAGTTGACCGCATTAAAACTCCTTTCCGCCAGCCGTGATCCATTCATATGGGCTTCCCATGGGTTAGTTACCGTACCTCATGTTGCTTTAAAAAAAAAATTTTTTAGAAAGTGCAATAAAAATCAATTTAGCTACTTAATATGGAACTTGGAATTGTTGAGCTAAATGATTGATGGAGGCAACTGAAATTATTTGAACTTTCTTCATTGAATTTTATTTGATGAAATACTTTGGCCAACTGGCTTCATATTTCATTGTGACGTTGATTCAGGATACTTTGTTTGCCAGCGTTGCCAAGCTGACCAAAATTAAATTAATTCATGCTTACAAAGAAACACACACACACACACATGTATATTTGTACAATGTGTAGTGAATACACCAAACATTTCATACCAAAAATAACAAAAAAAAATATATAAAAAAATAAAAATTTCGTAAGTGATCTCATGTAAAGACTTCAAATTTATTGTTTCAAGAAGTTAGGCCGTAAAAGGCGCAGCAGCAGTAAACTGTAGTGACTACACACCTGCCCGAGCATTACCAGGCCAATAGCTGAGTGCTGGAAATGTGTGGACGCTGAAACAAATTTAAAAGCTGTAAAAGTGCAACAAAGTTCTTTGTAAGCGCTTACTTACTCAACTTCAACCATTCACCACTGGCTTTTACCTCCTTCCCTTCTCGTTTTTTTTTCTTTATTTTTCTTGTGTTCTATAGTAACTTGTTACTTGTTTCTTTTCGCATGTTCAAGTCATTTTTGGTTTTCCAAGTGCTTTATTTGCATGCCTCAAGCAAATGCCGTTTAAAGCAACAAAACTGTTGTGACCTCAAAGCATTTCGAAGGCGCACAAAGCTATGCTACGTATTTCAGCCCCTGAGGCCGCAAGTGGATTTGCGAAAAATGCCAAACGCACACACGCACACGAGAGCATAAGCACTGTCCACATTTTGGATTTAAAGCTGTAACATTCGGTAGGAAACCAGAGATTTAAGAGCGGGTTTTACTGCGGTCTTTTACTAACTTACAGAGCAGAGCAGATATTTTAGTGCAGCTTAGGGTATCCAAATATAAGCGGAATAGAGTAGAGTTTTGCTTTCTAAGCAACTAGTTGTAAAATTCGAAATGCGAAGCCTAAAGATGTGACCCATATATATATTGAGATAATGGAGAACAGGAAATACTATAAAATATATTATGAAAAGTTCAATGATATCAGGATTTTGGCAGCAGATAGGTTTCTTATGGTAGTTCCACATAAGATTAAGATTAAATTTCCGATTTTATTTAAGCTTGAGTTTTTCAAAAACGATGTATTATGCATTAGGTAATATATTGGGTTGTTCGGAAAGTCATTTCGTTTTTTTTGGGGAACATGAAAGACAGTTTTCGTATAATGCCTTTCAAATAGCCATAAACAGTTGAATTCGACAAATTTAACCTCTCACCGATCTCTCGTGTGGTGATTCGCCGATTTGCATCAACTAATGCCTTTATCGCATCTTTGTCAGCTTCGACCGGCCTTCCAGACCGTGGTGCATCTTCGACATCAAAATTGCCGGATCGAAATTTTGCAAACCAGTTCTGGCACTGGCGTACTGTTAACACGCCTTCTCCATACACATCCGTCAATTTTTTTCTCGCTTGGACAGCATTTTTACCTTTTCTGAAGTTAAAAAGTAAAATATGACGAAAATGCTGCTTATTGCTCTCCATATTTAAAAAGGCACCAACCAAAAACTACTGGGTAGAATTAATAGAACTTTTTCACACACAAGCCTTGCAATATCAGCTCTCATGACATATAATGGTTATGGGGCTTAAGTGTGAAGTTAGTTTCGAAAAAACGTAATTAAGTCCTCTGGCGGGAAAAAACGAAATGACTTTCCGAACAACCCAATAGATCCAATTATCCATGTCTCCCAATACTTTCACCATCTCTTTATACGCAGAACCCGAAATCAAGAGATCAACGGTCAAAAACCGTGTCTTAATTATTGAACATGTTCCAAGTGGTGCTGATCGGAAGTTATTTTCCATTTTCTTCTTTTTAAATACTATACATGATGAAAAGTAGTATCAAGAGTCCCATTTTTTTCCTTTATTATCTAACTCAAATGTAGTAGCCCCGGCATTCAGTACATGGTATTAAACAGTTGGTTCTAAGATGATTCATGCGTTGCGAAGTGTTCTGCAACGAAAGTCGTGTGAGGTGAGCACATAGTACGAGTATACTTCGAATTCAATCAACTGTCTGAAAGTAAGATTTGTTTAAGGAATTGCTATGATCGCACTGTAACACATGCATACTGTAACTTATGTATACTCTAGTATATATATACTCTACTATATATATATAGTCTAAACATAACCAGTAAAAGCCTCTGTAGCAGTTTCAAGACGAACCGAATTCAAAAGGAATAACTCACATACTAAGCAGATCTCGATTTTTCAAGGCTTCCTTATACTTCAGAATTCTGATTTTAATAATTTATTATTTAATTTTATCGGTAGCATTTGATACCTAGATGGTTCAAGCAAATATAAGCATGTCAATTGTATAATAAATATAATAATATAATAAATATATCTCAGTAAGCGTTAAAGCTACATTAATCAAAGTGGCTCCGACTAAGTTTTTCTAGAATCTTGTGATAGCGTGTAGAGAGAAAATGAGTAAAATCGGATAATAACCATACCCACCTCCCATACAAAAGTTATGTTGAAAAAACTACTGAAAGTGCGTTAACTTGCCGAAGGAACACGCTAGATACATTAAATCTTGCGGAAGGTTGTATAGGAATTCGTGTAAAGTTCTGGTGATGGATGTGGCACCGCCCATTTTTAGGATAAATCCCATATCTCAAGAGCGCCTTAACCGATTTTAACAACATCTGGTGTGTGACATTATATTTGCATTCTTATGTCACGCTGTGAAAATAGACGAAATCGAATAAAAATCACGCCTTATTCTCATATAACACAATTTTAAGTTTCATCCGATCATTTCACTTTAAAGTAGGTAAATCGAGCAGTAATTAATATATGTAAATCAAACTTTGTACAAATAGTGCCTTCCGGATATGTCATATTATGCGTAAAAATGGACGAAATCGGATTCTAACTTTTCAAGCCACCAGATACCCAATATTAGGACCTCAGTGCCTCTTTCTGACTTTTTATCGAGAATGTCAGGAAATCTATAAGATACTGCAAAGCAAATGGTAGATTGTCTTTCCATGATAATAGCGTGCTCTGGTATCAAAAATGGAGAAAATCGGGTATATACTACCCCTATCCCCATATACCTAATATATGGATTTTCAACCTCTGGGTAGACTTTAGGCCATATATTTCGGTCAATATGTAAGATATCTTAGCAAAATTAAGTGAACGTGTAATATCGGATATACCATAGTTTACTGCCGAAAATGTATGAAATCGGTCTATGAATTATCCCAGCTCCCTTATAGTACATATAATGAGTTTCTAGCAGAGTTTATGCCGAATATGTCGGTCGCTGTGTGAGTCACCTTCACAAAATTGCTTGAAAACATGTTCCCTAATATAGTCGAATAATGAAAAGAGTTAATGTGATCAGTGCAGATCTTCCTCTATCCCAAAAATGTCCATTATAAGGATTCCCGACTTTCCATCTGACTTTAAACCGTTTATGCTGGTCAATATGTGTGATATTTTAATGAAATGAAGTGGATATGTTTTTTAAACACAAGTGATTTCGCGCTAAATATGAAAGAAATTTAGACCATGGTCGGACCCGCTTATTTCGAATATAAGGATTTCAGTTTCTCTGGCTGATTTTTTCCTAATGTATCTAATATGTTCATTAAGCCATTTTGGTTGAGTTAATATCGCATATATCACGTTTGAGTTAATTTGGTAGATTTCAATATAAATATCTCTAATACGAAGCAATAGCAATAGTCTGAATAGCAATATAGCAACGAAAGTACATGATTCTATGTCCTGTATTATAAGTGAAGAATATACCGAATATGATTGCAAGCCATTGACAATTTCGTCGGATAAGAATGCGGAATTTTTCAGCAACATTTTTAATACAAAATTTTGCCAGCACCTGGAAGCATTTCCCCATCTCTGATACTTGCACATTGCCCTTCCTTACTTGTTTTGAATTAGATTTCATTAAATTTTTTCCTTTGAAGAAACAATCCTCTTTATTGACAGGAAATATTTTTCTTTCGCAAGCAGTTTGAAATAAAAGGTTAACGACATTTCCTCTGCTTGTGTACACTCGGAACAGTTCTTTGTCGAGCATTGCATGGGTAGACTAATTTTATGTCAATTGGCATTGGAGTTTCTTGAACAAACTAGCACTCTTGTTCTTTTCAGAGTGCTATTAAAAATGTCCAAAGTTCATGTGCAATTAATTCGCAAAATTCAAAATTAATGCAGAGGATCTCAGGGAGTAAAGTCACGTGCTCTAATTTGTTTACTATACCTACCTCAAAAGCTATAACAGTTGTTTTGGCGACGCTCGGGAAAACACTACCTTATACAATGATGTGGAAATGAAATCTATATTTTATATATATGTACCGCTTATATGCCTTTATATTACGGCACGATACAAAATTATGAAATAGTCTATTGAAAATTTCGTCCAACCAAATTCTCCGCCGATTTTAATGGAAATGGTGTCTGCAGAATCATAACAAGAAAGAGTTAGAACTCTTCTGTTCAACAAGTTCTTTCTTGCTCTTTGTGATGTCTGTGATGATGGGTGATTTGTCTGCGTATCTGCTTATGATGCATTGGTGGAAACTAAAGTCCTGCCAGGAATAGTAAGAGAGATTTACTGTTTCGGTAGACCGAATTTCATTAGCTCTGGTATGAGAAAAGATTATTTATCATATTAAAATTTGTTTCATATGCATAAAGATGAGCCTCTTAGGCGTCCAGCTTTAACAAAATAATTTTCGTAGGAGACTTCGAGAAAGCGCTGTGGCTTTGTGATATGCTTAGATAGAAAAAGTTCTCTAGTTATTGTTTAACTTTAACTGAAGTAGTAATCTAATTGTTAAACTAGCCCAGAATATGAGGATCTACTGAATATGAGGATGTCCTTCCTGTTGATTATCCTTGGTTAGTCCTCACCAACCCAAATGATTTAATATATTTGTATACCTGTAGTTCATTATCTAAGGTGTAACTTAACTAAAGAGAATGAAATAAACTTGCTTCACATATCCCTAATTTGCCTGAACTTAACCATTCTTGAACTGTTCCTTTTTCATTTTAATCCGATTCCGAGCGGTCTTACTCGATTATCCTTTTTACAAAAAAGTATACTTCCACAAATTATTTAGATGCAAATTAAGTTCACCCCTTTTAATAAGATTATTCCTACAAAAATTTATTTCTATGTATGTCTGTAAGTAGTTTAGTTTACTTAGTATCCACTGCTTTAGCTAATTAATACTCGTGTGAATAAAACACTCCACAATTGGAATTGTAAGCAGGTGCTGCAAAACGGACCCCAGTGTTAGTAAACGGCAGGGGAGTAAATGTGTGCTCTTAACTACATGTTCAACACCAACACTTGCGGTTGTATGTGTGTTTGTAAACAACTAACCCGTATGCGGATGTTGCAAAGGGAGCGAGAATGTGCGGCGAAAAATGTAAGAAAAAGCATTAATTTGCCTTTGTATGCATATATATATATTCTATATATATATATATATATATATATATGTATATATATTCTTAAGTATGTATATATGTATTTAAGTATATATGTGTGTGCACACACACTGTAAATAAGTGCTTTATGGACGCTTGGTTAGTGGCGTGTGGCATGTGTGGCAAACTAAACAACGCATTGCGGTCTAATTGCGTAATAACCGGCGAAGCAACAACAATCATAAAACGTAACAACAACAACAACAACAACAACAACTAGAACAACTATCATAAAAATGTGTAAGCATTCCCGCAACACATTTGGGAATACACGAGTTTCATTTACAGAGCAGCATTTTTATTTGCCCACCATTTTACATTTTTACACAGGCACTTTTTTGTTGCACGTATGGGTGTATGTGTGTCAGCGCTCTTTCCTCACTCCCTCGCATAATGAATGTATGCTGGTATGTCGTGTCGTGTGTTGCACACATACAAACTGCGGCATGTCGCTTGCCACTTGTATTTTAAATGGGCAACAATGCCAAGCAACAACTGACGCTACAGCGGTGAGCGGTTGGCAACGCTGGCAAACACCAGCATCAACGTGCATCAACGTGCAACAACGTACGAGCGTGTTTGCAAATGTGCAACAATTGATAAAGGCACAGGCTCTAAATGAGACACACGCGTTTGCTTGCGCATTTTAATGTGTCCACATGTGCCAGCATGTGTGTGTATACATGTGTTGGTGTGTTGGCGTGTTGGCGTATGGGTGTGGCAGTAAAGTGCTGGTATGCACGCCTGTTTGCCAACACTACTGCCGCTGGCCGCCCCTCTCCAACCCCGTCTATATTTAGCGTGTGCACACAGGCGACAGATAAGTGAGCGGCTGTGGCATGCGACAAACTATTAACGGGCACACAGCCGCATGCGGAAGCGCCTACAAAGATAAATAGAAGAATTTATATGCACACATTCACATACGTGAGTGAATTTAAATTATAAGGGGGAATAAGCGCATTACTATCTATTACAGCGCAGAACAAATGTCATTCGGAGTATTCGGAGTAGTCGGAGCAAAAACCCTAGGAAGTAAGTACTAAAATACACAAATTCTCATGTAGAACTTTGTAAACCATCTTCAAAAGTATAATGACAAGCGAATTCTCTAGAAAATTTCTTAAATGTTAAAAACAACAACACTACTGGGGTAGCACGTACCACAGTGGGTTGAAAAAATAATCCGTTATTAAGTTGTTATCTTCGCACAAAACAAAATAAATTTATAAGGAAATCTTATATTCGGGCGGACCCGAAATTGAATATCTTCTCAAAGCATACTGAAACACCTGCCACACTTTTATGCTCTGCTTTGTTTCAAGGCTTTTTAACGAGTGTTTTATTCGCACGTGTATTAACAACCTAATTCTAAGGAAAGTATTTAAAGTAAATGTCTGAAAAAATAAATACATTTAAGTGCCAATTAACTTTGAATTTAAACTAATTAGTATTTTTCCTCAAAAGAATAAGCAAGCTGATAAAAGTGCAAACGAAGAAAAGGAAGTTTGACTTCGAGCAGAAATGAACTTTTGATATGCTCGCGAATTGTGCAAATATAGCAGAATTTTGGTAAAAAAGAAGATCAAATTCACTAGTGATTATATACGATTTTCCATTCATTCTTCATTTCTTCATTCTTTACTCGGATATTTGAGGATGCCTATAACCGATTTCTCAACCATTGCCGTGACAGTAGGCTCTACGTAACTGGAATGGAAGCAGATTTTTATTCGAGGAAAGTCAGTCAACTCGGCTGAATTCCCCATAATTATTGAAAGAATATTTTCGTTCGCTATGACAACAACTACAATAGCAACTTCTTACTTAAATTTAGTTGGTGAAAATGTGAAGTTGTAGAATGCAGAGTTAGGTCGTATATTATATTTGTGGGAAATAGCTGACACATGTAACAATTATATGTACTAAGTGATCTGCAAAATGAATTCATATGAATCACTGCTTAAAAGCGGACTAAGTCAGGTCGATGAAACAAATTTTAAAACTGGTATATGGTACGATATGTAGATGATAACCTCCTGTTTCTAAGGCTTAATGTTCGCACTATACTTTCAATGGACATACCATAGTATGTGATCTAGGAGTGGTTGTTCCCGTATTTCGCCCATTTTGCTATCAAACCTTAGGGTTTTGGTATACACTACTCTCGGTGGCTTTGGCAGATATTGAAGGTCTACAGTTTCTAGCTTTCTCCTCAATTTCTAGCTCATTTATGGCAGATGATTTCGAAACTTCTAATGTTATGTTTTATAGGAAACTACGCCTGGACAATTTCAGTTTTTTCTTTTGTTAAGTAAAATTTCTGAAGACAAAACAAGCTTTCATATATTAACGAAACAATCTGAGCTTATCACAAATATATTAAGGAAACTACTTTCTATAGCAGATAGTTCCTCAAGTTGTCTAAAGCAATGGGAGTAAATTTAGTGAAAATTTTGTCTGGAAAAGGCGGGCAAGAAACAGGTTAATAGGTTCTCCACCGCTCCCAGTCAACCAATATCATGAGAATGCCTTCGCGTCAACATCGTAACGACACACCTACCAACAATGTGCTTGGGTGGATTATTCAAAATTACTTTAAGTGTTATAGTCGATAGCCCACCACAAATTCCCTTGACTTCGTAAATTTAACTATAATTTCACATTCTTCTCGATATTTGGTTCCTTAAAACTTCCCTAAGATAAGTATAGAACTTCACCTTTCTTCAGAAATAAAGAAAGAAAACTCTTCTCGCACAATGGCAAAAATAGAATTCCCTTCCAGCTATGATAAAAGTATCCTAAGAAAGCCAAATATGGCATGGGGTCTGTTGTGGAGAGTTCAATATGTAGCTACCACCCGAAAGGCAGCAGTTTCCAGTCCTCCAGGGAAAATCTTTTGATATTATGGAAAAATTTTATGGCAATAGTTTTTGAGAAAAAATTGCGTAATCTATTTGAACTAAGAAAAAATGTCATTATTAATCCGTTCAGACGTTCTAGGATGTGTTAAACTACTCCGGGTCCTACCTATAACGAAAAGAAATTATGGGAACAAACGGTTAGCCAATCATCTAACAACTGTGTAGATAACAATGATACATGTAAGATGCTCCGAGATCTCTACTGCTGTATAAAATAGTATTAATAGTGTCCTCTATGTAGAAATATAGCTTTAATATATATATATATATTATATATTCGATCATCGGGCTGATTGCGTTTTCGAAACGTTCTGTTGCACTCTGCGCTCGTTTATGAGGTTGTAAACAGCAAAGCAATTAATGTAATTAATGAAACAAAGGTTATGAGTAACGTGTAAAAATGAGTTCAATTAGAAAATGTAAGCTATTAGATAATGGAGGCGTACTCCAGGGAAGTAAAAAGCGAGGTAATTTAAATACAAATGTGGCATAACAAAAGGATTACTGCTTGAAGTAAAATGAGCAGCCAACCAACGTCTCTACAAGCACCTGTGCTCCCAAGCGCGCCACGGCGTATGAGTAACGCAAGAAATGATAGCATCCAACCAGACTGGAGCGCTGTCACTAGGGTATTAAATGTATATGTTTGAGCTCATACATATATGTATTTATGTGAATGCAAATAGCCAAATATATATGCATATATCTTCTACTTAAAAATCTTGCTTTCATTGAAAATTACGAGCAATTTCAAATTATTTATGCATATTTTGTGCGCACACCCATACACACAAGCACACTGATGTATAATATGTGTGTGCTTGCATGTAAATGACATTGCGCGGGTAGAGAGTGAAAATAGGGGGCGTAACTGAGCGCTGAAAAAAGCGGTGAAAAAGAGCAGGCAGACGTGCGTTTAGTAACAAGCTCTATTTTATTTGACTATGTGTAGGTGCGTGGCTGTTTGTGTGTATATGTGTGGCGATAAGAACGTGCCTGCTACGATTCACAAAGAGGAGCGAGATGACAAACAGCCACTGACAATGCACAAAGAGGCACAAATGAACAGACATAATTTGGCTAAACAATTGAAAATGGGTAAGGTACTCTGGTAGGTTCGGTGTAGTTTTGCAGATTTAACAAAAGGAGAAATCAAAAAAAAAAAAAACATATTTCGGAAAAAAGCGCTGCAAACGTTGTGTGTTGCAAACGCCTATAGGGAGCTGAGCGACGCACTTTAATTCACAATGAAAATGTAATTTTTACTTCAACAGTAAAGTGAATTGCATAAGTTTATTGCTTTAGCAGGTTTACACTTAAATTTTTTCCCGCAAAATACTTTCACCAAAAGAAATGTGGCGCTTTAAGCGAGAATATCGCGAACGTAAGTACCACTTTCAGGCACATTGACAGCCATTAGCGGCAGAGCTATGGAGTAGCAATGGTACACAAGTAACAGAATAAATGTGCGTACACAACAAGAGCAATAGTGTAGACTTGAAAAAGAAAAAAAAAAAACACGAACGTGCAACACGCAAATAAAATACTTTGTCGCGAATGCGTGAGAACGTGACACATTTACACTTGATGCCACTCAAGGGCATGATAAGGCCTTTCAGCTACAGATTCCATTTGCCAATAGCAACAACAGAAATCGGTAAGCAGACTAACCCCCCAACCACACAGCTAACAGCAAAGTTAAAGTCGCGACTGTGGGTAGAAAGGTACAAAATTCTTGCGGTAATGCAATGTTCAACGTGCCACGGTATGTTGTAGCACTTTGTGGCACTTTGTGGGTACTTCACATGCACACACGCACACACACACACACGTGTGTAACAATACGTTTTTATGCGTGCTTCTTTTCGTGTATTTATTTAACAAATTTATTTACTTAAATTTTGTATTTGAACATGTTGTACTGCGGGCGGACTTGCGCCTCGCTTGTCAATCTCGGCGCTAAATTTGGCAGTTCACCACGACTTAAATGTGTGCCAGCAACAGCATAAACGGCCGTAGCACACCTTGCGCAATGGCTACGTGGAACAAACACCCAAACGCGCCGTGTAAGCGTGAGTATGTTTGTATGTATATATCTATATATGTATATGTATATGTGTGCGTGTGTGTGTGCGTGTAGCTTGCGTATTTGGCGCTTTGTTCACGCACATGTTTCGCATGCGAGTAATTGAAATTTACAATCAACCAACGAGTTGTAAACTTAATTCCCATTCATTTCGGGGCAGCATTCCACAGCGGCAGGCTTAACAGCTGCCTACATGCAACAACATAAAACAGCTCGGAAATGTGGCAACAACACTTGTGTGCCACTTTGAAGCGACAATAAGGAGCGCAAGCAACACTCCAACCACTTTTAAGCGGCTAACTTTCTTGCTTCCCACACATACACACACATACACACACACACACACAACTCAGCGCGTTTAGAACGCACATGTACACACACATGCATACTTATACTTAACCTCTTTCGTATATGACTAGTACGCATACTTTGCATGCTTCAATTTCACAATAAGTATGTAGATAATGGAGCTTTTATGCTACTCTTTTTTCTCTAACTCTCACTTAATGAGTCGTTGTGCATGCTGTTGGGCGCTGGCTTGTTTAAAATACGTGACTTTTGCTGCTTGCACACACTCACAAACACATATATTTTGATATATATACATCATAAATGCCAGCAAATAATCAGTTGTCTGTATGTGTGTGTGTGTGGGTGTGTCTGTTTGTGTGTGTGTTGGCATGTGGCAGTCATATGACGACGTCACGTTGTCGCTCGTATTTTGTAAAATTAATTACCGCTAATTTTTTTGCAACTACACCAGCTCGCCTCCAACTGCTGTCATCGTGTCGCGCTCTCAACCGCAAAGAATTCGCGTAATTCGTATTGACACAAGCGCTGCGTAAACATTCATCTGCTCGTACCTTAAACTGAACTGCTTATGTGCTGCTGATGTAGATAAGCCAGCAATAATTGTATTGGGTTGTTGTTTTCGGTGAACTGTTGAATGCGTTAAATACTTGTAATTTCATGCCGCTGCCTAGAGGCGCGTAATTAACGAAATTTTGTAGTTGAGTTGAGCGCTTTCGTGTCAATAAACATTGCTTTGCATGCAAGTACATACATATATAAGGGGTGTTAGAGTTAACAAACATTTTAGCTCGAAGGCCTTTTAAACTTAGATGATGTGTACCTCTTAGTAGGAAGCTTAGAAAATTGCAGTAATTTTAGACTTCTTCCCTTTAGTAATGCAATTATCAAGTAAAGTATGTGCAATCCAAATATAAGTTTGAATTAAATCGTAAGAAATTACACCAGTAAAGCTGAGAATTATATTCATCGAGTTTCGTCAATTCTCCAAGTGTATGCAAAACTACAAAACTCACACAAAAACGTTCATAATTTCATTATAATGCCACTTTGAACCCCATCAACTCTAGTTCTTGCATAAAAATCATCGCAATATAGTGTTTTCAATATGTGGTAACTTCATATATCGGTTTGTCGGAGAGTTATCTCAGTGAAATTCAAGGTAAATAGATCTTTTTGGATATTGTATATCGCTACCAATAACAATCATTTTCGCTCCATAACTCCTCCAAGGCCGATTCGATTAATTACGACATTTCTATCACTTAATTTTATTGACTTAATTCCACCACTAACCTTGTTTCGATATCTTCATCTAGGTTTGGAGGTAGGAGCAAAGTATGTGATCAGAAGGGGAGTTATTCCCTCCATACATTAAAAGTCAGCACTTTTCCTTATAGACACCCAACCAAGCCAAATTTGACTTACTGATTGATTTAGTGTTTTTTCTACCCCTCACATTCCCGTCCTGAAGTATACCAAATAACAATATTATACCAACCAACCAACAATTCTCTCATCACGTATGGAACCTACGAATGAATGGAATCTAGAAATTCACAACTTGCTTAATTGCTTCAAACAGCTTT
Source organism: Bactrocera minax (assembly GCA_021498325.1). NCBI lineage: Eukaryota > Metazoa > Arthropoda > Insecta > Diptera > Tephritidae > Bactrocera > Bactrocera minax. The sequence goes on along the minus strand of JAKEEE010000008.1, from coordinate 5,105,527 downwards.
AAATTTTAACTGAAATTGCAATATTTAATGGCTTACAAAACACCATATTGAGATCCCCCCGCACTAAGAAGTATTAAATTATAAGTAATAGTCAAAGATCATCAAATTTATGAACATTTATAGCTAACAAATTAGTAAATGCTGCCTAAATTGCCTCCATATTAAATTCCTCACTCATACTTAGCAAACATTTTGAGCTTAACCCACTTCCCTACATCTCTAAACACACCCTAATGTGCATATAAATTGTATATATTGTATACAATTGTATAAATTGTTTAGTACAGCCACTTATTTGATGCTATTTAATATTCCGCTATAAACTAGCTGCTTGACATTGATGCGTTTTCGAGCAAAGCCCTCCAGCGACTTACCTTGAACTTGGCACATGGCGCTGTACTGCCAATGCGCCCTGCTCGACAGCCAGGCTGTGGCAGGCGCGAAGGTGAAACCAGCAGCCAACAAACGGCAAACCGAAAGCAGGAGCCGAGCGGCACAATTCCTCTTCGCAACATGTTGCATAACGGCAAAGAGCGCAAGAGCCCGAGAGAGCGCGTACTTAACCGAAAAGTCGCTGAATCTGCACCGTTACGAACATTTGTTGTGCAAAAATGTTGCGAGGATGGAGAAAAATCCCAATATTAAATGGCATAAGCAACTTGTATCAGCATAATTTTTGTTGTGTTAAAATATAAATATATATGACAAGCTTTAGATGAGGAAAGAAGAAATATGTACTTCTTAACAACTTCGTCCGGTTGCTTTTAAACAAAGTTTTGAGTTATATCAATGCTTTTTTAGTAACCTGAAGCGTTGGGCATTCCAAGTTCTAGGTTTCCTTTAGAAACCTTTCTGTTGAACCACAGTTTGACCGTAAGGTTGGGAATAATTTTTTTTTTTTGAAACTCTGCGTTGGCATTTTTGTAGACTTATACTACATTCGGAGTATTCACCATTTGGTCTTCCTATTTCCATCAAGATTGGTTGCAAACTTGAAGAGGGTTTTTCTCTAAGGCTCCGAGTTGACTTTTAGTTTATTAGTTTTAAACTGCCTTTCATCTAAGGATTAAAATACCAACAAATATTTTCACCTCTCTTCCTCTGCTTATTTTTTAAACAGACTCGAAAAGGACCTCACTATAATCACCCACCCATGGAAGATGACATTGAAAGAATTTTCTCCTAAAACAAAACTTTATTTCGTAATTATCGTATAGTTCATTATTGTAAATCATTTCGATGAATTTCCATCCTTTTAACCAGTTAAAGCATTTAACTAGTAGGTAGTATTTAACTACAATAACTTTGCTTTAGAGAAAAATATGAGAGATCTGTGGGACTGCAAATATTTCAAGTGAGCAGTGTCAAGGAATGACGTACGAATTTATATCATTATCCAATTGTTTGATCTATTATGTAGCCTCGGAAGAATGCTTTTGTATTAATTGGTGAAGACAAAGTATTCTTCTACCAAATTCATTGTAGAGGATACAAGAATAGGTAGTTCAAAACTGAGAAAAAATAATAAGTTTAAGGATCTTTGGCAAATCGAAAATAATATTTTTTCCAAAAATCATTGCCTCGTAGATATTTTCCTTGCTAAATCGAGGTGATGATGAAAATAATATCTTAAGATGAAACATGTAAGAGAGAGTAAAGGGAGATATCTGGTTTATGGGAAGAAAGAAAGAAAACACTAGTGGAATCTAAACAATGATTTCGGATGTTAATTTTGGAGTTGCAAGTTTTCGTTTCACTCTTTTAAGCTAATAGACCAATGCGGTGTCTTCTAAATAAAAACAGCAACAATTCCAGTGGAGATAGTGGCTTTCTTCCTCGTAACTACCTTAGTAAATATGTATATTTTTAATTGCACAGCCAAGTGGCTATTGAAACATTAGCCTCAAAGACAATTGGCTCAAAATTTATAGTGAAAATGTAAGGGAAAGAGCTCTCTAAAATCTAAATTAAAATAAATCCTAATGCCAAGTCAATAGCAATACCAGAATACAATGGTGCTCAATTCGAGTTGTGATTTCCGCACAACCTTCACCTGAAACCATTTGCCCGATATTTCGAAGTACCTGTGTTCGCGTTGAACCAGCTCAATAAACTCTGAGCTTAAACGAATACATTCGGCGCAGACAGGGTCCCTCTCATCAAGAACTGGCGTAGGGGGTTCATTGGAACTTCTGACTTTTGCTGCTGATGCGAAAATGCTGAGGTACAAAAAATGTTGCAGAAGGTGCAAAAGATGTTGCTCCTGAATCACAGGTACCCTGCGACCAAATATGTAGATTCTGCAATGCTAAGGTTCAGTTATCTCGACACGCATTCTTTAAGCATTTATGGACTTCGGAAGTAGAAGAGCCAGTTTGCCACCCCTGGTGCAGCTTATCAACCTAACCTAATCTAGTTAAACATATAAAGCGATAGACTTTCATAGGCTTGGAATTTCGGCCGCCAATTGAGAGCGCCTTCTCAATAAATTGCGGTACTTCCACAACCAATAATTTTTGCAGCTCATTAAAAAAGTAAAATATGTTGGCTTTAGGTAAATCAACTAGCGAGCATATAAATCACAGGTAGAGAAAACGCAACTCACGCACAAAAAAGCAGCGCCGGCGAATGCGATAAAACGCCAAAATGCAAAATGCGTAAGGGAGAGTAATGAAAATAAGCAAATAAAACTAAAAGTCAAATAAAAACAGCATCACACACACAAGTGTGAGGCGCTCGTACGATTTTCAGCGTCGCAGAAAAACGCTTGCCACTAAGGCGGCCGCAAATGTTGCCCTCGAGGCACTCAATGGTCAGCTTCTTTGAGTAACCTACTCAGGAGAGCGCACGGCACGCAAAATACCGCAACGGCGGCTGTGACTCTGCCAACAGTTGAGCCAGTGTTGCCATTGAACGCGTGGGCGCCAATACTATGTAGACATTTTTACTGTTTATACACATTTTTAATCACACTTAATCTCATTTTTATAACTGGGTCAGCAACTTGGGTGACTTCTTAGCACACTATGTTGTTGTTGTTGCTGCTTTTGTTTGTGTTTGTCTGGTTTCAGCTTCGCCTTTGCGCTTCTAATTACACTCAGCGGCTATTGGTCTAATGTGCAAACAGTCTGTGGGACGGAAAGTTCACGTCCCTTCCTCGAGTCATTTGGAGCAACCGTGAAAACTATGCTTTGGGCTACTAAGCATCGTTGTCCACTTTTGGCGCGAATGTGAGTCGCAGCGCTGTGTAAGTTAATTTACATTTTCCGCAGTTGTTTCGTTTTTTTTTTTTGTTGTTTGGACGCTCGGCTATTACCGTTATCACGCAAATAAAAGGCGTTAATTTGTTACCGACTCAGCGCGTATTATCTGCGCCTAGCTATGACAGACTCCAAAATTTTTTCTTTCTATTTTTACGAGCGGGTAATTTATATAACGATATGACATTTCTTAATTTACGACCCGCGCGACTGCGTAGACAGTTTTATGCAACGAATGAAGATGCGCGGAGAAAAATCGAAAATTAAATGGAAATGAAGATACCAAGAGCAGTGATGTGGGCTGAATTGGTGGGCAGGTGTGAAAATTTGTGAATCAACTAAGCTAAAAATAGAAATTACATCAACAACAATAAAGCGCGTTAGATGCCACTCGACACAGACCCTAATATTTATTTATACATACATGCATACATATACTCATGTGTACACACACATACATATACTTGCATACATACATACATTCATACACACACGCGCATACATTCATACATATTTGTGTTACATACACACTCATATTAATGACCATTTGGTGCGGCTGGGCGTATACGTAACATTTGTAACTCAAACACGAAAATTGCCAACGAAATCACATTATAACGCTATAATTACTTTACATTTGTATTGTAACTGTTGATTTTAATTATAATTTCCATTCTTACTGCCAATTTCCACAAAACACAAAGAACAACAGCAGCAAACTGGCAAATAAATTATTTCAATATACCGTAAAGCTTAACAAAAAGTCGGCCCCGTTGCCACGCAGCAAAAAAAAACGTCATAAAAATTTCCAACACAGCATGTATGTGTGTAGACACCTTACATACACATACTAACATACATGTATGCATACTCATTACAGTTTCTACTTAGTGCGTACCGCAATAGCAACAACAAAAATGTGAGCACACACGCACACATACATCAACAACGTGCTTGAGTCACAAAATAAATGCGAATTGTAATGAAGAAATCTCCCCAAAAGAGACTAAAACCAAAGACTGCTAATGAAAACAGAGCGGAAAAAACGAAAAATGGAGCGCGGACAACTTGTAAAGCGAACCTTTTAATGGACAAAAACAAAAATTTATTGCGCTAAATTACGAATGAAATTAAAAGCGGGGAAAAAATGCTAAAGAATCTGTATGCAAACACTTTATAAACAGACTACAAGCAATGTATAATGTATACAGGGTGCACCATCTTTAATGTTGATGGATAGATATTGCATAAATTTGAGAATAAAAAAACACGGCTGTTTATATTTGAAATATTTTTATTTAATTTTGTCGATTATAATTTATTTGTGGCCATATTGTCAATACAGAATCCATCAAGTGACCCACTTATAGAAAATAAGCCAATTTTGACTGCGTTTTCCATTACTTTTACGCGAACTCGGGCGGTGCAGCGGTACTTTTGATGCGCATATTTGCCTTGAGCTCATAAATGGTCCTAGGATCGCTGTCGCAGCCTTTGCTCTACAAATAAATTTATGAAAAGAAGTCGGATTGAGTGGAATCTACAGAACTGGGTGGCCAGTTAATACCTCTTATCTTTTAATAAATTCTTCAGGACATCAGAAGTCTAGTGAATTTTTGTTGTATAATCTGAATAATTTAGTTCATATTCTCGAAACAAGTATTAGTAACAAGTATTAATAGTAAACAAAATTATTTCACACCCTGTATAAACATTATATTTGAATATGTATATATTTATGTATGAAATGCAGCCGTATGCTCATATTCACACCAATGGACACTCACTAATTTAGTCACACACACACACACACACATACACCCACACACACACACACACACACACACTATATACATGCGTATATATGTGTTGATACAAGCAAGCACGCAGACAGGCACACGTATATCACCGCTGGCATGCGGCCGCAAAATGCGTGAATTGTTTTTTAAGTAAATGAAGTAAACGAAGCAATGAAATTAAATGGCTAAAAAAAAAAAATATAGTTAAAACGAAAAGCAAACACAATCACGCCGAATTCACTAAAGTATTTTAGTTGCGGATTTAAAAAATGTACGCGAAAAAGTATGCAACAACGTTTTGCCGCGCACGGACTTGACTTTCGCTTGGCTTTCAGTGGCGAGGCATTTATTTAATTTTCTCACCCTCTTCTCGAACAAATTTTTAGATTGTAAGTCTACGTGGTGATTGTTTAGTAGATTAATTAATGAAATGACCTTCAAATTTAGTTTTGGTGGTAGGTGTTTAGAATTTCAAGTCACTACAGTTGCAAACCTTTAAGTTATATATGTAAATCGCGTATATAGAAATACCTAAAAATAACTCTAACTACCCACCCCGTCTTCCTAGTATATCGTTGACCGAAATTTTAATTGACGATTAATTAAGAAAATCCAGAAGAAAGTTTTTCGCACATCATCCTTTATATTCTACTTGTCTTAGGGCAATTCGTTCCTTGCTAATGCTGTGTTTTTTCAAAGCCCTTAATACTATCTGATCCTAGGGGACTAAAACTTTTATATCTTATTATATTAGACCGCAAAGTGTCCATCTTGTCCGTGTCCTTGGTCATAGTAGAAAAATGAAGTGATATGGTGAATCTCATAGCTAGAGAAGCAGCAGCTATGAAATCAATGGAACCGGAACTGACATTTATAGTGATTCCATACACCATCGAGGAAGAGCTTTCTAAAGAGGAGAAGGAGGAAGGAAAAACGTACTAGCTTCAAACTATTGGCCAACTTCAAACGAATTTATTATTAGAAGTTTTCAATCTGAATAATTTAAACCAATAATCATTTTGCTCAAGGAAGGAATAAATATGCTAAAAGCAAGTTATACTAATTATTTCTATTAATAAGATTTATAGAGTTCCTAGTCACCGTATATAAACTTCTATGTAAAAAACATATAATATATTAACCCTTTTACAACTCAAATGTTTTTTTATACAAAATCTTTAAAACCACATCCATTTTCGATAAAGGAATTACGCTTTTTTCACGAGTCCGCCATTTTGCGAAAAATTCCAGTCTTATGTAGATTAAGAACCGATTTTTATTTTATTACAAATAGCACGAGCACTAGAAACACGGTCGACCGTCGGGGACTTCTGGCAAGAGGTGATCCCGAAAGTTGGCTCTGTAGTTCCCTTTTGTATCAAAATGTCAATATAAACATTTTTATAGACTCAATCTATAATCATAGTCTAATAATGCCTGAAAGAAAAAATACTGATTTCGTTTTCCACAATCTCAAAATAAATTGTCAAAGTAAGGTCTTTTTCCAGGGCTCTAGACTGCCCTGACCCCATAAAGAAGTTTTTCATATATCCCTGAATTCGGGAGAAGCCTTCACATGCATTATCTGTGTTAAATGAATATGAAAAATATTACGATGGGCCTCCCGAAAAAGTAAGGTTATGGAAATATCGAAACATACTTATAAATACAAAATGTATCCAACTTTGATATTAAAAATTGCTATACCAAATATATTTCTCTATGGACAACTTAGAGAATAATTGCAACACTATGTTTCCATGCAGATGCTTAATGAATAGCTTCGATTTTTTCGATTAAATATTTCTCTCCCAATGTTTGGGTCAACAGAACTCTACAAATGAAAATGGATGCCAAAAGTTTGTATCCAAATTCTTTCCTTCACGGTTGTCTTGCATAAATGAATAAGGTTTGAGAATGAATAAGAACTTCAACATCAAACCAAATATGAAATTAGTTTCTGAATAAAAAAGTTCGTACAACATTCAGTAAAGGGTTAAATTATATGAATTCGGTCTGTGGCTAGTGACGAAGAAACCAAAAAAAAACAAAAACAACAAACCATGAGCAAACCATGTCAATCATTAGTGCAAATGGCAACCGGAGATTGGCAATTCCTTGCCACTTATTAATATAACTTAATTGAAAAATAGCGAATGGAGGCATAAAAAGGGTAACGTGCAACATATGTATACACTCACGTATGTGCTCATATTACTGCTTATTTTTCTACGCATTTGTGCATCTCGGTTGCACTCGTGACTAAATTGATGAAAATTGCAAATAAAAATTAAAAAAAAATTAAAAAACTGAAAGTAAACTAAGCGGAAGGGAATATTTTTAAGTCATAATGAGACACGGTGCGACAAATTGCCAACATGTTGGCATGCGATTAAGTTAGTCAGTACGCACATTTACACAAGCTCCCCTACACACATACACTTGCATATCGCATGCAGTGCGCTTGGTTGCTTACTATCAGTCTCCCGCCAGGTTGACATCTCAAGAGAACTTTCAGCTGACAAAGCCGCTGCCAGTTTATGTTGTTGTTGTTGCTCTTTCCATTGGCTGATGAGGGCGGAGCGCTGTTGTTACGGTTTTTCCCTCGCCCAAACTGTGTTGTAATGTTGCAAATTAACATTTTTTGCACTACATTTACGCTGGTGGGGGAAACGGGTGACCGTGGATAAAGTGCGAAACACATTTTTGCACGCGTGCTTTTCTGCTCTTCTCTGCTTCCTCTTCCTTTTCTTCAGCTTCTATGCGACTTTTTATGCCTTACTTTTGCACATTATGCTTAAGGTAGCTTAGTGCCAACGCAGCGGCAAACCGGCATAAATGTCAACCGCCGAACGAAAGGCCCGCACACCTCCTGAGTGACTGCTGTTTGGCTGCTTTGGTTGCTTTGGTTGCTTTGGTTGCTTTGGCTGCCTGGCTGTCGAGCTGACTATCTGTAATGGTTTGCATCAGAATTACACGCTTGCTGAGCAACAACTTGACATTATTAAATGTGGGAAAAAGTGAAATTTGATGTCAAAAAGTTTAAACGCAGCTATGGAAGGGAACCATGCAGTCGCATGTTGCACCAAGGGGGTACAGAGGCGGTGGACGAAGTTGGCAATAGCTGCTAGTGGTGTTGTTGATGGAAGGTGAGGTGTTTGCGGCGTGACTGCCGTTGTTGGCTTCAACTTTTTATAATTCTGACCTTAGAAGGGCGCAAAAGTACACATACATACATACGTACGCACATACATGTGTACATACATTATCAGATAGTTGCACAGGCAAGTTGTGCCGCATAAGCCAATCCGCGGTAAATATATGTGTGTGCAACGGCTAAGTGCCTTTTAACCTGCTTCAACCGCAAAAGCAGGCAAACACAAAAATATTTAAATATGAATACACGCGCGTTGCACACGTGCAAATACGAGCATAACTAGCTGCCTCCAACTAGCAGCACTCACACATACATATCTGCACACTCACCTCCGGCATCCATCAAGTCCTGCTGCCAACGCCCAACCTAGTTGCAACGTCAGCGTCGTCGTTGCAGCGCGCTGAAATTAATTCGCTGCAAATAACTTGCGTCATAATGTCAAGAGTGATGTTGCATGCTCCAATTACTGCAATTGCGGCCAAAGTGATGGCAGCCGCACCGCGACGTATGGACTACGAACCCAAGAAGGCAAGTGGCGGAAGACACGGCAGGCGCGCGCATTCAACTTACTCGCTGCCGCACGGTATGCCGCAGCACTAAGCGCAGCGATCGTCAGCAGCGCAGCAACGGTAAGTACTGTAAGCGCTGCTGCGTATTTGTATTAGCCAAGGCGTTGTCTTGCCTATTGCATGTCGTCATCAAAGCTGGCTTTTTGCTTGGAAAAATCCATTTACCTTCGCATTGTCGACAAAAATTCATTAAAACAACAACAACAACAAATTTCATTAAAATAGGCAAAAGTGAAATAGTTAAAAGGAGGAAATTAATTGCCGGCTGTTATGCTGACAAGCTAAGGCTAATACAGTGGCCAGCAAAAGTTTAGATGCACCTTTTGTGACACGTGAAACCCACTAATTTAAGTAAAACAGCTTACGAAACAGATAAAGGCAAATGCTTGTTATATTTATCAATCTTATTAGATTAAGAGAGTTCTTAAAAATATTGAAAAAGAGTGCTGTGGAGTCACTTTCATCGAAGACGCTAATCTTTGTATAACATAGGGAATACAGCGAAGGTCATGAGATCGCTCTTGTCTCAAGCAAATAACTCTCTCTCAAAGAGAGGTGCTCAAAGTAAAAGGAATCCCTGTCGAAAATGCTTGATTCAAACTGAAGGATATCGCAAAGACCCCAAATATCTCCTAGAGAACTAATCAACACCTTTTGTTTGATACTTTGGAATAAGAACAACGTCGTCTCTCAGCTCATACGAAAAGACTTGAGTTACTTGCAAAACGAACATCAAGTAAAGAAGACGCTGCTTAAGCACTAATTCCAGCAGTTTAACACCTGGGTGTATGCATTATTCGCCATGCGGACAATCTTGCGGTATTCGCCTCAGTTGTGGGCATTAAGAGTCGATCTCGAAATATAAGGAAATCTAGTGAGATTTCGACACAAATTTAAATAGTCTGATTGAACCCGAATTCTGCTTTATTACTTGACAAAGAGTCTTCCATCAAACCTCCTTCTCCAAAAGATTCAAATGCAGCACTCTAAAGTGCCATTTAGAAATCATATAGCAGAGTCATACCCACGAAAGGGTTCACTAGAGTATACGGAGCTCTATGTTGTGATCCGATAGGGACTACGCCGCAAGAGTGAAACAAACCGAAAAATAAGTAGCTGAACAGTGTTAAGTTGCGCATCGCTGACAAGCACAATAAATTTATCAGCAATTTTTTTTTATCGAATTCTCCCTAAGGCCTAATCTCATCTAGGATGGAGTGAGGAACTTGTGTCATATTAAACTGGGGACAGTTAATATTCCACCCTAATGTTTTTAAACCACATGGGAAGGTTTCAAAGGGAATATGTTTCTTAATTAGTTAGCGGACTACTGTTTGCGCAAGTGTCTTCTTGTAAAGAGAATTCAATTATATTTGGCTTTAATAATTTGTATCTCGCGTTGTATAAGATCGGCAGTTGTAGGCGTGTATGGCATTAGAAATGTAAGATTTCTTATTGAAAAACCTCAGAGTGCCAGGAATGAAAAATACGCCATATTTTATAGTCTTTCTGCGATAATGGTAAGGAAGCAAGCCAGAAAGCAAGCTGAAAATTTGAATAGTATTTTTCGAATGTCCAGGAGCTAAACATTGCACAAAAAACATTTGGAACCATTTAAATAAGGCTGGGTACAAAAAGAAGCTCGATGCATGAGTACCACACGATTTAATGCAAAAAACCCCTTGCAAAAAGTGATCCATTTCCGAAGGGGATGACGACGTCAAGCCAAAACTGTTGTAGTCAAATCGCGGTGAGCCGCCGCAAACGGTGGCCAAGAAAGGATTAACGATGGGGAAGGTTTTGCTATGCGTTTGGTAGAATTGGCAAGTAATCATCTACGATGAGCTGCTGTCCTACTGACAAACTCTTATTTCGGACCTGAATGTCAACAGTTGGATCGTCTGAAGGAAGCAATCAGCAAGCAGCAACAGCTTTTGTCAATAGGAGAGGAATGGCATTCCATCAGGACAACGCCTGGCCACACACATCGATAGTGACTCGCCAGAATTGAGAACCGGAAGCTCGGTTGGGAGGTTCTTATGCATCATCCTTATAGTCCTGATCTAGCTCCAAGTGTTTATTACCTGTTCCCATCTATGACGAATGATTGTACTGATGAAAGATTCGCCTCGAGAGAAGCTTGCGAAAATCCAGCCCAGTTTGCTGCCAATAGTGAAAGGGGTTTCTGTGAGAGTGGCACTACGAAATTATCTTCAAAATGACAATAGGTTAGCAAACAAAATGGTCCTTATTGAATCCGCTCAGCAAACTTTAGGGACGAAAATGCCTGCCTTATTTCTTGGATATAACTCCTCTACTTCTGATACTTACAATTATTGCCCCAAAGAGTAATATTGTCAATAATTTTAAAATAAATCCGGTGTCCTTCAAGCCTTCGTTTTTAACTTAGCGCAGTATGAAAGTATGGAAAAAATTAAATAAAAAACATTTGTTGAAGAGAATAGTATTTTCTGTTAAATCTTGCCTCTTCAGACTTAGTATGTGCCTCACTATTGCATGGAAACCCCAATTATACTTATATATATGTTAAACTAGATGCCTCTTTTCAAAATTCACTACAATCTACCTTTTATAAAATCTACTCTTAATACCACAATAGAAATATTGATATTAGTGAAATTTATATTTAATTGATTTAAGGTAAATCAAAGATTTTCTACTACATTGAAAAATAAAAAACAAAAAATTAATTTAAATTAATAGATTAATTATGTAAACACTTAAAATTTTGTAGAGACATTATTTTAAAAATCCAACCTTGTTTTCCAAATACTTTCTAAATTTCACTGACAAATGTAGAAATTAATATTTCTGTGGCAAAACCTGCCAAAATAACATTCCTAGCATTACCGTATCTTTTTAACATAATAATTAAATGTATTTGAAAACTTTGTTGTTCAAAAAAAAAAACCTTGAAAAAATTCACATCAATAAGAAAATTTTCTGGGTGATATTTCTGTGGATAACATGTAACTTTTGATTTTTTACGCGAAATATTTATTAAGAAATTTCCCGGAAAAATGTAAGTTAGTGGGTTAAAAGATCAGCAAAGAACTGTGTGCCTGATCCGGAACCGGAACCGGAATGAACCGGATATGATATTTATGTTAAATTTTTAGTTCGATTTTATTCAAATAGTCTACAACACTTCTCAAAAATTTCTTCACAAATTTTCAAAAATTTCTCACCTAAAAATTTCAAACAGGTGGCAACCTTAAAACTTTTTCATTGTAAAGTATCAATATTTTACACCAAACAATTTAAAACAACTACTCAAATCGGTTCTGTTTTCACTTTTGAGATTTACATATATACTGCATGCGTGACGGAATTTTGTTTGTCACAGAATTTCGTTGCGGTTTAGAAGATAAATGAAAAGTTTCGTTACAAAAATTTTCAAACACACCACTTTGAAGTCAATATTCATCATGGAGTACTATTCTGACTACTCAAAGAACTGATTGGCGATTAGGGTGGGCTAGTTGTGGGGCAAAATAAGATATTAACTGAAATTCTGTCGAGCATTTATCAAGCTTAGTATATCAAAATACTAATATCACTGTTAATAATTATCCCGATATGCCTATATTTTTTTTTGTGTTTATGCAGTTCTATATCACTCATAAATATTAGGGCACAGATACATATATATGCTTGTAAGTAAATACATGCAAGCAAAAGCATATCGTTATACGTAAGAGTCATAAAAGTAGTAGTGGCGTTAATGTACCGCGAACACAAGACTCATATGAGCCAACCAGCAGCAACACAGCTACTGTCTTTACCAACACTCTTCCAACATCCCCATGCCGTTCTTTTCAGGGTTGTGAGTCTTGCGTCTTCTGCCGAGCTGCTGCAAACAGGAAAATTATCTTAAGTATCCAATTATGGAAATTAATGGTGGTAGTCTACCAAAAAATGAAGTATACACTTTTTTGTTTCCATTTCTTATTTTTTTTTGAAAACGTGCATGTAATATGGTTACTGTACTAATAGTGGTAAACAGAGAAAAACAACAATGCAAATATGTTGCAAGAAAATCAAAATGCGCCAGCAACTAAGGCAAGTTGAAAAATGAAGAAGCTAGGAAGCTCATAAAAAGACAACTGCTGTGAGATATGACTATGTATGTGTGTATATATATATATATATATATATACATATATATATTCTTAAGCGCATATGTAGAACGGGTACTGCCACTTGTGTATATAATTTAAGGAAACATTATGTTGCACAAAAAATTTATGCGATTGAACACATGCAACATCTGCAGCGGTTGCACTGACGCAGCTACTGTCTTACGCAAGTGAAGCGAGAAAGGTAAAAGGGTAGGAACACGGTACTTAGGACTTAAGTAGATTGCTGCACACACGTACAGTGTGGCAAGTGCCACAGACTTGCTTATATAGATGTAACCACTAGCTGGTGTGTAGAAATTGCCATACAAAGAACTTATACGAACTTGTAGCTGTAACAAAATTTTTCAAGACGATCTATTACTTGGAGAGCAAGACACAGCATTATCATTTTTAGTGAGAACCCCATTTTTTACTAATTTATATAATAATACTTTTCACTTTATCATTAACCATAAGAACTCAATTATTTAATTTATTTAAATAAAAAAGAATTTATTAACAAATTTAGAAATTTGTAATAAATGTCTAAAAGTTACGAATACGCCCGGCCTTCAGCATTTTTATAAAACCAATAAATACCGGTGACTGCTTTGATTCTGATAATTTTTGTATTCAAGTTTAAGATTTTTACGCTAAGCAAATAGCGCAGAAAGCGTTTTAGTAATACGAGGGTTGCTATATCGATTTCTGTCCATTTTATTGAGTAAAAAATGGAATAAAACTGTGAACATTTTCGTACAATTTTTCACAAGTTTCGATATGGATTTGAGAGCAAAACAGCACCATTGACGGCCTTGAAGCTTCAGACAACCGAATTGTAATCGGACCGTTACAGCAAATGTTTTACTGTAGATGGAGATTATGTTGAAGAAGAAAGCCACATTTTCATTAAAAGAAGTTCATCTATTATTAGGCCAAATACTGCTGTGCTCACATAGTATGTTGGATACTGAGATCAAATTGGCGCAAGTAAGATGTTAAGCTGACACTCTATCAGGAGCGAAAATATGATAGAATTCCTCTAGTAGCAGGTATTGAACTATTTCTATGCAATAGACTCATCCGCCCAAAATGGTGATATGAGCCTTCTTAGCTAAGGTGTCCCAAAATAATCCAAGCAAACTCAGTCAAATAACCAATAAACACGATATTTTCTTTTTTGGACGAAACTGCTATTGTTATGATCAATGTGAGAGAGCTCGGATTTTCTTGTTCATATCCCTTAAAATGAAAAAAACATCAACTATTTGCTTCGGCGAGTTTCGTGAGCTTTTTCGTGAACAAGTTTTGCATGACGTGGCTTATCATGGAACCCTCGGGCAGTAGAGTGTTGTTGAGCTCTCAGGTTCCCAAAACGTAAATAAATATGATTGATTAATTATACAAGTCATCAAGAGTCTCTTCTGACCTTTTCTAAGTTACATGGGACCTAGTGAGAATATATTCTATTTCATTTATTTCATGGAGAGGGAAAATATAATAGTCTCAGAGGACAAAACTGGCGAATACGACGTGGTGGATATTAGCTCATAGCGTAATTCTTTCAATTTATCTAACGTATCAAATCAGAATAACCCAGAGCATTGCTTTGGAGAAAGCGCAATATGGCACCCATAACGCACAAAGTTTTTCCATATATAAAAACTTGTGAGTGAAATAATGGATTTCTCAACTAGATCGAGACTTCTTAAATGAATTTCTTTTAAAAAGAACTTTTAACCTGTTTTAGACGAAAATTATCATATATTGCTCGCATTATTTAAATTTAAAATTTTCCAGAAATTTTGAGAGATATGATTTTTCAACCAAAATGGATGATTGCACGGACATAAATCAAATTTTAAAACTGATTTATAACTACCGTTATACCTGAGGTCATCATGAATATTACTTTATTTTTCCTATATAGCTAGAGTATACAAATTTTAAGCAAATTTTAAATTTTAATTATATTTTAAATTATTTCTCGCAAATTCGCTGCCCTCAAGAACTTGTAGAAACCAATCGATAATTGAATTAATTAACAGCCACAAAAGCAGGTCAGTACGGCCGGTATTTCACATAGACGTGAATATATTTCATACACACGCACAATTTTTGACAACTCCATTTCATCCAGATTCGCCGCTCCTCAATCATTTTCCATGCAATAAAGTCAACCATAAAATTCAAGCTTTCAGCGGCGAGGTATAGGGTCATTTTTCAATCAGTAAATTTATTATAAAGTTGATAATCCTTATGTAGCACGTGCATACAATGTGGAAGCGTGCGTCATACTGGGGATTTCTGTGGGGAAAGAGGAAATCAGATCAATGGCAATGAAATAACCAAATAAAAAACAGACAAGCTCCGCTGGTTAAAAGGCCACAACCATATTTCAACGTTTGCGTTAAATGCAATTACACAAACAACAAGCATACCTTGTTGTGACTAACAGTAAATTGGGCTGACGCATAAGCATCAAACCACTCCTAAACGAGTTTGTTGCGGTTTTCATTTTAAACTCAAGAAATCTGCAAAGCTGTTTAAATTAAACGTTCTGTGGACCATAAACGTCCCCGACATTTATCGTGGGTAACTGGACCGACTAAAAAAGATTCTTACCAACTGTTTTTCAACTATCCCCAATCTACAAAAGAAAGTACTGCTATGTAATTGTTTGTACCTGAGAGAGTTTTCAAGTTCTCAATTCTAGAGGCAAAAAGGCTAAACGAAATAGAGAAAGAAAGACAGAAAAGTTGAAAAAATAGAGAAGATAGAAAAAGATGAGAGACTAATAAAGAAAGAGGGGGAAACAGAGCCAAGAGTGAGCTAAAAATATTTTATTTCGAAATTGTAAGTACTTTTAAAAAGAATGGGTTCGTCAATATAGTGTTGTTAGTTAGCGGAGAGAGAACATCAAGTATTCCGAATCCCAAAAGGTATGCCCAAATTTACGAGCGATAACTACAAAACTTACTCTAGATCATAATTTTGGAGTTTAAGGTAAACGGAATAATAGAATAAATGATATTTTCAATAATAACAACAGCTTAGGATACCACTGGAGCTCACAATATCAGAGAGATATACGATACATGAGTAGACATAAGTTTAGAGTACTTAGTTGTACCATCTACAACCAGGAAGCTAAATCTCTGACCGCTATAAGAGGGTTAATAAAGAGCGATTGAGAGAAGTTTCTATCAATGTCTATATGAGGTTATGCAGGAGGAGGAGGGGAAAATGGAAAACGTAAATAGTAACTCGCAAAGCAAGGCACTTTAACTTCACTCAACGTCCTGGTGTTATGGAGGCACATGCATAACCTCTATCTCACTTTGGTCCACAAGCAACTCCATATCGAGAAAACATAAGGTTAACTCTTCCCGCATTTGGGTATTCAACCAAAATCACTGCGATAGACGTCGAAGCGTTTTAGCGAACTTCAAGGACTTCTGCTCCCTTTAGCGCTAGAATTAAATATCCCGTCGGGCCTCGTAGCCCGAACTACAACCAGTTGAGTTTCCAAACTGGTAACAGATATTAATCTAGTCAATAGGACACTTAGACAAGTTTCTCCTTCCATCTGTGATTGGCGCTTTAGGGATATTCAACAAATCTTGTTTCCTAAAGCCCAACTTCTCACAGTTAATTTATTTTATGATTTACTAGGAATACGCCGAATAGCTCTTTCCTGGAGACCTAAAGTTTGAAAAGATATATTGCAGACTACCGGGAAATATGAAGCCAGTTTCCACTCAACCTCGAAGTGATTCTTTTTGATGCTAAAGACCAGATAATCTTCATAAACAGTTAGCCCACTATTTATTAGAGGAGTGATACCTCGGTAATGAATTGCTTAAGTAGTTCCCAAACTAAATCAGATGAAAACTTGTCACTCCCTTTCAATTGACCACACTATGCAACCATTTTGTACTAGTTCATAACCAGTTACTAAGTGTACATTGCACAAATATTGTTGGTAGTGAATAGCTCATAATCATTTCTACATACTCACGTGATTGCTCAGACATACAAAAATGGCACAACAATAAAAATTAAAATAAAGTGTTGGCTGTGGTGAATTTTAAAGGGCTGATAGAGAATCGAAGTAAGTGCAGACGAGATATGAAATGCGTTATACCCGAAAACCACAACGAAGCACAAACAAATAAACTTCACATGAACAGCGCGCACACGTGTATGCATGTGTATGCGTAAATGTGTGCATGTATAAGTGACATCGAGTTGTGGAGTGCATTCGGGCCATTGGCAAGGCAACATATGTGGCATAATGTACTTGCCACACCGCAAACCATATTGTCATGTCCGCGGCGACGCTCGTGGCAACAACCACAACAGCAACAAGCACTTGCACAATACACCCACAGCAAGTAAATACATACACACCCATACACACACACCCACGCATATACATATACACATAAAGAATTATATTTATACATTGGTAAACTACTTTCAGACAGACAGCGAGACAATGCGGCTTTGACTGCTTGCAACTCCTGTGGCTGTCGTGTGCGGCACTCGCATTACTAGCCACATTAAGCTTATTTTTTATTGGTCACGTATTGGCTATGCAATAAATGCTAGTATTTTACAATAATCTAATGGAGCATCGCACATAACAACTACCGAAATTCGAAATGCGAAATCCGAAATGCGCAATGCAACGCTGCGTGGCAGAATCAGCGCACAGCCGTGGCACAATAAATGGCACAAGATGGCGTTTTGGGCGGCAGATACTGAGGTGACGCCATGTAAACATTACTTAGTGACATTATGAAACTAACGACTGTTTCGGGTTTTCAGCGCCATTGGCTTTTCAAAAATTCACGATTTAATGAGGTGGAAAATATTTGACAGAATTTTGAGCACGAAAATATCAATTTTTGTGGCGAACAAGGTTTATTGCCCGTAATATCTGAAGTATGGGGAGGTAGTAATTTATTACGGTAAATGTGATTAAGAGGCAATAATACTAGAACAAATAAAAATATAAGAAATAAGAAGAAATAAATAGAAAATGGCAAAAGATTAACGGAAACCTACATAACGATAGGACCCAAACTAGTCTAAACTTCTAAACAAGGTGAAAAGGTGTCTAAAGGTTGTTATAGAGAAAGAGATATACTTAAGGAGACATAATTAAAACAAGATAGTAATCAGTATTTTGGAATCAAATGATTATTTAATTAATTCATGTTTGTATGTATATGTTTGCAAGTTCGATAACTACCCATAACCACACCCACCACCGTGTAATCGTAATCCTAATTCATTTACCACTATTTATAGATAAATAACTAATATTAGATTATAGATAATCAATTCAAATAAATATCTTTGGAAGTGACATGGTCCAATTGTGCGGAAATATTTTGACAATTTCACCAATATGAGCAATATTTGTTATTTCATATTTTTCTGATGTTTTCAAAGATGGGTAGAGTAATAGCGAAGTCAGACTACAACTATACCTACTGCTCATATTAGGTGCTTTTGGGATCCATAAGTTAGTTGGAAGTTGCAACACACTGGCTAATTTGGCAGCAAAAGGAAGTGAGTTCGAAACTATGCCTACCTTAAAAAATATGTTCATTTTAATTTCTGAAACCTGATGTCAAGTCGAGCTCAGCGAACTCAAAAAGTTGTTTTAATACGGTGGTATCGAAATAGGTCTTTAAAGTTTTGGAAATAGCTTTATTGATCTAGATTTGAATGAATTAAGCTGTTGAAGAAGTATCAAGAGAAAATTAAACATATTTAAGGTACAGAATTGGTTTAAGAAAAAAATTTTGCTTTAAGTTAAAAAACACAAAGACGTTCACCGAAAAATTTCTATAACAGAGCTAATCATAAAACTAGTCATCGGACAGTGCGCGTCGTTTAAAGAAGAATATCGGTAGCGACAGAATCTTCTAAATCCAGATATTAAAACACATGGGTTTCTTTCTTACTTTTTCTGTTATGATCTGAAAATTAGACATGTATATCCAGGTCTATATAGCTCCAAGTCTAAGAAATAAAAAATTGTCTGGTTTCTTACAGAAGGCTCCTGGAACTGAAGAAGAGAGACATTTTTTAGGATAATATATGAAAACATATTGGAAATATCATCTTCACAACTTTGAACGAGATTTTGCTTAATCTGACATTTTTTTTTCGAAATATTTAAAGTTGTACAGAGGAGTTAAAATTAGGTTAGATAGGTTAAGATGTGCCAGTTCATATTATGTTGTTTTATCCAGGGCAAATATTGAAAAAACCCGCTACAATATCTCCTGTGGCATATGGTTGAAATCTAAAGCAAACATATTGGGTATACAATTAAGACTTACAGGTCGATTTTATAACTTTATCTTGCAAAATCATTTGTATAAGTAAAATGCAAAAATGCATATTGTACCTCGTTGCCTCAAATTTTTCCCCCATTTCGAGCAATTGAAAAAGTAGGTGGCAATAAAACAAATCACTTGTGGAAATCAAGGATATATAAAATCGATTCCTGTTCAAACATATCAGTTACTCTCGGTGCGAGCCCAGCGATCACACAATAGCTTTTAAAAAGTTCGTTATTCTGGTCCTCCTGCTTACTTTAATTTTTCATGGGTTTTCATATAACTACGTATAACGGGAATTGCCAAAAAGTTTACGAGGTAAACTCACAAAACATTAATCAACCGGAATCAATTATCCTCACCAGAATTTCGTTTGCAACATTTCCAGAAGACGCACATTAAATTAAATACACTGAAGCCGTAATCGACTTTAAATTAAATGCTATATAAGAATCCCTATTTACACTTGCATTTGTATTGAATCTTATATTTTTGTAATTATTTAAAATACTCATTTGCGTAAAAGGACGCTCCGCCTCACTCATTTCTATTATCTGCATATGAACCAAATCAATGTGAGCAGCCAGCTTCGCCTCGAGCTATTCACTTCGGAGCCACAAATAATGGAAACAATGTGACGCTGTGGCACCGATAGGACACACACATTTAGCCACAATAATATTAACTAAATCACACTCACACACACACACTCAAACATATACATGCATGGAACGTAATAATAACGCTTTAGACTTCATTTGTAATGTAACAAAGAGCGTTAACTGCCGCAGAGGGACTCTCACTCAAGCAAGCACATATGTTATTATGCATCGATGTATGTGTGTGTGCATATGTGTGCGCGACTCTGCAACCGGCTGGAGGCGCTCGAACTAGCTCATGGGAGTACCGTAAGTGTCGTGCTGCTGTTGTCGGCTTTTAGACACGCACATGCTGCAGCATCCGCTTTGAGCTCGCGGCGCTTTCGACAGATGTTTCAGCCATTTTGCGATTATGCTGATTATGTTAATCAGCGCCCGAACCGTTGACCATTTGCATTTTACGTTTGTTTAATTTTGTCTTTATTGTCTATATTTTAATGGGTTTATTACTCAATTCGGTTAGTTTGGCCGCTGCTTATGCCCATATTGAGTTGTTAGCGGGTGTGGTTATTGAAAATATAATTAGACCTTTTAGTCGCAGCTAACTAAATTGCATTACTTGTGTGCTGCGTCAGTGAATTGCTTGAAATTCTCAACCTACTTATATTTACAATTAAATGGCCATATCAAGTCACGTTAGTAAAGCATGATATCGAAGAAACTGTCTGAATGTAAAATTTTTTTCGGGTGTTCTGATATAAAAATGTCCAACAATTGGTCTCCCAACACATTTTTTAGCGATATGTAAAGCAATCGAAAGTCTATCAATGACAGTTCATTGCTCCAGATCAGGGAGGAGGTTGGGATTCAACAGCTACTTCGTTATTTATCATTCCATTTTAGCAAAGATTCTTCCACAGTCTTGATTGTTCAATAATATTTATACTGGCGCACCATAGCATCTGTGAAAATATACTTTTTCTTCAACTTCCCCTTCTTTTTCTTCTTTCTATTTAATGTGTTTTGTTCTTCTTTCTTCTGTTTATTCCTCCTCTTCTACTTCTACTTCTTTTTCGCTCTCTTTTTCTTCTTAATATTCGTCACTATAACATATAAACGTTATGGACCGAGTCTACAGTGGAGCGTTAATCGCTTCTTCTCTGCACTTTTTACGCCAATTTAGGAGCCTAAGTGAAGTCCAGTCCTTATATATTACATGTGATATTTAGCGTCGGACAATCCTCCCAAGAAAATTTTCCTCAAATGTTATAAAACTAAGGTATTTTCTGTACTTCTTGAACATGAACAGCAAACCCGTACTTATTTTCATATTTCATATTGTCCTCAATCACAATCGATCCCATTATCTCTGCTTCTTTATCAAATTTAGAAAAAAATTAAACTAACGTTCGTTTATCCGTATGATATCAAGGTCATCAATATTATAAAAGATTGCGAAATAAATTATTAAAACCTCATGGAAACACGTCTACTTTTGTTAACCTTCATGTCATGCCCAATATATCGTAAATCGCCTAACATCAGTCCTTTACTATGCCATCCCTGTACGAAAATCCGTCAAAAAAAAACAATTTTCTAATTATAAAAACTTCAGATAAGTATAGAGTTTTCATGGTTACATGGAAGATCCAACTTTTCATCCATTCTATCAAACTTTACGACTCCAGATTGAAAAATTATAGTGGGATCGCGTAAGAAGACTACCTTTCAGTATTACATCCATCCGTACATTCAGTATTCATTCGTTGTAAGATCAATTCAATGTACACAGAGATTGGGAACAAAAAAAAAGGACTGTTTGGTTTGAAACCACAGAAATGTGCAAAATTCAGTGTTAATTTATGCTCCTTAGATTAAAAAAAACTAAATATGGTCAATAGAGTCATTATAATCGGATGTAATAGCTTATGGCTCTTCAGATATCCGAAAATATTATTCTTAGAGTAACATTCAAAACTTTTATAATGTTAATTCTCTTACTGAACTCTTACTGAATCTCTGAGTATTTGATCTCAAGACATGGGAACACTGGGATCACAGAGATTAAAAGAATAATGAAGTCAACCTTTTCATTTTTTATTTATTATATATCAACAATGAAAATACATATTTAGAAAGAGGTTCATCATAATGGAACCCAACAAGCAGGATAAAGATAATTGGTGCAGAAGACGGACTGACTTTCATTGGTGAGGTAAACTTAAAAGGGTATATCTAGGGCTATAAGAGAGTTAGCTTAAGCCTACATAATTCCCATATAAGAGAGTTTATGAAAGTCAGCTCACTTCAGACAGCACTAACACAAAATTTTTAATAAGAATTAGTGTTCCCAATATATTTGGAATACTTTAGTTCGGTTCCACTCGAACTTTTCCCACCCTTACTTATTCCTGTGAAAATTTTTATAGAAAGAAAATATTTTTAATACTTTTTTGCACATTGTTGCACCTTCTTTGAAATGGCTACTCTTGCAACAATAAGTGAGAACTAAAAAATAGAACATTTGTTTCAGGCTTTCGCATTATTACAGAGCAATGCGCCCATTTCGGTCCATTCTACTGTTTATAAATTACAATGTTGCCTCAAAGTGAAAGAAACAAAACTATTTCATTTGCCACGTACGTTTTGTGTTGTGAAATATGCCGTAGAATTTTAATTAATTCTTTCCTTCATTTATTAGTCGGTGCAATTTGCCTTTGCCTTTCCATTTTTTATACCACTCCATCATGCTCTGTCTGACTCTCCCTCTGTGTATGTGTGTATGCAGATGCTAGAGTTGTAGCTACGAGTAGTCGTAGCTCAAAAAGGAGTTGTAATTGTTACTGTTGTAGTTGTTGTTGTTGTTGTTGTTGCTGCCACTGCCAATCTGCATGTTAATTTTGCGTGTAACAGATATTTACAGACAAGCAGAGACGAGTAACCAGAACTCATGAGATGTACAAATTTCACACTTACAAAGCACTGCCAGAGCCACCTTGTGCCAGACCACTTTCAATGCTGCCATCTTGCTTTGTGGACAGAAATATTTATTCCTCCTGTACGCGCTGATAAAGAACTCTTTCTATCTTTCACACAGGGTTAGTCAAAGGAAGCTCCACTTCCTTGAAATTTCTTTTTGCCCCGCCTACCTTCTCAGCGTCAAGTCTCTCTTTCCTGTTAGTTGTTTCGACTTAAGCCAATGTTATATACAGTTATATTGTATACGCGGGGCAATTGTTTGTGCAACACCGAATTCGTTGATTTGATTGTTGTTGCTCTATTTCGCGGTACACATCTGCGGTCTACTCACTGCCATTGAATTTTTAATTAAAAGTTCAATTCGAAATGAAAATCGCTACGCAATCGCCTCTTTGCAGCAGAGTTTGGCGCGTCTTCTTCGGTTGGGTTGTGTCTTCTTCTTCTTCTTCCGTTGCTTGCAGTTTTGCGCATATTTTGTTAAATTATCCGCAGGAGGGCAAAGCCAATTTATAAATCTTCAAAGATTTTGGTTTGGCTGGTTTGCGCTGTCAGTCACTATTGTTGGCACCGCTGCTTTAAATGCTCGCCTCAGCTGTAGCTTCCCAATTGCTTTTATGCCTTTGGTGTTTGTTGGTGTTGCATAGAAAATCAGTTGTAAATTTACTTCTTTATTAATCCACTTTTAAAGCCATCTGTGGCAAGTTCGTGTAAATAGATTTATAAAGCGTTTCATTGAAATGGGCAGGTGGAATACTAATATGATAAATTGTGCCGTTATATTGCTATAAGCTCCAAACTGTTATAGATTTGTTCCACTCATTCAATTCCACTCATGGATAATTTTATTTATTGTAGTTGCCTATGCGAGGGTCAGTAGACCAGGGTTTGTTCTAGAAAATTATTTCACAGTGTGGGAGAGCTGAGAAGGTGGCCACACCGACCAAGAACCCATCAACCTCAATACAGTCAAACGGGAGAGAAAGCGAAATTTGCTCTACCAACACAAACCAAATTATTAATATTGACATGTAACAGAAGTAATTTCAGTGATTCACCTATTTTTCAACCATTTCATTATATTCTGAACGAGAATTCGGATACAGCTACTCCTTACAGCTACTCGGTTTACAGCAAATGGGTTGAAACTTAAGGAGTCACAAAGACCTCGAGAGATCACATTAAGTATATGTAGTCCAAATTAAAAAATGTTTAAATCGGACTTCTGATTAAAAGCAGAAAAAATGTGACTTCGAAGGGTTGAGAAGACCTCGTCTTTATTTGAACTTTTGTTGCTTTTTTACAGAACTTGCCAACCAGAATTTTTGTGTGCGAGAATTGCGAAGTATGAATGGAAGCAGAAATTCCTCTGGGGGCATTCTTATACACTACTCATATATCTACATATCATATTCAAGGAACGATTTGATTAAAGTACGATGTATATACTATATGTCGATCTTAATGAACGTATTTCTAATTACACGAAATATTTCTCAAAAGTCATTCCATTCCATTGTAATCTTTATTTTCATATTGAAGCTATTTTATTAATTTGCCTCAAGAACAAATTTCATCTAGGTGACAACATTTTTCTAAATATGTGCGGCAAACACTTTTCTAAAATCTGGTAATCCTACTTAAATTTTTGGTTTACCTTAAAAACTTAATTGAATACACTAACTTAAATAGGTGGCAACAATCCTCAAAAATATTTTCAATGCTTACTTAGACGTCCTTCATTTCATAATCTGATTTCTCCATCCACATATCTGAACAAAATCATAAGAATAAAATTTTCAAAAAGGTGGCAACCATTCTTAAAATATTCCCGATATGAATCTTTCTGAGATGGTAACCCTTTTCATACAAATTTCCAACGTAAATCTATTCAATACCTTATTTTATAGTTTGATTTGATAGTTATAATTTATTTAGATATTATGGTAGATGCAAGATATTTGATAGTTATAATTTATGATGGCAATTTAATCGAATAAACAATTTGAAAAGGTAGCAGCAATTATCAATTTTTATGAATATCGTTTTTCAAATAAGTGGCAAATAATATATCAAAAATGATATTAATCTTCTAAAATCTGTTGAATTGGAGAACCTGTACTGTACTATTTCATATTTATAAAATAATTTAAACATGTGGCTGTTAGCTTTCTTCAACATCAAATCTTTTGTGGTATCAACTGCTGTGGTGGTTCCGTATCAACCCTACTGAACATTAGCTCCAAGATACATATCTCTTCAATTCGTTCGGTTTGATGCACATATTATGAAATTTCATTTATTGCACCAATTAATTGATACTCATATTATGCTTTTTTATTTAGTTATTTAAAATAGATGGCAATTCACCTAGAAAAATTATGTAAAAATATATGCCCAAAAGATTTCTCAGCCCTTTTTAATTGGGTCTTTTATACTTTATAAAGGTTTATGTTAAAAATTTTCAATACGGTGGCAATCTTCTAACTTTTGTTTGAACCAGCCGAGTTTTACAACGAACAATTCAAAAAAAAAAAAAAAATCAAATCAGTCCAGCCTTCTTATTAATTTCCACCCACCCCCACATGAGTAATTTTGTGTTGTTTTTTTAACTGTAAAAAATTTTCAATTCAAATACATACATTTCTTTGTGCACATACCGTTCTGCTACCATACCGCTCATTATGAAGTTCGCTAAAAAATGTAATTTACTAATTTTAAGCGCTGAGAGGAAGCATTTAGTGAGAAACGCATATTTCCGGTGGACGTGTCGAGTTTACAAAAATGGCAACTGCCGAAACCGGCACAACTGACCACTGAGTTACGAACGCTTAGTGCACAGGCAAAGCCAATAAATGCGCGCTGCGGACTTTGAGTTGGTCAGCCGAGGCACGTGTATGCAGATATGGCAGCACAAGTTGCCCAACAGTACAAAGGAATTTATACATTTAGCATATTATATAATACATATGTACGTTATTATATATATATATATATATATATATAAATATATATGCAAATCTATGTATGCATGCTTGGTCCACACCACGGTCTATTTCGGGTGGCAAGCAACTTTATTTTTGACAAAAGTACAGATAATAAAAGTCAACTTAAGCAACGTGTGCGGCCAAGTTGTGGCCGCTGAGAGAGAATGTTGTTGCAATCGCAACAAAACGCAGTGGTGGCAAGTATTTGAAGCAGTCAATGCCACATACATTTGTTGCAAACACGATTTTAGATATGCTTTCATGCGACATATCATATTTTATGCCCGACGCTCGATGCGGCAGATAGAGCATTTAGTTTTATACACCTAACGGTTGTATGCAGCCGTTGTAAGGAAGTGAGCTGCAATTTCAAAACAATGAAAATTTGTAAATATAATTTCTAAAAGTCCACACTGAGTAACGGCTTCTTTGATCGGTAAGACTACATCTTGAAACCCAATGTTATTTTATCTGGGCATCTTTTGACCTTCAGTTTCAAAAAATCACCGTGTTAATTAATTACTTTTCTTGAAAATGCAACGCGGAAGATTTGCTTAACTCGAAAACAACACCTTTGAAAGACGAATTGCATATTTAGTAACTAAGAAAATATCCCCAGAAACTTCTGTGAGATTTCTAAACTGACAGTTAACGGTTTCATAAAATAAGTCGGTTTTCAATAAATCTGTGAAGGCACAACAAGAGTATAAGCAGAAGCTCGTCCAGAGATCTAGGAAAGATTGAAAGAGACATTTTATTTACTTCCGAAGCTCCTGCCGCAGCTCCTGCCTGCGACGAAGCTGCTGACCTCGGGCTATAAGAAACTCAAGGCCAATCACTTGTAAGTTTAGAAATGAGAAATAAAATATTTGAATCCGTGAAGGCCTTACTAAAACGAACTGCAGCGCTTTCATTTACCTAAAAAGAACCGCTATCTTTGGTTGCCGTTTTATGTATGGATGTATGTATGTATACTAGTAAAAGTAGTAGTACTAGTACTACTACAAATATGAGGTAATATGTTGGGATGTGTTGTTGGAAAACTTGTTCGGATCACCCACTTGTAGAAAGAAACATGGTTTCACAAACGAATTTTTCTTAACAGACCATATAAAACCTTCCTCTATTAACTAATAATAACATCCACTCCATAAAGTTAAAAGATATTCGTTGCTTATAGTTTCTTAGAAATGTTTTTCTGTAGTATATAATATAAGTACCCGTTATGCCTCCATTTTCCGCGCGACATTCGGTCAACCCTACTTGTTTGTTATTTAGTTAGGGAAGAGGACAGGCGCATGCGCGTTGTTGAATACTGAACAGCCGGCTGATAAGGACCGTTAGTGTGTAAGTGTTTATGCGTGTGTGTGTGTGAGTATGCGGACTACCGGCTGCATTACGCTGCCGCGATTGTTGTGACAAGCCATTGCGGTCATCAAGTGACCATAGCGTAGCACATTTGTCATCCGTTGATGGCAACTTTACTTTGATTGCGATGTGCACGTAGGTTTAAGTGTGATTTACGTGTTCGGAATACGGCAACGGCGCTGTTCCAAAATTACTTAATAGCATAAAAATACACGAATTTCTTCCTTTTTATGCTTGCAACATGCTTTACAATATTTTAGCACCTGGGAACTTCCACCACGCCGAGGCTCACTACAGTAATTTCTAAAAAATATTGCTTTAAATTACTTGAAATTAAAAAAAAAAAAAGTGAAATCATAATCGTTACGTAATTGAAATATTATATCCAGAAGATTTGCAAACTAATTGAATTGTTGCTAAAAGGTCTTACCACGCGTGTAAATGTCTTGCGGCATGTGTTGGCATGACACAAAGAAATGTACGGCCAAAAGGACTCACATTTACCAACGTGGCTGCGAGTACGTGCGTCACACATTGCATCACTTTGCACATATATATACACACCAGTATTTATGTACGTTTTTCACACCAGCAAAGCAGCCGGACATTGTGCCGCGTCCAGCACAATTACAACAGGCAACTTAATCCGTACAGAGATTTCAATGGAACGTGCACACGCCTCATTGCAATTCAATTATGTTTCAATTTAGAATGTCGTACATATGTATGCAGTGGCTTATCGTCGCACACATATACATACATACATATGTGTTTGCTTGAATGAGGCTTCACAAATGCTTACAAACATACGCTGAGCAAACTAACGGTATGTTTGTATAAAAGTGTTGGAAAAACGCGCCCGCTCACGCTTGCACACGCTGCTCAAATATTGATTGTCTAAAAGGTTGGCTGACAAATTGCCGCTAGCTGCCATTAAATATTCAATTTGGAATTGAATTGGAGCGAACATATTTCACTTCAAAGTATGACACTAGTATAAGTTTTTCTCCCTCTTTGCGTCTTGTGTCTTATTATTATACGACAAATGGCTCCTGTTGGAAGCTTTGCAGCACTTTCTAGCATTAACTTGGTCTTAACACAAGAAGTTTGCTTGCTGGAATTCTCTCGGACATTGTGCCTCTTGAGGGCGGCTATTACAAAAAAAACTGCTATTTATATAATATTTATACTCTCGCAACATATTGCTACAAAGTTTATTAGTTTTGTTCACCTAACGGTTCTTTGTAACACCTAGAACTAAACGAGTTAGATATAGACATATCAGGGCATAAATGATCAGGATGAAAAGACGAATTGAAATCCGAGTGACTGTCTCTCCGTCCGTCGGTCCGTCCGTCTGTCCGTGCAAGCGATAACTTGAGTAAAAATTAGGATGTTTTGATGAAACTTGGTGCACATGTTCTTTGTCATCGCAGGAGGGTTGGTATTGCAGAGGCGCATAATTGGACATCTGCCACGCCCACAAAATGCCATTAAAAAAAACAGATAGTGTGTTATAACTCAGCAGAAAATTAAGATATAAACGTGTTATTGGGTATAGAGAATCCCAGTTTAATGAGGTATCCGTGGGCAAAAACTTCTGTAAAAGTGGGTATGGCCCCGTCCCCCAATAGGTTTATTATATATATCTCGGAAACCGTTAAAGCTATATCAATCACACTTGCTTTGATTACGATTTTCTAGCATCTCTTCATATACTGAGAAAATGAGTGAAAGCGGATAATAACCACGCCACTACCCATACAAAAGTTATGATGAAAACTACTAAAAGTGCGATAACTCGTTGAAGGAACACGTTAGAAACATTAGATTTTACAGAAAGTATCACACGGAAGGGTTGCATAGGAATCCGTATAAAGTTTTGGTGACGGGCATGGCACCGCCCGCTTTTAGGAGAAATCCCATATCTCAAGAACCCCTTAACCGATTTCAACAAATTTGGTTCGTGACATTATATTTGCATTCTTGTGTCACATTGTGAAAATGGACGAAATCGGATAAATACCACGCCTACTTTTCATATAACACAATTTTAAGTTTCATCTGATCGTTCTACCTTAAAGTAAGTAAATCGAGCACCAATTAAGATATTCGAAAAAACCTTTCCACGATAGTCATCTTTACCAAAAATGCCCGATATAAGAATTCCCGACTTTCCATCTGACTTTAAACCGTTTATGTTTGTCAATATGTGTGATATTTTAATGAAATTAAGTGGATATGTTTTCTTAAACACAATGTGATTTTGCGCTAAATATGGTTGAAACCGATGTAGACCGTGATCTAAGCCCCATATTCATAATATAATGATGCCCTTTTCCCTGGTTTACTTTTTCTTCGTGTATCAAATATTTTCAATTAAGCCACTTTGCATATGCATTTTTGATTGCATATCGCATATATCTTGTTTGAGTTAATTATGTTAAAATATTTTAATATAAATATCTCTGACACGAAGCCACATATCGCAATGAAAATACATGAGTCTATAGCCTGTAATATAAGTTAATAAGATACCAAATATGATTGCGACCCATTGACAATTTCTTCGAATAATGAATGTTGAATTCTTCCGCAACATTTTTTAATATAAAGTTATGCCAGCATCTGAAAACATTTCCCCATCTCTGATCCTTGTACATTGCGAGAGTATAAAGTGTTCGGTTACCCTAACTAACTTAACCCTATAACTTAGCCCTATCTTACTTGTTTTTACAGTAATTTGGATATATTTATACTCCTTTGGTTTGCGATTTAATATTTGGTCTATACTGTTTAGAAAGGGTCAGCGACATTTCTATAGCTAAAAAGATCGTTGCTCCTTGCGTTAATACAACCTTTAGTAATTAGGTCTGTAAAGCGGTATAATAATAGTACAAATCAATACTGAAGAATGAAAATGTTATAATTATAATATATGCTTTGTCAAGATACTGCTTTCGCAGAGGTTTAAGCATCTTGGGTCATACCACAAAAGAAGTTTGCTTGACTTTTATGATAAACAGTGTATTGGTCTAGCCTTTATCCAAAAAAATGGAGCTGGACAAAATAAGTTTTGATGAAGTTATATCATTACCACCATCAGCGTTATCGCATTCTTATATTATACATTTTCAAAGTAGGAAAATTTAAATCTAAGCATCACAAGTCGTGCATCTTAACTCGTCAGCTGACAGCATTGTCCACTCACTGTGCTCTTTACACTTAACCCTATGTATACTCAGGCATATTTGTGTGCATATTTATGCAATTGATTTGTATTCAAAGTCCAGCGCTTTGGCATGCGATCGATGTGTGCTATCAAAACTGATAGTCGGAAATGAGTGTCCTGCCAACTTTGCTCGCATTTCTTTCGACGAATTGTGTGTGCTGCCTGCCCATTCAATAAATATGTGAGCAGTCACGTCATGTGACCTATGTGTGTGTGTGTGTGTGTACATGTGTGCGCGTTAATGCACTTGATGGAATTTCAATTCCTTTATATTCGTTGTGCAAGGAAAGACCTAGCAATGTTCCGCCTTTTTCTAATATTTTTTTACTTTTCAACACACATATAGTACACATGTCCTGTGTGTGTGTGTGTGTGTGTGCCGGTTTAGATTGTTTGCATATGCAGTGAGCGTTTGGCTGCAGAATTGCAGTTGTATTGCATAAAGCTTAAAACTTGAGTGAGTGTTTGCCCAGCAATCAAAGGCAACTGCCTTTAGTAGTAGTAGTAGTCTTTTCATGTTTGCATATTTTTCTTAATATTTGGAATTCCAGTCAAAGAACAGAAGTTGAAGTGCTGCGTCCTTAACGTCGCTGTGTCTCCTTCGTAAGTCAAGCGCACTTGTCATAGGCAGCAATTTAAATTTATTGCATTCTATATCGGCTGACTTGTGGAGATCTTCGTGTTGGATTTCATTTTTAAGCTTTCAAGGAAATATTTAAGTTAGAACTTAGATACATTAGATTGCCTGTGGGGTGAAACTTTGATAAGTCTGGTGGGCTTTCTGTTAGAGGGAAAACCACTTGGAGTTGACCAAGACCACTTGGACTTGGAATGTTTTCGGAAGACTTCAGTTGGAACTGAATTCAATTAGAACTGCTTTAAAGAAGAAGATGTGGTCCATAAAGACCAATAAAGTGTAAATAACATTACTGTAAAGGTTAGAAACCGTAAATACAAGTGGTGGTGCATATAGGGTACTTTTAGACAAATGTGGTATAAAAATAGCAGCTCTCTCCTACTGAAAGTTTTTACGATAAGTCAATAAAATATTTCCTCGGTATGCAATAAATACCTGTTTGGTCTTGCAAATTAAGGCATTAAAGAAAAATCCCTATCGTGAAACCACAGAAGAGATCTGTAAGATGCCTATGGCACCAGAATGTGACAGTTTGGTGTGAATTTCGCAGCTATTAACCTATTATTAAGCACTATTAAGATCATGCGGTTATTTATCACACGACTATTGGCAACATAAAGAAGAATGGAAAGAAAGATCTCACACAATTCGTTTCACAAAAAGAGGCCAAGGTCGTAGAAAAATTAGTAATACCGTAAGACATGATCCCTATTTACGGACCTCCAGTAAACAGGTCTATTTATTGCGGGTGATTTCTCAAAAACTAAACTGTTCTATGAATATATCCGGATAAAATTTCTTTAAAGTAAAATATTAACACTGCTTTTGGAAAACGCGAACACCAGTTGACAGTGCTTCGAAATATCCTATAACTTAAGTGCTTTAGATAATGGGTTCAGTTGCTGTTGTTGTAGCGCAGAAAATATTCTACCAATTAAGGAATGCAGGGCAGTTTTGTAGCGATAAAAATCCGTGTCAAGTACGGTTACGTAGACTCGACTATCAGAGGAACGAAATCCAGCCATCACGTATGCTACCTTAAAATACTTTGTTTAGTGTATCTGGTAATGAAAATGATTACTAATGTTAAGGAAAGAACCATAATTAGTCCAAATTGGGATTGTAAAATGGCAAGATTAACAATGCCTGCACATGGATCTGCTTTGTAGGAAAGTGCGTTTCCAAATCGACAAATTCTTTTAGGATGGAATAGCATTAAGACCTTAAAGATTGTAGATGTTTTTAAGCAAGTAGAAATTTTTTGGGCTTTCTATCTTTTAATGAAATATATATTTATTTTTGTGTGGGAGTTTTTAAGCTACAGAGCTAATATAGTTGAGTGATTTTCTTAGCTAAGTCAGGTTTTGACTCCTCCTTGTTCAGAAACATATTTCAGAATCCTAATTTCACACCCTTTAATAATGGATAATTATTTTAGGGGTTCTAGAGATAGATAACAGTAACATTTTGTATCTTCTCCCCAATATTATAACTCCCATATTATAACTCTCAGCAAGAACGACTCTCTACCCAAACTGCAAATTTCGGACACTAAATGTAAGCATGAGCAAGGAAACACAGGCCTGAGTGAGGCATTTATAACCTTATCCATAACTGTAGACAAGTGGGCTGAAGCACAACACAACACAGCAGCAATGTAAAACTAGTAAGAAAGGGTTAAGTTCGGGTCTAACCACACTCTGGCAATGTGCAAGGATCAGAAGCGGGGATATGCTTTCAGGTGCTGGCATAACTTCATATTAAAAAATGTTGCGGAAGAATTCCACATTCATTATTCGAAGAAATTGTCAATGGATCGCAATCATATTTGGTATCTTATTAACTTATATTACAGGCTATAGACTCATGTACTTTCATTGCGATATGTGGCTTCGTGTCAGAGATATTTATATTAAAATATTTTAACCTAATTAACTCAAACAAGATATATGCGATATGCAATCAAAAATGCAAATGCAAAGTGGCTTAATTGAAAATATTTGATACACGAAGAAAAAGTAAACCAGAGAAAAGGGCATCATTATATTAGGAATATGGGGCTTAGATCACGGTCTACATCGGTTTCAACCATATTTAGCGCAAAATCACATTGTGTTTAAGAAAACATATCCACTTAATTTCATTAAAATATCACACATATTGACAAACATAAACAGTTTAAAGTCAGATGGAATGTCGGGAATTCTTATATCGGGAATTGTGGGAAAGAGGAATATCGTGGAAATTTTTATTCGAATATCTTAATTGCTGCTCAATTTATCTACTTTAAAGTGAAAGGATCAGAATAAACTTAAAATTGTGTTATATGAAAAGTAGGCGTGGTATTTATTCGATTTCGTCCATTTTCACAATGTAATATAAGAATGCAAATATAATGTCACGATCCAAATTTGTTGAAATCGGTTAAGGGGCTCTTGAGATATGGGATTTCTCCTAAAAGTGGGCGGTCCCACGCCCATCATCAAAACATTACACGGATTCATATGCAACCCTTCCGTATCATATTTGCCACAAGATTTAATGTTTCTAACACGTTCCTTCAGCGAGTTATCGCACTTTTAGTAGCTTTCAACATAACTTTTGTTTGGGAGGTGGGCGTGGTTATTATCCGATTTCACTCATTTTCTCAGTATATGAAGAGATGCTAGAATCAAAGCAAGTGTGATTGATATAGCTTTAACGGTTTCCGAGTTATATATATTAAACCTATTGCGTGACGGGGCCGTACCCACTTTTACAAAAGTTTTTGCCCACGGATGCAAATTGAAACTTATTTGTTTTGGTACGATTTTGGCCATCACGGAATCAATCTATGGCAATATTATATGCAAAATTGTATTTAAAACAGTTCATGAAATACGCCCACCTTTCTTTGTGGCCTTTATTGCAAATTTTAGTTTTGAAGCTTCACTGCTTTCAGTATTACAGAGCTTTAGGTGTTTCCTTTATGTCTCAAAATTATTCTTGAATTCCATAGAAGTCACCCTACATTTCGATAACCTTTTTTTTCTTCTCTTTGCACTCAAACTCATTTATAGCTATATCCTTCTAAATTTTGCTTCCAAATCCCACTTTATTATATATTGGCTAGCTAACACTTCCCTACCATACCGATCCGAGCTCTCTGAAATCTGAAATCTCTCTGCTTTCTGCAGCTGTCGAATATATTACATTAGAGGAACTAAATAGCGAATGTCGAATAGCGAACATTTAGGATCTCTCTTCTGGTAGCAGGTTTCAAACGTCGATCATATAGAGTTGAATAATCAATCATATTTTGTATGAGCGGAGCTATTTGCCTCTCCGTTGATGTCAGCCCTAGTCCACATCTTCTAACCTTGGGGGCATACATTGTCCAGTTTGTTGTTCCAATTTCTCTACAGGATTTCGATATGCTTAATTGAGTAGCTTCAGCTTATCCAGAAGTATAAAGCAGCAAGTTTTCTGAAATTTCGTAGTATTTTTCTTAGCTTAGGCTTTATTTTGCAGTCATCAAGTTCAATCAAATCAATCAAATTAAAACCACAACCGCGTCTAAAAATTTGCACATTACTGCAAGGCACTGTAATTCACAACCCATTGACTCACCCTCTACTTTCTGGTTGCCCTCTTTAGTTGCCACTAATAATTCTCATTGTCTTTTTGTAAGTTTGAATAAAGAAGTTATATATTTATTTATTTCGCCAACTTTATTATTCGACTTTATTATATCTCCTTACAAATTATTTGTAGAGTTTTCCTCAAAGAATTGAAATTTAATGTTTTAGTCAAATTCAAGCATAGGGGGAGCCTCGTTAAGCATAAATTCGTAGCCAAGCAATATGTTCATAGCGGTTGTAGAAGATTATACACTTAATAATGAATGCAACAAAAAAAGAAACACTTCCCCCATTACGTATCCCTATTTAAATAGTGCTCTTTTATACATCAAAAACTCACAAGATTTTTTTGACACTTTGCTAAAGTCTAATTCTAACATTAGTCTCTAAGTCTAAGTCTCTAACATTAGCACCAAACAATATAATTATTTTGACAGCTATGATTTAGACAGCACTCTTCAAGGAAATTCTATATCTCTATTCATCTAAAAAATCTATGTCCACTAAATAGGTAAAAATATTTTTATATTGATTATATATTCTACTCCTTGTATACATACGTATACTTAATTATACAGACAACAACAGATACAACAGAGGAAATGTTGTATGTTGACAGCGTGTGGCCATAAACCAGTATACTTAATATGCACTTAATACAGTTGTTTATTACATTACATATGTGTAATTAGGAATATAATACTTTATTTAAATATAAGCAAATGTAATCACACAAATTCATTGGCGCTAATGGCACTAGGGTTGCCAAGAGCGGGGTTTTGGCAAACTGAAATTGTTAAGTAGTTGTCTGCAACTTGGAGAACTTCAAGATTGTGGCACTTCCGAAATAGTGATGAAGAAAGGTGGAAGCTTACCAGTAATAATATACGTAATTGGTGAAGGTTGTTCCAAGACAACTGAGGTCAATCTCCAATTTTGGAAATGCTCGACCATGGACAATCGATTGATAATCAACAAATAACCCTAAGCTTCTATGATTTTTAGATGCATTCTTCAAGAATAATGGCTGCGTCAAAGACGTATCAAATGATGTTGTCATGAACATAAATTCAAAGCATATTTAAGGAGGTTATGTGTTCTTTCAAATATGTTTTTCTCCTTTTAAAAAGGTCTTAACGCAATGAACGATAAAATAATCAGAATATTTAAGCAATCGGAGTGAAGAAAAGGTATCAATTTTTTTTCCAAATACGCCTGCTTTAGATCGCTGGATGGATTGAGAAAGCCAATTCTTTATATATCTTCCCTTCGTCAATTTCAGTTAGAAACTTCACCAGCAGATTTTATAGCACTTCTAAAGCAAAGGCAAAGTATTATGCACAAAACTGATTTAGTTTCAACAGCCTTACACAACTGGGATCGACTTTAAGGATCCTGACTAAAAATTGATAATCTGAATAAAATATAATTATTTATTCTACTTTTTCTCTCTCTCATTTCCCTTTTACAGAAAAGAGCTTTTCCTCTTTTGCCTCTCGATTTCTTGATTTAGGTTTAAGAATATCATCTTTAAATGACAAAATATAATATTTGATAATTTTACAATCACACCAATCTTTGAAAAAACCTTCTGATAGTACAGAGTATAAAAAGCTTTCTAGAGTCATTGAATTCAGATGTGTATGTAGAACACACTAAATTTCGGGTATTAAGTTAAAATCGGTATTAAGTTACTCTGTAATTATTATTGGAGTTTCTATTTCAAGTCTAAATTCATTAATAACTATCACCTTTTGCAGTTGAGAAAAAATCATTTTGAGCTCCACATAAGTGGACCTGGTACCAGAAGTGGAAGTGGTACCTTGATTCACCGATATTTAAGCTTATCTTAAAGCAAACACTTCACTTTGTATCTATGTTAACATAAATTTTATGACATTTCTTTAATTTTAAACGCATATAATTCCAGATGAGAGTAAAATGCAGTAAACTCACCACACCTAATTCATTTCAGCCTAAATTCACTACATCTAACTCGCCATAACTAAACTAGACATATAACAACTCAAAACATCTCTTAATCTCTTTATCAATTTCTCTCTATCATTATTTCATTTCAATTTCATCTCAAGCATTTCAATCTCAATCATTACTTGACAGAACTAAACTCACCATATATGAACTTACCACACCCTAAATTCAACATATGAACTCACTTTATGTGCTAATTTAGTAACAATAAATTTCGGTACATTCGAAGAATTCGATATTCTTTTCACTTCGACAGCAAATTATATAAATTAGCAACCCTGGCAAGGTTTTACCAAAATAACTTCATATTAAATTCTCTTCGAAGTGTATGAGAGCCAAGATCAGCAGCATATCTTCTCGCTGTTTGTTATTTGGTATATATGTACATACATACCACATATGTATTTAAGTGTAAATTTCTGCATGAAATAATTTCGTTGATTATATTTAAATATGAAATCGTATTATATTCAATATTTGTGCGAGCCATAACATCACAGCTAAACTTATGCCCACAACACAGTATCAACTCTAAGGCCACACGTTTATGTGTGTGTGTGTGTGTGTGTGTGTGTGTCTATGTGTTTGTCTTGCCAATTTCATTAGCTTTGGCTATTCCTCTGTTTATCTGCATATCAATGAAATTTTGATTATGCAGTATGTAAATCGAAATGAGAGCACAAAGGCGCTGCATTTTACACACACTCACACACACACACTCGCAAATACACACACATACAGGGAATTACGTATTTATGCTTGCTGGAAAGACACGCAGCTCTCGGTCAAGCGGCAATCAATGCTACTTGAATGAATCCATTCAAATGTGCAAACAATCTAAACGCAACCATCTTATTTGAGTGTTTATTTTGCAACACTTTACTCCGATAACTTTTGGCCATTCATGTCGTGCTGGGCTTCAGGTTTAATCCTTCATTTGCTGGCCGCTTCCGCACACGTCAAAGCAAAGTCGTACTTAAGAATTCAGTATACGAAATTGATTTTAAATTATTTGCCAACAATTTGTGTTTTGTCTTCTAGGCTACCAGAGAGAGTGTATTTTGGGTAAGAGTTCGGGTGCGTGTGCATGCGTGTGCGTGTGTGTGGCTGAATAGTATTCAATGCTTGTGTTGCATATTTGCTTGGAAGTGCCTCCGTTGGATTTATTGAATGCATTATTAGCACAAATACTGGGCAAATCTCTGCTACTCCGGCTCTGTGGTAAACAAAGTGCTCAGAACTCAATGAATTTCCAACTACCAGCTCTACATCCTAAAAAAAATTTACATTTGTAAAAGCATGAAAGCAACAACTATCAGTTATGAATATACGTATATATATATGTTAGGTACGTCAATCCCGAAAGTTCGGGATCCCGTTTCTGAAATTATCTATCTTTGGGGATTTTCAATTTGTTACGAAGCGTATGCCAAGCAGCATAAGTTCCGCCTTTTAGTAAAAAAATTAAAATGATAAGATTCCACTAACATTTTAGAGAAACGAAAACTAAAACAGATTTTCAGAAAGGGTTTTAAAATGCTACTCTTGAAATATATTTATTTCTTCAGGAAAAATCTCTTGGGCTATTTGATCCAAATTTTATTGAGTCAAACGTTTTCTTTGTAATAATTACGAATAAACGGATTTGCATTACTTCTGGCGCCAAGATCAATATAAATCTATATGATAATCCAAAATTTCGTTCAAGCAATAGCTTTCAGAAAAGACAATTATCAGTTAGCCAAGCAGTCTATAGAAGATGCAAGGTTATAGAAGATGCTACTTTAGTTTTTATGCTCCCAGATATATTCACGTGTATATGGACAGAACCAGAATGGAGAAAACAACCGTTATGTATATATATATAGACCGAATACAGACTGTGAAGAGCAATAAGCCGTTACTGCGATTACTGGATTACTAATATCTTTATATAAGCAAGAGTGAATCTGTAGTTCTGGCTTCGTCCTTCTTCCTCTCTGGCAGCCAAGGGACCGTTAGGACCCTCTTCAGTAGAATTCAAATTCAAGCTAGTCTAAAGAATGCTTTTAAAAACCTCACGTTTTTGGTTAGCAAAATGGTTAGTGAAGCCCCAAAAGAAGAATTCGCAAGAAAAAATG
The DNA here is from genome assembly GCA_021498325.1 of Bactrocera minax. Classification (NCBI taxonomy): domain Eukaryota; kingdom Metazoa; phylum Arthropoda; class Insecta; order Diptera; family Tephritidae; genus Bactrocera; species Bactrocera minax. The sequence continues at coordinate 5,066,707 of JAKEEE010000008.1, read as the reverse complement.
CATCTCTGCCGGATCTAAACCTTTTCGTGAACTCAGTTGATGCTCTTCTCCTTAAATAATTACTTCGGAACTTTGTAGGCACTGCAGAGCAGCAAGAGAATGAAAGCAAACAAGACCTTTTGTTTACTCATTCACTAGAAAGCTGCCTGATATCGTCTGATTTATAAAAGCTGCCTAAAAATATGATATATATTAACTCTATCCGTCTTCCTAAATGGAATCAACATTGCTTCGAAGATGAAGAAACTTCAGAGTACGTTTCGCTTATCTTTCTAGCATTGAATAAATAAAGATCCAGTAATTTGAATAAGCAAATCTTGACAACACCAAGATAGTGTACCAACCTACGATTAGCCCTCTTACTGAAGTCGTAAAAATTTGTTGTACCGTTATGTACCATTTCTATATACACATTATTAAAACAATATCAAATTAATATCAAAACTCCCGAAATCCCGAAAATCCCGAAAACACCGAAACTGAAAAATCTAAAACTTTGCAACCCCAACACCCAAACACACACACCCACGCATAGCGCTTATCTTCATGGTTATGCATACGAGAATACGCACATCTGCTGGCCATCAGCTGTTTGCGAAAATTTTGAGCCAATAATGCAATTATGTTTGCTATCTATGCCATTCACTTCAACGCAGCTGACAACAACGCCTCATTGCTGTCAGAGGGGTAATGGACAAAATTGATTTAACTAATGTGCAATATGTGCTGCCCCTGTTGATGCTGCTGTTGTGTACGAGCAGCGATGGCAGCAATGAAGCTTGTAATAGCATTCATTCAGAAATTTACACACACATATGTATTATATATATGTTCCTATGTATGTGTGTACGCACGTCAGTCTTTATGTGTTTTATTGATTTTGATTTTGCCTTAAGTGAATTCGGCATCAGTTTCCCAACGCAAGAGCAAATACACACAAATACAAATATACACACACACACACTTCTGTAGCTGTTACAAAACAAATTCCCACTTCAAAGCGCTCATAAGCGCATTCGATGAGTGCTCAATTGGCGGCTAAGTGTGCGTGTAGGGAAATTTGCCTGCTTGCTTTACATGTTTGACTCTCATTTTGCTGCCCCTCGAGCGTGAACCACTTTTTATTTGCTCACCTAATGAGCCGCTGTGGCGTTTGCAACTTTTTGCGTAATTTGCAATGTTAACTAACATTTCCACGCTTCCACTGTAACCGCTTGTATAACACTTTTGAATGTGTTTCTGGGGTTTAAAATCAAACCGGAAACGAGCACATTAGTGCGTGCAGATCGTATATGCATAAAGAAGTTTGGTCCGACTGCATCACAAAAAAGCCATATTTTTAAGCGGATTTCCACAGCCGAGTGCGCTAAGTAGATTATGTTTGGACAGGTTAGGTTGCGTGGCTGACCTCAGTGACGATGATCGCATGGATTACATTTGGACTTCTTTGTGATTCCAAAAACGTGTAGATATGGATCAAAAAACCTCCATGTTGAAGCGCTTATTTCGATCTAAGCCAAAGTCTTTTTACACCCATTTAATTATACTGGTTTAGAAGCATAATACTCCTGGTAACGATATGTCGCTCATTTTTGCGGGTCTGATCAGACTTTTCTAAGTGAGAATGGAACTACGCCAACAACAAGCATATATAGATATACAGAACTCTGATGATCTTTGTAAAATGTTTATTACTCTTCTCACTAACTTTTCCTTGGATTTTACCTCTGATTTCTAACCGAGCGAGTTCGAGGGACGATGCTATAGGTCAACCAAATTTTGCATTTATATTAAAGTTCCAAGTGAGCAGGCGTTCCCCAGCTGTACCCAAATAATTCCAAATGAGATTTGGTCGAATTCATGAGTCAAAAGTTTTTGCAGAAGAATATTATCTTAATAAAAATCCAACGTAGCTCATTCCCAAATGGTTATATGCGCATATCTGTTATTTTAATCACTGGGGACAGCCATGTTAATATATTTGAAATGATTTGAGCTTAGATAAGACCTTTTTAATACGATCTTCCCAGGTACACTTAAGAAACTATATTTCATTGTTAACTCAGGGCATTTCTTATTTCTCTCATATGTATTAAATGTCACTTCTTTCTTTTATCTTAGTAATAAAATTTTGCAAACTAATGTTTAGGAACAATTTGTTATCAGCATCCTGTCCAGTTTATACATGGAACTAACAATATTTGACCACACCACTCTTAGGAAACCTGATATGGCCTAAATGTGCTGAACGTTCTTTTTGAAAAGTCCAAGTTCTTAGTAGGACCGCATATTCCCGAAAACTGAAGCAAACTCGGTCGAGTTCACAATAGCGCACAAGTCATTGTTCCTCTGAAAATGTATCCCTCTGCCGTTTCTTCATACCATAAGTACAGCTGGTCGGTAGAGCGCAAAAGTACATTTGTATTTCTCACAATTATACAATATATTCTAGCTATTCCTAATCCGACCAATCGCCCAAATTGTTAACTGTGTGCATTTACTAAGCAGTATAATGCTTAGGTTCTGGTCCACTATTTTTTCGGCAATAGACTGAAATATCATTTCGTAAAGGACTATGGAACCCAAATTAATATAGAGGAGTTTGATGAAGTTCCCTTAAATTCCGGATGATATTCTTTAAGGTTTCGTCATCAATTATCCTCTCACAATCCCAAAGAAACACGATCAGTTCTTTCTTCCTCTGTTAGACGCTGTAAAAGTAGTACTTTCCAAAAATATATTTCGCATACATGCATATGTTATATTTATGGACACATCTATATTATATATGCTCATTAAACATTGCTGAAAAATCGACTAGATGTCGAAATAAAATAGATTTCTTCCGACGTTAATGAATGCTGGTTGGATGCTTCAGACCAAAATGAGAAAAAATAGGAATGTCAGCAAGTGAACATTTCAACAAAATAGAACGGCAAGGATAGCAACGGTAAGGTTATTAAGAAAAGCAACGAGCTCGTGAACAGCAACAACAATAAGCCGGCAACCAATCAGACCTGCACAACGCGAACTGACAAGGAAGCGGAAATGGAACATAAACGGATGCCAGTCGGCGAGGTCGTGCGTGCTCGCGCGCATAAAGTGAACACGCAGCATGGCAAGATATATATTTATATATTGTAATATGTATATTGATGATGCTGAGAAATTCATTTATCGTAGCCGTAAATTTGGCGCACGAATGCTGACGCTGATAAGCCAGCAACATGGAAATGCGGCTGATTGGCCAAAGGAAACCAGTTCACTGCCACTGAAGGTCAAACCAATTGGAATATATTTACTTCATACATATTTGTGTATTTGCATGCATGCGGGCAGCATGTCCTAGTACAGTTGCTAGCATAAGCAGGCCAACCGCGAAAAAAGTTCTTCGCTTCTCTGCAGAAGCCAGCTCAACAATACGCCGATAGATGGAAATAAATTGCAATCAAGTCGATTAAGCAAGCGTTAAATCGAATATCGATTAAGGCGCAACTTGCTGCTGACACCATTTGCTTATACCGCTTGCTAACACCCCCTCCACCTCCACCTCATACTCGCTCTCTCTCTGACGTAATGCGCAAAACTTTTCAACTAGAAAGCGCTGCATTCGCAGTGGAAATATTCATGAAGAAAATTCTGTGGCCAAGGTGTTAAAGTGTCGCCGGCGTAAATTGTCGTCAAGCTTAATAATTACCGAAAGAAATTTATTTAGCGAGAGTCAAATGAATCAAATTCATAAACGTTGTATAAACGTTCAATGGTTTCAGCTGAGCTTCTTGGGGAGATATATTGCAATTCTAGTTATCATTCTTTCGCTCCAATTGTAGTGTAGCTGCATTCATTTCTCTAATGAATTCAGATTTCAAAAGCATTTCAATTATGTAAGGGTCATTGAAAGCCCAAAAAAATCTAGTTCCAAAGTTTTCTGTGTCTCCCAAAATAAGAGCTAGAGGTGGTGCTTTAGCTAATTCTGCTAGTCTACATATTTGCTATAAATAATTTAGCAATGATATGTGTGTAGGTTTTAGCTCTAGTCTAAAAAATTATGAACTTAGCCTCTTTTTGTAGAAAATAACGATATTCTGTGGTAAACGGGGGGGCCTGAAAATTTTAAGCCGATTCTGATCGGTTTATCAAAACCTTCTTTGTGGTAGGAATACACTCGGAGGTATATTATTTTCGGCAAGTAATGACCGCTAATAAATAATCATAAAGTCACATTGACAATCTCGTAGGATCTGATCAAAATGATAAAATTTATACTCATTGGACAAAGTAAATAGAACCTCTTCGTCTTAATTGACGCTATAATAACGTAATTCACAATCCCAATCACAATATCTTCGGAAATGGTGCTTTTTGTCCCAAGTGAACGACTTAGCCTAACTTAAGGGTTCGTTCGAGTTTAGTTTATGATGACCTTAATCCACGAAAACACAAAAAACAATAAGTAGGACCAGCGGCCAGTATTTAAATTGTTTTTGACTTCCGAATCCATAGATCAATTTAATGAAAATATGACGATCGTGAGATCAAAGAAAACTTTAATATCGAACAAGTGAAGAAAATTATAGTTGAAATTTGTTGAATTAGCATTAAAGAGAGAGTGGATGTTTTGATCACTATTTTTGCACCAACTATTTAGTTGAACTTGCCGAAATGAAACATATCGCCGCCAGATTAGTAAAACAAGAACTGAATTGTTTGTAAAAAGAATATCTAGTAGCGGTCACAAAAGACATAATATAACATAAAACAGATTTGGCTCGATGAAGAAATGTTCTATTCTAAATATTCATATTTCCTTCATTTATAGCACCTTTAACTCCTCTCCATCAACCCTGGAATATTTGTTAGTTCATTATTCTCCGCCTATGAACCCGACGTCCTTTAAAAGTATAGAAGTCCAATCTGCTTCACCTTCTAGGCACAAAATTACTTCATATGCCTTGTTTGAAGCTAACAGCACCATAAGTAAACCACACTCCATATGTAAATTTGTCTTTTTTACTTCTATGCGAAAGCTTCAATTTCGTACGTGCTATTTGCCCACAAGTTTAACGAAATTTGTGCGGATTTCTTTTATAGGTTTGCGATTTTTATTTGCTGCTTTTTTTGCTTTTTTTGCTTTTTTTGCTTCCAATTTTCTTTTTGCACCCAAACTTGCAAAAAAATTTGCTGATTGCATATTTACACACCCGCCGGTTGCGAGCGAAGCTTGAGCGGCAGCACGCCGCGATTAAACGAGACTTAAGCTTTGCACCTACTCGCAAAGATATTTCAGCAAATAATAGAAACGATTTATTAGGCATAAAATTCAGCCCACTTCACTTCAGGTGATACAAAGCATTAAGTGCTTTTGCTAGAACTCTGCACTTTTCCCCCACACCCCGAAGGCTGCCAGCTGGCTTAACGAGTCACTAAATCGCTTAGATGTTTAGATAATTCAAAGATAAATCAAATTACGGCATTTTCGCTGAAATGCTGAAACTTTTACAGTCGTCTACAAAACAGTGTACACACCTGTGCGCTTAACGGGATATGTTTGCACACGCACGCCTGAGTACGCCTGAATACATCCGTACCGTGCGTGTGCTTTATTTGCGTGCCTCTGAGCGGGAGAGTAGAGAGTGCAAATAACACATCGTTAATTTTATTGATACGAGTACCGCTTGAATGTTAAAGCAAATTACACCTTGATTGGCTGACAAACTACCTATTTAAATACAGAATTGCTGTTTACACTGAGGGTACTCACGAGTACCTACTTATATACGAGTACAAGTACGTGTTGATTTTATGGCGAGGAGACAACCGTTGCAGATAAGTTGTATATTGTAAAATATATGCCGCACTAATTTTATTCTGAAAGCAGAAATCTGTGTGAAATAGAAAACTCCAAGCTGAAATCATTTACAGCATTTCCCTTGTAAAGGAAGGGATATAAGATGGTCAAGGGAATAGATGTAGCCTACATATAGACCAAGCATAACGCACTTAACTATGATAAAAAATAAGTAGCTATTTTTCACACCGAGATCCTTACCACCTCGATGTGCGACAGAATAAATAATGCTAATAATCATAACCCTTTCTGGAACAGTTAAGACGACATTAGCGCCCTCTCCAACAGTGGTTTCTCGTTGCTAGCTTAACAAGACACACTCACTCTTTTCTAAGACAAACAATGTAAAAATATACAGGAAGAGCAGACTCTGTGTTGTGAAAGCGAAATTCAACTCTCATTGAGAGAAAATTTTTAAGGACTCAGTGACTACTTCTGGCACTGAACAATTTCTGAGTTGGAAATCAGACAAATATCTTCAGTTAATCATTCGCCGGAACGTATATAAATTTGACAGTACGGGCACTAGTACATCTGACTGACCATATCTGCTTACACTCTCATATCCTCTCTCGCTTTCAATCAGGCACATATATCAGATAATTTTAATATAATATCTACGCATCTTTGCCCCCTCTGTTATTTATAACCTAATTTATGATATATCATAAAAATATCAGACAGAAAATCGAAATCATAAAATTTATGCGGCTCAAACAGCTGGAAAGTTGTTACGCTAGGAAGCAATCTGAAACTTTACGTTGGAAACAAATAATTTACTGAGCTCTGCGAATTATTAAGGGGGATATCGCAGACCTTGTAACATAACATTCTCACCGAATTTTTGAAAATTTTCTTCAAACTAAAAGATATGGGTAAAATGGGTAAAAGTAAATAGGCGGTCAGATATCAGAGCTGTCGACCATTTCAAAACGAAATTTACACATTTCAAAGGACTGTTCTAAAAAAATTTGGTTGAATTATCTTTCTGATACTGCAGTCATCTTTTCATAAGTTAAATAAGCTGATGGGATTCGAAATGACACAAATAGCGCGGTTCGCTAACATGAGTTTAAGTTCAACTTAACAAACAACAGACAGCCAAATATTGTACTTCTGGCAATACCATTGATATCGCCGTATGTATTTTGGTTTGACATTTGTTTTGAATTTTTCCTATCGCACAAATCAATTTCTTTTTGGTTTGGAACATTTGGCACCAGGAAGTCACATCGCCTCAATTAGCACAGATAATGTTTCCTGCATCGATTTTTATGCGTAACATCTAAAGGGGCAAAATGATCTTCGGCAGTTTGTGGTGTATGCGTCCTCTGTAACACGCGCTTTCCGAGTGGGCGAAGATCACAGACCACATTAGACAAGGAAAGCATACGCATTGGGTGGTATATTCACATATGATCCAGAAGCTCACTGGATGTAAGTACTTCAAAGAAGTTTATTCAATGATACCGGCGGCAAGTACCGAAGTAAATTAAATGAAAGTTGTAAAATAAAAAATGAAAATTGGTAAGGATTATAAAGAGTTTGGGAACGTGAACGCGTAATTTTTTACCGAAGGCATGAGTTTCAGCACGAATGTGCTAGCTAAAAGCTCAAGCCATCTTCGATGACGGTACGGTACGGTTCTTATGACGGTACGAATTCAGGTTGAAAACCCACATTGACAAGTCGCCGATGCTTATTCGTCAAAAAACAAAAATTCATAATTTTTCATTCGAATAAAATAATATTTTCCTCAACACAAAACGTTACGGCTTTCGTTTCGTTTAAATACAAATTTCCTTTGCAACTCTTCTCAAAAGCAGAATGCAAATATTAACGAATGTACTTGCAACCAACTAATTAAAGTCATGAGCTACTCCAAACTTGTGCGAAGTTGTCTGAAGAAGCCCCTTTTCTTCATTTAATTTGATTGCAAATTATGCAATCCTTGGGAATTTCTTTTCGTTAACAACTTAAAATACAAATGTATTCGCATACAACTTATGTTTTTGTGTAAATTTGCATATGTATGTGTGTGAGTGCAACATTTTTCTTTCGAGTGCTTCCAGATGGGCGGCAGCATAAAATGCTAATATCCTGTTCGGTAAATCTTCAACTGCACACACACACACACTCTTTCTCTCTCTCTCCCTTGGCGCTGTTGGAGCGGCGATGCATCAACATATACCAATGAATGTGTGTGTGTGTGTGGCGAAAGTAACACATGGCGTTACTTGCTGTGGCGGCTCCTTCTATGAGCGCCAGCGCTGTTGCTGCTGGTGTTGGCGGTGCTTTCTTGTGCATTATTCACCGGAAATCTGCAACAAATTTGCATAGAAAATTGCAAATTTGAGTTATGACCAAAGGCGAAATAGCGTTGAACAGCTGTTGCAAGTAAACACACACACACACACACACACATACACGCCAGCATAAATATGCATGCCGTAAACACAGGGGTATAAATACAAGCATACTACACTTATGCTTGCAACACAAACGTTTATGTTTATTTGCGCGCGCACACACACAAACACACAATTTTATTCTCCTTGAGTACGATTGTATTCTTTGTTTGCATGTATGTGCAATGCATATGTGCATGTGCACCTAAGTAAGTAAGTGCCTTCTTCACACAATCAAATTTTGCTGCAACTCTTTGTTGCACGCTTTGAAATAAGGTAGTTAAAAAAACAAGCAACATATGTAAAATGTGAGAACAACAAGAATAAAAACTCTAACTTATACCACAATTTGTATGGACTATTTAAATTCCATGAACACGGTTTCACTTACGACCATATGCTCGTTCAATATTTATGCGCATAATTTTATGATTTTATTTTTTATTTTTTTCCTTTGTGACCCGCGCACACTCGTCCATGCGGCTCTAATCCATACTTCTATTTTCCATTATTATATATTTGCATGCGAGTATGATTTGAGTATGAATATGATGCGAGTATGAGTACATATTTGTATGATTTGCACACTCGGACCGTATTAATGCGTTCGCCATATGTTTGTGTTGTTGCCCAAAAGCCATAAGCAGTAAATTGAGCACACTGAATTAGATAAAGGATTTTAATTTTTGAATAGATCAAAAACATGCAGACATTCTCTACTAAGCCAATTGAGCGAATAAAGAATGTTGCTCCCAACATATAACGGCTTTAGGAAGGTGACATTACCTTACGGAAAAATTAATATAATGGGGTAACATGCTCACCAAATAAGGGAAGATTTGAACCAATTTCATTAATTATTAATGCCATAATAGGCTGGGTTAAGAGAGACGTGTACACCTAATTTTGTGAAATTAACACATTGATCATCTCAAATTATCTCATTGATCATGTTGACCAATATGTAATTATAAGGTCAGAGATGCAAAACGTATTATCCGATTTTATCCTTTTGGCATGAAACCTCATTCAACTAAGTGTAAAAGTCTCATCTGTTGTAATTTCATTGAGATATGTATGAGATAAGGTCAACTGTAAGGACGGATATTTATAGATTCGGTATATAAGGAGGAAAAAAGATATAAAGCTACCCTATATGAGGAATGGCAATTTTTTTTTATTTGCTTGAGTTGTTTATGGCATAGTGAAAAAATTATTGAGATGCAAAGTAGATTTGATTGTGGTCCGAGGTGAGTCTAATATATACAGAATGCAAGGAAGTAGTTTGTATCTTCCGAGTACACATTTTGCACAGATGTTAAGTATGTCATTATCAAGTTGGAAAAATTTCTTATCAAACACATCTAATTGTGCCAAGGTTACCGATTTTCACTAGACAACTTAAGCTAGTCGACTTCATTCACGCGAAGTGAGCGGACAAAGGCGTTGATTGACACTCTGCGAATGCTACTAAAAGCCTCTTTATAGTAGATCACGTTCGATGCTTATCGCGTATTCTATCGGATAAGGTCAGTGTTATCATTAATGTTCCACAAGGTCTTTCATACAGCATTCCTCATCCTCCGAAAGTCACATGAAGATCACATACATTGGTAAAAATTTTTCATCGAAGTGTTTTTAAGAGTAGCCTATCGGAAACTATCATTTCGATGAGATAATCTATCCTTAGGTGAAACTTGGAACTCGCTATACTCAATTCATAAATCGCTCTCCTCATTCATACTTGTGGAACAAATATTAGAATGAACTTTACATTCCTGTAGTGTGCTATTTTTGCTCACGAAAAAGCCCTTACTTCGGAATTACCTACTCAGACTAAACTAACACTGTTGGTGAAAGAGATTCAACACCGAATTTCGGAATTTTCGTTTATTTCAGTTTGTTATTTTCGAAATTATGAAGTTATAAATTATAATAAGGAAATAAATGACTAAATAAACTTTATTTCAAAATTGGATATGCTTTAATTTATCCTTATTTACAGCCCATCTCATTTTCCTTACTCTTGTATGCAATCTAGAGAAAAAGCATAACTACAGAGGAATTACTATTACTAATATAGAACCTTATTTATAAAATGTTAAAGCAATGATAAATGATCAGATTTCCTAACAGCAACATGAAGTTTGTAAAGTTTTCCTTAAAAAACCTCCCTATCAGAACCGGAGAACTCAGTTAGTGGCTCAGTTAGTGTCCTTTGGCTAAAATACACTAAATATCGCAATTTTAGATCATCCGTATCTAAATTATCCCTGCAAATTGATGACAATGTCAATTTATTGAGTGGCTCAGTAGAGAAAATTTATTGGAGGCCCCTGGACACAATTTCTCCAGCAACTCAGGTAGGTCAAACTCCTGGAAGCCAGACGAAAAAGAAAAATGCCACTTTGCGTTGGAGATATAAATATCTTAGTCTGCTTGGATTCACTAAAATTTAAACTTTTTCAAGTTAAAAAGTAATTTTCAACCTACGATTAAATAGATTAAAGCCCGCACAGTATTTTGTATTAGGAAGGACCATATAATCTCTCTCTCTATTGCCTTTAACATTTAGCTATAATGATTGAAGTGGTAATAATGTTAAAGTATCTGCCCTTATTTCCCTGAAACGTTCTGGTTTACAGATATATAAATCGAGGAAGTGGAGAGGAATCCATACTTAGCGTTCTTATTCAGTGTATTTAAGAATCATTATTCGTGCCCCTCGAAACAAAATCAGGAAAAGAGCTATGGAGATAGGTTGACAAGGGGAATCTGCGAATAAACCCTAGCACAAATTTAAACATAATCATATTAATAACAACTATTATTATTATAACATTGCCAATAATATTCACAACCACTCCCACTATCTAAACTAAACTATCAACTCATAATATAAGTAAACAATTCATATACTATGTGTATGTACGAGTATATACATATGTGTTTGACAACATTTAGTATTGCAATTACTTTCACATTTAATTAAGTTTTTGCATGCTTAAATTCCGTGCCAACGAATATAATGAACTAGTATAGCTACTTGCTCACTAGCTCAAACTTTGTCAGCATTTGTCCTATTAAGACCAACAAATTCTCTTCGCTCACACTTACGCCGCCATTTTCGCGTCTCAAGATATATACATCAAGATATTCTTTATTCTAGTGAGGTAGGGAAACTTCGGGATCGAGGCTAATCGTGGGACACTAAAATTTGTTGAATGTTGGCTCTTTTCTCTGGATAACATAATTTAGTCAAAGATGCCCTCATATTTTAGGTACAGTTTTCAATACTTTAGAAGATTCGCCGTCGGCCTCTCAACAGATGCTGTTAGTACCCGAACTTCCGCTCATGTAACATAAGTCATAAGTGAGGGAAACATGCATTGGATTTAAATATTGTTGAAAGGTTGCCTTTCAATGTTTACGACACACCCAGAAGTTTCCCTTCTGTCTCTCATCATCTGTCATCATTCTTTCCTTAGTTTGTCATCATGTTTCCCTAGTGGAAGAAATCATATAATTCTTCGAATATATTCTAATAGAAACTCTAATCTTACTACCCACAGTAGAACTGGGGGTATTATAACTGGTGGTATTGAAGACAATTCAGACAGCCCTGAAAAAGCTGTAAAACAGTTTTGAAATTCAGTTCAACTAGCATTAATTAATACAGTCGAGTCAACGGAACCAGATCGGATCCGGATTTATTACCAGCCGATGACCTCAGTAATTGTTATGCAACTACACGATGTATGTTGGTCCATTTCTATCGGTATTTTTCTAAGCTTAGCATATTTTCTAAGGATATTGCTAACGATATTGCTAACGATAGATATCAAATATCTCCAAAATTCGTCCTCTCGCTTCATCGCTTGCAAATTTACATATGGATATATAATCAGTCGATCGATTTATATCTCTCTCTCATCACGCTAATCACTTTTATATTTCATGATACCGCTACAAAAATAACATTAAGTTTACAAGGTTACAATATCCTTCCGTTTAATAAATTATAATGTGATCATTCCCCTACAAACCCGAGTTTAACGTTTTGTGTTTACAATCAGGTCTCATCTACTCTCTCATGAGGTACTCTCAGAATTTTTTTTTCTACAATGTCGACCGGCCAAAATAATTAAATTCTGAAAGATTTTTTAACAATAGAAGCACATTTTCCGATCTTGAGCCAAATTCTGTTTCAAAATAGTTTTGTATCTCAATAAATAGCAAACTCAGAGCTTGTAGGTTGTGTTACTAACAACTAACAACTAACAACTAAAATACCCCTTAAACTTGAATTTGTGATTCAACATGATGTATTACCCAGTTTTAGTACTCATATGCTATCTTACTTGTCTTTGACAACTCTTAGTAAAATTATCTGAAGGATTTTTTAAAAAGTAATTAGTCGTATTAAAAAAATTTTCGAAAATGTGTAAAAATACCCGCTCATGTTAAATGTTAAATGGTTTGAACAAATAATTTTTTTTTTTGTAACTTTAGAATAGGTTTCAGAACACAAGGACCACACTTAATTCAGTTTTATACTTGATTTCTCATTTAATTTTAATATATGCTTAGACAAACAACTCAAACTACAGAGAATTTAGATGTGACAGAGATAAGCCGTGTTTTTAAAATCGATAATTATGTTTAAAGTGGGCATTACGATTGGAGTAAATTTTTCATTACTTTTTGATTACTGTAATTCAAAATAGTGATTTTGAGCCATCTTTCTGGGTAGGTCCGAAAGTACTTGTACATATTAACGCTTAGAGCTCAACCGTTGGAAGCTCACATTAATCTATGTAGGAAAATATTCCTTCAACTTGAGCTCACTAGCCTTTGGAGTCGAGTACAAGGGTCGGGGTCGATAGCGGACACGGGATTTGTTTTTCACTCTTCCTCAACTCAGACGCATTTCGCGCAAATTTAATTGTTGTTGCTGTAATTAGATTATAACGTCATCATAGTCGAGAAACAGCAGGCGACCATACAGCCAACGATTAACTGCTACTCGTACGGGCTTTTATAGCCAGCAACACACATATACTCGTATATAGGGGACCAGCATAACAGATTTGTGGACGTTGCTTTGCTTATATGTGTGTATGTCTGTATAGGTATTTGTATGTGTGTGTAGTATAGGTGTGTGTTGCCTGGACTATTTCCTCTTTTCTGTGGTCATTAAATTGTCCTACCACTGCGGGGCATAAGGACAGGTGTTAAGTGTTCATTTGCGTACTTATTTAAGGCTAAACGCACATACACATACACATATACACATAAACATACTTAGCTGTGTGGCAGGCAGCGCACCATACACCAAGAATGGTGGTTATTTTACTACAATACCACCACTGCACGCCACATTCCTCGCACCTTGTTGCTACACATTATCCGATTTGTAATTTCATAAATATGCGCCGCAACGAGTCCTGGCCTTCCCAATGCCGTTTGGCGACAATTTCGCTGAGAGTTCTCCGACTTTGGGGTATGTTTGGTAAAATTTACAAATTGCTTGTTGAATTTACGACATATTTACGGTGCTAAAATGCTCTTCGCCTAGGCATATGACCGCATACATACACATGTACATATGTATGGATGTACGGATGTGTTTTTGTGCGCCTGTTGGTCGTAGCACGAATTTATTTGCTCCCCGGAGACATTAATGTGCGCGTGAATGAATTAATTCGCAGATAAAAGATTGTGTTGTTAATTAGTTGAAGCTAAAATGAAATTGTGCTTTTGGTTGCAATTTAAGAGAATCTATTTCGCATGCGTAATGTAAGCAGGAAGTCTGTTTATTAGCGCATAAAAATTGAATGGCTCGAATTGAAATCGAATTGAACTTCACTAGCTATTTCTTGCTCACGTACAATGAAGTTAAAACTAATTTTTATTGCCACGGGTATACAAAAATTGATCTGAGGTATAATATTTCATTAAAGCAGAAAATGGTTCAATCAAACGAGAACATCATTAAAATATAAAGCTAAGAAATATAGCTTAATGAAATGAAATCCGCATGCAATTCCCACCACATCGACTAAAAAGATTTCAGCAAAGGTTAAGCATCTGCAATGGGAAAACATTTTCAATGATCTTTTGTGCAAAATATTGTGTGGGAAGGACCTTAAAAATGTAAAAGCTCAGTAAGAACTTACATACAATATATCATTTTAAAAGAAATTCCAAAACTTATTAAGTAGAATGGTAGCCCATTCCATCCCATGAGAATCATGCAATAAAATTAGGCATGAGTAAGATATCTATTTAAGATAATCCCGTTTTAATGATATGAGCTCAAGCTCAAATTGAGACCCAATCCCCAGGGTCTGCGAGTGTACCCGAACATTTTATACTCTCGCAATGTGCAAGGATCAAAGGCGGGCAAAGGTGCTTTCAGGTGCTGGCATAGCTTTACATTAAAAAATGTTGCGGAAGAATTCAACATTCATTATTCGACGAAATTGTCAATGGATTGCAATTATATTTGGTGTCTAATTAACTTATATTACAGGCCATAGACTCTTGTGCTTTCGTTGCTATATTTTGCTTCGTGTTGGTGATATTTATATTAAAATCTATAAAATTAACTCAAAAGTGATATATGCGATATAAGCTCAACCAAAGTGGTTTAATAAATATATTAGATGCATGAGGAAAAAGTCACCCCGAGAAAATGAAATCATTATATTAGGAATAAGCGGCTTAGACAATGGTCTAAACCCATTTCTTTCATATTTAGCGCGAAGGCACATTGTGTTTAAGAGAACATGTCCACTTAATTTTATTAAAATATCACACATATTGACCAACAAAAACGGTTTAAAGTCAGATGGAAAGTCGGGAATTCTTATATCGGGCATTTCTGGGATAGAGGAAGAGGGGAGAAGTAATTACCAACCTGCTCTCTGCCATCCCCTACCTAGGGATTGATTTAGTCCAATGAGTGTGAGGGGGGTTTGCAGTCGATAACGTAACCCTCACACGGTTCTTTACCTTCCATTTCATTTTACCTTTTATTGTCCTAGCAATAACCCTAATCCACCAGTTTATTAATTAATAGGGGGGTATATAAACTGAAAGACAAGGCTAAGTAGGGTTCATCGTGGATTATCAATTATAGGACAGATTCCTCTGAACAGACTAAAATACCGCCAAATTTTTTAAGTTTCAATAACATAGCTACTACTACTCTAGCATTCATAATTACATTTTAAATAATAGGGTATCTAATCCTAGTTTATAATTAAAATTTATAAGCCTCAAAATCACTGATCACATTAACTGCTTTCATTATTCAAGTATATTAGGGAACATGTTTGCACGCAATTTTGTGAAGGTAACTCACACAGTGACCGACATATTCGGCATAAAGTCTGCTAGAATAGCGAAAATCATTATACATAGTATATGGGAGCTGGGAAAATTCGTTCACCGATTTCACACATTTTCGACAGTAAACTATGGAATATCCGATATTACACGTTCACTTAATTTTGCTAAGATATCTTACATATTGACCGTTATATATGGCATAAAGTCTACAGGAAGTTGAAAATTTTTATATTAGGTACATGGTGGCTAGGGGAAGTATTTACCCGATTTTTCCCATTTTTGCCACCAGACCACATTATTATTATACAAAGATAGTCCTCCAATTTCATTACGATATCTTACATATTTACCGTTATATAAGATATAAAATCTGCAGGTTGGAAATCCGTATATTAGGTATATGGGGGCTAGGGGTAGTATTTATCCAGTTTTCACCATTTTTGATACCAGAGTACACTATTAAAATGGAAAGATAACCTCCAATTTCATTACAATATCTTACAGATTTGCCGATATTTTCGATAAAACGGACGGACGGACGGACAGACAGTCACTAGAATTTCAACTCGTCTTTTCATACTGATTATATATATATATATATACATATATAATATTATATTTTATGTATTTTATATATTATTATATTTATATATATGTCCATATCTAACTCGTTTAGTTCTAGGTGTTACAAACAACCGTTAGGTGAACAAAACTAATATACTTTTGTAGCAACATGTTGCGAGAGTATAAAAATGTTGCACAAGGATTCAACATTCATTATTCGACGAAATTGTAAATGTAAATGGATTACAATCATATTTAGCATGTTATTAACTTAAGATGTAGGGTCATAGACTCACTTACTTCCTTTTCTATGGTCTATATCTATATTCGTGGAGTTTGCAAAAGATACGTCGTAACTATTATCGTTATGTCGTAACGTCGTATTATTATTCTTAAATCATAGATTTTCACTTTCTATGCAATTTTAAAAGTAAAATCAGTTCAAAAACCTTATTTACTGTTTAACAGAAGGTCACTTGTAAAACTAAGTACATATGTGCATAAGTTTTCAACTGGAACTTTTATTGCCACTTGTCTCAAGGCGAGAAACAAGAATCGCGCATTCGCATTCTTATGGTGGCTACTAAACTACTTGCAGTGCATATATATAAACAGTTACACATTTCAAACTGTTGTATGCTTATACCCCACCAAACATTTTCAGCAGCGCATACTTGTTTTCGACTTCAAGTGTTGCCATATAGCGTTTCCTAGACCTTGAAATGCAGTAAGGCAAATGAGGGCGTGAATGCTCTTAAGAATACATATATGTGCGTACTGAGTACGTACGTAGTGCTGAGTGCATACATGGGTATACATATGATGAATACACTGAGGGCTATGTACTATAGTGAGTACATTGTTGTTGGATTGTCCAGAAAAGTAAAAAAGCTCTGCACTTATCGTGATTTACTTGTTTCGCTGTTTGACTACATACTCATGACCTTCACATTCGTGTGTGCCAAAAAACAAGAACAAAAGCAAAGTTATACTTTTAAGATTCAGAAACAAGTCATTAAGTTATTGTAAACTGCTAAAGAGTATAAAATTCCAATTTGTTAGAATAAGAAGCGGTAGGCAGATTTACGCAAAATATAATAACTTCGACATTGTTAGTAAGAGTATAGATGTATTGGCAAGAAATTGTGCGCTTAAAACGTCGACGTTTTTTCACAAAGCCAGCATATTTCTTTTATAAAACAACTAATATTTCTACAGCAACACCAAAATATTGATTATTGATTCTTTCATATGAAATTAGGGGTAATTTCCTTAGTATCAAAAACCAACTGTGGTGGAGCTTAGGCGGTCCAGTGTCTACAGGAGCTCTCTGGCAGCCCATTCATTCAGTCATACCTTAGGGGATTGTTTTCCGAAAGTTTCAATCGGGGTTTAGACAGTCGATCTATCAAGATATAATACATGGTACATTAAACATAATTGTTAATGACAACGCAAAAGATTTGGTGAATTCGCCCGATTATCAGTCCAATATTTTGTTATTTCTTTACGATATTATTGTAGAACGTTTGCGTTTCGATTTCCGCTGAACGTTACATCTATCCAATATATTACAGATTTATTCCCTCCTACTACTTCGCCTGCATCCTACATGTTTCATGAACCGAATAGCAAATATATATGTTTCGATAGATGCCTGTTTTTCATCGAGCTGTTGTTTATTCAGACTCAAAGCCTGAAATACTTTAAGCATTTGGATACTAATATTTAAACTTGGCAACAATGAAATAGTCTAATGAAGATGATGTAGCGAACTACAACCAGAGGGCCCCGAGGCCTCAGACCATAAAATATCAGTGCACGAAGATTAAACTAAAGGATCGAAGATACCAAATAAAGCTGACAAATCTTCTTCACCACGCATAATTGCAAATTAGTTACACGTAGAAAAATCTCAGAATATTGAAGCAGGTTCATGCCCTCGGAATAAATTTAAGTATTCTATATATATATAGTATATAGGATATATAGGTATATAGTATATAGGATATATAGTATGGTATATCTTTCACACTAAGAGATATGGTCGAGTTTAAATAATATTATGTCTGTATTTGTATGTATTTGGTTATTATAAGGCTTCGTAATGTTTTTGCCGGAATATTCAGACTAATTTCCTACAGTCTGTAGGATACACCAAAATAAATCCCCTCTGCAGCATCATGTCTGGAAGCTTTTCTTTAAAGTTCCTTAAATTCCACTTCAAAATCACACGTGGATTGATTATGATGTGTTCCGAATAAATTGATTCTGTAGGATATATTCGTTGGTCAATACCGGATTTTTTTAATAAATAGCTAAGCCTTGTGTCAATTTCTTATTGAAAGTCTAAATAATGAAAATTTTATTCAAGCTCATTATAGATCGCCGACGAGCACTTGTTCAAAAATGTTTATTCAAGGCATTTAAAATTATTTTTGCTCAAAAAAATCTACTTGGCATATCAGACAACTGAACCCAATATTATTGGGGTGCATTGATCAAAAAGGGCTTAGATTTTCCAAGATTTTTTCTAATTCGGGGAATAATAAACACTATAGTCACAACAGTAAGGGTTTTGTGGAAGCTCGCCACTGTCAGATGAGTATAAAAATATTAATCAAGGAAGCCAATAAATTCAAGAGCTTTAAAAGCTCACCATAACATCTACATTTACCAATTAAGCATATAGTTGTATTTCTTCACCTATATAGATATAAAATTATTTCACTTAATTTTTTTGTGGCTATGAGTATACTCGATGGTGTCTTATTTTTGCATTGCCTGCTCTTTCCTCCAACAACAATATCTATGTTCCAAACCTCCCTTTTAGCCACAAAGGATTCATTTACAACATGGTCTACACATGTGGTGAAGTTACCAAGCGGAACTGATTATAGACCGCATAAAAGATTTTGGCTTACAATAACAAATGTAATGAAAAATACATTTGAAGGTAAACAAAAACAAGGGTATATTAGGGTGTACCTAAAATGTTGAAAGAAAATTTCGGTGTCGATAGAGAAAAAATTCAGATCACCCTACAAAGAAACAGGAAAAAGGAAACTTTTTTAGGCACTATAGTAAAATCTAAATACTGCAACGAAATTGAGTTGAGGTGAGCATACAGAGCATCACCGCTGTGAACACGTAATCAATTGTAATTATTTTCGATGTAATATTCGAATAGTTTAAAACAAAAAGTTGGAACGCTGCCACCTTTGAGAGAATTTGAAAGAAAAGAATGCTAAGATTAAGATATGCTTACCTTATGTACTGCAAGCTGCAAAGGATTAAGAAGCCTTAGCTTTTGTAAACCTTATAGAAAATGCTGCCACCTATTATAAAAGTTTGATTTATTAAATTGTATATCTTGAACGGATTATTAAAATATGGATGTCAAACAAGAATGCTGGCAGAATACTGCTGAAGACAATTTTAGGTGGGCTGCCATTTATTTACAATTTTAACTCAAATGAATTAGTAAAGAAATTAAATATTACAACATTGGTAACACTGAAAAAGTTTAAAAATATTTATGTCGAAAGTATTTTTGAAAAACGTTCCCATATTTTTACAAATATATGATATAAAATGTATAAAACGAATAAGTATACACATACACATACTATAGAAACAACATACACATTAAGCTGAAGGCGCACAAGTACGCTTAAAGTGAAGGATTTTATTTTAAGGAAATGCCACCTGTTTAATTTTCTTAATTCAAGTTAATTAATTTAATCCTATTTTTAATTTAGGTAAACGAATTATATAACCATATAACTCTATAAACCTTATGGAGTTCAAAGAGGTTTAGACATACCTTTTTTTTGTGACAAATTTGCCATCTATTTATTTATTTTTTTTTCATTAAATAAAATCCATAAATTAAATGAAATATTACGATATGATTATCAAACTAAATATGTTTTGAAGATTTTTTAGGAAAATAAATTTTTTGGGAGTTACCACCTGATTGAAAACAAATATCTTCATTTTGTTTTAAGAACTACCCTAAGACATACATACATACTTTCTTAAAAATATGCATAAACGCGTTACTCAATGTTACTCAATCATACATATTTACATTTATTATATTTCCTCATTTTATTTTTTTTTTCAGCAAAGTAACCAACAACAACAATAAAGTATTAAAGGTAAGTCACTACCGACACAATTTTCTTCTTATTATTGTCACATGCCAGCTGCTACATGCCTCGCCATAGGAAGTAGCTATTGAAAGGCTTTCAATATTATGTTTAGCTTGTGATAAGTTGACTGTGTGCCGACATTGCAGCAACCTCAGAATCCTATGCAACGTGCCAAGATGCGACTTGTGCTCTCCAATCGCATGCAGGTTTGTAGCGGCACTGCTTTATTATTAAAATTTTCCACATTTCTCGGTGGATATTACTTTATAGTGTGGCAGTGTGACACAAGGCAGGCAAAGTTCATTTCAAATGTTTATCCAATATCTTGTGTTGATGCGTACAGCAGCAGTAGATTTCATATTTGATGTGGTAATAATGCGTTGAATATTAGAAAACACATATTTTTTGTGTTAAGAAATGAAGAAAATTCGTTTTTCACTCTTTCCCTACTACCTACTCTTGGCTAACCGTTCTGTTGAAGTTTTTCAGAGCACGCACACACATACATGTAACTGTCAGGTGTATTTTCACTAAAGACAGTTCTCGTACTGTGCGAATTTATTCTTCGAAAGAGTTTTGCCAAAATATTAGAAAAATATGTATTAAAATTATGTCAGGATACTTTGTGTGCGCCTATAAGCTCATAGGGCGTGCGAGACAAGGCACAAACTGGCTTACATATATACATACTTATTTTGACATAAAATAGTGAAGTGTTTAAGTAAACTAAATTTTGGAAATGCTTTCGAAGTGTTGCTTCAGTTTAAGGTAAACTGCTTGCTTAGAAGCTGTGTCTTTTCTCACAGAGTATTGAATTAAAAGTTGTCGTATTCAGTGTATAGGGACTAAGAAAATATATGGATCGTTTTTAGAAGAGAAAGGCTACATAACAGGATTCATGTAGTTGTTAGGTTTGCTTTCAATAAACTTTAGTAAACTTATATTAAGTCGAATCAGCTGGGGGAATTCAAAACGGCGCTAAAATGATATTATAGTATATATTTGATTCAAATCGTCTTGGTATTTTATGAGAACGGAAATTTCCTCCAAATGTATGCAATGTCATGTGTGAACTGAACCTAATATATCATCCTAATATTCTATAATTATTATTATCTAACGGTTTTATTTTATCCATAGTTCAATTTGGGAACTGAACCTAATATATCATCCTAATATTCTATAATTATTATTATCTAACGGATTTTAAATAAAACCGTTATATGAGTGGTAGGTATGGTTATAAATTTATCTTCAGATCTTCACGTCGAAGCATGAAGTGATGCATAATTTGGTTCAGATCACTTGAATACGAGATACGAAATTTAAATCTACTTGTAAGAGAGAACACGCCCACTTTGTTAAATTTATTATTTACAGAGTTATGTTACTTCACTTTAATAGTAATAAATGTACTATAATAAAAGAAATATAGTACTAAAATAATACTTTAATAGTTTTTTTAATAAATCCCATGCATAGATGGACAAGCGGTCAAACCAACGTCACGAAATCAATGGGTCTCGATATTCCAATCATTTTTACTTACTATATAATCCTATACCGATCTCAGTTGTTATAAGATTTTACAAACCCACGTTGCTAATGCTTACTGTTTAGACCCAAAGGGAGATAGTAATGATAGTATAGTAATGAATGAGAAGGTTCGCACTCTTTTCACTATAGCTTTGCCCATAAGTACATTATATGCTGAGTCAATAATTTGTCTCAAAATGTAAAATAATTTATATCATATATATATAAAGTGTTATTGAATTTAATACATGTAAAGATATAATAGTATATGAGAAAGCTGGAAAAAATGTTTATATCTTTTAAATCATATCACCCATCGGTTTCATTATAAGCTCGTAGATTTGTACATTTGGTGGCTGCGAGAGCACATACATTACGGCGCCTGAAACGTTTTCTGGAGAAAGGATTTTGCCATCGACAATCTTCTTCTGATTTTCTGTTATTAGTTCCGTATCAACCAAACCTGGGCTAATGCTCTGAAAGAAATATGTAAAAATTTATAATGAAATGAAATGAAATGAAAATAACCGGCCATATTAGTTTAGAATATGGACTATAAGGTATTTTTTCCTATAGTGGTGCGTTCCAAATATATTTTTGTTAAAACCCTATTACAGGGTTAAGCCAACAATTTACGTGGTCTTACCCATTAGGTCATAATAATAAAATAGCTCATCGTCATTACTGTCACTTCTTCTACAAGAAAGCTAACGAACTTACAATATCAAGAAGAAGCTATATTTTTTTTCTTTACTATAGGTTAGGCTAAGTTGGGTTTTGAGAGTGATTGAGATACCATATTAACTCCTTAAATGGATGTAAACTCTCATATATCGACAAAGCGCTGAAGATTTATTATAGACATAGGGCAATTGTATTAAGGTGTCGAATTTCACCTGGGATCTGAAATCCTGAAACTGAAGATTTGATGGACATTTTCAGTCATTCGACTCTACCACTAAACTTCTACAGATTGTCTCCTATGCCCAGAATTATTCCTAACTGGATAGCTATTTAGGACTCTCCCTCTAAATGGACACAAAAAATTAGGACTATCTTTTTCTTTAATTTTAGATTTCCCATATGTTTTAATTTAAATTCAAAGTCTCAACTAGTAAGGATGGGGCCATTAAATACTACAGCGAAGCAATCAAGAAGGTTTTCTGAAAGGAAACGAAAGACTCTGTTTTGGGGATGTATGATTATCGTTCGGAGTTCGAGGAGAAGAAAAATTTTTTTCTTCATTTTGAAGTTGTAATCTTATCTTACTTTCGTATGTTCAAGCTGCTCAATTCCCTCTTATTATTAAAAGTTATTAACTTGTGCAAATAAGTACTATTGCCATCCTTTCCACAATGATATTCTCATTCATATCTGATGTGGCTGTTAAAGGACCAAAAAGTAGTAAGTATTTAAGCTCACATTGCACATTTAAAAAACTCTGAGCTCACAAGGAAGCTAAGTGCCTTCACTTTCACGCTAAATTGTTGCACTTTGCACTTGATTCCACTTAATTTTCACTTTTACTACATCAAAATAAAGGGATTGCAAATTGATATTTAAATCTGACATTTTTACATCTACACCCAACCACCAGCCCGACTCACCGTCACCTTCACGCGTGTGCCCAACTCTTTGAACTCCTGCCGATAAATCTCGTTAATCGCCGTCAGTGCGAACTTGGTGGCCGGGTAAATGTTCAAGGTTGGCATGTGGCCCGGTATCACCGGCACCTTGTGTCCACAAATGCTATTTATCAATATCACATGACCGTCGATACGATGCGCCCGCATAGCGGCAAACACATGGCGTGTACAATTGACCACGCCCATAACATTCGTTTGCAACACCTCCTGTACCTCGCATTCGGCCATCGTGGCCAATTGGCCGGAACGCAAGCAACCGGCATTGTTGACCAACACATACACGGGTCCGTGGTCGCGTATGATGCGCGTAAATGTCTCTGCCACATCCTGTGCATCGGCAATGTTGCATTTAATGGCGTGAAGGCGCGCACGCTGCTCATCGGTGGGCAACTCTTGGCGCAACGCTTCGACGCGTTCGAAACGTCGCGCCAAACCGATAACAATTAAACCGGCTGCAATTAGATCGCGCACAATGGCGGCACCAATGCCCGAACTGGCGCCGGTCACCACCGCCAAATTCGCTTTTAATTGCTCCATTAGTGTTTCGCAGTGAAGGCTGAAGTAAGCTTGCAATTCGTTTGCACTGCACAGAGGCACAACTTACTCGCCGAATTGTCGTTGCTTTACTGGAATATAAGATTTCAAGTGTACTACTTTTAAATGCAAAATAAATATTAACTTACGGCAGATGGGGGCGCAGGTAAGGAGAGCATATAAGTAAAAATGTGAAACTTGTCATTCGCGCTTCACCACGAAAGCCGCAAAAACAGCTTTCGATGCTGTAAGACTCTTATGCACTTAATCTACCACTATCAATTTTCATCGTTATATTAATGTCTATATGTATGCCGGCATCACTTGTAGGCAAACGTGCAAAGAGCGGAATTAGTGAGGCGAAACATCTTAAAATTGTCCCAGAAGTAAGGAAGGGCTAAACTTCAGTTCGAACAATAGATTTTCAGCTAATTTTTAAAGATGACTTACGTGCATCGAGTGTTGAAAATATGTGTATTTCTTTAAACAATATGGGTTCTATGCCTACAACAAAAGAAATCGCCCAGAAGAACGGTCCGATTAACACTTAGCTTGCAAAAGGAAAATAAAAATCTTCTGCGAAATTGGCCTCCGTGGCGGTTATAACCTCCGTATTCGACTCAAATGTCTGCCCGGCGAGTAATATTTTGCAAACGAAAATAGCGGAAATGTTTCAAGTCTTCAAAAGTTATTCAGCGCAATAATTCGGCATAGTAAAGCTCCTGTGATCAAAAACCAGATCTTGCGACCTGTTCAAGAAGTCGATGTAGATTCCACCTTGTGAATCCCAGAAAACGGTGCCCAACATAATTCTGGCCGATAGGTCAGTGTACGCCTTCTTTGGTGCAGGTACGTAGGGTAAAGGATTCGACTGCTCCTTGGTCTCCCTTGTGTATCAGTGGATCCATTTTCGTCGACAGTCACGAAACAAAGCAGAAAATGCTTCGGATTGCGCTTAAACAATGTCAAACACAGATGTAAGGTGGTCTTGCGGTTACGCTTGTTGTCCGAAGTCAGCAAACGCAGCACCTATAGCGCCGACAACTTTCTCATTCCCAATATTTCATGCGGCGGTCTGCCAATACTGTCGTTATCCTCCGTAGTCGCCGTTTTCGCGTCACCTGCCATGCGTCTGCGTCAAACTGCCATGCCACCACGTTGAAACTTACCTTACTTACGTTAAACCTACTTTTGACGGTCGTCACCGAAGGAGAAGAGTCACCGTATATAGTTCCCAATCACAAGAAAAAGAATCGAGTCAACGACCTATATTACTCTTTTCTAAATTTTCTAAAATCGAAGAACACGCCGACTTCTACACGCGGTCAAAACAAACATACAGGTCCAATTTGGCTGAAATGGTTGTCTGCGAAAACGAAAATCATCAACTTATTTTACATTTGTAAGATTATTCTTTACAGAGTTATCATATTTTCAGTAGCTTTGAACAATACCGTTATTTGGAAGTTATTACCAGGTTTCGATCAGTGTTCTCACAGAGCTTGGTTGAGATAGCTCAAATATTTTATGAGGTATGTAAATGAATCTTGTAAGAGGTGGCCCGAATCAATTGTTTAAAAATGTATAACCACATTTACTACACTCCAAAATGACATGTTGTCGAATTTGTGGAACGGTTTGCTAAATTCGTATTTGGATCACACAATAATCATATTCAATTAAATATTTGGAATGAAAACCTACCCGTTAGGGGTTTCAAAGGTCAAAATGTTCCTAAAAACTACACTGGACGGTGATTTATGTGATTCATATGTGGAATAAAATATACGTACCATAAATGTGTCCGAAAGATGGCGCTCTAGTTGATATATCTCAATTGTTACATATTTATCGTATGGGAATGATAGACTTACAGCTTAATGCCCGATTTTCATTGTGTAAAATTTAATGATTACATCGAAAAAATAATTCAAATGGCACTTATTTACCAGTCTGAATTGTAATGATATTTCATATCAACAAGATTGACAAACACGTACTTGATCTCTTTCATTGTGTGGTCATTTTGGCTGGAAGAAATTGTCATAATTTGCTATAAAAATTACAACTGATAACCGTTTTCTTTATTTTGACTATGACTGTCATTAAATAATACGTAATGAAAAGTAATAAAGGAACTAGACAAGTGAACCATTTCAGTGAATAAGTGACTTGGTAGGGATATTTTAGATTGAATGTAGACGAAACAATACAAGAAGTGGATGGACAAACGGATCTCCCATACAAAATCCGCGATTATTTCATTCAAGGAATTTTTTTGATTACTAAGTTTTTTCCTATCCATATGGAAGGATAGAACAGTATGGATATAGAACAGTAGGAAGCAACATATTTGATGTTTTTTTTTGGTAATTTCTCAATATTTATTTCATCAATTAACTATTAAATTCATAATATGTATATATGCTTTTACGGTAATATTTATAAGTATGCTTGTATATATATATATAGATACTATTTATAACACATTTATTTTTTATTTACTTTTTTACTTATAAGTACAGCTTATTCCCATATAACCAATACCCATACGTCGGAATACAATCCACTTCACTAAAATGCTCAACCGAAGCGATTACCAATCTCAAAGGAATCTACAATGCTTAGTTTTAGGCGAAAATTTTGTCTCAAAAGGATTTAGGTATTTTCATTCAGTTTTTTTTTCTAATCAAAGGATTTCAGTTTTTATTTTAATTTCTTAATTTTTTGCAGTAAATACTATGTAATTGGATTACTTAGTCCTTTTACACAGCATTCTTGTTTTTTTTGTTTCTTATTTTATTTATTTTTTAAACAGCAGTTGTACATTTTAAAAAGATTAGCATAGTACTTCACTCCCCACACTTGCGCGTCACACTTAAACTCGTATGCATTGTATATAGGTTTGTATAAGTTTATTTATTTTTAACTTTACTCTATAAGGAAATACATTTCACTTAAATTATTTTATGTATTTAGGTGTATACATCGATTCAATGGGCGCTTTTAGTTGATTTGACTGCATTTGTTTGAATTTTTAAACGAACATAATTATTTTTATTATTATTTACATACACAAGTTGATTCATTTCATGGGAATTCAGGGCTTGATTGAAAGTTTTGTTCTAATTACTAGTTATAGTGAACTTCACGAATACACCACTGCAGTATGGAGATTAGGAAATAGTTTGTTGGAATTTTTGCCGAGAAAAATTTTTGATTTCGCATGCAGGTAATGTATATCGAACTGCTGACAATAATCTAGGGCTTATATTATATCTGAGAAGCACTTCTATACCTGTTTTCGTTATATACTTTGTCGCGCGCTCAATGTGATTGTTATTATTGTTGTAACGGTTATCTAAACCCTATTTGTTGACAAGTTAATTACACATTGTCATCGACTTAATATAATGGGAGTTATAAGAAATGAGTTGTTTCGACAGAATCGGACCATAGGTAAAAGTATATCAAACGTGTTGATTTTATTAGGCATACAATTTCCCTGACAGTCAGTTTTACATTCCCGCCATTAACCCTATTCTCAAAATGATTTGTCCAATGCTTTCTACCGCTAAAACCATCCAACCACTGTCTTTGCGATCTAACTCTGTTCGAATCTGTACATTTTTTATGCTAAGGTGATCTTCATATATGACTCTAAATTTTAAAGGAAAACCGAAACTCTGATCACCCTAAAGTTCGTATTTTTAAAATTGGCCGTTGTCTCGAGGAGGTAATTTTTATACCGAAAGTTTACTGCCTCCATGTGGTTTCAACCAGTCTCATTAAATCTAGAAAAATAGCTTAGTATGTGCGTTTTCTTATTTAAACGAATATAATTTTACTGCTGCATTACAAGAGTATAGGTATGTTATTAAATATCGGAACTAATATTTTAATCGGAACAAGGTTTTACCGTGCATCCGTTAAAATGAGCATTCAACTGAGGCCAAAGGACGTCAAAATAGTGTTCTTCTCAACTTTTAAATACACTGAAGAATATGAAGATGAGTCGGCCCACCAATAAAACTAGTGAAGAGGTCAGAGAAGTTTGTCTTCCACCAAGGCAATATTAAGCACTCTAGTCAACTCTAGACTAGTTCAACTCTAGTCAACCCAAAAATAATCTTGCTTGAATGAAAAACACATTGGACTACTAAAGAATATCACTAAGGAACCTATTAAAGCTTTTCGGTGGGTTCTACTTCCGATTTTTCGAACGAGATGCTTTAATTTTAGTTCTATGAATACTTCATGATAACTCCACCGTATACATCCGTACGATTTCATTCTCATTTGAAACACAAATTAATGAACAGAGATGTGCTTTGATTAGACTAAGAGGGGACTTCAAACGTTGGTCTAACTAATTTAATTTCTAAATAATAATGGTTACCTAGGTAATAAAGGCTGAAGTTGAAAAAACTTCCATACTCTTATCCCTCCTCGATCGCAAAACTATTGAGATTAAGTAAGGCAATGAATGCTTTTTACTAGCATCTGCTGAACTGACACACGGCCAACTAGCCTAGTCCCTGTGCGATTCATAATTAAAGACATTGTCTTCGAAGTAATTAGCGATGTTAATCAAAGTAAGGAAGATGGTAAGAATTATGTCCAAAAAATATTGTGGATTGCTCTGCACCGCAGTGGTGAGTGAGACTATAAAAGAGAAATGAACGATCTGAGGTCTGGGCACACATTCAAAATACATTTACTTTCAAGAATTCGCATTATTAGTTCAAGTGTTGCACATTTGAATATTTTACCATTTTCACATTTTGCGTATTTTAGTTTGATTTTGCTGGAACTTAGAATTCATTAACGTTGCAATTAAATTCGTTTTACAATAATAACATTCAAATACCTCGTTTTATTCAATATTTTTTATTTTGTATAATATATTTATTTTAAGTCTTAACTTTTTCATGCACATTTTGAAAGAAAGAAACATTTATCGCTTTTTTTTTAATTTTGTTATATTTAATTCAATGCCAACATCATACAATCAGAGTTGCTTTTTGAACTTTTTTTATTATTTAATTTATTTTTTTTTGTTTTTTTTTTGTTTTTATAAGTTACTTTAATTCCTAGTGTAGTATTTGTCTATATTTATAGTTTTTTTTTTCAACAATTTATAGTTATGCAATAAACTAATTCAGCTTTATTCAGTTTGAGCTCATATTACACTATGCAACAAATTTAGGTTCTTTGTTTTGGGCGTGTATCAAAACAATCTCAAATGATAGTGTTTCCTTTCACCACCTGAAGAAAGTCTGTAACGGGTTCTGCGCTGACAAGCCAACATTTTTTTTAAAGTGGTTCGAAGTTTGCACACTTTTGGTCAAAAATTTTATTGAATAATATGAATAAACATGCATAAAACTGATTCTATAAAATCTAGTACTCAGAAAGCTGTACTAAAATAGTTCGAGAAATTTTTTTAGAAAATGTGAATCCTATAAAGACCTGAAGAGATCATTTCGACCTTTTTTCAGAAAACGCTCCTTAAAACTAATTTTCGGAGAAAAGTTAAGAGTTAAATCATCCACTAAAATATTTGACCACGTGCCATCATAGGTTACGTTTCATTTTCACCTTCTTTCAGTAAAAAAAATTATGAAGTGATTTTGGGGGAAAGTTATAGGTATATAATATCTATAAATCACAAATATGGTTATTTCGCTCTATGTTTTAAAGATTATCTAAGTCGGGAAATGATGGTTTCGTTTGGAAGTTGCTCCTTGGATATCATAGAGGCTAACCATGAAAAATGGACAAATAGTTTAATTGAATTCATGATGAATTAAATTAATGAATAAACAAGATTTTTCAGGACATGTAATGAGCATGCTATGAAAATTTTGTAATAAAATGTTAACTCCACTATGTGTGTAAAAACATTATCGACCGTAATTATTTTTTACAAATTTCTTTCAATTTAACTCATACCGGAAACTTTTAATCATTAGCTTATACTTGTGAGATCTATGATCTATCATCAAATGCCACTTTTGTTTAAAATTTTTTTGTTACACTCCTAAAACTACGTGTTGCAAAGTGTTGTCTGAGTGTAAAATATTAATTAATTTTTGCCAATTCTTTGTTCTATTGTTGCTTCCAATTTGCAGCAGCCTATGTATTTGCTTACATGCATATTTATGTTTTATGTTTGCATGTGTGTATGTACGAGCTTTGCTTTTAGTTACATTGATTGCTTCTATTTATGTATTTCTTACAAATGCCCCTGGGTAAGCTGAGCAGTTGTTCAGTAGTAGTTGATATTTTTAGTTTGTGTTTCATTTTGAGATTTTCATTTTGAGATTTTCATCAAGCTTTCTACGCTCGTAAGCTTCCTATAGCGTATTATCTGCTGTGTATACACATAATTAGATGTTATTTTATTTTTTTTTCGAAACATTTACATACTCAATATTTTTCTCAAGCAATTTTCTTTTTATATATATATACGTATGCGTTTCATTTTTGTTGTTGCTATCTTTTATATGCAGACAAGTTGTAGTCTCAGTTTTTCTTGTCTAAAGTTCTATATATTCATAAGTTTTACGAGTAGTTATGTAATTATGTATTTTTCAGCAACACCGCAACGGATTTCTTTACTCAATCTAATAAGTTTGCTTAACGCCTTTCCTATGCTACTCACACTAAGAACCAATATAAGATTTTGTGATTTTAAAATTACCTACTGATGTGAAAATTAACAATGATCAACATTTTTTAGTTTATTTATAACTACGTATGTATGTATGATCGATGTATTTATATATAAATGTGAATATGTGCATTAACTACTAAAATATATGCAGAGAAAATTTAGATAATCTTTAAAAAAGTTTATGAATGTATGAAAAATGTAAATGTTTAATGAATATGCTTATGCGGAAGCTAAATAATTTTAAAGAAAAATTCTAGTTTATAATTATGCTTGCTCAGCGCTGTCACTTCCATATAAAATCATATCATCATCATCATACCGGTTTTATAAAATTGTATCAGGAATGGTTAAAAAGTATACAAATAATGATAAAACTTTTTCGTTTAATCAGACCATTTTTGTTTGTTTCCTTTTTACTCCTCTCTGGAGCATAGGACCTCAAGTGGTCTTTGCGCCGTTCCAGGTAATTTTGTCAACGGTTAATTTCGACAGTACCGACCTTCCTCATGCCGATGACAACTTCTGCTTCCTTGATGATTTCGGTCAAGCTACCTCCTAGTAATGCTGTCTGAAATCTTCCTAAGATCCGGGTCTCTCCAGCGTCAGTCTCTGCGTTTTATTTGCGTCAGTATGTGCTCCTCCTACTTTGTTAACCTCCGTTGCGTTTGGTTGCTTAGAGTTTTGAGCCAAAATATTCTGCATATGATTCGAAGGCACTTGTGAGTGACGGAATTCGAGACCAACCATGTTTCGCTTCCATTTAACAAAGTCGACTTCACGTATGTGAAGACAATTCTGAGTTGTGCACCTCTGAGGATTTGCGTGTTTGCCCACACCGGTTGCAGTTGACCAAATGTCGCTCTTACTTTGCTCATCCCACAGTTGACACACGCTTCTGTTCCTCCGTTGGCTGTTATAATGCTTCCGAGGTAACAGAAGCTATAGACGAACTTGATTTCATAATTGCCAATTTTATAATGGCCTACTTTGTATTATCATGGCTAATAGCTTGCAAATGGGGCTCAGCAGAGTTATCTCCAGTTGCCGCATTCCCACAGGTCACACTTTTTCGACCTTAACAAGGATGCCCTTTGACCACGATAGAGATATTTCTTTGCAGTGACAAGCCGCAGGTATGTGACGATGCGAGGTAGGATTTCAGCTGAAATTTTTGAATCATCCATCAGGAGTTCATTCAAAAGTGTACGCCATCTATACCAGCAGCTATGTTGAGCTTAGCTTCTAGATTGCATCCCTGATTTCAGCTATACTTGGGCAGGCTGTATTTATACCAGCTATTCTTTCAATGAACTGCTTCTTGTCGTTTCTGTTTCCAGCAGGTGGGCTTTACTATGCCAATCAACTCCTGAGCGACCTGCCTGATCTTGTCGTTCGTGACTTTCCAGCTGCAAGATTGCTTATCCGTTCTCGTTCGTCGAGATTGCTCGTTCCCTATTTTCTTCTTTGTGTTAGTGTCTTGCAACAATTTGATGTTGAATCAGACCATACAACTCGCATATAAATCTGTTTTCTGTTTTATTATTTTTGAGATATCGTCAGACAACAGTTTTTGCGAAGCGAGAAAAGTTCAAACTAAAGTCTCGAAAATTCGCGAACCGAGTAAAAAAATATGAAAGATGAAAGGTCATTAAACTTCGTACTTTTCGCTGTACTTTCTTTATTTTTCGAAAGACTTAAAAATTTTTGAGTTATTATGAAGATTTTAAGGCATTGAAAAAACTCATGTTTTTAATGCGAAAATTTTCGACTTATGGTCTAAAGAGTATTCGTTTTATTTTCGCTTTTTTCTATTCATATCTCAGAGTTTATTTAATGGCCTTTAATTTAATATGTCTCTAATCGGTTAACGGGTTTTCAGAAACTAGAAACTTTTGTGTTCGAGCTATTCTTTAGTAAAGACCAGTTTTTTTTTCCGAACAAAAATTTTGGGAAACATTATCACTTTTCAATTCATTATCAATTTCCCAAACGGATGTCAAAAACGGATGGTCAAGTTTTTGATTATTCTCACTGTAAACTTGTGTAAAATTTTAACAAAAGCATTTAAAGCAGACGAAATTGTTGATATACATAATCGAAGCTCTGCTTTAACATCATAACAAAAAGGCCTGTTGACAATTTTGTCATAAATCTGTATAACTCACTTCTCCAAATGAAGGGAGAGTCAACTGATCTTAGGTTATCAACCAACCGGACATCAACCGGATTAAAATCAAATTTACGACTCGTTAATTCATAATGGAGAGTTACATCCGCGGTTAGAAATATTAGCATAGAAAAGTTTCTCTCTATATTTCTATATTCTATATTTCGATCCCTTTATTTGTACAATAATACCGATCTTCATACGGCAAATCTGGATTTAAACTTTGAGACGACACTTCCAATGACACACCTTTGTTTTTTATTCACAAAACAGCTACGTCTATCAATCTGACCCTTCACAATACTGGACAAATTTTGGATTTTGTTTTGCATATTTGTAGTATATATGTTCACAACAGATTTAACATTTTGCCTTTGTCATATAACACTAGCTTTTACCTTAGAAATAATAATCCACTTCACGATTTTGGTTCTGCATAAGAGCTAGAAAAGGGATACTAAGAAAACAACCCAGCGAATCCAGTTCAACAGTTATTTATACTTTCTAAGTAGCATATTTTTAGTACTATATGTCGCTCTATAAAATGGTCTTTTGGTCTTTTAAATAATTCGAGCTTTAATATTTTCGTTGACTATTAACGTAGTTTGAAATATTTCAATTAAAAAAAATATAAAAGTTCCTCTTAACCATAATTCAATTCTCAATTCAAATTAAATTAATTTAAGAGATAATGGCAAACCTTGGAGCGTATTTTTGCCAGGTGCAATCAAATTCAAATAAAATATGTCAGTCATTCTGAAGATTGTTAAAACTTGTATAGGCCTTCAATTTGTCAAAGCCTACAGCACAAGCTGAGGAAAGCTCTACCATGAATGCAGTATTGGTATAATCCTAAGTTTAGCAGAAAAAGTACGAAAGTATTTAAAAGAACGAGTCCCCATAAGCCTTTAAGAACTTTATATACGAATATGGCTTCGGAATTTACGATTTTCTGAAAAACATAACCTTACTTTTGCGTGACTTGAAAACAAAATCTAATAATTTTATAATAACTAGACTGCAAATGGAGAACAAGCATATATTACAATTATAAAAGTGAGTAAAATTTGAAATTTTAGTATTATTAACATACAAATAGCGCAATATGTTTGTGTGTAGGAGTGTAATAATTAGCTTATGTAACTTCTAAGCGATTATTTTCACTTTAAATCTC
The DNA here is from genome assembly GCA_021498325.1 of Bactrocera minax. NCBI lineage: Eukaryota > Metazoa > Arthropoda > Insecta > Diptera > Tephritidae > Bactrocera > Bactrocera minax. The sequence goes on along the minus strand of JAKEEE010000008.1, from coordinate 5,032,638 downwards.
ATTAAATAATACTTTGAGACTTATTTCGTAAATAATATGAATACATACAGATACATACATATATATTTTCAATATTAATAAGTGTAAGTGCATCGATAACATAAACTCATTATTGTTTGAAGTGAAAAACTATAAACTTATATAATTGAATATGATCCATATACATATATATATTTTGTAATAATAACTTGTAATAACAATTAAAGCGTAAAAGTTATTTAAGTATACCTGATATTTGCATAAGTCATAATTAAGTTAAGTCATATACATACATAATGCAATACTAGAGTTTATATGTATGTATGCATATATGGGGGCGTGTGTGAGTGTGTGTAGAGGCTTCACTGAAACGACAAACGCGTGCTGTTCAAAATCTTATTGTCCACTAATATGTATGTATACACAATTATGCTTGTTTGTATGTATGTATGTTTGAGTATATGAGTATATGCATTTATTATATATACATATATATGTTTGATGTGTGACATACTTCACTATTGACGCCCAACTTCACAGTGTCCTCTCGAATTATGAAATGTTTTCTATAATTTAAATATGTATGTGTTATGTAATGTTATCCTTTTGAATATTCTTTAACTACGCGCAATACGAGTATATGCAGCATATAACACTATATTGCTTCGATGTGGTTGGTCTTCAGCGTTGCTGCTAACATGAACTCAAAGGCTTGCTTACAACAACTGTTTTCTTGCTAAATTTTAATATCGCATCGCTTTTGTTTTTGCTATATAGAGCTATTTTACAAATGCCTGATAATTATTAGTTTACAACATATGATTTTCTATGTTTTTTCCAATGCTTTTTCTATGTATTTATTCGCCATTATGGAAACACAGCAGAAATTCATTCATATGTTTTTCTATGTTTTTTTTTTCTATGTATGTATGTTTTATTCTATGTATTTATCCACCATCGTAGAAATGCTCTACAAATTCATATGCGTTTGTTTTTGACGAAATACTGCTGTCATTACTAACCTTTAAAAATCAGCTTGGTTATGTATGTGTGTGTGTGTAAGCGTTTTTTAACCATTACTTATGATATTTTTTTGTGAATTTTTCTCTACAATAGTACAGTTTTAGTTGCTTTGCTATACATCTCTGTGTGTAAGTATGTTTGTGTTTTGAGTAATTTTGCATTCTTTTTAAATTCATGTTTAATTCGAATCTGTATCCGAATCACTTGGTGGCACAGGAGATGCCACTGGTTTAGGCGTTGGCTCCTCACGTGTTGGGCGCGTAGCCGCTAAATATGCGTTTGTAGATTCTCCATGTGTCGTCTCGATGCCAACCCTAAAATAACGACCGAATATTAAATGAAAATACAGAATGAAGTTGAGTTTTATTTTATATAATGTAGTTCTTGATATGTAACTAACGATGCCGAACAGCTTTCTAAAATATCACGACATCCACACAGCGAAGTCAAATACGAATCATAGTAATCGCCAAATCAACATTTTTTTCATTGTCGTACTACCCATATTTATTATATATAGTATATTTAGGATATAAAAGATCGAAAATCATGTTGTGAAACCCCTAATATCGGAAGAATTTAGCGTAATCACCAACAGATTATATGAAAAGTTGTAAAATTGTTTGCCAGGTAGCTATCTCAGATTCCATTATAAATGTGAACTAGAGTTTTTGAAACATCCTATATATAAGGAAGTATCCCTGCAAATTAACGAATATATTATTCGTTTTCTTTTTAATTGCCATTGTACCTCCTAACCGATTTGCCACCAGAGTGCGTAATATATTTCACATAACTCACCAACCCAACGTTGGGTTAGGTTTTGTAGCTGATGCCTGATCGAAAGATAACTGCTACACATTTCATTCATGTCCCTTGTAATACTCAACATTTTTAAGGCCAAATAAGACGCTTCAATATGAGCCTTTCCAAAATGGGGGAGTCAAGAAAGAAGTTCTGAAATGATTCCATCTCGCCTTCTTGCAGACAACTTTAACGGTAAAGATAAGGCAAACTATAACCTATATATAAACCGCATGAGTACCAATCAGATCATGACCAGTCAGGATAATAATAAATAAAAAGAGACAAAACGTATTGAGTATGGTAAATCATTAGAACTTTTACGAACACCTCATATCAGAGGGGCATTAATGGCATATGAACTTATTTCATTTATCCAAAACTCCTAAATTTGGTTTTTTTTAATTTTTAAACGGGTATCAAATGAAAATGTGGTAAGTTTTTATAGAGGTATTTAAAACTTACTTATATTCATGACGTGCCAAATAGCGTACATATTTCTCAGGAGGCTCATCGGAATCCGAATCTTGCACGCTCACCGAACGCACTGTTGTATGCGAGACCTGTGTCGCTGGCATCGTAAACTCAACGAAGGCGTAGGGCGCCAACTCGCTGGGTATCTGATCGTAGGAAGTTAGCGCCATACGACAAACAAGCTGATGTGTAGTATAAGCGCCTGGAGAATAAAGAAAAATCGAATATTAACTAGAAAAGTATTCCGAAAATTTGAAATTGTTTGACAAACCTTGTCCTTCTTTTGGCAAACGTGGGCAACGCCAAACGATAGCACGATGATGATGTTCGTATTTCGCTTGTCCAGAAGTGACCTCAATAAGTGACTCTTGCAGCGTATCGACAGCGCCTAGAATGCGCTCAATACCTTTGATTTTACCAGTTCGCCGATGAGCGGACTTAACAGACCCATATCTGAAAGATATCAATACATTTTCATTTAGTTTACAAAAAAATTTTGACAATTTTATATACAAATTATACCAGTACTATGCCTTACCTAAAGTGCTTCTCTACGCGGAACAAGTAGATCCAACATTCCGGTATTGGAAACCGCACAGAGACATCTTCGCATGGTATTTGTCCCAATTTGCGCGATGTAAAGCCCGGGACCAGTATATCGGCACGCAACTCTACCTTATTACCAGTTACACACCATGTGGCCTTCAGCTGTAAAGGAAGTTCGCGATTTTTGGGTGGACGCACACGGAAACGTAGTAACTCTATATAATTCGCATCCGGTGGCTGGAACCTACATTATTTAAAAGCATATATTTGTATATGTATGAAAACTGGACAAGATCCTTAAGAGGCAATTCTTAATGACTCACTTAATTGTACGCGTCTTCTCATACTCCTCTTGATTCACCACACTGTGAAACTCCACAGCTTCCAAACGGATCCATTCTTCAGTGGCAACTGGTATGATGTCGTGTCGACCCACCACTTCTTTGCCCTGGCGCCACATATCATTCACACCCAACTCGATCGAGGGCATACCTAAAAAGGGAGGAAGTTATATTAGTCTAAAATAACAGATAGCTTCTCATTTCTAATTACTTACCCGTGAGGAAAGCTAAAAAGAAAAGACGCACACGCGCTATTTGCTTCAAAATTTTGCCCTCATAATCCTGTTCCACAACGATTTCGTCAACCGCCGTTACTTGTACCTCCTCCATTTTGTACGTGAGCGCACGTTCACGCAACGCGGGCAATCGGAATAGCGCCTCTTCGATACAGATGGAGAACTGTTTCATATCCTCGTAGTTCATTGAACCAATTTTAAACAGTTGCGACGATTGTGGTGCATGTTCAACTGGTAGGCCCAGCTTCTTCAAGTCACTACCAAACTCCTTCACACCTTCATAATCACCCGCAATGGCGTATTGTGCAAATTTCGTCAACTTGTTGGTGATGCGTTCGGCTTTGGTTACTTGACCAGGTCGCACGCCGGGACGCTCCTTGTAGAAGATATACTGTAGCTTTATGGTGAATATTTTACCAAACTGATCGTACTGTTGTGCACCGATCTCCGAGACAGAGTATGAGGGTTGCAGCGGCAATTCTTGAAATGGTTGTTTGTCTGCGACCTGATTAAGCAATTGCACTACGGGCACATCGTTCTGTATTACTAAGCGTACAAAGATTTTCTTCCAGAATCTTTGGCCGGTGATCTTCTTTTTGTTCGGTTGCCGCAATTGCATTTCCCAGCCAGGGCCGACATAGTTCAGGCGCGGAAAATCTTCAAGTGGCTGCGAGACATCTTCGTCGAACAGCGGGGTTTGTGGAGTATCCTGTGAGTCTGTGCGTTTTACTTTGTTTTCTTCGCTTAGCGCTGGTGCCGGGAAGCCTGTGTCTTCAAAAGGATTGACAACGGGCGATGTATCGCTTGAAACTTGACCGATGGCATTACGCACTGGTGGCGGCGGAGGCGCCAATTGTGGTGCAATTCCCTGTGTGCTTTCTCCTTTAGGTCGAATAACGACATTGAATTCCTTATCTACGGACTCAACTGAATCGGCACGAACTGGTGCTTTCATTGCGTAGAAATCATCATCCTCATTCTCGAAGCCATCGGTCACGCCAAAGACATTAGTGGAAGCAGCGGGTGAGCCAAATGCACTGTCACCCCAAGCTGATAAAAATAATGGAAAATTAGGGTTATAATTTATAAAACATAACGCAACTAACAACCTACCGTCGCCGCCTGAGGGAGTCACAGCACCGGAACCACCAAAGCCATCCAGTATGCTTACATTATCCTTCTTAACAGAATCAAATTTGGCCGAAAAAGCGTCAAATTCATCCGGCTCGCTGGCAAAGATGATATTAGCTGTGTATGAATTTGCAGTGATAGCCACAGCTTCTGGTTCAGGATCCGGTGCAAATATATTAACTGGCACAGCAGATGTTGTCATGGTATCTGTCGCTGTAGTAAAGATGTTGCTCACCACTGTAGGGTCAATATCATCGACTGCAAATATATTCGTCACCACCGAAGACGGTGGATACGTCTCCTCCTCTTCATCCGGACTAGCGAAGGGATTTGCAGATGCTGCACCACTGGGTACAGTACTAGCCGGTGCGAAATCCAGACCTGTATCCATTTGCTCAAATTCACTATTCTGCTGTTCGGTAGTAGCCTCTAGTGATGACTCTGGCAGAGCCTGTGTGGTTGCTCCAGACTCCGTAGGCGGACTGTGATCGGAATCAACTGATGTAAAGGCTGCAGGTTCTGCAGCCGCAGGTACAACCTCTTTTTCATCTTTCTCCACTTCTTCATCCTCATCGTCATCGGGACTTGGTTTGGTTTCAATGACCACCGGCGGTGCTGGTTTTATTGGCTCCGGCTCATCTTCGTCGTCGGAACGTGGAAGATCTTCTACAGTCGTTATTTCAATGTCCGGAGTGGGCGCACGTGGTTTTGTGTTATCGACTACCAGCTCTTTCCTTTCCACACTATTTATCAACGATATGTTTAGATCTGCTGCTTGCGGTTGACACGTAATATCGTGTGTGCTCTCATCAGGTCGAGTTAGCATAGAACTGAAAATAGGATCTTCTTCTTCTTTATTCTGTTCGTCATCAGGCATTTCAGTTGCAGGTTCAAGTACAAAATCGTCGCTTAATAGATCTGGTTTGGATACGGGCTGTGCTGGCTTTTCAAACAGACTTAATATGTCTTCTTTGCTCTTTGGTGGCGGTTTAGGTGGTTTGGATGTGCCAAACATATCGAATAGATCTTCACTATCTGCAACGTCAGCAGCGGGCTGAGTAACTGGCTCCGGTGCTGGTGGAGTTGGTCGTGGAGGCGGCTGAATACGTTGTGCTGGTATACCACTTGGTGGTGCGGGCCTCGGTGGCACTGGACGTGGTGGTGGTGGTCGCGGAGGTTGTTGTTTTGATGGCGATGGCATGGGTGTTGCGCCATGTAGGCTAGGAATAGCTGTTGGCACACCGAAAGGATTATCTGCACTGTTATTAGTGCAACTACTGACTAGATCCATATCGAATGCATGCATATTGCCAGATGAACCACTATCTGATACATCTAACAAATCAGCCAACCCAGAATCCGGTGTGGGACTAGGAGAATGTAAGTCACGCATTGAAACAGGACTAGGAGAACGAGTAGCTGGTATGCGGCCAAGTAACTCAGAGCTTGTCTCCTCCATTTGGTTAGAAACTGAATTAATGAGTTCTTGTGTTTGAGGTGGCACTGGTCTTGGTGGTGGACCTCGTTTAGAAGTTTCGTCATCTTCCTCAGCAGTAGACTTAATGCTAAGTGCATCATCCTCTGCCTCAATAGTTGTGCCAAAGAAGCTCATCGCTGGATCAATATCAGATGCGGGAGCTGGACCATCATCAGGTTCATCGCCAAATGCAAAGGGATTCGATTGACCCGAGAAAGGATTATCTGTTTCTGCTTCACCCTGTTCTACGTCGACTTTTGTGAAGAAAGGATTCGCTGTGGGATCGGCGTCAACGCCATCCAAGTCATCGTCCATCAAAAATGGGTTCGCCATTTTGGCTTATATTAGTTTTGTAATCAACCGGACTGTCAAATTTAACGCTCAATTAATTCACTCTCCAATAATTTGATTTCGGTAGCGCCGGGTGCCAAATTCTCTGCAATCGAAGTGTCAAACGGGTCAACTTCTTCGTGAAGTGTAATTTGTTTTACAGGAACCGAAGGTGTTAACACCTTGTCGCCTAGACCAAGTTCTTGTGCGTCTGTCTGTGTATCAAGAACGCCAGTTGTGATCCCTGGAGCTGTAGCAGGTAGCAATTCACTCTCCAAAAGTTTTAATTCCGCTCTGCCTGGTTGTAAATTTGACGCAATAGATGTATCGAACGGGTCTATATAATCAAGAGCGTCGTCTGTTATGTCTTTACTCTCTTGAGATGGCGTCAGTACTTTCGCCTTTATATTTTCTTTTACGGCTAATAACTCTTCCGCTGGCACCGGTGTGGGTGGCGCACGTGGGTCGAAATCAGGGTCGGATAGACTATGTTTTAAAGTATTTTTCGTTAGTAAATCTTCTTCTAGATGCTTTAGTTCAACCTCACTGGGTTTCGCTTCTGGTACGTAGGAGGTGTCGAATGGATCTTCTGCCTCCTTTTCACTAATTGTTTCTTTTGTTCCAGTTGGTGCGTAATATGGTGTCAATGGCTTCTTGTTGCCGTGGCCGTCATTCGCAGCACCGAGTAAATCTTGTGAAGGTACCAAGAAGCCAACACTTTTTGATTGAATATTCAAACTTAGGGAAGACTTGCGTCGTGCAGTATCAAAATCAATAGTCGGATTATTATTTTGAGTTTGAACGGGTGGTGCGGCCGGTCGAGGTGGCGGTACTACAACCCTAGTTGGAGCTGGTGCTGGCTCGTCTGCACGCGGATCGAAGTCTGGATCGCTAAGTGAATGCTTAAGATTGCTTTCAGATAGGAGTTCACGCTCCAAAAACTTTAACTCCGTCGCCTTAGGTTGAACGATTGCACTGACTGCAGAGGTATCGAATGGATCGAAATCAGCAGGGTCCTCGTCAACGTCCTGTGTAGGTGCTATGGGAGCGGGACCAACCTTGGACAAATCAGTAGCACTGCCACCCAATAAATCACGTATTGGTTGTGATAATAAGTTTGCAGCTGGTGGTGGTGGTTTAACGGGCGGTACAGATTTTTCTTCCGCACGGGGATCAAAATCGTCGTCTTCTTCTAATACGGTAGTCTTTTTGATGACTTGCTCAGCGTATGCAGTATTGAATGGATCGTCAGCGGCGTAGTCTTCTTCGTCGTCACTTATATATATGGCACCTTCAACTAAGTGCGGACCAGAGGCAGGTCTTGCTGGTGGTATAGGATGTACTGGTTTAGCTAAAAGTATAAATAGAATGTGTATGTGGATATAAAAAAAGTTTTGTTTAATTTTGTGGAATACCTTTACTTTCAGTTGTTTGTTCCTCTTCGGGTACTTGTTCAAATTCTGCCCAATCAGCGTCTAAAGCTTCAGAAAGGACATCGGATTGAGGAAGTATTATCTGAGAGATAACTTTAACTTCTTCTTTCTTGATTAACGATTCGGCTGCTAATTCAGCAAACTCATCATCATCATCGTCTTTAAGTGCATCGAATTCTGACAAATCTGGTAAGCCGGTGTCGTTTGCCGCTTCCTCCTCCTCTTCTTCTTCTGGTTTCTTATGTTGTATCAAATGCAAATGTAAAGAAACACTCAAATCAATTGGCGCATCTGACTGGGGTACGTCATCGACAAGCTCGTCAAGTAAATTTTTCTGTGGTTCGGCAGCAACTATTTCAACTTCCTGATCGGCAAGGTCAATGCTCTCACTCAGCAATAAGTTTTGAATACCTTTTCGTAGCTTACGTTTTGGTTTGGCAAGCGCAAGTGCGTGCTCGCGATCAACACGTCCCGAAAGGACTTCAACCGCCGCACCAAGGCTGACAAGTTTCTTATTACCCTTAGCCTTATCTGCGCCAACAATAACTTTTTCCGCATATGCTGTATCGAAAGGATCAGGACCGTCGTCAAAACCTAGTACCGGCGATTCAGGTACAACTGCTAATTGCACTTCTCCACTAGTTATCGCTTCTATATAGTCAGTGGCAAAGATGTCATCAACCTCCTCGTCCTGTTCGCCTTCCGATTCAGAGAGTTCAACTACAGCTTCGGCTAATTTGTCCCGCTGTGCCTCTAATTCGGCTGCCTTTCGACGCTCCTCTTCTAATCGCTGCGCTTCACGACGTGCAGCTTCTTCTTCTTCAAGCCGTTTTTTCTCCGCCGCTGATGGTAAACGTTGATAGAAAGACTCTTTCTTAATACGATCTAACTCGTCTTGAGTTTTATGTAAAATAGAATCGACGCCCGATGTGAGCGCTTTGAACTTAGCCCACTCCTCGCCCTCTTCGGCACTCTTTGCAGCTGTGGTTGGCGCTGCGCCGCCGTTAGCGCTAGTATCCGCGTTTGCCTCAGTTGTTTCTGTATGCGCAGGAGCTGTGCTGGAAGTGGATGCTGCAGTTGGTGCTAAACCCTCAACGTCTGATGCTGCGTCCGATTCACCAGCGTCCGATTTAGCAGCGGCTGCCTCCTGCTTAGCTTTTAACTCACGCTTATACTGTTCGAGCTCCTCTTCGGTGAAGAGTTCTTGGTCCTTTTTCGACTTCTTCTTTTTCTTTTTTAAGCCTTTTGGTAACTTAAGCATTCTCTAATTGCGGAGACATCGATATCGGTCTGTAAAATCAGAGGAACGTGGATGTTTAGAATTTGATTTCTCAGGCATTCTTATTCAAACTTATTATTGTGTTTATATGTATAGTAATATACATACTATATGAGTATATAAAGCACTTGATGAATCTCTTATGTTATTACAAAGCAGCTTAAAATGTTTCAAATCCAACAATGTAATATACTGATAGCAACCGTAAGTAACGATAAAGAATCTGTGAAAATTTTAAAGCTCAGGAGTTTTTTAAAGTATCTGAATCCAGTCTTTCTAGGTAGCAGAGTTTTTATGGCTAAAAAGCGTGCACCAACTTAACAAATAATGTAGAAACGGTTTATTTTCATGACATCAGTGGCAACTCGACAGTTAACTTCGAGCATTCGAATGGATTTCTGACATTTAAACCGGGAGGAAGAAACATATAATTATCGGATCGAACAGCATTCCGATACGATTGCTTAGCAACTACTGTTAAATACTATAATTGATATCATTTAAGCATTGGAATACTTTGGGGACAGGGCTTTATTGATCTAAGACCTTTAAGACGCACTTCTGAGGGCAATTTCTTCCAATTGGCCGCAGTTTTTTAAGTATATATTCCATGTGGTCCGTGTTGCTAGAGATTGAATATATTATATGTAGACCTTGGTAAAAGTAGTCTTGGTTTAGTGAGATTCGGATAGATAAATTCAGACAACCGTAATTAATGCACTATCTCATATTATCTTATTGAGCTCACAAAATTGACGGAACCATTGCCAATGATACCATATGCCATGATGAATAATCATCAAGTCGACCTCTTATTGATACTCATATATTATCCAAATTTACTAAAAGTTCGGTAACTCGCTAAATAAGAACAGCAGGAACGAAAGTCACTTCTATAGTGAGCAAGATATATACATATATGTATGAATCAGTGCAAAAATGTATAATAGGTGTAAAACCGGTCACTCTTAGATGAAACTGTATCTGCCACAAACTATTTGTACTAACTTGTTACGAAAATTCTGCAAAATGTGCCACTTCCCATAGAATGAATTTTTGATCCCATCAGTTTTTCTTTTACTTGAAAATCTGTAACTTAAATATTATTAAAGGTATCAAAGTAAAACTCAATATATATGTAATATCCCCGGTATGCGTCAACTCTCTTCTAAAAATCGGTCAAACTAACTTTGAGAATATTTGCTCCTCCGCTTGACTTTATCATGTATATATCGGTCAGTATTTCGGTACTAAAATATATATAAAATCGGTTCGTGTCTTTCTGTAGGCCTGAAGACTGAAGTATCTTCTGTTATTTTTATTCCTTATATAAATAATGGCGGATATCTCAAAATCTTAGGTAAAAACTTTCACCCAACATAATGGGAATTGTTGCTCTCGGCTCGGGAAGATATACCCTCAGTCCTTAAATGACCAGAATATTGATTTCGGTCTACTCCTTTGACCTAATGAGACGATTTTTGCGTATAGTTTTTAGCGTGAGCTAAGTTGGTATTAAAAATGGGCTCAATCGCCCCACAACTTCGTCTAATAACGATTAAATGTTTGCCAAGATCACGATTATTTTCACACTCTTTGCAATCTGACAACGTATATTATTTATGTCCAGCCCGAAGTTTGGTTTTTAAAGTATATATACTTCGCCTTGATTTGGTGGAATATGTATTTAACTTGTGGAAATTACATACATTTTCATAACTGCTACGTATAAACTTCTATATTGTATGGGGATAAATTGCTATACATATATGTGTGCATGTATGTGCGTTAATTTTGGCATATATCAAGGAAAATCATTCGGAATTATGCTGCTATGTGAATGTCAATATGTATATGTATTGAGAATTTATGTACGTATGTATATGTGTAGGGAAGAAACCAAAGAAAACGTAAGCAATTGTAAGCTGACCTTGAACTATTATTGACCTTAGCCTTTCTGAAACTGGCTAACAACACAGGTACCATATAAATTGGATAACAGATTCAACGTTTTTAAATAAATTATTAATTAGAAATGTACACAAGTATATATCAAATTTTGAAGCAATTTTTTTATAAACAAATTGAAGTTGGTACATTTGGGTATGTACATATCGTTACATAAATATGTATTTCCTAATTTCCATAAGCATAGTACTAAATACACGTATATTTTTGCAAGCATGTAGGTAAACATATATACATATTTACATATATGCACATAATTAAGCACATTAAGGATTAAATTAAGCCTTGCACTATTTACATGTTTTGTTTGTTTATACTAGTACACCTATATAGTATAAAAACTTCATAACTCACCATTTGCGTTGACCTCACACCCACATGTCCACTTCACTTATTTCTCTTTCAATTTGAATGAATTTTTTCGGATTTTTCAGCTGATTTTTATTTTATTTTTATTTCTTTCTTAAGTTTTTGTTGTTTCTTTCATATACTTTCCTTCTTTAATTGTTAGCCTACAAACAGCAACACATATATATGGCGGTGGTAAAGCTCTATGCTCTCTCCAAATTTTTACAAAAATCACCACAGTGCACTTTCAATTAAATTCACCAGAAGCACTGCATGCCACCACCACCACTAGCATGTCCACTGACAGCAGCATAACCAGCAATATTGCAAAGAGATTACAACATATACAGAAAATAAGTATGTATGTATATAACTATTTGGACGAGGAGGAAGAAGAAGGTGTTAAAAAAAGCGACGGACAAAAATGAAACTCGTCTACGGTTGGGTATGCGAAAATCTATATTCGGGATATGCTGCAGCCCACGGCTGAGGGGAAAAATCGATTTTAACAGTGAAACACATGCGCACACACAAACACAAACACAAACACACCAGCGCGCACAAAGGCACTGCTACTGCTGCCGAGGGATGTATAAGGATTTTTCTTGCATTCTATAAAGATTTTCTAATGAATTTTTAACGGGATTAGGAATGGGCTATACAAGCGACAATTTATCAATAATAAGATCAAAGGAGTATATTACAATTATGTTAATGCTATTGGAAAAGAAAAATTATGTGCGGTTGTAAGCGTGTAGAAAAAAAAAAGAATCAAGAAAAAATGTATTCTTCCACAGAATTTTTCAAACTCTTCAAAGTTTTCTTGTTCGCTTCAACTTTGAAGGAAATTGTTCAACTTACGTCTCTCTGCGCTTAATGATAAAATGAATTGCAATAAAATGTTTTCAGTTGCTTGCTTAGCTTTTGTTTTCAAATATGAGTGAAATAAAATTGAATTTTACACTTTTTTCACATTGAGATTTTTGAAACACTTCTCGACCGAGTTTAAGGTAGTACACGCAATATCGGAAAATCTTTGACTGAATGACGAGTGAAGTCGCAAAATATCTTACGCACGACGGTGTGCTTTTGGCAAGTCAACGAGATGAGCTTAATTCCGGTGTAACCGTTGAAAGCTTAGCAGCTAGGACCAGGCCAAAATATTTTAAGAGATATTTTTTCATCCACCTTTTGAAATAGATGTTTAAACGCACAGCTCACCGCCTCGTTAGCCACACGACTATTTTTGAATACATTATTTTTACGCCTGAAAGCATGCTTCGTCGTAGTTTTACGTTAGAAATGCAAGCATTGAGTTTGTGGTGAGTTAGCAGCATTTGAATAAAAGTCGCTTTTACTTAAATTGACAGCTGTCATGTGTGAAATTATGTAAATACGATAGCTTCGCAGCGCGCAGTCGCAAATATTTCACTGCGGAGCAAATAGTTATGTTCAGTTAAAGTTCTTTACGTGTTTGACATTTCATGTAACAACAAATGTCAGAAATCAATCACTGCAAAATATTTATTGACCAATCTTCATATTCTTTTATGAGAAGGAGTAAGTTAACGCTTAGTTCGCTCATCCGAATGTTGAATACTCCCGAAAATTATAAAATTAAAGATGTGGGAAATAATTTGAGATTTCTGGAAAGCTTTATTACTAATAATTTTACATGTGGCAACATTAATGTGGCACTCGTTGTTAGTCGAAATTTTTTTTCCGATTCTATTCGATTTTGGTCCTATAATCAGTAAGCCTACTTACAACCTTAAGATAGCCCCTTATCTGAATTATTTACTTCGGATTCAGCCGAAGCGATGTAACTCAATTTTGGGACCGAATAACAATTTTCTAAGCGAAAATTTCTTATTTAATTTTATTAAGTTATTTCGCATTGAGATATCTTACATATAGGTCCTTATATGAGGTATAAAATTGATGGAATGGATGAAAATTATTATATTGGGTATACTGAGATAAGGTGGGGAACGATTTCATTCTTTCTTTAGCACCAAACTGTACTGCGCTTAATTTAATTTAATTAAAAAATATTTATACGATATAAAGTCAACCGGAGGAAGGACGGAGATCTTCATATTTGATATATGGAACCTTGATATAGGTGTAGTCCGATTTTGAACATTTTTTGAAGATAGTTGCCCTATATCAGCAATATTATTTGTGTTAAATTTCGATATCAAAGGTGGAAGCCGTTGGCTTCGGCTTTCAAAATGTCATTACATATGAGGTAGTCGTAATAGTGTGCCGATATTTTCCACTTTTTAAACTGTACTAAAGAGACTGATTTGTATTTAATCAAGTCTAATCAGTTTGGGAGATATCAAATTTTTCCTAAAAATGGACATAGTCCATTTTTTTTTCTATTGAATTCTAATTTGGACCTAACATATCACGGTCACTACCGTATTTTATCACGCTTTTACAAGGAGGGCGTGGTTACTCCGGAAAAAGAATTCATACGAAGATTCGTATAGAGACTTGGATTCAACCAAGCATGTGTTAAAATACTTAATACTTACTCTCAAGAGTTATTTAACAACCCGGTATATCCGAGTTGTAGTAAATCTTATTTTCAACGTCTGTCATCTTCATCACCAAGTTATTGGACTTCTTACGAAAAGAAACATATATATAAGTAAAGGCCTCTAAATATACGAAAGTGTTTTTGCCATTTTCGAAACGGGAAGTAAACCGTCTTTGAGAACGAAAAATTACGTGTTGAAAGTCATTTCAGATACTTCAGCTATGATTAGCCGACCTTTTCGACTCATTGTGAGCAATTGTCCGAATGAATAATTAAAATATATAACAATCAGGCTTCTCTCTTTTACAAGATCGGGTGCATAACGGAAATTATGAATTCATGACTCTAGAACTCCCATCCCATCAAAAATAAATATTCTCATCAAAAATAAATATCTTCTTTGATCTATTTTTCACGTTCAATTGAAATATAAAAAACTACCTCTTTAAGTACTAAAGGTGTTTATTCAAAATAATTTTGGATTAAATGTTAAGTAATAACTCTCTTAAAAGGCAATTTATGAAGGCACAGTGTCTTTATTCTAAATATATATAAAATATGCTCTAATACTATTAACTGAGAACTGTTCCAAATTAAAAATTTATTAAAGCTGTCTTCGATTCGCCACTGCTCTGCTCCCTGTCCTTGTACTTTGCTCTCTTGTCAATAAAATTTACATGAAAACAAAAATAAATATTGAATTTAATAAAGGAGAGCATTCTGGTAGCCTCTTCATATTCTATCACTTTTTGATTTATGTCGTTATTTAACATTTCTGCTAGTTGTTTGCTCGATTCGCCACCCTCCAACTTTTGACCAATCGAAGACAGCTTATCTACCGTACCTATAATTCTAATAATTTATATAGAGTTACGTTTATAATACAACAGCACTTTTCTTTGGTATAACTACTTATGACAATGAAAACTGGTTAATTGAAAGCTATAAGTACATGCATATATAGTTACACTATGTTTATACATATATATTTATACACTTTTTTTTTACATTAGAAATTAATTTTCGCCTCAAAACGACACTGATCACCCATCCACCACTTCTCGATATCCGTATAAGTTTGAGTTTTCTGCATAAAAGGCACACTGTGCAACTTCTCACAGAGATCACAGAATGGAGAGCGATAACTCAGACGATAATATCGTCGCCACCAAAAGTAATGCATATATTCCTCTGGATGCGTGGCCACATAACGAAGATAAGCAGCAAGCTCTTCAACACTTTCGTAATCTTCAGCATCTATCACAGAATGTGGTGGCACGAAGCGACTGTAATCGGCGCCACCAAATACAACCGGTATCACATAGCGTTTCATGGCATTATACAGCTTCTCGGTCACATAGTCATTGCAGAGCGAATTCTCAAAGGAAAAGTAGAATTTATAACTTTTATCCAATAGTTCCTCACATTCATTTGAGGAGTAAGGGCAACTAGAAATAGAAAACGAGGAGATATTAATTTTAAAAATTCATAAAATATATATATAAAAATAAATATAATAAAAATAGCTAACTTAATAATAATATAAATTATTTTAGATGGCAACTTTGATTAAAACATTTTCTGTTCCAAGTGTACTTGAATATATTACTCAAAAACCAAGTGACATCAACTATTTATTTACGTAATGAATTAAATTTTTATATTTCAAACAGGTGGCAGCTGCTTCAAAAGTATCCAAAATCCACCTTAACACTCTCCTTCTTTCGATAAAGCTTTTCTAAATTTTCGAATCGGTGATTTCGGAGCAAAATATGTTGCTTATTTTATGCACGTTATGATGACTAAGTGGGTCGATGTAGCAAATTTGAACAATTCTTATAAAATGCTCTCTCTCAGCAGATGAGTTTCCATACGAACAATCATGCTCAACGTGTGGAATGGTTCTAAAACTCGTGAGATCAAATTGCTTCCCGCAAAAAACACACATTTTAATAATAATAATAATAAACCCTCGTCTCGCCCAACCGACGCGAGAGACGCCATCCGGGACGAACCGTCATGTTTAACATGTGAAACGAGTCTAAAACTCGAAAACATAAAGACACATTCCAGGCCTCCATATTAAATGTAAAGTTAGAAATAAATGGACCATTTTTGATAGACAGTTGTTGTTTAGTCTAAACAAGAACTCAAATTCGCCAAATTAAAATAAAGTCGATTATAAGCTTAGAAACTTCCATAGGAGCAGGACGCTATGACAAGAGATTATGCTTCACCATAACCCGCTGACAGAAATGAATGCAATGAAATTATGTTGCGCAACCAAATTCCGTCACGTTGGCAGCATACGAGACACTACCATAGTGAAAGTTGAAACTAACACTTGTATCATACCACATAAAATAGTTGATAAGAAAATAACACTTAAAATTTAGAGGCTTTAAAGAGCTCTTGCAGTTGAAAATATTTTTGATGAGGGCTGCCACCAGTTCAAACCAATTAAACTCAGTAAAAATTTTTAAATTTTTGAATTATTACACTGCTATCAACAAACTAAAAAGATTTAAGAAGATGAAAATATTTTATTGGGGATTACCACCTGTTTAAATATTTTAATGAAAATAAATTAATACAACAAATTAAAACTTAAAATATGGATATTTAACTAAATGGTTTTAAGTAAAACATCAGTAGAAGATATATTTGAGAAAGGATAATTTGATTTTTTAATTTTTCTAACGGATTGATAAAAGAAATGAAATATTGAACTAAAGACAACGAACTAAACGGGCTTAAAACTGTATAGCTCAGCGATATTTTTGGAAGGGTTGGTACTTCCGTACTATAGGAGCAGTAATTAATGCAATACTCTTTTATCACAAACAAACAAAATAATGAATAAAACGTATGTTTATTTAAATATTCCTTATCACTTATCTTTATCTTTGCTACATTCGTTGCTTACACACACACACTTATACACTAACATTCACTTTTGTCTCACGTAATTACACGTACACATGTTATATATTTATCTCTAAATTTCGGCAGCATGCTGTTATTGCTTCGTAAACCGCAATTTCTCAAAATTCTAAAACCACACCTGATGACTATAATAGCTTGTTTATCTTATCAAGCGTACGATAAATATGAATTAATACCGCTATGACAGGTATGAATATTTCATAGCGTTAGAACAACTCACAATTATGTTGTAAATTTCATATTTCTAAAATAAATCTATTAGACTAGATACTATCTTATCTGATTTATAATCCTTTAATAATAATTACATAAACAATAATGTAGCGCTGCGGAAAAGTTTCGTCTTGCTTTTAGTTCGATTTGTTATGTGAATCTCAGGGTTAACCTACAAAGCTACTACACCACAACCGGACTAATGCACCTGAATATATGTGGCCGAGTGTTGTCGACTATTCGAAAGTTACTTCTTTATATAGTTTCTGATTTGCACCCACAATCTGTTCAGTGGTAGACACACTTTTTCTCTCTTTTCACTCTTTTCGATATTTATATAAACAACTATAAACTCACCTGAAATTGCCGCATTTACCATAAATATCCACGGTAAGATGTTTCTGCAATGCCGCCGCCAATTTTTCCCGTTTCGACAACGTCTCACAATGCGATACAAACCAAGCCGCCATTCTAGTTTTACCCTTCCATAACTGCGCAACCTTTGTGTCATTCCACAAGGCTGGTACCGGTCGCCATTTGGCCTGTATCGCCGGCGCCACTACTGCGCCAGTTTCAATATCTTCGAACATCTGATAGGGCCACAGCAAATCCGAATCGAGTCGGTAGCTCAAGGTCAAATTGTAGAAGCCACCCTCGTCGGAGAGCACATGTTTAGTCTCACCCGGCGGTTCCATTAAGGCAAACACATATTGCTGATGAGGCGCACGTATGCTGGGCACTGAATGCAACAGAGGAAACGGTTCGGCCACATGGAAGAGCACTGCATCGAACATTGCAATTGTAGGCAAAAAGTCACGATTATTCGTCAAATCACAACGGTACACCGGACAATTCAGTTTATCGCGAAAGTAGTCGGGACCAAGGGAATCCTCGTCGAAACCCCAACGCTTGTTTTTGAAAAAACTATTCCAAAAGAGTATGGTGCGCGGCCGTCCCGTGTCGACAGCTGTTGCTGCTTCGCTTCGAATTTGTTGCTGATAAGCGTGTAATATTCTATACTGATTAAATTCGGGCGCATTACTTAGCAAATGCACAATGCCCAAAAAACTGGCGCAGATTACAAGAATCACGAGGAGCACTGTGCATTTTTTACGTTTATACATCGTGTCCTTCGTTGCGTACACGTCGTTTTCAACTGCGTTCGCTTCCTCATCGCCACTCCTCTCGAGCAACGTTGCGTCAATGGACGCACGTTCGGTATAACGCATTTCAGCGCTAACGACTGAGTGACCCAATTCAACCACCGATTGGCCGACGAAAATATGTCTCTATTTATTTATGTGGTATCGATAATAGTGCGCTGATTAACTCACTTCTTTCCGTCCAATGTCCGCACATCAATCCATTGCTGAGTTGTATATGTGATTAGATAAGCATGCGCCGGTGACGCTAATAAATACATAAGAGATAATAATGAAATAGTCAAAATACTTCATCATTAGTAGATACTCAAAGTAAACAATCTATACATTGCGATTGCAAGTGTGTAGATACTAGAAAGAATATAATCAAAATTTCTGGCTATGGTAAATATTTACACTTATATATACATACGTACATGTATTCCATACATCACTATACAGAGTGGAATCAAACTATCTCTGGACTAAGCAAATGCATGTATGTACATATAAGGCTAAACACAGATCGTAAATAAGGAAATGTAGGAAAATACTTGGGTTTTAAATGGCGCACGCATTTTAAATCTGACACATTACTCTCTCTCTCTCTCTCCACAAGAAGTTACTCTCCATAATTTGAAAACATGTACTAAAAGAGTCCCATGCATATTCAGAAATATTTACATAAATGTTCGTCATAAACTTCGCTTGCGGATGTAAACAAAAGTCAACCGATATGAGAATTTCAACAATTTATGTCCGGGAAAAAATCGGGATAGTTAAGGTCATGAAAAAAAAATTATATTTAGGACCCAAATTGAAAATATTCCTTTTTTAATCACCAGTTTTCTGGTGTGAGAAACTTCGGTGCTAATTTGGGTACTAGCGGGTTCGTGAGGAGTAGACCTACTGTCATCAGCTATAAAATATAGTCGGGAAGGTAGCCTTAAGCCTTTTTAATACTACTTTTAAAATTAAAATAAATTAATTAATTAATAAATTTGTCTTCGCTTTTAACCGAATTTAATTTTTTGAACGGTTAGTTATGTGTAACCTGTCGGCAAACATTTCCGAAATTTAATTTTTCCTTTAATGGAAAAGCTTGAAGAACTGCTTAAAAAAATCTCAGATCGCTAGATAACTAACTAAACTTTTCGGTGCACCGAGAAGTGTCTGATATGAAATTCATGAAGAGATTTCAGTTATAAAGGTTACAAAGTTATAACTGCCGGTTATGGGATTTTTATATTAAGGACGATTCGAGAAAACGGAATATATAATAATATAGATATGTATATATATATAATATAAGTATATAAAATGCCAAATTAATTTATTGTTGTGAAGTTTTGACACCAAAGAGTTTTTTTCTTGTCTTCCCCCTACTCTCATTAACTTCCAGAGCAGCAATTTTCTTAGCTGCAGAAGCTTTCGTGATATGTTCCTATCGAGCCGGAGAAGAGGGCAGGCAGCCATTGGAACTATAAAGTGTCCTCTACTAAAGAAGGTGATTTGATGTTTTTTCTGTTAAAGAAAATCCCTCAAGAGTTTTTCGACAGTTCAGTGTGCTTTGGTACCCTTAAGAAATTATTATCAAAATCAATCAGGTGATTTCTAGGTATTTACGCTTCAACTTCAACCCAAATGGCGTCGTTGCTAAAATATATACATGTGCATAACAGCGGTCCAATAAGGGATAGCAACTCATCTTATCATACAATTATAAACAGACGCTTGCTGCGCTGTGTGCAAAATTGCAAATTAAAATAAAAAGAATAATTCTTAATTGAAAGAATATATTGAAGAAGTATATCTGAATACAAGTCAAAAAAAAAAAGAAAAGTAACCCCTCTGTAAACGTCACTTTCTACCGCTCTGGAAGTAATTTTTTTTACCTCTTAGTATTTTTTATTACCTCTCAGTACTACTCTGTGACCCAGGCTGACAAAGTATAACATATACTTATACGTATATATACATATATTTAATCTTCAAATAAAAGTGGAAAATAAGTAAAATTACCCGTAATAAATCAAGTGCAAAGAAAACAATGGCTGGATCCCCACTGGACAGCTTGTTCTGTAATGTTGTGCTATAATAACCGGAATAATAGGTGAAAGAAAACGCGTGGCATTAGAAAGGTGTACAACCGTTTTGTGAAATAAGAGTAATAATGATTAATGAGTCTGCAATTACTAACGGTTCTCCTTAATCTATTGCAAACTCTCATAAAACATTATTTTCATCCACACCACAACAATAATAAACAAAGTCATACTCAATTAAAGCAATGTTCGTGCTGACCATTACAATTATTCTTTAATTTTTATATTTTGGTATATGTGTTTTCGGCTGCTACTGTAATAATATTTTTGAGCTGAAATACAAATATAGGCACCTATTCTAAATATGGCGTTTAATTAGTGAAGCGTACATTTAAATATTTGATGAGAATACAGTGATTGCCTATTTATTAGAAACGGTATTTGGAAGAATACATTGCCTATAACCCTGCTCACTGGAAAGCACTCGACACTCGCTTATATAAAAAAATGCATGCAAAGCAACTAGAGAAGATCGGTTATTTTTTACTGGTTAGATGAGGTTAAAAAAAATAGGCGGCTACAAATGTAGTAAAAATAGTATAAGCGTATACATACTTTTGAACTTTTACTTTATTTTGATGTCAATTTCAAATTCTCGCGGGATGTATTTTTCCCATTACCTTTTCAACTATATATTAAGGAATGGTGCGATATCTGTAAATGAAAAGATAGGCCCCTCAAATATAATAAAGAAAGGAGCAAGAAAATAAGTAAAGTAACTTTCTTTCTAACAGTTTATTTGAAATGAAACTATTTGCTGAGTTCCAAAGACATCTGACTTCCAAACCAAGATGGTTGCAATTCATTCCGAGATGGAGCTAAGAAAAAAATTACTACGACTTATACCTAAGGCTAGCGAATAAAAAGTGAATAAAACAAAAGGTGTTTATCCTATTGTATAACTTTTTTAAGTTCATGTTTCCCCGGGAAATATTTATATAGCTAGAAATAGTTTTAGGCTTCTACGATATTAATTGAAATAAAACAGTATATAATCCTCAAGACAACTTGTTTGAAGACCAAGCTATCGTAATTTGAAATGTAGACGTTGGGCCAAAATCCGCTCGGAACTAATTACATCCGATAAGGCGGTTATTTGGATGTTCGGGAAGAAAGTTCTGCAACAGATAAATGGATATTTGCGAGTTAGCGACGTTGAATATGAATAGCAATGCAATGAGACCAACAAATTGAACATTTTTGTTTTTATATAATAATATTGATGGGTTCGTGAACACCTACTCCAACTCTGAAAGGGTTCAATGCGACCACAACCGACGATAGAATGAAAACAAAAATAAAACAACAAGACCGAACAATTAAATGAAATAAACGAGCGAGCAGAGCGGCAAAAACTGTGCAAAATAACTATCTAAGTGGAAAATTGATGGCATTATTAAATTCGAGGCGCAGAGCAGAGGGAAGACTATTACTTAAATCATAGTTTTTAAACGAATGTCACGTTATTGATTTCATCGCAGCTAAGTGTGAATAATGACACAAAATCGCCAATTTTGAGTTGTTGCCCTTTAGAGATTAGCGTGTTGTGTGCATTTTTGTTTACCAATGTTTACATATTGGTATCATTGTTGGTGGCAGTCACTCGTATTAAATCACCCAACGGCAAATAATGGTCAATAAACACGTGCACACCACCAACACATATGGATTTGGATGTGTAAGTAGGTAAATGTGCATGTACGGAAACCCACCAATTCCGCGCCAAGGACGTGACTTAATGTGCCGCTACATACTCGTGCATTAATTAATCTAATGTACTGGAGCCACAAATGATATTTTGCGTGTAAATTTTCACTATTACATCTAAATAGTGTTTAAATTAATTACTGAGAGTGGCGTTTACTGGGTCGCCTAATAGTCCTGACTGTCTTTTTTCTATTTTAAATAAATTATCATAAAACCTTTCATACAAGTTTTACTGACACAATCTGGGACTGTCGTAAACTCAACATGAAACACGCGAAAGCATTTATCTTTATGTGAAGACAAACTGCATGTATGTTTGACGAAATCTCAAATGCAAGTATACATATGTATGTATATGAACTGGTCGTCCAACGAATCTGTGTGAAATTGATTTTTTTAAAAAGTGCTCTTCGAACTGTTAAAAGAAATTCTATTAAAAAGTTGTACAGATTCAATAAGTGTTATAATCAGTTTAAAATTCTCATATCGTTCGGATAAATCTCTTAAAAAAAATTTACATACTCATTATCTCCCAAAGGACTTGAAGGAAAAGAAAACTGTTCAAACCATTATTTTCTACAAAAATGAACTATTCTACTTCTCATTTATGCCTTTCTTTGCACACACCTCTATTGCCAAATTCAAAATACAAGAAGCTCCATGTTTTCCTTCTGAACCACTTTGCATTTGGCTTTGTCGAGAGGTAAAAACTCTCGAGCTTTACGCCGAAAGAGATGTAGCATAAAACGTTTAGCCGCCTGTAAGCCACAGTAGCTTCTATCGAGTGGAATTCCCATTAAAATATTTTTGTCTGAAGCTCGACGACTATTTGGACTTAACTGCTATATGTAGAGATTTCGAAAAATTATAAGCTAGATCCTTTTAAATTTTAATTTAATAATTAACGGAATATCACTTTCGGCTGAACAAATATGATTTATAACTTATATTTCATTTAATTCAGTGTGCTTGTGTGTTGACCACCGAAGTCTCCTGTCGAGATAGTTTCTTATGGCATCCCTTGACAACATATTCTTGAAAACTTAAAAAAGGTATCAGAATAGATCATTATGCTGAATTAGGCTTATAGTGTGTTAAGAAGTAATATCACTTTTTTACATTATCTTATATTACATTAAATTTTTACATTATTATTATATTTATTACATTGTCTGCATAGAGTATTTTTTTTTTTTTGAGTTATGGAACTGTTATTTCAAATAAAACACGCAAATTTGAAAATATGGCAATATGGCTTAGTAATAAGTTAGTAAATATTTTTTGATTTTGTATTTGAATATAATTTCGGGCAAATGTCAACCACCAATGCTTCTTAAGAAGACCATCTTCTCGGTGCTACAATTTTCCAGCATAATAGCCCTTATCTCTACAACAAATGTCTGTTTTTAACTGGTCAGTCGAGGTTGGTTAATGAGCATAGATCATTAACTTCGCGTTCTCCCACAAATAGTAGTCTAGAAGTCAAGTAAAATGATCCCACTTCCCATAACTACGTTTTTCTTCCTACAATGATAAATGTCGAACCAAGTTATCAATTCAGAAATTTGTTTACCTCTAAAACTACACCCATTATGTATGCATAAATCTAATTATAATATCAAAGTTTACTGGTTTCACAAGTAAGTTAATAATTCCATAATCACACATATATGCAAAAAAAGTAATTATTTGATAACAATTAAATTCGTCGCGAAAAAATTAAGTATTTAGGTCCTACTTGCTGCTTTGTCAAAATTCGATGGTTATGCAACAGTTCGAAGTACCTTTCCTCAGTTTAAAATAACTTAAATAAAAAGTTAATTGAACCTTAATATTGAAAAAGGCAGAGAGAAAAAAATTCAAAGTGCTTTCTCAATGTCATTTTAATTTAATACAAAAATATAAAATATATTTTTTTTTTAATTGCTGCTGCAATCGACTGTTAAAGGAACACCCTTTATTTTAATGTGTACGTAGAATGTTGAAACTTATTTGTATTTATCTAAATTCTGCCAGCTTCCTTTGTAGCATTCAATTAAATGCACACACATGTACATATAACGATTTTTAATGCGACTTGTCCAAAATATAGTTTACTGCCAAAAAATTACCCTTTTGTTTTTCTTTTTTGTTTTTGTATTTTGAACCATTTCCGCAATTGCTAGCATATTTACGCATATATTTGGAACGAATTAAATTTGTATTGTTTGATTATGAACCGCAACCGCATGATCGACATTCGTCATGCGTAAATAATTTCATACATATGTACATACATTTAGAATTTAATTAATTCCATTTCTTATTACACATCAAATAGTTAGACGAGAATTCTCACATTCAACAATTGAATTGTTGTATTCTTACTTTTTTTATTTCTTAATTGTTTTTTTTTTTTTTTTTGTTTTTGTTAGTTTTTACATTATGAGAATGCTTACATACAAATACACCTACATTTGTTTGTATGAAGTCATTTTTAAATAAACCGCAAGGGGGTGTTTCAGCAAGTAGGGGTGTTGAAATTCACCAATATTGCATTGCTTTTGTTGTTGTTCGTACTAGAAAATGCTATTTCAACATATTTGCATAAAATAAGTATATATCAATCAGTCTAAAAGTGCTCATTATGAATATTCATAAGTGTAATTACGTGCGCAGATTACTCACCAATAATTACAATGCTGTGAGAAAATATTACGTTTTTAAACACTGCTTTGAAAAGCAGACGCATTTGCGCAATTATCAGAGGTTTTTCACTAGGAAAAGAGCTGAAATTTGTTTAATGTTAATTTATGAATATACGAGGGCGGTCCGATATGTAATTGGTCTATGAAATAAAAATTTATACTTTGGAAAAATGGCGGAATTTATTTCTCAACACAGGACACTTAACCCAGAGACGTTGCAACTTCTTTAACTCGCCCGAAAAATACCTTTTCTGGAGGTTTGTAAAGTAGGCCTCTTCATTAGAATTCAATTTCAGCCTGGTGAATGATTTTTTCATGTTTGAAAACAAAAGTAAGTTGCACGGGGCCCAAACTGGGGTGGGGTGGAATAGGTGGATGAGGCAGCAACGCGTAGCATAATTCAATCACTTCAGCTGTGGCGACGGTGGAGGTATGTTGTGAGTATTTGAGCGCGTGCATTGTCATGTTGAAAGAGCAATTTTTTTCGTTTCCTCTGCGATTCGACGACGAACAGGCCTAATAATTCAACATAATGGGGCCTGGTGACACTTTTGTCCTTCGACAGTTAGTCACTGTAGAGAAAACGGTAGCCAATACCTTTCGAATGGATAGTCTGCTGCGCTATTTTCCTTCCGAAAACAAGTATCGAATCACCGACCAATATTGGTCTTTTTGCATTTTTCTAAAATTTGCGAACACGCCCGCTTCCACACAGGGGCAAAATGAAACTACTACTCCGATTTGGCTGATTTGACATAAATCTTCTGCAAGACATAATACATTTCTCTTCCGTTAGTGGCGCCATTGCGTGGTGGGGATAAGTAATTATCGAACCGCTCTCGTTTGTATGTGTAAATATATATTTTTATAGAGTTTTCACTGATATGTAATATGTATATACTTCATCAAAACTTTGGCTCAGCCGCTAAATATGTATATAAAAATGTACGTACGTATGTATGTATTTACAATGAGCACACAGCGGCCGTCATTAATACGCAAGTGCCAATGGTCATGCCGACAATCTAACAAATAAGTCAGCGCTCGTTTTGTTTTTATTTTTTTTTTTTATTTCGACAATAACAAAACCACTAGTTCACTCAAAGAAATACTAACTGGAGAATTGCCACACAGTTCCAAACGCCTACAGCAACAAAATGCAACTGTTCTATAAGATGGTCAACGAGAAGGCTGGATACTACAAATTCTCGTGCTGTAATGTGGTTGTACTGCACACGCACACACACACACACACATGCGAACAAACGAACATAAAATCAAATACATTTATATATACAATATTTACAATATTTACAAGCAAACTTACATACATACACACATATACATATGTATGTAGGCAATATAGTTCAGTCAGCACTTAAAGCCATCGTATAGAAAATACATACATATACTATATATATGTACATATGTCGACATGTGAATTTGTCACGTTTATGCGGAAAATAGCAAAAATTGTTTTTGTTTTTATTTTTTATTAAAGAGAAAATTAAGTTAAATGCCAACAGCGTGATTTGTTTACATTATGTATATACGTCATTACTGTTATATGTATTCTACATAAACAACTTGAATCATTGTCACCGTCATTAAAATGAAATCCATACATTCATGCATACGTACATATATATGTAAACATGTATTAAGTCACCCACAAGAGGTAATTTTGTTGCGTGACAAACGTAAATACTTAGTATGAAAAGTGAAAACGCAACACAAACTGCGTAGCGATCATTTCCAATGCGATTAAATGCTTTTACATATGTATGTATATCCTACACAGCAGTGAATACATAGGTATGATATATATGTATGAGACAAACAGACTAAAAGACGATTAGAGCAAGCTTCCAATTCTCTCAAACCACTTTTGTAGTACTATACAATGGTCTTTAGCCTCAAAAAAAAGAGCCTCGGTCTCGGCGATTACCTCTTCATCGTCGAAATTTCCTTTCCATCGAGCATTTTCACGATGTCTGAAGGCGGGGAAAAGTTGCTGTGGGCAAGATGCGAAGAATACGCTGGATGCGGAAGAAGTTCGAAGTATACTTCGAAGCAATTTCGCCATCGTTTTCTTTGATTTGAGATACATCGCTGACGAATACTACATCGCGATTTAGGTGTTTTTGAACATCAAGGCTATAGGTGTATAATATACAAAAACTTAAGTTTAAGTGTTCTTTAGTCAATCTCAATCTTAAGCTTGCTAAGCATAAACGACGCACGCATTGACGGTCATACATTGTTTACTACAACAAGAATTTGATGTTTTTCATTGGACGTCCACTGCGCTCGTCGTCTTCGGCACTCATATGGCCTGTACTGAATGAAGCAAACTTCATACGAATGGTTACTTCGCCTGGTGCAGAGTCTGGGCAACATTCATCAAGCCATTTTTCGGTATTAGCAGCATTTTTATATATGTATGTGCATCAAAAAAGAACTCATTCACTCACGAAACTCCTTTTATCCTATATCCGTTATCCGTTCCTCCTCCTATTACCGTTAAGAAGACGTAACGAGAATGTCACGAACACGAAATGTAGTTCAAATCGATTAAGCAGTTTGTGAAGCATTAGTTTCCACTTCAAACTACGCGGTGCCGCATCCAATGTCGAAGAATACTGTCCACGCTTGGAAGGAAACTGCCTAGCAACTTTTATATGCAAATAAAAGGTGTTGCTTTAGAGGTATAGAACTTTTATTTCAAATAAAAGTCAAAAATGTATTGCCTAATATTTTCGCTTATTGGTATAGGATTTGAAAAAACATCTACCATGTAGGCCCCGCGACTGCATTTCATAAATTCTATCGAGATAAATCAGCATTATCGCGTATAGAGATAGCTGAGATCACACAACTTAGTTGGCCAATTGACAAGCCCTTGTCTTAAAATGATTCTACCATCAAAATTTCGATAATGGAAGGATTTTTGCAAAACCCTGGTGGAACAATTTGGCGCATAGACAATTTATATTGACTTGGGGTTTCAAAAATTCGCCAATCATATGCATTCAGTTATAAAAAAGTATAAACCAATAATGCCCTCGGCATACATACTACATTCGACTATAACTATTTCTGGATGTAAGAAAGCCTGTAAAGTATCTTCAGGATTGTTCCCAATTTAAATACCGCATTTTTGATCCTTATTAAAGATGATTGAAGACGTTAAATATTCAAAAGTTAGCGCTTTCTTCAATTTTGTGGTGCTCCTATTAATCGTATCCGATGTGGATGTATACTTAGAAATCTGACATTGCTCAGAAAATACTTTTGAGATTAGAAAATTCTAGCTTGCTATTGCTTGTTTGCTATAGCTATTGCTGTAAATTTCTCTTGTGGGAATAATAAAAAACAAGAATCTCACTTATACATTTATATATTTATTAATTCAAATCGAAAGATTAGACAAAGTAGAAACTGTTCGTAAATTCTTATGCGCATAAAGTATTAAAAGAATATTGTTACATTGAGTACATTATTGCAAAAATATAACAAATAACATAAAGTATATATTCGCAAGTACAATTCAAATACGAAATGAAATATATTTTAAATTTCCATCTAGTTAAGTTCATCAAAGTATGCACCAGTCATCAAGTCTTCATTGCGTATATTAAACACCTTCATCAATTGATCAGCTGTTTGTTGTCCCTCCGCTACTGTCTGATCCGGTCGAAGACATACTTCAAATTCCATAAAATTTCCCAAATTTTTTACTTTATCCATGTGTATACGAGTTTGGCCATGTAGAAATAAGAATCTCTTTTTTTCCAATGTTCCTTTCACTCCATTACTTTGGGCCAGAATCTTCTCAAGCAATGCGGGATCATCTACATCTACTCTATTAAATGTTGAAAGTTTCGGTCCAGTCTTATTTGGTCGTACATAGTATATAAGTTGTGAAGGTGTAGGTGGCTGTAGATAGCGTAGTTTAAATCTACCACCCTTACTATCGTCTAAAATATTGAAGAACACATCCTTCTGCACCAGTAACTCGCCGGTTGATTTCGTCAGTTCGCGCGCTACTTGAATTCGACGTTCAAATTCTTCATCACTGCCAACTCTAGCCTTTATTTCAACATTTCTTTCATCACAAGGAGTAATAGTTTCATCATTTATAGACATATTTACTAATCAATTGAATGCACACGATTTAGCTACTGTAGAGGAATTTTGCAATAACAATCAATGGCGCTTGTTTGTTGTTAAAGTACTATAAAACAAGGTTAGGCATATAGGAATGTTAACATATGCAAAGAATTCTACACTTATTTATTAAACAGAACTAATATTAAAAAAAAAAACAATGGTTACGAACTTTAATGAATTTATACAAATTGAGAGCAATTAAGTTCTATTAAAACAATTTTTATTAAAATTTTAGGAAAGTTGCTAGAACGAAATAAACATTTTTCGTTCGCACTACGGCATAATTTTTGTTCGTTCGCACCAATTAGATACCACGGGCATATTGTCAAATGTAATAACAATAATCAGCTGTTTTTGTGTAGACGTGATAATTGGTATATTCCTTCAAAATTATTCGACTCCAACCAAGTGATATATAAATATTTAAAATGTTGAATTAATTAAGTAAGCTCTTTTTACATCAACCTAAGTGCAAGAAATCTAATAAACTTATCCAATAGCATTTTCTTCTCAAATTCAAGCATTACGTAATTACATATTATATGTTTTCAGACATGCCTTTTTACAATAGCAGATTTAGACATATTTTGGACAAGTGGCCTGGGAAGCAGCGATTTGGTATCTATAGATTTTTGCCCTTATTTTTTGTGCTCGGTGCTGCTTTAGAATTTTCGATGATCAACTGGACTGTTGGAGAAACTAACTTTTGTAAGCTAGACAGAGCGTAATAACCGAAAATAATTTATAATTTCTTAAATTTGCAGATAATACATTTAAAAAACGCCAAGCCAAAAATTTTGTTGAAGGAAAATTTCAAATTACGCAAGGACAAGTTCAAACATCGACTAAAGAAGTAACGTAAAAGTATCGCACAGGAGCGTAGATAAAAAAAACTGAAAAATGCCTGCAGGTGTATCCTGGGGACAATATATGAAATTTCTTTCAGCGGCGATGCTATCTATGATGGCTGGCTCGCAATTGGTTCATATCTACTATAAACCATTAGACGATTTAAATGCATATATAGAACAAGAAATGGGGGCTACAAATGTTCAAAAGTTAGATGTTAAGTTATCGCCAGAAAAACCAAATCAAACGTCAGATAGGGGAAAAAAATCTTAGTGAATGTTACAGTGCAGAAATGAAAATAAAATAAATGTTGTATTTCATTTACTAAACTCATCTTTTATAAAAAAACATTCTCTAAAAAAATTATAAATAATAAGGATTTCAACATACAAATACTTATAACAAATGAAGATATTACATACATACATAACAAAACTTGACCTGCATTTCCGTCGAAAACGATCACTTTTTACAGTATTATCCATGTGGAGATGAATAGCTAGTACATTGCCCAAAACAGAATAAGATTTTTAGTATTTGTGTGTTAATTACTCCTCTCCACCTCCATTCGCAACATATTTAAACTTGTTATATTCGTATTCATCTCCGAGCTGTGCGCAGTTTCATGAGCCTGTGGTGGTACCAGAAATGAATTAATTAATTCCTGATTAACATTTGTTTGCTTTATTTCAGCAACAAATCTTTGGTGTGATTTTCGGTGGTTTTTTAAGCAGGTTTGTTGTCGATATGCTTGTCCACAGACATCACAAACATAAGGTTTCTCCCCTGTATGTATGTATTCATGATGGCGTAGCGTTTTCTTTGAAGCAAAACATTCAGAACAGTACTGACATTCAAACGGTTTCAATTTCATATGCACTGCTTTAACATGTGCCTCCAGTTCAAATTTACGTATAAATAGTCCTCCGCAGTGTTCGCAAGGTATTTTGTCGTTAGAATGAACTAGCATATGTTGGACAAGCATAAATTTCTTAGCCATTCGTCTACCGCAAATGTTACATTCATATTTCGTTTCGTTGGTATGCAATTGCAAGGTATGATATTTAAGTGTGTAACGTGAATAAAAGAGTTTTTTGCAAACATCACATTCAAAACGTTCTTTTAATTGCCCCTTTTCAGCTTGCTCTGCTTCTGTGGGATGTTTTGCGCGCCTATGGTATTTAAGATTACCAGATTGATTGAAGATCGCACCACATTGTTCACAAACGTACTTTGTCACGCAAGACGCATCCGAGTGTTTTAAGCGCTTATGCTTTTGCATTGCAATAAAACTGGTATAAATACGACCACATTCTGAGATGTCACAAGCATACGATCTAACTTCAGCATCGTGTATTTCCTTGATATGCGTATAAAGTCCTCCAATAAATGTATACGATTTTTCACAACGATCGCATTGAAATGGACGCTTGCTTCCTTCATGTACTTTACGTACATGAGCTTCCAGTGTTATTTTGTGTGCAAAGTTGTGACTACATTGGTCGCATTTGAAACTATTCTTAGTTCCTTTATTACGACGCTTCGTCGCACTAACGGAATGATCTGCACTTAGAGTCCATTGAGTTTGCATACTAACATTTGACAATTTTGTTCTCTTTATTTTCTTATCATTTGTATTTGCAGTATTCGCAATGGTTAGAGATCGTTTTCTACGAGACCGAGTTGGATACTTTTTTGTTTCCAAATTACAATCTCCTCGTTTGTTGTACTGAGCGTTATATTCCATTATAGTCGAGGATTCGGCACTATTTTTAGAACTGCTTTGTATGTTTCCTTTGTCATGATTTATAATTCGCTTACATAGTCCTTCGTTGGAATCTTCCTCGTTAAAACCATGCCATTCTTCATTAGTACTTTCGCAAAGATCATTGCCCTTATTTTCATTTTTTGCATTATCTACCTGAATGCCATTACCAAATGGATCTGGGACTGGTAATTCTTTGCTAATTATTCCTACATCACTCATTATATTTATCATAACGGATTCGGTTTCCATGAGAGTATCTTTAAGCTATAAAGTTTCGTAATTACTTTTCAAAAATTCAACACAAATATATATATATATAATATATATAATATTTTTCTTACCAACAAATTGAAGATATCTGCGGTATTTTGCAGTGCTCCAGTGTTATTTTCAATTTCCTGATGTTCTTCATCTTCGACAATTTCAACTTTAGCTGTATTTAAACAAAGCAACTCTTGCAACTTTTGTGTACTATTTCTCACTTGATTTTTGAATGACACAAAACTCTGCAATTTCTTATAGCAATATATGCATATACACTGGGGATATTCTTGAGATATGGTTTCCGTTTCTTCATTAATACACTCTTCATCCATACATGAAGCAATAAACTGCCGTGCTAATTCAATATTCACAATGCTAATGCAAAAGTCTTTACAGTCGGATACTTCCTCTTCTAAATTTGTTAAAGAATTTCTGTTCTCTATTTTCAATTTTTCCAAGCAAGTTCGACAATGTTCTTTTATATTCTCTATAGATATTAACGACATTTTGATTTAATTAACATTTCAAAGAGTATTGGGCAAATTTTTTGTTTGCTTACTAGTGGAGCAAAGATTTTTACTAGTGATGTAAAGGTTTTAACGGATCAGTAGTGCAACCAAGACTACTCGTGTATAAATTGTATCTTATCTTTACACATATCTTTTACTTCTATTACCACACAATACATTACTCATTACAGAAATATATACAAATTCCTGGAAATTTCAATTATTTGATCTGATATACATATATAGTTCATCGATTTTTCTGAACCGGATTCATGTTGAGTACTTATATGTTTGGTAAAATACAAATTATCTGGCATCCTTTTCGAATTCAGCTGATTAAGGTGACCGTACAAAGAAAACATAACAAATTTAATACAAATATTTCAAATCCGTATCCGAGTAGCAAGAATATGTAGAGCTGTATAGTTATTGCTGCTTTGATGTAAAGCGTTCCTTAACGAATTTGGTTACCGCATATAAACCCTAGTTCGTTCTGGTTATGTAGATGCAAACGTCGAGAGAACAGCTCAATGAGTCTGTCATAAAAGTCACCCGCCATAAAAGTGAAGCTATTGTTGGGTTATTACTATTATTACAAAAAATACTGCCTTGACACATATAGAGCATAAAAAAACATATTGATCATAATTTCAGCAATGAAGTATTTATTAAATATAACCCATAATATATCTAAGGATTGCAAAAACTTAAAATTCCTTATAAATAATTTCTATATACCATAAAATTATTCAAATATTGATGTGCTTCAATATAAAAATTTTCTATGATTAAAATACTTTTAGAGATTACATCAAATGCACTTATAGAATCGAGATTTTAGCTTTTTTCAATAGTATCATTTCTAAAATGTTTCAGCCGGTGTTGTTTCATAGCCGTTGGTTGTCGGAAATCTTTCCCACAAACGTCACAAAGATATGGTTTTTCCCCAGAATGTCGATAACTGTGGAAGCGTAGAGACTTTTGTGTTTGAAATGATTTATTGCAAAGTTTACAGGGAAAAGGTTTCACTTTCAGATGTGATGAACGTACATGATTCAATAAATCTTGATACCACATAAAACTTTTATCACACTGACTACATGGTATTCTACTATCTTTTGAATGTGTGCGCAAATGTTCCACAAGTAAATTTTTTACAGGAAATCGTTTACTGCAAATTCCACAAACACGAGCCATATCTTCTTTAATATGAAAACACATATGCTTTTTTAGTGACAAATCAGTTGAAAATGCCTTGGGACACACACTGCACTTAAACTGGGCGTTTTTGCTTAGTACTGCTTGATGTTTTTGCTTCATATGCTCTTGTAGACTACGGATATATCTGTAGGCTTTGTCGCAATGACCACACGAAAATGGCAATTTTGTGACATCGTGCACCTGTCGTATATGCGCTTCCAATTCTGAATTGAAAGCATAAGTTTGGCTGCACTGCGTACATTTATATTTTTCTCTCTTATCTGATATAAACTCTTCTTCCTTGATATTGTCCTTATATTCAACAATTTCTTTGCTGCTGCATTCGGATATCGTTGGTACTGAAGGTGCAAAAGGATCCCCCAGATCATTATGTAATTGTGTATCTGACAAGTTTACCACCGATGTTTCGAAAAATTCTTGCTCGTCTTCCATAAGTGCATCCCTAAACTATAAATTTGGTGAAGTTACCGGTTAACTATTTAACTATATTCATCTGCAATCTTACCTGCGATTTGCAATTTTGAATCAAGGGTTCCGCCCTTTCTTTGTGCTGTTCATTTTCGTCTTCGTCATAATTTATTTCAACTTTTATCATGCCACTACTACAATTAAGAACAGTTCGTAATTTTTCAGCGGACTGTTGAGCCCTTTTACGGAATAACGCAAAGTTGTGAAGCATATTATAGCAAGCGAGGCATATGTTTTCTGGCAATTCATTATCAAAAGAATTTATTGTTTCACTTTTGCTAGGATCATCTATATAAATATAGACGAGTTGTTGCACTTCCGAATCGTTGCAGATGTTAAATTGCAGCTCCTTGTTATCCGGTATATCATCTTGATCACATTTACCAGAAGAACTGTAAGCAGTAACACCAAGCCTTTTTAAACAAGTACGGCAATGTTGATTTGCATTTTCCTTTGTTAATAACGACATAACTTATTATTTTAGACTTATCAAAAGCCTTAAGAATTGCTTACTATTAGTAACAAAACAACTGACAGTACAAAAAACAATACAAACTTGTCTCTACAACAACCTTGCCATATGGGGAAAATATTTATCACCTGTTAATACTGTGGCGAATACGAATTCGAGAATCGACGATAACTTCCCGGAATCTACCAGACATCGAAACTAGTGGTTGCCAGAATGTTCGAATAGCGATATTGCAGCGAACTCGAATGTCAGAACAAAACAGAATCGGCAATAAGCTTCCAGAATCAATCAGGTAGCGAACATAGTAGTTGGCCAGTATGTTCGAGTGATGATGTGTTGGTAATGATCTACTATATAAGGGCTGCCGGAGTGGCAGCAAGACACAGTTCGAATAAGAGTGTTGCTAAGTTAAGTACAAGTGAATAAGTAAGCTCGAATAGCGAGTAACAAACTGTCAATTATTTGTATGTAACTTATTAATTTATTATGTAACTTATTATTTGTATTTCTCTCATCTCGCCTTCTGGGAAACTGTTGGTTTCTTTGGCATTCCTTCCACCATTGGGGTTAATTCCGAACTTCAAATCAATCGGTAACTGAAGGTCATTTCCAAAAATTACCCTCCTGGAGTCTGCCCAGTAGTTTCGAGTATAGCAGACCGATAAGACATCAGGAACAAGGATATACGAGTATCCCAATCTTTTTGAAACTTGTCTACCACTTTCCTTAAATATTCTTCTAAACTTCAATTGAATCGTTCTACCATGCCATCGGACTGCCGATGTAACGCAGTTGTACGTGTTTTTCGTTCTCCCAGTTTTTGGCATATCTCCTGAATTAGCGCTGATTCGAAATTCCTTCCCTGATCAGAATGTAATTCGATAGGAACACCATATCTTATTACCAAGTTGTTGATGAATATATTCGCTATCGTTTCAACCTCTTGATTAGGAATCGGGTATACTTCTGGCCATTTACTGAAATAGTCCATGACTACCAAAACATATTTATTTCCTAATTTACTGGTTGGAAATGGACCAGCTACATCCATGTCAATTCGCTCGAATGGCGGCCCTGAATTATACTGCTTCATCTGGCCACGACTCCTGGATCTCGGCCCTTTAGCTGCAGTGCACTCAGCACAATGGCAATCCTCCACTCCGTAACTGATTGACAACAACAAACCCAACAAAACCTTTGCTTTACCTTCTCTAAGGTTTTCGCCATTTCCATGTGCCCTCCACATGGACCGTTGTGCAGCTCGTTGAGCATTTGGGGAATTCTTACTTTCGGAATAATCATAAGAGCTCGGAAGCTTTGCCCAGCTTCATACTCGATGTAAGCAGCTGTACACCAACTTTAAACTGTTCTACTGTGCCCAAGAAGCTTTTGCGACTATACTTTCCGCAGCTATTTCTTCTTTCGTTGGACGTTTGTTCTGTTCCATTCCATGCATTACAAGTTCTTTTGGGTCCCAGTCTTCTGTCGATGTCATTTTCATTAACCGGATATCTATAATGTCTTCCTTTGCCTCAACTTTTGAGCAATGCCTGCATCCCAAATTACATGAATAGTGGGACATCGCATCAGCATTTCCATGGCTACTACCCTTTCGATGCTCTATAGAGAAGTCGTAACTTTGGAGTCTCTCAAAACATGCCAACTGCCCCTCAGGGTTCTTGAATTGTAGAAGCCATTTTAATGCCGCCTGATCTGTCCTTATTAGAAATCGCTGACCATATAGGTACTTATATAAATGTTTGATGCTCTTTACCAGTGCCAGTAATTCCCTCCCAGTTACACAATAATTCTTCTCCGGCTTACTTATCGTCTGGCTATAATACACCACTACTTTCTCATGCCCGTCAATGACTTGTGATAAGACGCCTCCTATTGCATATCCACTAGCATCCTTATCCAAAATAAATGTTGATCTTGCGACCGGATATGCTAACATTGACGCAGTACCCAACCGTTTCTTCAGATTTTGGAAAGCCACTTCCTGTTCTTTATTCCACTCAAATGCTTTGTTCTTTTTCAAGAGTTCATGGAGGCTACTAGCTACGCTGAGAAAATTCGGAACAAATCGTTGATAATAGGTACACAGTCCAAGGAAACTTCGCAATTTGTGTAAATTTTTAGGACGGGGCCAATCTTTTACTGCCTATATCTTTTCTATAGCTGTGCAAATGCCCTTCGTTCTTACTTTGTGTCCTAGGTAGTTTCCTTTCTTTTCGAACAGGGAACACTTCCTTGGGATCAGCTTTAGACCAGCGCTAGCTAACCGCTGGAAAACCACTTCCAGGTTCTTAAGGCGTTCATCAAAATTTTACGCAATACGATGATATCGTCGAGGTACACCAAACAGGTCTTCCAGTGTAATCCTTTTAATACCTGGATCATAAGTCTCTCAAAGGTGGCAGGAGCGTTACATAATCCAAAGGGCATAACGGTGAATTGCCATAGACCATCTCCAAAGCTGAAAGCCGTCTTTTCTTTGTCTTCTTCGTTTACTTCCACTTGCCAATAACCACTCTTTAGATCAAGTGTTGAGAACCAATTCTTGCCTGATAACGAGTCCAGGGTGTCATCGATTCTTCGTTACATCATTCAACCTTCTATAATCCACACTAAACCTCATGTTTCCATCTTTCTTCTACACCAGTACTACAGGTGACATCCATGGACTCTCTGATGGTTCAATTACGCCAGTTTCGCTCATTTCACGTATGGTCTGGCTTACAACTTCTCGTTTTGCTAATGAAACGCTACGAGGAGCCTGGCGGATTGGTCTCGCATCTCCTGTGTTAATAAAGTGTTTCACAACTTTCGTTCTGTCTGGTTGGGAATCGTCTTTATCAAATATGTTGGAGTATCTGAAAAGGAGTTCTTTAGCCTTATTTTGGTGGTCTGCCTGTAGTTCCTCGGTCCATGCGTTAATTTCGCTCGAGATGTCGTTTTCACCCATGGAATTTATCACCAATTTTTCACCGCCTCAATCTCCAGACACTGCCCTAATATAGCTCCTTGGAACCTGGAACTCATTAAGTACTCTGATTGGAACATGTTCGTCTTGTATTGTCATGGCCAGAGTTTTTCCTATAATTAATTTTGGTGTAGATTCTTCCAACGCTGCCTCGACGACCCACAACTTGTTTGCTCCATAGTCTTCATCTATTTCTGCCCAAATAACTGCTTTTGATTTTCGTGGAATCAGCCGTTTTTTTTTTTTTGTTACCAGTACTCGTCTAATGCTGTAGTTGTTATCATATCAGAACATAATTGGCACTTCCATATTGATATAAGTCATTACCCTGTTTTCCATATCGATTTTGATCACTTGATTAGCTAAAAAGTCTACTCCTATTAGGATTTCGTTGACTATGTCTGCCACTATAAAATTATGTAACACGGCTTTCTTTCAAATCGCGATTTTCCACGTTACTTCCCTGATAACTTGAGTATCTTTTCCACTTGTAGTAAGTTACTTTGCCCTGCTAGTGGTCTTATTTTTACTAACCAGATCAGATCGAATTATGGAATGTGACGCACCTGTATCCACAGTCAGAATGCGCTTTTTGCCGTCCACACATCCATTAACGGTAACGTTATTCGTGTTCCTTCTTATTTGTGAGATGGAGATTACAGGGCATTCACTTGTGGGAGCCAGTCCGTGCCCTTTTCGGCTGGCTCGCTTTAGTTTAACGACTTGTCTGATTTGAAAGTTCTTTGATCTTCGTCAGCTTTGCGTTTGCGTCCAGGTCGATTATTGGACCGGTTGGTTTCGATATTTAAGTTGCCTGTAATATGACCGCTTTTTCCGCAGTTGAAGTATTTAACCACCCCATCATATTTCTTGCGAGTTTCGGGAGATTTCTCTAAGATTTTATCCATCTTTTCAAGTTATCGATTCACCCAAGTGGGTTCTTCTATTTCTACTTGATGAGCTTTAAATGTGCGATTACTAAGCAGAGAAGCCGTTTCATGTGTTAGAGCATTCGAAACGGTTTCTGCAAACGTCAATTTCGAACATGGTAACGCAGCATAGCATGTAGCTTCATTTCGTATTCCATTAACGAAGCTCTGAATTTTTATGTTCTCAATGTGTTCCACGGATTAGTGTACATCATGAGCCAAATGAGCTAATCTCTCAATTTCCGTGGCAAATTCCTGCAGAGTCTCATTGGCTTTCTGGCGGCGACTTTGTAATTCGATGGGGAAGATCTGTTTCCTGTGCTCACTACCATAACGTCTTTCTACTGCGCCCATCAAAGTTTCATAACTACTCGATTCGCAAGTGCGAATGGATTGCAAGATATCTGCTGCAGACCCTTTTAGTGCAACGAATAATTCCGCGACTTTATCTTCAACTCCTGCTCTGTCATCTGCGAGGACACCTGCGATATTGCATCCAAAATCATGTTTATGTCCATAACCTTTGATGAACCTTGATCCTCTTCCCTTTCCTCCATCTTCGTTGTCGATTCGTCTAGTTCCATTGAAAAACGTATTCGTCAACATTAATGTTAACTGCTTCCACGGCCTCTCGCAACCGTGATTGCAATTCGGATTTTATTCCACTTGTTGGCAAACCACGTTGCTCCAGTTCCTTTTTTAGTTGTT
The DNA here is from genome assembly GCA_021498325.1 of Bactrocera minax. Lineage (NCBI taxonomy): Eukaryota > Metazoa > Arthropoda > Insecta > Diptera > Tephritidae > Bactrocera > Bactrocera minax. Next base: position 4,993,574 of record JAKEEE010000008.1, on the reverse strand, counting down.
GAATCTTCAGTTCATTAAACTTTGCCTTTTGTTTAAATAATCTCTTATGGAATTTTATTTGACAATCCCCCTTCTGACGCCAATTGTAACGGATTTTCTAAATTAATCATTCACGTTGAAACTATACCCTGAGTTCGATCACTGGATTATTCAATTAAAGCCACAATTTAATGGCTATACACTTTTCTTTATTTCTTATTTAATAACTGGACACTTTGTTACTCGCTATTCGAGCTTACTTATAATTCACTCGTACTTAACTTAGAAACACTCTTATTCGAACTATGTATGTCTTGCTGTCACTCCGGCTATATCGGGATATAGTAGATCGTTACCAACACATCATCACTCGAAGATACTGGCCAACTACTATGTTCGCTATCTGATTGATTCTGGAAGCTTATTGCCGATTCTGTTTTGTTCTGACATTCGAGTTCGCTGCAATATCGCTATTCGAACATTCTGGCAACCACTAGTTTCGATGTCTGGTAGATTCTGGCAAGTTATCGATAGTCGATTCTGGAATTCGTGTTCGCTACAATACATTGAGAATTTATTTTAATCCACAAAAAAATCATCGAGTTGTAAACGATCGATAGTTCAACTTGTGTTATATTTTCGATAGTATTTGGATCGTTTTTTTTGTAAAGGAAGAACTTTCAAAACATATAAGTTTCAACTGACTTTTATAAGAAAACATGGACAACGTTAGAAATATTTTAATATGGTGAATACAAAATGAGTGGAATATAAAAATGTATTAAATAACTTAAACTTGAATAAAAAAGGTTTAACTGGTTTATAATTATTTTGTGTTTTTATTCGTATATACATATATTTATTTTTTAGCCGTAACTAAACGCCTGTACCTACATGTGTATTTTAACTCCAATAGATGGACGCCTTTAATTAGGATGTAATAAACAAATTTTACATGCAAAATATGTTGATTATTGATTAATAGAATATTTCATTATAAAACAAAACTTATTTTTTATTACAAATTAGTTCATTTAAATCTAAAAGTTTGATACAAAAGTATATAACAGGAAAATTATCACGTATAAACGCAATATAAAGTCATCATCAATTGAAAGGAAAGTGAACCTAAAAACAAAAGTCTGTAAAATAAATTTCGTTCATTTAAATGCAAGTAGAGTATTGACTAGCATTTCTTTTTGTTTGTTTTAATTTCGCATATTTTCGGTATAAAGGCATAAGTTTATACATATGTTTACTTTAATATATAATTAACTGATGGTACACATAACAATACTTGACGAGACGTGAAAGAAAGTTTTGGCACACAATTCTTTAAAGATTAATTGAGCATATTTTTAATGTTATTGAACACATTCATGCGACCAAAGGAATTCGAACTTCTATTGACGGAGTATAAAAGGAAACATGAAAACATTTGCACACATTTCAATTTAGAAAAATAGTCATTCGCCTTTGTATGGTTGTATATAACAGTACATTAGTATATTTTAAATAGTCCAAAAGAAATATTTGGTTAATTTCTAGATTGATTGCAAAGGATGTCCTATGATATCCTCCATTTAGCTTTTTCAACAAATACGCCATGATTATTAAATAATGGGAAGTGAAATGTGTGATGAGTAATAGAGTTCGGTTTGTTCACAATTAATAATATTACTATGCAATAAATATAGTTATGTTGACGCCAATTCTACGTACGAAATGCACAGGTCGGCTGTAAACACGGTAAACCGACGTTGTGATATGCGTATGAGTTCATTCATCTCTATATATGTTTGTGTGTGCAGTGTATGTAAAGAGCTTATGATGATTTCATCTTGCGATTTTTAGTCGTAAACAAAATACGTATAAGAAAATATATTATCCGATCTCAACAATAAGACCCAATTAGTGTAATTGAAAAAGAATCGGCTACAGGATCGGGTGTAGAAATTGGTTTCCAATATAGCCAATTGTAGCTGACTGAAAATAAAGTAAATATAAGATAAACTCTGAAGTAGTTCAGTAATTTCTTTGTTTTGTTTTTGTATACTTACGCACGAAAGATTGTGGTAAGCGTATTGATAATGTGCGACAACGATGTCGACATTCACTTGTTGGCCGCAGGAAGATGTATCTAGTGCCGAGCGCTTGTTGTACAAATACATTTGCACATTGCGTATCAGGCAAAGTATATGTAGGTGCTTGAGTGGTGTCGATGGTCATGTATCTTTCTAGCGCGATGCCGGTACGAGGCAGATGCAGCGTTGGACTGGCGAAAAGTTTACGCAGCAGACGTGCGGGTAACATACGATTACAACGCCATAAATTATGCGCCTCAATTATTTGCGTAGACTTCTCTTTACTTTGCGTATGATTGTAATTATTAAAAAGTTCTTCTAGATTTGTAACTTCACGATTTGTCGATTGCACACGGTACGCATCGCGACGAAATGTTGCATGATTGCTTATGTAGAGATTGTAGAAATCCTGCAGTTGAATGGGATTTTGGTTTATCTACAATAAAGAAATCGATGTTTAATTTACTGAATATAGGTTATAATATCACATCTGCTAAGCGTTTATACTTACCTTAAATACAAAAGGCACATATTCATTTGGCATTTCTCGATCTGAATCATCTCGACTGCTGTTTTCTTGCTGATTATCATTGTAAGCCTCAGTACTTCGCTCTATTTTCGAAGTCAAATCAAGTACACTCTGTACAGTTGAACAAGGATCGCAGCTAAGGGCATCAACACCTTGGAAGAAGGGATTCTGCATTAGGCACGACTCATCATACAGTTCTGTGAGGCGTGGAAAACGTTGAATCAATGGCAGTGTTATGCGACGCCACATACGCATACTGGGATAGATAAAAGAATGAACATCATGCCCTGAAGACGATAAGACATCCGACGATGTGTCATTACGATGTCGATAAGCAAAAACACATAGCGAAACTAGCATAAGATAAAATATCCAATATAATATTTGTCGCCGTCGATCCAAGATTTGACTGAGAACTTCCAGTTTGAGAAACGCTAGAGAGGATAGGTTCGAGTAGTTCGGTATATTCAAATCATCGTCAACTTCCATTGTGCTGCGTTGTTGAAAGTACTGCCATAACAGATAGTTATCAAAATAAAGTGGGCGTACGCGGAATGACTTTTCAGCTATATTACGAAAATGGCGTAACGCAACAACATAGTTTTGGAGTACTATATGCCGAGTTAATATAGCAGGCTCCCCAACTACTGCAGGAGCAGGCGGTGCAAAATTAAATTCATCCATATCTCAGCAACTTATTGATTCGAGGCCATTTTTCTTTTGACTTTTTATGCACTTTCCGACGTAATAACAATTTGCACAAACTTACTTGGTATAAAATAAATTACGAATAGACTTCGCCTTGGTTTCGTTCGATTCTATTTTTTCAATTTTGTTTTGACATCCGAAAACTCACAACTTTTATATAGAGAACGCACTGTGGTACATATCCTCTTACTCCAATACATATGTATGTTCAACTTATTCTGTTTTATATATATTTGCTTTCTATTCACAATAAATATCCCATTCACAATGTTTTTTTGGTTGATTGAGAACGTTTTGATTTTGAACGCTTTGATGACAATACTTTATTTATTATCAGTAAAATCCGTTATGGAATGAGCCGATTAACTTTAACATTATTTATCATACACTATTTATCAGTCAAGCTAAATGTGTAAATTTTTATCCAGATTAAGGCTTGGATGGTGCAAGTTGAAGATGTAGTGCAAAAAGATAGTAAAGTAATATTAATGCACAATTTATATAGTCTATACGAATGTAAAAGAACATTATATGGAAATAAGTTATTTATAACACATTTGTTTGCATTAGATATTTTGTCACATTATTTACATATACAGTGATATCGATAAATCTAACGACTACCAAAACTATCGTAATTTTTTGTAATACAAGTCTGGCTACATTTGGTGTTGGAAACGTCAGGCAATGACCAATAAATGTCAGAAAAAATACTTTTAGCAAAGATCTTCTGTGCGTACCGAGAAAACGAAAACGTTGAGTATTATTTTAGTTTTTGTTTATTATTAAATTAATACGAAATAAAATTTTGTTATCTTTTTTTTATTAAAGTGGTGAACAAAAGCTTATTGGTGAGTTCGGTAAACATAAGGAATATAATAAAGTTAATGTTGAAACAAGAAAAAACGTATGGAAACGAGCGAGTGAGCAGAACGAGTGTGTCTGTCGATCCATACCGAGGGATGTCGTGAGTCTTTGAAAAACTACGCTTTATTACGAAAAAAGTAAAGTGAAAATGTGTAAAAAATAATTGATGCGCCAAACTATTGTGTATTGAAAACGCGTGTTGTGTAAAATGAGGATCGCATCATGTTAAATCAGTGTGATGTATTAAAAATTGTTAGTTGTTAAAAGCGGTGGCCATGAGTATTCCAATATTTTAAGTATTTTGAATGATAAAGTGCAATATGAGTAAAGAAGGAAAAGAGGTAATAAATATGATGAATGAAGCCCATAAAACAGAGGAAATTGAAACGCACCAAAGAAGACGATATAGTGTAAAAATGTTATCGAAAGAGTTAATGTGGATGTTGTTAGGCATTGCAGCGCCCGCGCCGTCGCAGACGCCGTCTACGCTGGCTCATGTCATCATAAAGAGTAGTGAATTGCAGCGACACTGACTAATTTATTGTTCTGAATGACGAATAAGACGAAATAACAGAAGTGAAACATCTAATTGAGGATATTCTGCAACAGGCATTAAATAATGAAAATTGATCATTTGATTATTAAAAAATTACAATTTTAAGTTTGAATAATGTAGCGTGGAAAATGCTAGTACTGCCGGTGTAGTGTTAAAGTGTACATAGTGAATGCGGTCGGCGTCGCGCCATACACAACGTTTACGTCGGCGTTGTCATGCGAATAGAAACGAAAGAAGTTAATGGATAAAGTTTACTCGCTGTGTGAGTAAGCGAGTGCGCTCTATTTTATTCCTTGCCGGACACCGTATGAGAGTTTGGCTATAAAAATACTTGATGTTGCCATCTTTTATACATGCATGTAAATATTTTCAGCGATGGATAAATTGAGAATAGAAATTATGACAAAAAAAAAATGCGCCAATATGTGCACGAGCTTGTTTTCATTCAGAAAAATTACACTACGTCGTTAAAACTGCAAAAAAAATATTTCAATTATATTAAGGATATAGTAATATCCCAATGGAGCATGTGTTCCGATTACAAATAAGTGGTAAATGTCCTCGTACCTCGAGTAGTTGTCAAGGTTCAATCAACCATTTTTACAAAGCAACTAAATATTCGGAAGTGGAAATTACGTATGTACATATTTACATACTGTTTTTCGTAGCTGATTTTATAGTATTATATGCTTACTACGTACCATTGTCGAGTTCTTCTGGGAGTATATCTTATCAATGTAATTATAAATACATTACATTAAATACTCTATGTCCAAGAAATTCAATCTTACTTTTTAGATATTGAAAAATTTTAACTTTTGGTAATTTTGATATTTATATTTTAATTTTATATAGTAATTATATAAATAAATATATATATCATTTCATTTATATTATAATTATATATTTATATACATTGAGAACATTTCCGTTTCCGAATCTTTTATGGTTTATATTAATAAACATTCCTCTATTCCAAAGTTGTGCTTATAAAATTTGTATACGTGCATACATATGCATATGTTCATTCGTTTGTTCATAGTTTCCTCACTTTACTATTTGCCATCTTATTTGCTGTAAACCGAGTTCCAATACTATCATCGCTGCCGCCTTTGAAGATATCGAGCTGCGAAATGCATTGCTTATGCAGGCATCTCGGCGGCATGTTGCAAGTGAAACGGTGCATTGGGTGCTTACCGTGTTACCACACGACTTTCTTTCGGTTCCTTCACAGTTGCGCTCTCGTTTTTGTAGTACTATGTAGTTTTCACATTACTGAATGAATGTAGAAGTGTAGTGGATGCTACAGTAAATTGTTCATTGTGGACTTTTCTGGTACATCACCAGACATTGTTGCATTGTAGAAATGTGTAGATACTAGGCGATGGGAAATATGCAAGCAATATGTAAAATGAGCATGAGAATGTGCAAGTGAAAATATCTGATATAGTTAAATTGCACTACATTTGTATTTTTCCAATGTTTTTTTGTCTCTATTATTGCTACACTATCAACATATTACACTGCATCCGGAAGTTTTCTACGCTGCTAATAATAAAAGTGAATTGGTAAAAATCGAAGAACCATTAGAAATCTTTAATAAGTGCAGAATACAGCTTACAACTAGTTTGAAAGTGTGAAAAAATATGTGAAAGAAGAGTGAAAAGTACATAAATGAATAAAATAAAATATTTTACTTAAATATAACAGGCATATTTTACGGCCTGCTTTGAATGCTACACAAATGACACGCCTCGATTGGCTATGCAGTTTTCGGCTTTTTTTTTATGAGTATGTTGGTTAAAGTCAATGCTTATTGCAGTGAAATATGGCAATATAGAAATATTGCGTTGAATCAAAGGAAATGTTTAAATGTTAAGTAAAAAAGTGCAAATTAAAAATTAACAATTACAAATTAGATGATTGTAAATCGAATGTTTTTACATAAATATTTCACACTGGGAAAGCATATGTAGTGATAGCAACAATAACAACTTTAAATTACACTTCCATAATATTTGCGGACACTGAGCTAAAGAAGTAGATGCAGTTATGGCCTCGATTTGGCGGTATCCGAATAGAACGAAGTACCGTGCTAAAGGTAGGTTAAAATACATTAAATAAAGATAAAAAGAGGCTCAATTAGATTTATTTATTACCTATTTTTATCTACTTCTACGATATTTCTAAACATACATATGTAGGTATGCACCTGTAAATACATATTAAAAGTTCACTAGTGAATTACAAAGTTTGTATGGTTCAAAGGTTTTTCAATATGTTAATAACACGTACCAGCTGTCGTAGCTTTCTTACTTCTGTATCGCCCTAAAGTATACGTCCCGAACCCTCTGCTTTGCTGCAGGTATTTTTACGACTGGTTCCATTTATGTTAATCGAGTATTAGAGAAACATTTTACACACTCCCAATGTCGACCATTTTAGATGGCAGACGGCAATCCCCGAAGGTGCTATTTGTGCTAAGTATGATACCGATATCTTCATTTGTGCTTGATTTAGATTCTGTAAAATGAAAGAATTAGATGGATTTTAAAATTGTGTTATAAGGGCAGTAGGCGTGGTTGTGTTCCGGTTTCGCCCATTTGCACGCTGTAAAATAAAGATCTCAGGATAAAGGTTAAACACTAAATTTAGTTGTATTTGGTCTATTAATTACTGAGTTCATGAGATATGGAATTTCACGTTAAAGTGAAGGGTGCACTATCGCCCAAGTTTTGCACCGATTCCTATGGAGTCCTTCTGTACCATCTTTATTGGAAAATTTAATGCTTCAGACGTGTTTCTTTGGGGAACTATCGCACTTTCAGTAGTTTTCAACATAACCGTTCTATGTGAGGTGGATGTCATTATTATGTTATACTATTTCACCAATTTTTACATTGTATAAGGAGTTGCAGGTAGAACTTTTTTTCAGAAAGTTTGGCTGATATAGCTGTAGTGGTTTGTGAGATATATACATTCTACTTATTGGGGTCGGGACTACACCCACTTTTTAAAAAATTTTTAAACCGTAGATGCCCCTCCATACTTTAGCCCTCTACAATAATACAATACAATTTTATGCCTTGATTTTTGGCCTAACTATAACCTTTATAATATTTCGATTAACAGCAATTTGTGAGCTTGTCAATGCTCCGATACCCCCATCTTCAAAACCTACCTTCTTATAGTGTTCCAAACAACATGTGTACCAAGTTTCATCTAGATGTCTCAATTTTCACTCAAGTTATCCCTAGAACGGACGGGCAACAAATATAAGTATAATAAGTATAATTAAGTATAATAACAAATGATGAATCAGCTCACCGTTCTAAATAAGGTCAAATCGCCGAAAGGAGTATGTATGTACTTTAAAATAAACAAATTCAAAGCCTGGAAAGCTTAATTATAGTATGCAATGTTAATTGAAAATAAGAACTACCTTAATAAAAGGTATCTACACACACATACATATGTTAGCACATGAGTATATTACGGATCTCGATATTGTTTTGTTTGTGAATCGGTACTACATTGCAGTGATGCACATTCACGTGCTCCATATGTAGTACCACCGACTAGTCAGCCAGTTAACAAATAATTGACTGCGCAATTGATGCGAATTTCTAAAACGCAAAAGAGAGCAAAGATATGAAGTCACTGACAATACTATGTAATGTAGATAATATCGTTAGACAGGTGGAAAATATGTATCACATATATGTATATATATGTATACAGATGCGTCAATAATGACGTTGTATATTCGCATTACTAATCCAACAATTATTTTGAATGAAAACAAATTCTTAACGGAATTTGAAAACTGCCAAAAGTATTTTGTTGAGAACGCGGAGTTCAAGTGGTTTGAAGTGGGTTCTTAATTGTGGGATAATATTTCAAACTATATTGCCTTTTAGCAATTTTGTCTCCATTCCTATCCAGGAGGCCAGTATTAAACTTATAAGTGCATAATTTGAACTGGAATTTGATTTTTATGTAAAAATTTAATATTTAAAACCGTTCTAAAGCGAAGAGAGGGATTGTGTAAACACCGACTGGTAAAGAGTAATTTTTATCTAAGAATTTAAAATTAAATCAGTTGATCCATCATGACTCATCATCGGGTCGAAAGAGTAAGAATTTTTTTTAAGTACAACATTAACTGCTTGTACTGAGCTTCCTTTTTAATCGCTTGAAACATAAGCTCAAATCTTAACGAAAAATTTAATATGTACATTAATATGATACAAGGTCAGTATCCTTTACAAGCAAACTCTAATGGCCGACATAACGACAAATATTTCAGCTTTTATAGACACGTGTCTGGTATATTATATACTGCTAGTATTTTTAAGTTTCTTTCTACCATTTACACTTTTTTTTCATACTATATGGTGAGGGTTTGGTACCGTTCGATTATACCCATTATTCATCAAACAAGTGGGCTTAATTGTAGTAATTACTTAGTTCGTATTTTTGTACCTTACATATATACATATATGTATACTGACATATATACATATGTACCACCAAAGTTTACACATCCCTACGCCATTTAATTTAAATTTAACTTCATTTCAAATCGTACCACGTCGTCTTTTAAGAATTTAATCACAATCTCCATCTCCAAGTGTTCAGCTTTGCACCTCCCGTTATGCTCAGTTTCGCTGAACTTCTCTTCTGGCTAAAACATTCAGAAAGTACGTGCGAACGCTATTTTATTTTTTTTTGTTATTGAATTATTTTATAGCATAAATTTACTTATTTCAAATAAATATGATTAGAAAAAGAAAAGAAATCATCTGTGTTAAAAACTAGATGAATTCCACTAAATATCCCAAAATTCCCAGTACATGTGAATTAAAAAACCTCTCTTACATCGATATATTGAGAACAACGCATTATTCTAAAAATAAGTAACGTGGTGAGTGTTTCTCCCATGAAAAGATAAACAAAATTTGTTTTAGCCTTTTCGCAAATAGTATAACCTAATTAGGCAGATAATTACGATCATCGTCTACAATTGACCTCAGCTGGTAAAGTAAACAACTTGCGAATTCTGTGTTTCATACTGATTTTGTTGGAAAGAAAATTCATTAGAATATTATGCGATTCATTCTACAAAATAATGACATGTTACGACTTAGTAGTAGTCAGTATTTATGTTGTCATAACATCCAAATACATATGTATTGTATCTATGTAATTCTTATATATAATGGTTTTAACCATTTTTGAAAATACTTAAGTTAAATATATTGCTTCTGTATCAAATTTAGTGAAGTTATTGCTATTGAAAATTAAATATTAGTTGTTTCGATTCACCAGTTAAGTGATCGCCGTGTTTAAGCCCAGCAATAATATAGAATATCGTCTGAGAAGTTTTTTACTATCAATCCGCCACTTGAGAGTATGAAGCTGTAATCTAGTCTAGTCTAGAGTGAAATTGCTGAAGTTACTTGAAATCTAGTCTCTTTGAAAGGAGATTTCATATTAGCGAACAGCTTTCGAAGAAGGCTAACAATTAGTCATTGGCGTATGCCTCCTTCGCATAGCTTTTAATAGTCCTTACTGATCCATTTCCAGTTTATTTGTTTTTCTCATAGCGCGGCAATTCGAAGCACCAAGTGCCTTTCCATTTTTAATGCGGAATATACCTTTTTCTTCCTCTCTTACCACAAACAGTTACCACATTGAATATTTTCAACCGACTCCAAATTCCAATTACCTAGACCGAACTCTCGTGGAAACGGGTACAGCGCACGTGGTATGCAGCATATCTCCTCGTCGTATACGGTATTCGCCGTTGCTAAGGCACGATTATTCCAAGAGCCATCCCACTTTTCAGGCTAGGCTTTAGTATTTATTGACATTGTTTTTGGTGTTTATGCTGGTCGCTAAACAAAATTGTTGCTTTCACAAAACATTTTATCTGATTAGTTTTGCAAAGCTTGGGGTTTTTTTGCGGAGTTACTTAAAGAAATCGCAGCATTGCAAGTCGACCTGTCTGAAAATATGTATATTTAGTAACAAACGACTAGGAATGGTTCTTCACAATTCTGATTGAGCTGATTTTCAATTCATTTCGTTTATGACCTTACAAACCTTACTTTAGATATTTTTTTTGCAATATAGTTACTATTTTCCACTTAATATAAAAGGAGTGCTAGTTAGGAGCTACAAGGCAACTATAGTTGCTGGAGAACATTTATTAAATCTTAAGTAGGTAAAAGTAGGTAGGAAAAGTAAGTAAAAAAAATCCACGTTTAAATTATCCAGTCAGTTTTGTTTTAATTTAGTTTGAAGAAGCTACGCGAAACTACAAGTTGTTGCATTCATCTATCTATTTGTATATTATATAGTAAATTTTTAGGTAAAATACTTGATTCAATTACCATCGTTAAAAAATATAGCCGACACTCGTTGCTGCTATTATTTCTGATAAACTGAACACTTCTTTTTTTTATTTTGTTTTAATTTGCGTAAATATTTTGAATGGACTATAAATTACGACAATGTAAACATAGATAAGCTAGTTCAAAGTTAATTTTCATTTCACACCGCAGGTATTAGAGGTGTACATAAGTAAGTACTTGTTTTGATATCAAATAATCACAGTCAAAATACTTCGCCTTAATAAAAATTCGTATACCATAAACATTCAATAAGAAAATAACTCTTTTTTTTTTTGTTTTCACTAACATTTGTTTATAATTATAAGCTGAGCGGCGCTGTCGTCATCGTCATCATCTACTATTGATATTGGAATTCCCATGACAGCACCATCGCCAGCGATGGCTACCCTCACGCACTCACTTGACAGCGCTGTCGACGCATACTATGATTTAACTGACCAGCTGTTTGTGCTGGTTGCTCTCATTGTAAGCGCGGTTTTTGATGGTTTCGTTTGGCACCACAAAATGCGTGTACTCGTACAAATCAATCAAACAGCGAATGGAACGCAAAGCGAGTGTATATAAAAATATCAAGCAAAGCGAGAAACATTATTAAACCTAGATAGTAAAGTATAAAAAGGCAAGATGGAATAAAAACCAAATAAATAATATATTGCTAAAAATTAGACAGATACATGCAAATCTACTGCATAAGTGTTATTGTATGTATGCATGTATGTATGTAGGTACTTATGCGTAACGCCATTTTTTCGCGTTATAAACATACTAGCTAGCTCGTAAACTCATATATCTACGTACTTACAATATTTATGTGCATATGTAGTACTTATATAAAAATATACTTTGCAATATTCATAGTATTAGGCCGCTCATCCACTTATCCTATTCCCACAAATGCCTTTACATGGACTTTAATTCCTATATATGTGCATACATATATACGTATATATATACCATTGAGCCTAGTTTTTCTTTTGTGATCAGTTTACAAATTCGGTCCAAGCAAAAGCGAAAATTAAAAAAAATTTTTTGTAGTGAAATTTCCTTAGGCACGGTAATAAAATATTGAACTGAAACGAATTCGTCTAACGCGACGTAATATGTAGTTTCACACTCATATTATATAGTGCGCCACTATTATGAAGGCTGAACCGACTTTAGTATGTTTTTTTTTAACTTTTCGTTCTAAAAGATCGTATGGTTTACTAATAAAGAAGTTAGAAGATTGCCACCTGTTTGAAATTATTTAATCCAATATAATTAAAAATGAATAAGTTTTAACCTAAAAAATTATATTGTAAAATATGTATATCTAAAATTACTGTGATCACCACACATTCCGGGAAGTTTCACTTTTGTCCCTTGTTAGGTGTATTTCAGACATCAAATTGTCCAGTTATACAATTGGGTTGTCTTCTACCCTTGTAAATAAAAATGTACAAATTGGCCTGACTGTAAAAAAATAGTTTCGCGCCAGTTGAATATAAATTACACACGTTACTGAATTGTTATTATGTCCACAATATTGAGAGTTTTATGCATTTATTAGGGAATGAAGCTGTATTATTAAAAAAAGATAAATATATAACGAAGCATGAGATGCGAAAGAATTGAGCACTTCGAATTTAAAAATAATTTCATCTTTCTGGATCTTTCTGGGTCTTTCTGGAATTTTATCAATGTAAATTTACTACACCAATGTGATTTATTTAAATACATTTCTTTGAAATCCACTAATTTTTAGTACAATGTGAACATGGTTTAAGGATAATTAATTTGGTGACTAACTATCGATAGCTTGTTAATTTTTGTGTGTTTGCAAGAAAAATTTTATGATTTTAAACACATATTTTGTTGACAAATCTGTAATTAGAAGATTACTAACCTTCCATCTTGTAAATTTTAAGTACAAATATTGTATATCGCATGTACAAAATATATTTATCACTTATTTTTTTTAATATAATTAGTCTTTTTACAACATTTTCCCCCAACTTTGCTTAAATGCTCAATTTAAATACAATAAATTATCAAAATAGGCACGTTCATAAACATGTAAAAATGTATTTTTAAGACGTTTGTCATTGTGACTAAATTTAAATGGTGGCATTTATCCGCCCCCATCTGCAATATCAACAAAATCAACAACACCACAGAAAACAAAGTGAGGAGGGACTAAGTTCGAGTGTAGCCGAATATTTTATATTCTCGCAATTTGTAAGGCTCAAAGACGGGAAATACTTTTTAGATGTTGGTAAAACTTTCTATTAATTAAACTATAATTATACTATTTATATGTAGTATAAGAGGGCTGGGTTAATTCATGAACCGGTTTCACACATTTTTGACACCAAACTACAGTATATCTAGCGAAAATATATTCACTTAATTTTGCTAAGATATCTTACATACTGTCCGATATATACGGTATAAAGCCAACCGGAATTTCGAAAATCCATATATTTGGTATTTGGGGGCTAGGGAAAGTATTGACCAGATTTTACCCATTTATGGCGCCAGAGCACATTTATATCATCAAGAGATGCTCCTTGAATTTCATTAAGATATCTGACCCAAGATATTTGACTATATTATCTGACCCAGATTGACCCATATTTTCCATATAAAGTCACTGGGATCCACGTATAGGGTATATGTGGGCTTGAAAAGTTGTGCTCCGATTTCGATTGTTTTTAGACATGAGATGGCATACCTTGAAAGCACTATTTTTTGTAAATTGGCGGTGCCCCGCCCATTATTCTAAATTTTTTTTAAGACCTTCATTTAAGGACCTAAGACCTAAGATTTAAGACCTTCAAATTTCCCTAATGCAATTCCTTGTCTCAAATTAGAATTTGGTGTCCTAATTTGGAACTTAGTTATAGCACTATATAGTTTTTCAATTAATGTAATTTTGTGGGCGTGGAAATTGTCTGATTCCACCCATCTGCAATACCAACCATCTTATAGTATTCTAAGGAACATGTATACCAAGTTTCCTCAAGATATTTAAATTTTAACTCGAGTTATCACGCACGGACGGACGAACACTCAATCGGAATTCAACTCGCCCCGTCATTCTGATCATTTATGTATATATATATATATATAACTCTATAACTCTATAACTATAACTATAACTATCCCGGTTAGTCTTAGGTGTTACAAACAACCGTTAGGTGAACAAATCTATTATACTCTGTGGCAATATGTTGCCAGAGTAAAAAAAATAAATAACATCCTCACATATTTGTCGCTAAGCACACTAAATGTAGCAACAAATATGCGTATGTACACAGGAGTATACTTGTAGGCCAAAAATAAATTGACATCGCATGCTATTTTGACGCACCGTTTAGTTCTGTTTCATACCTCACTTTGTTTTTGTCTTTGTTTTTGTTTTTATTTTTCACACATTCTTATGAGTATGTTAATTTATGCAAATACTTTTGGATTTATAACGTCATCATTTTGATAACCGTCGGATATTTTAATATCATACATCTAAATACATATATATTTTCATTGGTACATCGAATGTGGGTATTTTATGAATTTATTTTGAATTTATATGAATATACATACATATGTTACTAGTTATTAATGTCACAATTTTGTTGATAACTAGGGGAAAGCAAATAAATTTCGAATAAACAAATGCATAATATTTATAATATTACGCACAGCTGTGGCCAAAGTAATAGAAATAATTTTAGATTCGATTCCAAAGCAACAATTGTCATGATTCTGTAGAAAAGTAAGAACGTGATAAGCAATATGAAATTCTAATAGATAATTACATCCATTTGGACAATACGAGTCATGAATTTGGATACATTCTGCTTACCGAGCCATACCGAATCTGTTCATACAACACATCTTCCCACATTATGCGATATTAGGTGTAGCCAACTATAGTTTCATAAAGCTTACGAATAATGTTCCTCTCAAATATTCCAGGCACCTCCTTTTTAAGTGTTGTTACCGTAACAAATTTCTATTGAATTTCGCTCAACTTGGATCACACAAGCAGACAATTGTTGCTTAGGTTTGATGCAGACAACTATTTGTATGCCGAACTTCAGAAAATACTTTATTTGTCAGATAATTTCGTAGCTTTTCTCCAAACAGATCAAAATGTCTGCACTAACGACAACTACATAGCAATTGAGTTGGACGGATATTACACAGCCAAACATAAGTGTTTCTAGAGCATAATAGAGCAATTAATTCTCCAAACAAGTGACACTATGCGGTTCCAATTATATAGGAAATCTTCGCTAATAAAAATACTCAAAAGAAGTGATAATCCCCTATTGAATATCCTAAGTGTGGCAACATTACATACAGTTTGTCAGTTAATTATTTGCAAAATGAAAAACAATATGAAAATTCAGTTTTAGCCTTAGCTGATAATAACAGAAGTAAATGTTTTCAGTTTTCTTTTTTCATAATACTATAGATGAATCTATCTTAAATCTATTCGAGGCACAAAAATTTCAAAAATCAAAACATTAGCTTAAAAAAAAAGCAAGAGTACATTAACCCAAATATTGTGCTGTCAATTAATTCTTTGCAAAATGCTAAGATAAGTCTAAAAGTGAGACGAGGCGATCTAATGGAACAACATATAGGGAATAACGGAAGTATCTCCACGAACACGTTTACCGTCAAATCTTTTAGAAGGGAAATACTTTATAAAATTATTGTAGCCTGGTAAAATTTATCATCTACGGAAATATGAGAAGGCGCCTATGAACATTAGAAATGACCAAGACTGGAAATATAAATATGTAAATAGCAACCTACATACTATTTGTATGTATAGTACTCTTATTTCCATACATATGTACATATATCTGTCCTATTGAAGTTGATAGTGGAGCACTTGCTTTCATTCGGCAGTGCTGCTTTTTATGCATTTTCTTTCAATTGTTTTATTCATTACTCCGTATAAACAAAAGTTCAAGTTCATTTGGTTTACTTACTTGTACTTGTCAGATGTTACCAGTTTTTACTAGAAAGCGTTCCAGAACTACTCGGTGTTTATTTTTTATGTTCGAATATTGTTTAGTTTTTTACAGTTTTGCTATGTAAGTGAAACAAGTTTGGTGATGAAAACTATTGTGAAATTTTGCATATACGTGCCTATACGTGTATGTTTGTTTAAATATTTAAATATTTTATTATCCACATTTTTATACTCTCGCAACATGCTACACAGAGTATAATAGCTTTGTTCACCTAACGATTGGTTGTAACACCTGAAACTAATCGAGATCGGAATAGGCTTATAAATAAGTGATCAGGATGGCGAGACGAGTTGATTTCCGGAAGTCTGTCTGTCCGTTTGGTACAAGGCATTAATGTAGAGAGGGGCGTCTGCGATTTTTTTTTATTTATTATAAATATTTAAAAAAAGTGGGTGTACGTTCGTCCCCTAATGTAGATGTACATTTAATCAATCTCAGAAATTACTAAAGCTATATCAACTAAACTTGCTGAGGACGAATCCTTCTAGCACCTCCTATGAAGTGTGAAAAAGGGGGAAATCAGATAATAACCACACCCACCTCCCATATAACGGTTATGTTGAATTCTACTAAAAGTGCGATAACTCACTAAAGAAGTATGTTAGTCAACGCCTCCATTTACGTGAAATCCTATATCTAAGGAACTACGTGACCAATATCAACAAAATTTGGTGCATAATATGTTTATGTTACGGTGTGAAAATGGGTGAAATTTGACTACAACCACTCGTACAGCCCGTATAACTCAATTTTAAATTCCATATGATTTTTTCACTCTACAGAATATAACTCAAGCATAGCAAAAAATATCGAATATGTGGAACTCAATGTCTATGGCTGACTAACTCAATGGCTGACTATTTAACGAAAATTTCGGTCAGTCTGTAAGATGTATTATTAAAATTCAGAAGTAATCTTTTCCTTATAATAATATGCGCTTGGGTCAAAAATGAGTAAAATGAGTAAAATTCGTTCAATACTTCCCATTGCCCCAATATGCTTAATACAAAATTTTCAAGGTTCCATTTATACCAAGTATATTGGTTCAATATATATATATATACATACATATTTTAACTACTACAGTTTGGTGCCAAACAAGACTGAAATCGATATGCGAACTACCCATATAACTACCCAGCCCACATATACCATATATTGGTCTATAACTATATTCTTGGGGTTTGCCAAGAGATGGCGTAACTTGATTATTATTCCATTGTTCCAATATTCCGAACATGCGTTGGAAAACTACTGTATTTGTGCGTGACTTTGTGTCTGAAAAAGTGTTTTTGAGGGGAGTCCTTCTTCATTACTTTAATATGAACAAAACCCTCAGTCGAAGGTCATCGCATTTATCGTTTATGGTGATTATGCTCCAGCTGAGCAAACGTCTGAGCTGAGCCAAAAGTGGTTTGCACGATTTAAAAGTGTTGATTTCGGCTTGGAAGACGAAGAATGTCTTGGACGACCAAAAAAGTTTGAAGATGAGGAACTGGAAGCATTATTCGATGAAGATTGATGACAAACAAAAGAAGCGCTCGCAGAATCATTGGAAATCCCTCAAGCAGCCTTTTCAAAGCGTTTAAAAGCAGCCGGATACATTCAAAAGCAACGAAATCGGATGCCATATGAACTGAAGCCAAGAGACGTTGAAAGACGATTTTGCGTATCAGAAATGCTGCTTGAACGCTACAAAAATAAATCGTTTTTGCATCGGGTTGTGACTGGTGATGAAAAATTTATCAATTACGACAACCCTAAACGCAAAAAACCATATTTGGCAAAACCTGGCTAACCAGCCAAATCAAGGGCAAGGCCGAATATCCATGACGCTCTGTATTTGTTGGGATCAGAGGGGCGCGCTGTAGCTGTATTATGAGCTTCTAAAACCGATTGAAGTCATTAATGGGGAACGCCAGCGACAACAACTTTGAAGAGAATTGAAGAGAACGATTGCCGAAAAACGCCCTTAATTCGCGACTAGACAGGAGACAATAATTAGAAACTATTTGGGAAATAGCGTCGATACAGAACGCCCTCACTGGAATATAGTTCACATTAGAACAGGATATCAAAAATTCGTTTGCTTCATTCTTGGCCACCAAGCCGGGGCAGTTCTTTTGGTATGGAATACACAAATTATAATGTTATAGCTTCATGGGAAATAATGGGAAAATGTTATAGCACCAGATGGGCAATACTTTGAGTAATACTGTTGTACATGTCATCATGTTGTACATCTCAAATAAACGTTAAAATTTTGAAAAAAGACCGCATGAATATAATTATAGAGTATAGAGTTTGAGTTATCTTAATAAAATTTAATGAAAATATGTTCTCGAGCATATTTTAGTTTATTTGATGTGTTTAAGGTGTTTGGCGTTTAAGGAGACGAGTTTTCCTGAACACAATCAATATGTTTACTCCTTAGATCGGTGCTTTGTTACTCGTTCATATGGTATTTTGATAAGGTTATAAAAACAAAACAGAGCGAAAGGAAAATAGAGCGAAAAAGTTAACCAATCCCGTTAGCTAATCAATAATCCCGTTAAAAGTATCTCTTATGATATATCGCTTGTTGTTGAACATTGCTTTTTTCGATTATTATCGATAAAACGGAGTGCCGACACTGATTGCTCTTTGCTTCCTGATTTGTAATAGTTTAGGCATCTCACTATTAACTTGCTGACAAATAATTATTTAAAGGAATTACTTAGTCCGTTCTTAATTTATGCAGAAAATAAGAATGAGTTTAAAATCATGTTAATTTAAACGTATTTATAGTGACATTAGGCTTGGAGTGGAGATATTTTTTAAGAACTTTGTCACTGATTATTAAAATTTAGCTTATCTTCAAACCTTACTATTATTGGAGCCACAAATTTAATGATAAGTTAGAACGCTGGTTTAAATTTGTCGGTTCGACGCCGGCATTTTGTTCTGTTTATAAAAAAAGGTTATTTATTCAAATAATTTATCATTGAAACTCAAGAGCTTTAGGATCTGTTTGAAGTCCAAGATCATCAGCTAAATGAATTATTCCGAGCGGAGTGTTTTGAGTGCGTAACTACCGGACCTACTATACTGGATTTGGGGTTTCAAACTGATCCTAGCAAAATATAAACTTTAACCACTTTAGGCGGTTTAAAAATTGTAGTAGCATATAGATGGTTGTCGGTGAAAACTTTTTTGCTACATATAAATAGATATTTCACAGGAAACGACTCCTAGACATATGTATAAATACAATATAAAGCATATATGTTATGTATATAATAGAAAAATGAATGAAAAATAAACATTTCTGATGGCAATGCATAATCATTTCGTGTATGTATATACGCAAAAAAAAAAATAAATTTAAATTAAATTAAAACATTACAGATTTATTTGTTTTCGGGCTACACCAATCAGAGGAAGTTAATAAATATTTAATTACATTTTTTTGCAATATCATTCATTGTTAAGTCCGCTTTCGTTTGCTTTCATAAAATGTATTTGCTATAAGTTTTATTGTTCTTTTTGTCGAAGCTGAGCTTTTAAGCGATTGAATGACGATCGCGCACGTTTGTTGTCGCATGAGTATTCGTACTCATATATGTACATATATATGTGTGTACATGAATACAGTGGTCCCAACAGCAACAAGTATAATTTCACCAATATGATTTGCGAAAATACTTTGATGATAGCATCTTAAATCAATCCGACTGATTTTATACGTACACACATTTGTATGCTAATATATGTGCATACATACATACATTGCATTAAACATATGTACATATGAATGTTTGAACATTTAACATTACGACTTAAGCTTGCCAAGATTTGTTTGCGTACAAAATTATTATCAGCAATCGCAGACTTTATTGACTTAATTTTTCATTCATTCATATATTTGTTCCACTGGACATGAATGAATATAAATGGATCTTATTATCGGAGTAACGAAGAATTACGGTAGCGTGACATTTCACTTATATATGTACATACAATTTGTATATATTGCCATCTAACGAACAAATATACTTATATATAGTTTGAAGTCAATTTTGCTGTGGATTAACGTGAAACTAGTCCATTTTGAAACAGTAGCAGACATGCTTTGCTCACATCAAAATTTTTTGCAGAACTGCTTTCTAAACAATTTAAAGATACGCTATTTACATTGATAATTAAAATTCCTATAGTTTGAGGCTGAGCGTTTACTAATCTTGTAACATTATGAAACACAAACCATATCTGTATTATTCGCCATTTCTCTCCAAAAATGCTCTCTTCGCAAAAAATTATAATATGAGAATAACAACAATGTTATCTAGTTAAATTCAAAACAAGAGAGGTTGTGTATACTTCATTAAATTAGTATAACTGGTTTCTATTTATATCCTATCTTGTATATTATTATGTCAGTCTATTTGATTTATACCAGTTGTTTATTCGATTCGACACTCTTTACGTTTTAGTGAATCGAAGATAGCTATTTTTGGCTATGGTGTTGACCTCTCTAATCTTATATATGTATATACATAAATTGGAGTTTTTCGGAGTCAATACTGGTAAAAGAAAGCCTCAGAAAATCCATCAATGCCTCGGAGACAATATAAAAATGGTGAAATCATACATTTTTTGGTTTAAGATCCTACTTTTCTTTAGGTTACCATAATGCTGCATGCCACAAATGAGTGACAAAGGGAGAGTGAAAAGTTCGGTTCAAATATCTAAATTTTATTTTTCTAAACTTTATATATATAGCTCTGATGGTATTGTTAATCAATTCGTTAATCCATGCGCGGATTTCTCTTCTGTCACTTCTTTTCTTTGCTTGTAGTGATTCTCTGCCGCAGAAGCAATACATTTTACTATTTGCATTGTCTTGTTCAATTTAATTGTTTTATTTTACACGTTCGAATGATGAAAATTTTAATGAAAATTCACTGGTCGAATTAGACGAATTATCAAAAAATTAGTTGAAAAAAAGTTCAAACCAGCCATGTTGGTTTGGTAGTTGGGGATTTTGTTAAACCCTAAACCGTGAAAGTATTTCTACTAAGATTCGGTTATCTGAAAACTTCTGCTACATCTAAAACCTCTATTTCGTCTGAGCATCCGCATTTTGTTTGGAAACAGCTCTCAAAATAAGATTTTATTAAACAAAAAACGAATTTTTTTTAGTGTGTTCCTTATGAGCTTTACGTAGCTAGGTACAAAAATTATAATAATTTTGAGACTAGTCGTTTGTTACTCGTTAATAGTGCAGTTTCCTACTTTTTCGAAAAAAGAAAAATATATGTAAATGGCAAAAGCAGCCGACTACCAAAATAAAAGATCTGGCTAAATATCGCTTCTAAAGAGTTTGATTTCTACTCAATACTTCATAAATACTTCTACAAGTATGGGGCTAAAACTTGCGAGAAGCCGTTTTAACGCTTCCTATATCAGTCGAGTTTAAATAATCAGAGCGAATCCGATTTTATACACAGTCAAGGGCTGTTACCTTGTCCTGTTCCCACGACAGTCGGGCCTACGTAACGGGAATCGGACCCGGATTTTTATCCGGCCAAGGACTGTCAACGCGGCAGCATTCCTCAAAATTATTTAGGAATGTTTTCTGCGTCTACAACAACAACAACGGCTGCAGTATTTTCAAAAACATGTTTTTGCTTCTACAATAACAACAGAAACAACAAGTAATGTTCGAATTCTAACTTAACTCCTAACCTCAAACCTCAAATTTAATCATAACCTCACTTTCTTCATAATCGTTACATTCCTTGCATCAATTGGGCGGATTCCATTTGTATAATCATATATGTTCTCTAAATGTCACTTAGTCATCATAACATTATCGTGATCGTAATCTATCTATCAGATAAAAAACTTTCCTCACACCCGCTGTACACATTTACATTCATCTGTCCAATATATTACTTATTAAGTCGCAAAGAACTGCTTGCTCATTGCCACGTTAAGCTTGTTCTGGCGGTTCTCAGTTTCGCATGATGCAATAATGTGCGCAATTGTCTGCATCGATTGGTGGCCCTACCACAATACCTTTTATCTTGCGCATACGCCTTTCAGTGCAAGTCGCTGCTCGTTGTTGTGATGAATACAAAAAAAAAAAAAAAGTAAAAATTGAATGCCTCTGTTCGGTTGCTTGTCCTCTGTAGTCTTTAGTGCTTTACATACATACATACCTTTGTTGTTGTATTGGTTTTGGATGCTTGCACTTTTGGGTTGCATTTTTGCTTGCACATTCATACTTGCATTTGTGTGCATGTGTACGTGTTGTAGGCATGCGCGTATTTGCAGAACTTGTGGCGTATAAAATCGTCGCAACGTATGCCTACATAGATGCACACATATGGTATACCCTTCGGTTTTAGCCTTTTGCTGCTGAATGTGTTTATGCTTGTATCCTTTCTGTGCTTTTCATGCAATGTGATGCTTGATTGATACTCCAGTTTCAACACTTCGTTTGTTTGTTAATTTCACATTAGGTCAGTTTATTTGCACTTCGGTTTTGGAAAAAGAGTAGGCAAGAGTAAATTTTGCTTTGATGCTTTCTTTTTATGCGTACAAGGCATTACTTTCGGGTTGGTCGTCCATAATGACACAGATATTTATGTTCGAACATAGATTGATTATGCTGGTTATATCCCACCAAATCTGGCGGAGCGTAATTAGTAGCTTATTGCTGTCATAGAGTAACTTCATGAAACTTCGCTCTACTAGTTCCACCGAAGTAATATCTCACGATCTTCTTACTTAGTTCACGATTCTCTTCTGAAATCTAAATATAACTTTACTAGGTTTGAATTTTGTTCGCTTTGTTCTAGAATTCGTTCTGATTTAACTTGGGCTCACTATATTTATTACATGGATTAGATTCTTTAGACTATTTCTTCTTCCGAAATTGCGCATATTTTGTAGAAATTTTTGAACAAACAACTAGTTTCTCAAAAGGTGTTTTCAAATTTGGACAAATATTTAAATTTTTGAGCTTTATTTATCTCTAATTCAAATTTATTGTAAAATAATAAAATAAGCAAAGTTAAATAATTATATCGATTAAACTAGTTCAAGTCTAGTCCATCTTTGACAGAACAGCGCTATTATAAATATAAGCTCAAACTTGGTACAAGCGATCAAACATTGACCAAAGCATGGGATTTAAAATATTTTTAAACAATTTGCGAAATATCGTGAATTTTCGTATCTCATAACTACTTGGGCTTCCTCAGCCAAATTCGGAAACACTAATCGACATTAATGATCGTTTGGTACCATGTAAAAATAGGGAAATTCCGGTAATGACGAACCTCATATCATAGATTTGCGCATAACGTGATAAATCTCTAAAAAGAAATCCCTAAAAACCGTATGATATCTAGTGGAGTAGATGTCAGAGTAGTAATATATGCTATTTTGGTAATCATATTTGCCTCAAAAAGGGTCTCCTCTTCTCAAGGGTTTACCTCTTCATCATCGTTAAATTTCTTTCCAATGAGTATTTTCTTGCGGTTTGAGAGTCGACATTTTGCACGGAGCTTTCTCATACCCAATATTCATGAACGATATGGTCGCCTAAAATTTCCAAAGGAACAGGTCAACTGGTTCAAGACCAAATATAGACAGATGAAAGTAAACTAGGGTAATTTGAATGGGCTAAGCTCAAAACGAGCTTGTTAAAAAGGTGTTAAAAAGGTTGTTTGTAACACCTAACACTAATTGCCATAGATATAGATATAGATATCGAACTGATCAGCATAAGACAGTACTAATTAATTCCGGATGTTGCAAGCGTGTCCGTGCAAGCGATAAATTGAGATATCTTGATGGGACATTGTACATGTGTTTCTTGCCATTTTGAGGAGGTTCACCTTCAGGTAAAATTTCTTGTCTCACACCCACCCGACCAATTAATAAAATTTTTTGGCGCATAACATTATCTTGGCATACTTACGCAGTTTGAAAATCGATGAAATCGGACTACAACTACGTCTACTTTCCACGTAACGCAATTTTCAATTCCATTCGATCCTTTCACTTGATAATATATAAATCAGGCACCAATAAGATAAACAAAAGGAACAAAACCTTACACAGATAGTGTCAATGGTTGAAATCGGATTATAAATTTTCAAAACTCTAGATACCCAACACATGGACCTTAGAGCCTATGGCTGACTTTATACCGAAAATATTGGTCAATCTGTGAGATATCTTATTGAAATTCGAGAAGTATTTTTTCCTGATAACAATGTGCTCTTGTGTCATAAAATCGAGTAAGTACTTCACCTAGCACTCATATAACTAATATAAAGATTTTCGAACTTCCAGTCGACTTTACACCATTTATATCTGTCAATCTGTTAGATATCTTAATGAAAGTCAGATAGTATTATAGATATATATGTATACAGATAGATATAATGTAATGTAATAATAATGTAATAATAAAGTGATGAGAAAATTTGATAAAATTGGGTCAAATCTTACCCCCAGCCCCATATACCTAATATAAGATTTTCAAACTTCCGGTTGACTTCATACCGCATATTTCGATCAATATGTAAAATATCTTAGAAAAATTAAGTGAACCTGTAATATCGGATATACCATAGTTTACTGCCGAAAATCTATGAAATCGATCAACGAATTACTTCAGCTCCCATGTACAACATATAATGATTTTCGTTATTCTAGTTAATTTTATGCCGAATATGTCGCACAGTGTGTGAGTTATCTTCATAAAATTGCGTGGAGACATGTTCTCTAGTGTAGTTGTGTAATGCCAAAACTGAACGCAATCAGTCCAGACCTTCCCCTAGCCCAATTATACCAGATATAATGATGTACGACTTTCCAGGTGACTTTAAACTTTATATGTTAGTCAATATGTGTGATATTTTAATGAAATTAAGTGGATATGTTTTCTTAAACATAATGTGGTTTCGCGCTAAATATGCATGAAATCCGTCTAGACCGTGGTCTAAACCCCTTATCCCTAATATAATAATTTCCGTATATCTGGTTGACCTTTTCCTCATATACCCAATATATTTAATTAAGCCACTCTTCTTGAGTTTATATTGTATCATTATATTTCTCATTTTAGTTAATTTGGTAGATTTTAATATAAATATCATCGGACATGAAGCAAAATATAACAATGAAAGTACTTGAGTCTATGACCTGTAATATAAGTTAATAAGATGCCAATAAATAAATAAGATGCAATCCATTGACAATTTCTTCGAATACTGAATGTTGAATTCTTACGGAACATTTTTTAATACAAAGTTTTGCCAACGCCTGAAAATATGCCCTGACTTTGATCTTGGAAAATTGCAAGAGTATAAAATGTTTGGTTACACCCGAACTTAGTCCTTCTTTACTACTCTTTATTAAAATTGTGTATAAATATTCAAATTTTCACCATAAAAGATCGCTCCTATTTTTTTGTTCGTAGCTGTACATATGTGTTCTTGGATATCTCGATATCCATTCAGAAAATGAAATTTTATCCTTAGATACTGCGACAGACATGTGCACTTTCAGCTCCAGCTGTCCTCAATGTGGGCTCTCACTTCCTTTTTTTCATAACAAGCGAAACCTATACTAGTTTTGTTGTTGTTGTTTTTTATGCAGCTCACAAGTGCGTAGACAAAGCTGATTGCAGTGCGTGGTTGGTGAATTTATTGTTGTCTCGTCATAAACGCTTAACCCAGATATGCACGAGTGTATGAATGCATTTCTCACACGCATTCACACGAAGCTACACACATCCATACTTACGAGTGGGCATGGGTGAGTGGCGAAAGCGGTGTTTGTCGGCAATTGCGTAAACTGCGCAGGGACGTTCTTTCTTTCAACCCTTTTCTTGATTTGTTTTTCGATAATCGTAGCTTGTAAATACTTAAATATAATGCGGTGCAGAAAGAGTGTCATGCGTGTCGTAGGTTATTGCTGTATTAAATTTCCTTTTAGGTTCAATACCCCAAAGAAATTCAAGTTAAGTTGTGCATTGGTGTTTATTAACTTTCACACCTCCAAGTCCTTTTGAATTTGAACTTGTTTCTGGTAATGTGATAGTTTAATAACATTTCAATCGCTTTCGGTTGTCTTATTCATACATTAGGGTAAGGCAAATTGGTAAAATTTCGTTTTCAACATGCGTTAGGGTGGCATGTGGTTCCAGCCGGGCGAAAGTAAATGCTGCATAAGAGACATCGCCATACAATATGTAGATATTGTACTGATGTAGGGTATGATTCTCTCTTTTTGAGGTGACGTAAATGACTGACCTCTCTCTATTGTGGTTTTCTAAAGTCTAGACCTATGCTAAAAAGCCACATTCGGGCCATGGCCTCGAAGTCTCTTATCAGAGAGACCATTCAACAGGAGTTATGAAGGTTGTGGTTATATCGTTTAGTTGTGAGGTGAATGAACCACTAACAACCAAGAATGGCATGGCTATATCTTATCTTGTCGAGTTTTGGAGAGAACGAATAGATTGAAGCGGTACGGTTTTTAAAAATTATGTTATTTATATTTCTATTCATGTCACAATGAGAAAGCTTTAATACCTCACACCGCCTTATTTTAATTTCTTCGAAGTCAGTAATAGTCTTTTTTTAATCGGTAAATGTGAATCGATATCCGAAAAATCTCTTCATTTTTTAATCTTTGTGATTTATATGAATGTGGCAACGATAAACAATACTATACGGAAAAATTTATCAGCAACCCTTTTTTTTTTAAACTCTGGCATGTTAATTGTAAGTATGTTAATTGCAAATCTGAAGCTGTTATTTTTTCACTATTCCCCTTTCCTGTCCAGTCTTTGTAATAAAGACCAACATTTTTGCGGTTACGTTTGCGGTGCTACTGGCTTGGGCAGAATCCTAAGAGGAGGTGGATATATTATCAAAAAATAATAATAAAATTAAAACTAGAAGGTAAAAAAATTAATATAAACAATAAATAAAATAAAAAATAAAAGTAAAAAATTAAATCATAAAATATAATAATTTTAGAAATCACAAACATATACTACATAATTCCGCTAAAGTTTATTGCCTTATTGCTTAACGATTCGATTCCTATATTTTGAAATATCCTCATGATAATTATGACAAATTATTCAATAGTAGTATAAAACTTAATTAAAATGTCAAACCTTAATTTACTTTACATTAATTAAAATTTCTTTTCCAGTTCCACAAGATCACGAAGACTATTATCGACTGGACCCCAGTAAATATAACATAGAAAATGCCTATGATATCTATAGACCTCTGTGTAGCCGCAACACAAGCGATACAAAACTCCTATTTTTGCTTAATGGCCTGGCAACACTTTGCAAACAGCAACACTTGGAACAACAAAATCCAAAAAATTACTTAGGCTTTAACACAGAAGAGTTGCTGTATTGGTAAGTAGGCTCATATTATTTAACATTAATTAATATTTTTTAGTTGCTTTCTCTACTTATATTTCTGAACTTGGGCATTCCATTTGGGCGTACTTAGTCATTATCGTTAGGTTCCCGTTGGATAACACATAGTTCAAAAGGTGTCCAAGCCTCCTGTCGATTGCTCTAAAAGTTGTTGCAAAAAACAACAATGGACTGTTAAAGTTTTCAAGGTTAAAAAAAAGATATTTGCTCACTAGAGATTTTGTCTGGTTAGCGGTTTTTAAGATAAAAAAAAATAATAAAACCCATTTTAGACTACCTAAAGTAAGCTAGAAATGTTTATAGCAACCCTCGACTGCGAGAGTTTCGTTTGGAATTATATTACATTATATTATTCATGAATATTAACCCCGTAGAAACTGAGATGTATATGAATTTCATAAATCATCAGTTGGAATCAACGCCTACAATGTCAGATACATTATCTATAGGCTTAGAAGGAGCTTTTATCACAATATAAATAAATAAAACAGAATAATATGATGGTGAAAACACGAAGTAGGGATTCCTTAACCATTCCCAGGGCTGTAGATCAACATAATCAGAAAGAAATCAGATTTATATCTTGCTAAAGACTGCCATCCAAGTCAAATTCTCTTCAACTATTTGGAAAATGATTCATGCTTTAACAACAAAAACATCAACATTGGGTGTTTGAATCACAATAGCCACATCAGACAGTCAATTGTACATTTCTCCTTGTCTGAAGGGCTGTGTCGGAAGGGATATATTCCAGTATTCTATTCTCGCGGATTTATATCTGCTCAAGGACTGTCACATCAACTTTAATACCACTAAAGAAACAACAACCGTTTGAGGTCGTTTCGTACCATGTATGTAAGATACCAAATATATTTAAATCTTTTCTTATTATCGAAAAGAAGATTGATCCCTTGATCTCTATGAAAATCACTTGAGAGGGAAATCAAAATTGAATAGCGCAACTGTATGCATGCTGTCTGTAGATATTGTAGTTGGGGCTTGTCGTAGTACTGCATTGGGACATATTGTAATAATAATATTGGAACCAAGTAATCCAGACTAAAGTGCTGTGAATTAAGCAAAGTTTAATCACGCTGGAGCGTTTAGTACGCAAGCCACAGTCGTTATGGAAACTGAATTTCATGATTTCTTCTTCTTGCCATTGTTATTCTAGTGGCAAACATCACCCAAATAATTTTGATGAATGATGCTGAGTGAATGATGCTGAGTGATCCGTTCCGGTTACGTACACTTGACTTTCGTGAGAACGATGTTCCTCACATTCTCTTTTTCTACTTTTTTTGATGCTTGGTCTTTGCTTTGTCTCATCTATTGCATATATTGAGGAGTTTTAACATAATATAAATTAGCTGCCAATATTTAGTTAGTAAATTGTTTGGAAAATATTAATCTAAATTTTGTGTTAATACTTTATTCGAAGAAGCTTACTGATCTGAAGCGACAGAGCAAGGAATGGTAAATTAATATTTATAGAAGTTCGTTGCTGCAAGACTTCGTTTAAAGACTCAGTTCCTCTCTAACGACTCTTTCGCTCTCCTCAGCACTGCATACGAAGCAAAATCGAAGCTGAGGGGTATTTATTGAGTGAATGACTCGTATTAAAATATTGTGTGCAGGTATCTCTCCAAACCAGTAGGAGTTTAGCTGACCTAAGTAAAGTAACTGTGTAAAAGCGAAACCTGTCATAAGCGTTCACATCATGAAAGGATATTTTAGAATACTCAATTATTTCACCAACTTGCCTAACAGAAGTTTCTGCATACATTGTAAAAGAGCTTCTATATTATATTTTAAAATTAGTTTACAACTAATCGGCGTTTAAACTTATACTATCTCGGTAAATTTTTGAGATATCTTATTGAAAAAAATGCGGGGTAAATAATTTATTTACCCGAAAACTGCATACTAGTCTTAATATTCTTAGCCCTTAATTTCCACACATCCATAAGACTACTTGGAATATTATCGATGAATAAAGTAGGTCCTCACTTTGCACAAAGTATATAACGAAGATCTACGCCATTCTCAATTTAAGAAATATCAAAAAAATATGGATTGCATTGTCGACTAAACTAATTTCCTATAGAAGAAAATGAAAAAGCGAACGAGTTGACCGGCGGCTGCTAACTCGATTCATTCATGCATTGTGTAGGATGGATGGTGGACACACTAAAATCATGCTGCTTTTAGGAAAGAGAGAACCGACTAATACGGCAGGGGTCATCTCAGGGCACTTACTCCTTACCTTTAGGATCTTGGTAAATTGCCTTGGAATAGGCAGAATATCGAACCTACGCACAGGATGTCGAAATGTTAGAACATTAACTTTGCGAATGCGCAATCTTTAACCAGTTGACATGAGATTCTTCCAATGCTCCTTATGTTCCCATCTAAGGAATTTTCGGAATTTATACAATCCAACGAGTTGTTGAATGGAGCTTAATTGAGTTTCACCTGGTGCTCACAATGCGTCCATATTGGCTTAACTGCGGAAGCTTGTGGTGTTGTTTTTCGACATCCCCTTCAACAAACCAACCAACGTATATCACATTCTCGCTAGTAAAACCTATATTGGACAACAAATGCAGAAAACTTTGTATGTACTGTGTACTATGAGATTATATATATACTTTAGGTGTTTTTTTATTTGCAAGTGTTCTCCATAAAAAACATTCCTAGTTCTAGTCATGTTCTCAAAAATAACTTCACATTCTTAAAAGGACAACGCCTCACCTTCAAGAGGGTATAGGATTTCCTGGTTTATATAGAAAGAAAGACAATTTGGAGTATTACATATTTATTTGATATTGATATTCTGATCTTTCTCATTTCTTAACTTACTAATTAATATTGATGAACATCTTTGTACACTTTAGTAATAAATTTATATGGATTTTAATTTTTCCAGTTTGAGTGTCTCGCTAATCCACACATTTACGCAAGTGCGTGCTGCCGCCTTGCGCACCATCCGTTATGTGCTGATGACACCACGTGATGTCAAAATATTCAACTCAATGCAGCTGCAGCATTTAGTCTGCCGCTCCATCGATGTGTTGTTGAAGAATGATGACGAACGCGTGCAAGCGCTGAAATTGGTGGGCACATAAAAATGAATTCTACCAACTTATATTAACCTTTGTAAATCTTCATTTACAGATTCGCAAGATGCTGGCGATTTCACCGGTTGACATCAATCCCGTGTTGGTGCGTTGCTTGGTGTCACTTGCCGATAGCGGCATTGAAGACGGCGATAACATGTTGCGCGCCTGCTTGGCCACACTATGCGAGTTCGCGGTGTTGAATCCAGTGCTCTTAATTGTCTGCGGCGGGGTCACAGCAATCACACGCAACATCCTGGAATGTCACAATCCACGTATCGCTGAGAGCCTGTGCGGCGTGCTGCTGTATTTGCTGGAGTGCCCACAGACGCGCAACATATCGGGCGTGCGGCTGGATTGCCTCGCTACGCCATATTGCGATTTCACGTACCGTTTGGGCATCATGAACAAAAATAAGTATGCGCAGACTTGTCTAGGAAATTTTGTTTTTTTTTTTTTGCTAATTATTTGTTGCCTATGCCTACTATTACTCTAGGGATGCTCGTGAATTGCGTTACACCAGTTGCCGCTTGGCATTGCTGTCTGTTTTGCGTAGTTGGACCGGTACAATTGAGTTTTGTAATCCCAGCAAACCGTCGGGGTTAAAAGCAATAGTAGATACACTGTATCTGAATCAAATGGAAGTGAGAGTAAGTAAAAGTATTGAGTTAATGAATTCCGTCTTCAGAGTATAGTTTTATGAATACTAACTTATTTAGCTTTGAAGTGAACATATTTTGTTTTTTATTTACTACATTGAAATTATCGCTTTCAGAAAGCAATATTGGATTTGCTTTATGAGCTTTTGAATGTGCCGCAACCGCCCTGGACGGACGATTATTCGATAGCCTTGCAGACTGTCGATCCTTCAGACTTTCAGGTACTGCCTAAATAAAAAATGTACTAACATTTTTTTTACATTTTCACCACAACTTGCTTGATTGCAGGATGCTTGGTTGCTCAGCAATGGCTTTGTTGCAATGGAAGGTCGCTTTATCTTGCCGAGTTTGGCCGCACGTGCCCCAAATGTTTGTGAGCAACATTTGTCATTACTGCTGTACTGTTTTCTAGAGACTGGACTATTAAATGCACTCGTCGAGGTGATCAGATCGGGCGATACGCATCTATCGGTGCGTGCCACTGTGCTAGTTGGTATGTCTCGAACAATCTGAAATTATTTGCCCTGAAATTTTTACACAATACACTTGCTGTTGTTGTTGTTTTTGTTTTTTTTTGTAGGTAAAATGTTGCATTTAATGCACACACATTTACCGGCGGATATCTGCAGCACCAGCCCGGCACTACCGACACTAATTTCGCACGCAACTCAGGGTAATCAAAATGCCACCGCCGCAATATCAGCTTTACAAAATTACCAAAAAATGCTACGCAATCGTCCTGCATCATGTAGTTTATTTTTGGATAGTATTATACAAGGGGGATGTAAGTAACTGCTTGTTAGTGATGTGGAGATGGAGTAAAAAATGTCCCTTGTAACAATTTGTAATTTCCACCATTCCAGCCTTAATACAAACACGTCTGTTTCGTCGTGAAATCAACGCTCAGGATCATGCGCGTTCGTTCAGTAGCAATGCAATGCAGTCGCCTCCAGTCGGCGGTACATTGGGTATTGCCGCCGGCGGTGGTCTTATCACCGGTGATCGACAGCGTCTCGACTCGGTTTCATCAAGCGACGAATCGAATGTGCAACCATCCTCATCTCGTCGTGCGAGCTTCCGTTTCAAACGAAAATTATTGCCATTCTTTGAAAGCCAGCGCGTGGCTAAATTAATACGTGATTCAAATGTATTGTCTTCGCCGGACGATAGCGTTTGGGACTGGGATATTATTATCACCATATTGCGCGTAAGTTGCACTTAAAATTGTTACATTGTAATGCATTTAATAATGCGAACTTTTTTTCTGCAGTCAAACACAATGCGCAGAGTCGACGATACGGTCACCAATTTTCTCAAATCACTCTTGGATTATTACAAGCCGAGCAAAAATCGGTTTTCTCATCAAGACTTAGGCACACCTGGAAGAACAATGCCAGCGTTCGTTACTGCAGGCTTGGATTTCATTGATTGGTTGCTGGCTAATCCGATGGTATAACAAAGAACTTTAAATACAAATATTATTAATTAATGTGTAGTCACAGTGGTAGCAACAGAATTTAATATGAACCTCAAGTTCAAGTGATAACGTGTCGAGGGGGAAGCAAAAAGTGCAAGTCATGCTAGGAGTTTGTTCAAGTATAAAGCAAATTTGGTATAATTCGAAGTAAACAAATTTTATATAAGCCAGACCTCCATCGGAAATGCATTCAGATGTGCTGTTGTTGTAGTAGTAGTAGGCGGAAAATTCTCCAACTACATTTAGGAATGTTGTTGAGTTGTCAGGCAGGAGAGAAATGTGAATAATCGACTAAAGTTGATGCCAATGTGTGTTTTAGAAAGCCATTAACAACTTGCAATCAGTTGTACTTATTTGTTGTTAGAGCACCAAACCCGACTTATACAACGTTAGGAGATCCTTAACCTAAACTCCGTCGAGAGATCAATCATAGACCGTATAAAATCAAGGTAAACTCCGGTAACATCGGAGTCGTCGGAATTTCTATAGTTATTTAGATAAAAAACTGCCTTTCTGGGCCTCT
The DNA here is from genome assembly GCA_021498325.1 of Bactrocera minax. Lineage (NCBI taxonomy): Eukaryota > Metazoa > Arthropoda > Insecta > Diptera > Tephritidae > Bactrocera > Bactrocera minax. The sequence continues at coordinate 4,960,151 of JAKEEE010000008.1, read as the reverse complement.
TAATAGCTTACTATTAACCACTTAGTTATGCCACTGATAACTAACAGTAAGTACTTCTGAAACAAATACTTTACAATATAGAGTATTAATAATTAGAGTAATAGAGTATTAAATAATAGAGTATTAAATTTTGACCCAGATTCTTATTTTGTTATTGGCTTTGGATGTTAGATTACATAATTATGTGTTTCTCGCAACAACACTTGTAGTATAATTTATTTATGCAAATTTCACCTTTTTCCACCACAGATGGAGAGCATACGCATACTCACCGACTACTTTTCGGACATCAGCAAACAATTGCTGGCCGTGAGCACATCAAATCGTGCACACGATTGCCTCTTTAGTCCACAACACATGAGCAATACAATGTGTCAGCAGTATTTTTTGTACATTGGCCGCATGTGTCGCGCACAAAATGGTATACGTATACTATCCGACACGGCTGTGTTTGAGCAGTAAGTAGCACTTCGCGCTCACATTATTGATTTTATGCGTTTGAAAGTGTATTATAATTAATTTCCCATCTTACAATTGCAGCTTGATAAATTTAGTGCGCAATACGGACCATGTCTGTTATGTGAAGCTAACTGTCTCCGCTCTAGATTACTCGTTAGAATCGGTGACACGTAAAGTGCTGGAGAAGGCCTTAGCTGCGGCAAAAGTACGTAGTGGTCGTTTGTATGCCACACAATTTTTGACCGTTCTACTGCGTGCCCGTCTCCACAACTTCGAAGTCTGGGGTATACCATTGATAATACAACAGACAAAAGATCCAGACCGTAGTGTAGTTTTGGCGGCGTTAGATGTGCTTGAAGAGGCTTGTCACGAAAAGGTCCGTAAAATCGCCTGTTTGTATGCTTATATGCTAAAAATCGAATAATTAAATTCTTTAATATTCTTAGTATTATCTCGAAGAGATTGTTAGCTTGTGGCCGGATCTTAAGTCACTCGGCGATGGTGGGCGCTTAATAATGGCGCGTTACTATTCACTGTCGCGTGGCTTAAATCGTTTGCAGGCGCGCATACAAGAAGAGATTGAGTACTGGAGGAGCGGCTATAATAAGCGGTGAGCAAGAACAGAAACACAAAAAAAAAAAAAACAAGAAAAAAAATCAAATCAAAATAACACTTATTTACCAACTCTCATAAATATGTTTATAATTGTATAGCTATGTCCTGGTTGTCGAGGCTAATACACATTCCAGTTTAACATTGCACATACGCAATGAAGATGGCCATTATAGTCGCCGCAATTGCAATACCCGACCAGTTATAATTCCACCAAATATTCCACCTCATCTCTATGGTCAAATGGTACAAACGGCTCAAGGTACAACGGCATTGCGAAAATATGGCGATTTATCGCATTTGGTTGACGTAATTAGTCGCGGGAAATGCTCAGATGATGCCGAGTGTCTGGAATTGAAGTCGGCCATTTGGGCCGTTGGGCATGCATCGACGCACTCGAATGGAATTGAATATTTCATAGAATTAGGATCAAGGTAACTGTGAAAAAAAATTGATATTTCATAATTTTTAATATTATGGAAATAGTTATATGGTAAAACATCGTCTGTTACTACTTTGCAAAGCCATAACTTTTATGCGCACTATTGCTGGGATAGAATTAGTTACCTATCAACAAATATCTCTTCTCAGGGTTACATTAATATGTATATCATAGCTCCGAAAGTATATTGGTAGATTTCTAATACAAGGTAGGACATACTTCAATTCTGAAATACAAAAAAAAATCAAGTGATTGTTGTTATTTTGTCGTCAGAAATATTTTTGTGGGACATTGCTGCAGTGCTGCAGTGGTCCGATATAAATCCGCATTCGTTCTGATTGCATGGACCTTATTGCTAATTGTTTGTTAAAGTAACAAGCTTCAGGTTTATGAACTCAGGTTAAGGACTTGTCGTTTAACGACATCAGCTAACGGAACGTTTAGGAAAGTAGATGTTGTTGTTGTAGCGGCAAAAACATTCCCCAAACAATTTTGAGGAATACTGCCGTGTTGACAGCCCTTGGGCGGATAAAAAACCGGGTCCGTTCCGGTTACGTAGACCCGACTGTCTTGTGAACGGGGAAAGAAGATGTTTCGACATGACCGGATTATTGCAAATGGTTAGTTAGTGTCATGCGGTGAATGGCCAGAACCCGTTTGTACTAATGTTAATATTGCCTTTTGAGATTTCGTTTGCGATGGGTAATGTTTTGAGCCCTAGAACATCCTTTACGGGCGGAGAGATTATCAAAAGGGTTTGCAGAATTTCTGTGTATAACGTCGAGTGCCTGTTTAAGGGTCATCGTGTCCACTGTGCGATGTTTGTATGATGATGGACTGATGATGAAGGACATTGCCTGCCGAAAAAATTTAGAAATGTGAAATTATGACCCCAAAGCTCACTCTAGTTCAGTTTTCTGTTAAAAAGTAATGATAAATACATATTTCTCGAATCTGAAATCGGCATATATATTATTTCATATAATTTTTGTTTTGTTTTTGTATGCCTTACAGAATCTACGAGAAATTGGTAATACTAGCAACAAAATGTGTTGTATACTCAATACGATCCACTTGCTTCAATGTGTTGGGTTTGATTGGTGGTACAAACGATGGTGCTAATATTCTCTACAAGCTAAGTATGTACTTTTACACTTTGGTATCGAATATTTCATTAAAATTACTCATTGTTCCACATATTCCTATACAGATTGGTTGAGTGTGCGGCACGATCGCAACACAGTTTGGCCAGTGCATCAACCGGAAGATTGGATGTCTAATAACTACACGCCGGTGCGACACCATTATGAAGATATGCCCCCATACAATTACACTGGTATTGATGATCAAATCGATGGCTCATATACGGGCAGCTATTGGAATTTGCTTTTGAGCAGTAGTAGTACAACAGGTCATGATGGTGGCGCCGCTAGCGCTAGCTCCGAAGCGCCAGATGTGAATACTACGGCGGACAGTAGTAAAACATGTGATGATATTGCCACGATAAAGCCACTACAAACTCAACACCAACAGACGACGGTACAGCAAACGGTTAGCGCAAAATCAAAAACCCTGCCGGAGAGTACATATATGCGTCATAGCAAACATCAGCGCTCATTGTCGGAGTCGAAAACTACGGATGTGATTAGCCTAATAAGTGGCACTGCCATTGGCGCTATGGGGGTGCAACATCCGGCACATCGCATACGTTACAACTCGTGCACCGATTCGAACACATCGGGTGTGAGCAGTTGTGAGTCGGTGACCATGCGTATACAGAATGTGGGGTGAGCGCTTGTTTGCATAATTTTTTGATTTTGATTTTGATTTAGTTCGTAATAAGTTTTAAGAATTGAGTGTTATATTAATGTATTGTGTATTACTTCTGCAGTGATTTTCAACAATTTCCGCTGAGTCCTATACCGAGCATGTCGAATCTGGTTGTTGATGTGCAACCGCAAAGAAGTCTCCTATTGCGTGGCACGTCCTTAGTTGGTGCTTCATATCTGAATACCTCACTCAGTCCGGCGGATATAAAAGGCTATGCGCAGCTACGTTCATTGCGAAAATATTGTCGACCGATGGTCTCTGAGTCGGCGACAGACGTTTACGATATTATCGATCGCATTGAGTTTCTGTCGCTTGGTTCCTCGGTGATGCGTCCACGCAAATCTTCTTTTGGTGAATCGCAACGTCGCATGAAAGTGCGTAGCTTGGATCGGCAATCTTCGCTGCGCATACCGTAAGTTTAATTTGCTATCAAATATGTATTATATATATAATAGATATAATACATTTGGAACGTATGTATTTGCAGGCGGTTGGACTTTGAGGAATTGCAGCAGGTACCATTGCCGACATTGGCGGCACCAAAGTTTCTAGCACAAAACGATTTGAAAGGCCCTTGCTATGCAGGTAAAATGATTTCGCTTTTTTAAATATTGTAAATGATAGTTACTTTAGAAACTAGAAGATAGTTAGTAGCAACTAAGAAGAGTATAAAAATTGTTTTCACTTTATAGAAAAAACATTACAAAAGGATTCACCTTGTCATTCATCTGAATCAAATTCGTCCGACTTTCTTGTTGGACTAAGATTATAACATTTACTCTTATATAGATCAGTTTGTAATACAAACGGCTCTCTCTAACCTTGTCGAAGTATTCTTTGGATAACTCAAGCTTTAAGAAAACTATAGAAATTTAGAAAGCATGGTACATCTGAGACGTGGTACACTGTTAACGAAAATGGACAAAATCGGTCCATGATCTCTGAAAATTGGTTTTTGTCTCGTAATATTCTTCAATTAATTCTATTTGCAAGAATATCCAATATTCGGTTCAACACTTTAAGAATCGATCAGAGTATCAACTCTTCGCTTCTGGCCGGATTTAACTCTTCCCTGCAAACATTTTTTATTATATTTAATATTTTTGCCTTTGATATAACTATAGTAAACTTAATAATTCGTCCTATTACTTACAGGTATATGTCTTCCTAAAAATCTGCTTGATCTCTTCCCTACCCGCAATGTGGGACGCACTTACGTTTCACGCGACATACAAGATCAGGATTTGATGGATATAAATTTACTTACTGCAAATCAACAGTTCCTCAACGATTCTCTTAACAATGAATGTGGCGATGAATCTTCGGTTATATCGTCCCTTTCAGATGTATCGTCGGTGAGTAAGCGTTCGAAATGGCTCGGCGCTAAGCATGGACGCAACAATTGCCTCCATTGTTCACGGGCGCGACGCAATCGCACACATACCCAACGCCTGGATAGTGATGCAGCTGCCGCGAGTGCCGTACTTCCCGCAGGTGGTGAGCTTTATACCAGCAGTGGTACATTAGTTGGCGCCACAACAACAACACACGTCGCGCGGAAGACCACTAAACAGCCACCAGTCGCACAACAACTGCCAAGCATCCAACAGGCGACGAAGTCACAACCGCCACAACAAAACGCACAAAGCTCCTCCACTATACAGCTATCGGACATCTCATTCAACTCGCCGGAAAGTATATTGAGCGAGGAGAGCATGCCCGATCGCCTGACTGCAAATATATTGTTCAACGTGCAACGTTTGGCAAATCCGGTCAGTGCGAGGTTAACAAAGAAGGCATTGCTGGAGCTGAAGCAGAAACATCCAGCGGCCTTTCAAGACATTTGCCTCTATTCAGAGATATGCAAAACACTAGGGCGCAGCAGTTATCGCATGAATGCACGTCGATTTCTACAGGAACTATTTCTTGACTTAAATTTCGACTCGTTTTATGCTGAGCCCTCCGATATATTATTAAAAAAGGATATGGATTTCGAACGTGACCGCAGTGAAGTGGAGCGCTTGCATGAGCTGAGCGGTAGCTCGCGTGCAACTAAGGGTAAGAGTGGTGCGTCTGCTGCATTAGGCGCTACCGCTGGTGCTATTGGTGGGCATGGTGGTGAAGTAAGCGGAGGCACTGCGAAGGTATTAACAACACAAACAATAGCTGGTTTGAGCTATATGCCAACTCACAAGGCGGTAGCACATCTCAGCGGAAAATTGCAACCTTTGGCTAGTGTTTACGAAGCCAGCTGTGAAAACCTACTGCAGGATGGTACAACAAAGTCTGAACTAAACGTGAAAACAAAATTGAAAGGTGATAACAATCATGAGGATAAAATGGATGCGCGTGCAAAAGTTAAAACGCTAGGCAACACATCCACCTCGATGAGCGCCACTTCGTCGTTGGGTCGTGCAATGCGAAACGAATTGCGTATAACCTCCGATAGCGATGAAAGCGATTATGAAGATACCAATCGTTCGACGCAGTGGATTGCGGCACCATCAGTGCTGACCAACGATGATGTGGACGAAGTGGATGGCATTGCGATACAGCGGTGTTCCATTACGCCTGCTTCTTCGAGAACGGCGGCATTTTCATGCACTACGACAGGCACAAACACCGCCTCAAGTCAACCGACGATAAGCAGCAGTAACTGCAGCAGCGAACAAACGACGAATAGCAGCAATCGGAGCAGTATTTGTACGATATCGCGACAACCGGCGATGGCCAGGGGATTTTCGGATAACAATATGGAACATATTAATATAAGCAGCAATAGCAACATCAACATCAACAACAATAACAACAATGCGAATGCTAATGTCAACACGAGCAGTAGCAGCACAAATTTGAATGCGAATATAAGTACGAGTGTGAGCAGCGGCAGCGTCGGCACGAGTACCACGGGTACCACGGGCACCAGTATTTGTGGAGTCAGCGTTGGTGGCGGCAACAACACGGGTGGAGCGAACATATTAGAAAACCAAAATAAAAAGTATACACGCGGACGTTTTTATACGCTTGAATTGGACTTGAGTTGTACGAAAAATAAATTTCCCATTACAGATCGTAGCCGCAATAGTGCAAATTGGAAAACCGAAAGTGCTCTCGCTGCCGCTGCCTCTGCCGCTACCGCTGCTACTACGTCTACTGCCGCCAACATTGATGGCGCAATTCTGCGGCGTGGCAGCTGTGCGCAAGGCGTTGGGGAAAATGGTGGACCGCTCACGATAGGCTCAACAAAGCTGTTTCCAAATTCACTTACAACAACAAACAAAGAAACCAGGACGACGACGACGACGACGACGACAACAACAACAACAACTAGCACCAGCAATACCAATTTCCACTATCGTTTGCCCATCATGCGACAATCATACACAGCAGGCATTATGCCACAAATGCAATACATTCATACAGATGACGGCGGCAAAGTTTCGACTCACAGCTCTACTGCTACCACTACAAATAGCAACAACAGCAACGCTACCGATTTCGTAGGTAGTAATGTGGGTGTAATTGGCCCATCGACCGTTAAACACAATGTTACTTCGTCTAATCAGCCAACGAGCACGACGACTAGCGTTAATACACTAACAATAACTAAAAGCTTGGCGGCGTCACTGGCGAAGCCTATCGGTAGTTTGTACTGCGAGAAACGTTTGCAAGCGCTGAAGCTGGACACAAAAGCAACTGACACATAAATGCACGCGACTTGTATTTAAAATGGATACAAAACAAAAATCAATTAACACTTCAGTTCATTAATATTTTTCACTTAACCACCCCCGCCCGTTTTGTTTGTCTCTCAGTTTTGCCTGTCCGCAGCTGATTGAAATCGCATTTATTTTTGAGTTTAAGCTTTTAAAAATAGAAATTGAAAGCATGCGAAATATGCGTGAGCGTGAGTAGCCTATGTAAAAAGTGAATATCGTTTTTCGACATTTCGGTAATTGAAGTTTTGAAATAGCGTACATTCATTACACGATTTTTACATAATTTGCTCGACAACTATTAGAAAGTTGTGTTGCATATGAAAAGACTTTGAAATTGTTACTAGTATACATATATATATATTTTTTTATTCCAAATTGGTATTACTTTTTTGCTTAAGTTCAAAGTTTTGCATAAATTCATTAAACTGATAGATCGTGAACTTGGGTTAACTGTATACTTGTTACAAAAAATATATTTTGAAACAAATACGAAGTACTAAAAAGAATATTACATTATTATAAATTGGCTTTGCAGTCAGCACTTTGTACCACAAAGTGAAAAATTACGATTACCTGCATTTTATTTGAAATACTTGTGTTGCAAACGCAGATTCTAAAGTCTTGTATTTTTATATACATATATACAAAATGTATCCGAAGCAATGAAAAAATTAAAAGAAGTATAAATGAATTATGCGGTTCAAATTTTATAAAAGGAAAAATGCGTTTTGGTTTATAATATTTCATTATTTGTACTCCATTATGCTACATTATTATGCACGTACTACTACTAGCGTGTGCAAAACCGAACATAAGTCGGATTTGTTAATATGCTGTAGCCATACATAAGTGATGTAGTTAAAATTAGGAAAAATCGTAGGAATAAATAATAATTATAGGTTTTCAAGTGAAATAGCCAAACAGCTGAAAAGAGAGACAACATATATGCGCTGTTATTATATATGGTCCAATTATGGGTAGAAACTGTTAGGGTTACATACAAGAGAGAGAGAGAGAGAGGGAGAACGTTCCACCAGCGTTTCATTCCAAATATCACCGTTATATTTTCATTATTTAACAACATTTATTCATGAAATATGAAATTTGGCTCACTGTTGCTTACATTCAGGAAATGTAAATATTAATTAACAGTTAATAGTCTGATAATTTGTGAAATCTTAATTTTTTGTTTAATTTTCTATTATACATATAATCTGCATGAAAAGTATATTAATGTTTTATTTTTTACTTATCGAACTTTGTATTTGTACCTTGAAAATCTCTTTTAAAATTGTATATTTAAAATTTATATTCAACATCCTGAACTCTCCTAATTTTTCTTGTACAACAATTGTTCCTCAGTAATATTTTCTAAAGCAATATAACTGCATACATGCATATTTGTGTACTTTGACAGTGGCAGATATCAAGTTTTAATTTTATTTTGTTTGCTAGGAGCATTATGATGACCTGAGTGGCGAATCGAACATACAACTGGCATAAATCAAGTAATGCAATGCAGACGGAGCTAGATTTTATAACACATATGCAGAGTGTAAAAATAGCTCATAAAAGTGGTATAATCGTTTGTTATCCTATCTCTATTTGATTATGCGAGCTTCTGTGCTTTATACTAGTTATTTCTTTGATACGCCACTCCAAGTGCTAGATGTTCGAACCTAGCTATAATTGTATTGTTGAGCTCACTTTTTAATCTTTTGACAAGAGACCATAGCTTAAATATAGCTGGCAGAGAAGTGACGATAGTTTTAACTTTTTGAGGAGATATTGTTGGATTTGCTTAAATTTTAAAGACATGCTTGTGTCTGAGTGTGTTTAATGAATAAAGAAAACAGTTGTAATAAAGATTAACTGAACATTTATCGATTCGTATTAATTTAAATAACCGCTGAGCTTGAAATTTTGTAAATAATTCTGCATATGTTTCTTAAACAGCAGTTTCAATCAACATAGTTTGTAATAAAAAATAAATAATAGCCGATTTTAAAACAATTAGTTTTTTCTATAAAATATCTAAATCCTGCCCTATCAAAAGTACACAAATATATGTGTACATATATATACATGACTGTTAAGACATAAGATACATACCTGCATACATATATACTCACACATTATAGTTCAATTCAAAAGCATTTCTACAATAGCTAGTTACGATTTTATTACAACAATATGCCGACAAACGAATTTCCTATTTAGTATATAAACATAAAAGCAAATGCAAAAGACAACATAAAAGCAAAAACATGAAATAAATGAAAATAAAATGAACTGCAGTTGAAGGCATTTGTATATTGTACAAAGGCAAATAAATTGTAAAGAAATGAGAAAATTTATGCACACGTACATACATATGTATATAAAAGTGATAGAGGCAAAGAAATTAACAGTTCATTAAGTATTAAAATATGTTTTTTTTTTTAATAACACATTTGCAATAATTTACCACATATATAGCGAATTATAAATAATAGGAATAAATACATAACACCAAAACTCTCAACTGCCACTACGAAAACTAATGATTTCTACAGAAAAAGAAAAAATGAAAAATGTACGAAGATATTTGCTTTAAAAAGTATGTTCTTTTAATTCCTTCAATTTATAATTCTAAAAGTTTATGAGTTGTGGTTCTAGCGCTTACTTGCTTACATATATATGTATATGTGCGTGCAACTCTTAAACTACTACTTTTAAATCATTTTATTGTCCTCAACTTTCCGCAATTATGTACAAATGTTTATTCTGTTTTGCTTTTATATATATATATTTTTTTTTAATTAATTTTGCTTATTACATACATATGAGTTCCTTTGAGCAACACGAACTACCATAAAAGAGACATACATACACATGCACACTCAAGTGAAGCTAGCTTAGTTTTAAAGTAATTGCAAATAATAAGAAACAACAACAACAAATACAAAATAATTAAACAATGTAACTGCATTTTTGTTTCCTATTACAACTACATAAATACAAATACAAAAGTAATAGTTAATTTACATATTAGTAGCTAAATGAATTTTATAATTCATACGATTTATTGTTTTTTTTTTTTTTAGTTTTTTTGTTTTCGTTAAGTTAGTAGTATACACAACGTTTTCCTGCATATTCGTATACTTTTTTATTAAACATTAGTTGGAACGACAAAAAAGCGAAATTATAAATTCTTTGGTTTACTAGTTGATTTACCGTTAGAGAAACACCATTTCCTACGAACGACTAATACGATGAAGTAAGGCACACGGTTTTCGATCCGGCTAAGGACTGTCACTTCGACAGCATTCCTAAAAAATTCGTTATGCCAATACAGCAACAACAACAAACACGATTTCCGTATGCCGATCTTGGCGTTTATATTCAAATGAAATGCGATTTAATGGAACTACGCGATTCCAGCTGAAGAAAATGCATTTCTGCAATTGCAAGCGATTTTTGTTTTTTGTATTTACACATACACACATACAAACACAAAATTTTTTGAAATCCACACACATACGTTTTCACTTAATGCGTACGCTCGATAGTGTTTACGTTTAACTGATTATGAAATTAGTATTAAGTTTTTGCGTAAATTAAGTCTTAGTGTAAGCAAAACAGAATAAATGCAACTATTATTCATTAATTATTGCTCTATGCGTAAAGTTAGGTTAGTTTCTAGTTTGTTAAATGCATACATGCACATGTATACAAATATGTTACAACAATATACCAACTGACAACAAGAAATATATATTAATAAAATGTATTAGTAAGAAAACAACATTACAACAAAAAAATCACAAAAACAAAAAAATTAAAAAAAAAACGATTGATCGAATCTTAAACTTATATAACTATGTATTACTATGAATCTAATACATACATGTATAATATATAAACATATAATTTATAGCCTGCTTTGAACGCCAGCGTAGGCCCAATGTAACAATAGTTTAAAGCGTTATCCTAATAGTTATTTAAAACGTCAAGCTGTATTTGTAGCGAAGCAAAGGCCTACAATAAGTATATATATATATAAAGTATATAGATATATACATACATAACTACCTAGTAATACGCTAAAAATCAATTCATATTTATTATTTCACAACTAAACTAACTGTACAATATTTAGGTGATCTATGAACTAAAGAAAAAAGTAATAAACACATACATACATACATATATAAATAAGTTATAAGTGAAATACATTGCGTTATCGCAAAAAGAAAATTACCGAAACTTTGTGTTTTATTTTTCATTGATATGATATATATGCGAATATATAGGATGGTACATGTTTTGCTAAAATGGTAATCTGCTGAAAAATATAAGTACTTTAACAACGTAAGATTATTTATAAATTCAATGTAGTTCACATCTCTATTATGTATTTATAATAGCGTGAGTATAGTTGCCGTTCGACAACAATACATCAAAATTTATATTGCGAGTGGATATTGACTAACTACCGCAGGCAACTGTGTCGGCAGTCACGATTTTGTGTATACTATCGATTACTATCTATCCTTATTATAGTAAGCAAAAATACCAAAATCAGGAAATTGATCTTGGGCAGTTGCCGACACTATTTTGCGAATTTTAGAGTTCGAATGCATTGAATATCTATAAGGAAATATGTGAAATATATATATATATATATATATATATTATATATAAATATATATATATAATATTATTAAATATATATTTATTATATATATTTTAAATATTATATTTATTTATATATTATTATAATAATATAATATATACATACTATATATACATATAGAGTATATGTTCGTCTATAAACATGTATATATAATTTTATATATATTACATTTATATATATTATATATTATATTATACATATCTATATACATATATTATTATTATATTATTATATAATATATATATATATATATATATACATATATATATATAATATATGATCATTATATTATTATATTATATAGTATATTATTATATTATTATATTATTATATTATTATATTATTACATTAATATATTATACATATATTATATTATATATATACATATACAAATGTATATCATATTACACATTTATATATAACTATTATTAACCATTATTATATTATATATAAAAATATATATTAATATAAATATATTGTATATATATTTTTTTTATTTTTTACGAAATTTTAATTGATTAATTTTTTTCTTATTTACTAAAGTTTCTGACTGAATAATTTACCAAAATTGATCTTCAAAAAAATCGTTGCACTTCAAACACTTAATTTTTCAAGTAATAATTACATTCTCCCTTTTTTGTTGTGAAATATTTTTTATGATTTTAATTTATAATTTGCTTAAATTAATATTTATAATTATAATAATTGTGCTTAGACTTTGCGTTCTTGTGTATTAATAGGTAGTAAATAATATTTCAGATTCTTTAAAAATGCCAATATTAATCAACTTGAAAACCTCAGCCATTTAACGCTCAGAAATTTAGTAATATCACGACAAGTGTACAAATTAATTCAAATCTGCTAATCGATTTTAAATTCTAATGAACGTCATTGTTTTCAATTTCTTTATGCTTCATTAAGCGAGACGTAACTCGTGTAGCAGCTCGGCTACTATGTTAGCAATTAAAACGACTGGAAAACATATAGTTGTCGTACTGAGGGCAATTCATTTTCAGAGAGTGATAGTTTGGTTGCGGATTCGGAATGGAGGTACTTTTTTTTTCTAAAGTATTGCTGAAAACACTCTTCAGTGAACTTTGAGCGAAACAGAGACATAAGAAACTAATTTTGACTAACCGAAATTTGAACTCATTGACCTTAGAATATATCAAGTTTCAGCAGAATATCACACAGATTATCTCAGAGTTGCCAAGTCATCCATTCGAAACTGTAATTTGACGTCTTGACACTATTTTTGGGCACTATGTTGTAGCACCAATCGATTATCAATTAAGGTTCTTGAAATCAGAATCGAGTACTCTATTCTGTTTAATGTCTCATTAGAGACGCAAACCGTCAAAAAGACTTTCGAAAACTGGGTTAATAGCGTGTTACTGAGCCTCCAACCAATTCAGGGACAGAATAGAATGTTTTCCATAATAAATATATTTAAGTATTATAGACAATACATACATTCCTTTTTTTGAAATCTTCATATGGAATCCAGGATTATCACTTAGTTCTCTATGGAAACTGGAAGCCTAAGCGGATGTCCATTTTGTCCACTTATGGCGGTCTTCGATGTGCTCAACCTTATGATTAAGGATCTGCTGTCGAGACTTATTGGAATTGGCTCGTATAGTTGATAACGTTCGTAGGAGGGTTACGAACCACTATTCATCTGTTTTAGATAGCAGCCCAGTAAAATTTCGGGAACTTTTGTGATGATTTAAGGCTACTTTCCGAATTTTTTTTTTGTACTGGAGAGTCATGAAGCACTTAATATTATATTGGCCAAATTTATTACTTTTGCATTAAATTGAAGGTTTTATTTGGCATGGTTGGAATGATCCGATTTAGGTCAAAAATTCACAGTTTATTCAATGACTTATTACCATTTTTAAGGTAATTTCATAATGCCTCCCTCATTGAAACCCTCCTCCCTATAGGCAATAAACTGGGATAGTCGATTTTCTCAAGCTTCTCTTGAGGCGACGTTTTTCACCAGTAAAATCATTCGTCATAGACAAGAACAAGTACCATTTGGTGCCAAGACCGAATTAAAATGTGGATGCATAAAAAGCTCCCGATCAAGCTCCTGGAGCTTCTGGCGACCACTATCAATGTGTATGGCCTGGCGTTGTCCCGACGAACTCCTCTCCTATTGGCCAAAGCTGACCGATTGTTTTCTTCAGACGATCCAATTGGTAACAGTACAGGTCCGAATTAAGAGTTTGTCCGTAGGGGAGCAGCTCATAGTAGGTGATTCCCGGGAAATTCCACCAAATACATAACAAGACCTTCCTGACCGTCATTCCTGGCTTGACCACCGTTTGCGTTGGCTCACCGCTATTCAACCACGACCGTTTTCATTTCACGTTGTCATAAGTGATCCACTTTTTATCACTAGTATCCACCCGCTTTAGAAATGAATCGATTTTGTTCTGTCTAAGCAGCGATTCGTAGATGGAAGTTCGCCATGAAGTCCATGAGGTGTTTTGCATTAACTCATGTGGCACCCATGCATCGATCTTCTGTTTGTATCCAGCCTTATTTAAGTGGTTCTAATTGGTTTGAAAATAATAATGGATTTATTTTTACTAGATCTAATATGTTAGTTTAGTGAAGTTTGTGTACATATTATCTATATTGATGAGATTACTGAAGATAAGTGCAGCATAAGTTTACGATTTATAATGGGTTAAAAATAATGACTTAAAATTCTGGTTGCCTTATCAAGATTAATTTCTTTTTCGGGTATGGACTTACCGTACTCAATTAAATTGTCTCTTTAACCTGTATCGAGTTTACGAACCCCCATGTCATAATGAAAATATTATACCATTTTTTAATTATGCTCGGTAAAAATAGCCGAGTTGAATTTCAGTAATAATTTTATTTTTAATACTATTTTCGAAACAATTTATTTTTTCTTCACACTAATTTTATGTGAAAGCGATTATCATCTCTTATGTCAGTAATTTATAAATATGTATTATATATCATTGTATGTGGACTCTTATTTCCACTGAGCGCTTTTTAAACACTCAATACAATTTCATTGATTCGATTCATCAACAAAATCTACAGTTACCATGTGTCAATGCATTTGCAATATGCAAAATAATTGATGCAATCATGCAACTTGTTTAATTTTTCTTCAAATCTTAACACTTTTCTAAGTTAATACAAAATTTCACTACGATAACTCTACACAACTTGTATATTAGAAAATCGTATCGTTCATCGAAAAGGACTTATACAACTAGATACATATGTATGATTATCGAATTGTATTTTTGCAAGTTTTTTTCACATTTACATACAAACATAGCATTATTTATTTATTCATATGTTTATTTGAATAATACTACAATTTTGTGAGTATTATTGGTATAATAAAAAAAAATATTTTTGCGCGTAAAGTCTTTATGATTGTATAGTGCCATGGCAATACATGTTTAAGCTCGTACAAAAACGCCGGTTTTTTCATATAACTCTCTAACTCCAATCCATATTTTTGTAGGTCAAACTTATTGCTTTCAAATGGTAGTAATCGATAATAGCAACAACAATCTGAAATCACTTTTCCTCGCCACGTCACAAAGTTTATTTATTCAAAGCTCCAATTAAATATGAAGGATAATCTTATATAAGGCTGTAATATTAGTGAATCATGCCTCCAGGAACCTAAGTTATGAATTTTTTAGGGACATTTTCGTAAAGTATGTGAATTCTCCAAATAATCAACTTTATGGATCTTTTTGAACTCCTTAAAAGAGAGTTTGGGAAAAAAGTCAAGTGGTAAGCCAAGGGTTAAGACGATTCATTAAAATATATGTCAAAAAATTGCAATAGCGTTCACCAGTAAGTCAATGGTCAAAGTTCCTGTTTAAAACATATCTCCAGAAATATCCACCAATGGTCTCGTAGAATTCTATGAAAGCTTAAATTAAAATGAATCTCTCTGCTTTCTCCAACACACAACGGAAATCAATGCCAAAAATCTATCTATCTTTGGAAAATTGCAGTATAAATCCCTAAAAATAATGAGCTCTTAATATAGTTTTGTATTTTTCTTTTATTATTTAACCCTTACTTCGCCAGATTATCTCAAAATTTGAGCTATTTAAAAAATAAAGCTGTGACTGGGGTTTTGAGGTTTATATTAATCCTACAAAAATGCTTTAAATATCATACTAGGTAGAATTACTCTCTAGAAAGTTATGTTACAATATAGTATAATAAAATATTATTAAGACATTCTCCGATTGCTCATATACTATCTAGTAGATAGATAAAGCAAACCTTATATAATTTAACAAAATTTATTCTTCTACAACAAATTGAGAATATTTATAAAAGGTTTGTATAAAAATGGGCATATTTTTTAACTTAATTGTATAATATTATATATAATATGGAGTATAGATATGTTTAAAAAGAACACATTATTTGCGAACCATTCATAATAGTTTTGAAAACGTATACTCGTATATTCATTCAATAGAACCTGTGACCACAAATATTGATTTTATTTCTTACATCCTTTGATACTGTTGATTAGATCGAAATTATTTAATAAATATTTTGGTAGAAAGAACTACTTCAAAATTTTATCTTGACGAACTTTAAAACCTTAAAACCTTACAAATCTCTCACTTTGCCATCCAAAAACATGTCATTTAACGTGGACAAGTTCCAGAAATGAAAAGAAAGAAGCTACCGTAGGGGATGGAGTTGTATAACTACATCGACGATAATGGTTCAGCTTCTGCGCTATCTTGCACGTTACGATAAATAACGATGCCTGCATTGTAAAGAAGAATATGGAAGGTTTATTCTTGACACTTCAAAGTGATTACTGCCTTTGTATGAAAAACGAATAAGTTGGTTTAGGAAGCTTTTTATCTTTGAGAGCCCAAAGGGATAGCATAATTTTAGGCATATGTTATTAATGAAAGAAGTTTGGATTAATTGAAAATTTGTTCTTCTTTGATTTTATATAAAAAAGTTTTTTTGATTAGCAAAAGGCTGTTCAGATAAAGTGTTTAAATGTGCTTAAATACTGAATAGTACTAAAAAATCACTTCTCAATTAAATTTTTCTATCAATAAAATTTTTGAGATCAGTTTCTTTCGCAAAAATGTATGTAAATGCAACTATAATATACGCATGTTTCTCTCAGCTTTTTGTAATTATTATAAAAATAATTTTTTATGACAATATATGAAATTTGCATCAGTCGACTTAAGTTCATGGATGTGTATTTGAGTTATTTTGAACAAATTATTTGGGACGCGATTTTTGATGTCAGTATATAATTATTGAATAACTTTGCAAGCGACAACCACTTTTTATATTTGTTAAGTTGATATTTTTTAAATAACATGATTCTTTACAATTATAATATTTTGAACTGTTTTCTGAATACATTGTTAATCGAGTGACCAAACCAAAATTAATTACTTTGACTATGATTTCCAAATGAGCGCTTGCCTAGAACTCCTCAATGTTTCGTGAAGTGCTGAAGTTCATTTTAATTTACAAATAATCCCACCAAAGTAGTCTGGAGATCTGAGTGGTCATTCAATGTCACCTTCTTTTGATATCAGGAATTTTTTGTTTGAGATTTTTTTAATTACAGAAAAGGCTAGACAAAATTAGCCAACATCCACCGATATCGATTTCTATTGATGATGATGGCACAGTGATGGCTCTGGCATAAGCGTCGTCCCAAACATTTATTTTTTAATTATGCAATGGCGTTTCATGGTTCTCGAATATGGGGAAAGATTATTTATATCCATATATAGTCATGACTTGAGTTCTCAGAACTGTACGATTATTTTCAATAAAAATGCTCATTACTTCGTCAGGTTGTTTCGGCATTGAGGTTTCCAAAACATGTCGAAGTTATTCTATGTTTACATACAAATTTAGAGATGGTGCACCCAGTAGTTTCAAAGAATAATTTAGAATTGGGAACCACAAATTGTTACAGTTTAGAGTTTGAGGTTGATACCTCAAAGTTCAGTTAGTTCAAAAACAAAAACAATTTTTATTTAAGTCGACTTAGGCTGTTTTAAGATTTGTACGCATATTTCTATTCGAAGAGTGTCTATCAAAAATCTAAATCCATTGTTCGTTTTAAAATTATATAATCATTACAAATGTGTATAATATGACCTGATATAATGTATATGCGCCGTATCTGCTATACTTAATGCTCATTACTACACTTTTTATGTGTTTTAGTTATTAAATTGGAAAAAAGCCGAGCTTACAAAAAAAAATTCTCTACATAAATACTAAATATACTTTGGCTACAGTCTCTCTAAGTATTTCTATATAATATTTCATACATATGTATGTATAATTTGAATGCATATATATATTATATTTGAGCCTAAAGGCTTTGCGCCCTTACTTTTTTGTATGTGTGTATGTAAATGTGCAAGTAAAATTAATGGAAGATCGCTTAGTCATTTGATTTATCTAACTCTTAATATATATAGATTTAGTTAAATAGATTTGTTGTTTGTAAGTATTTTGAATGGCTCCAATTGGCAATATTGCATGTCTAGGTTTTATTTATATGTATGTAAATATGAAAAAGCTCCGTTTTGATTGGCATACATGCGAACTAATAGTTTATACTAAACTTAAATATAATTTATATATGTGCGTATATGAGTGCGTATGTGTGTTGGCATTTCGTTTTAAAATCGATGCTTTAATTATTTTTATTCACTTTTTTTATTGTTTTTGTTGTATATATTCAGTACTATTATTGTTGCTATTGTGTCGGTTGCGTTGGCTTCGTATGGCCATTTTATTCGTACTTTTTAGGCAATTGATATCGGTAATACGTATGTATGTATTATTAAAATGCAGAGAGCAAAAAGGAACTATGATACTTGATAAATAGTGTGCGAGAATAAAGCTACAATGTTCTTAATTTTACTATTTTATTTTCGATATTATTTTCTTTTTCGTTAAAAATTATTTGCAAGTGAACTATTTATGTCTTTGACCTGGAAATGACCCGGAAAAAGGTTTTGCTTTAAGAAATGTAGCAACATTTATATCTCGTATTTTCTTCCTTAACGGGTCGATTTTTTAATGAACATGGTTGCATTGGGGGCGTTACACTGATTATGGCGACATTCCCACTTTGTGATACCATTTTTATATAAAGACTTGTTTTTTGCTTCAAAGAGAGAGATTTTCTTTTCATTGTCGCTAAATATGTTTCCAGCGATGATTTTCTTGAAGTTTGAGGACAGAAAAAAGCTGCTGGGGTCAGATCGGGAGAATACGGTGAATGCGGAAGAAATCCGAAGCTAAATTCATACAGCTTTGCCATCGTTTTCATTGATTTGTGAGACGTTGCCAATTTTCCAAAATTTTGTTCCCTAAACGTTGCAGTAACGGTAGTACAATACGTAATAACTCATATGCCCGCCAGTGGTGAAAGTTATATAACTGTCTTTTCAAGGTTGTTTTCAACCACAAAAGTTGTCTGATATGTAAATTTTTATGAAGTTAAAGGAATTGAACTTAGGGCCTGCGCTGACTAGGATATGTTATACGAGAGAATGTAGGCCCATCAGCTCTGAAACTATTTAAACATTAGGACCTCTTTGAGCCTTTTTGAAAATCGGCAGGATGTTGACAAAACAAATCCTACTTCCCATGTATTGCTGATTTAAAACTTGTGAGACTCAAAAATAAAACTTTACACACATCGTACTCCTGATATGTAGTAACTCGTCTTCCAAAAAGAGGTGAAAGCCGCCAACGAGCGACTAATCCATTCTCACAACAGACGGTTCTACTTAAACGGAACGGACCCGTATGCTCGGCAGTATTCATCCAAATTATTAGGGAAAAGATTCTTACCAAAGTAACAACAACCATGGTGATATGGTGACGCAAACACCTGCCTTACAAATATGCTAAAACACATCCCGATATTAAGTAATCTTCCAGCTATTTGCGGAAGTGTCTAATGTCCGACTCCAACCGAACTTTTTACTTGTTTAATTTCAACAATGATTTCTTGGCTTCACGATAGTTCAACGATAGATCGTATTGATTTCTTAGAGCACAGCCTTCTTTCAGTCAGATCTAGACACAACTTTGGATCGATTCGAAGACAAACTTTATCAAATCTCGTCATAATAATAAATGGTGCGGCAAAGTTTAGAAATGTCATAAATTTATTTTGGAACTATACATACGCATGTACATACATTTATACATATATAATATGTATGCATATAATTATATAATTGTATGCATATGTATCTATGGGTTTCTTTTAGATTTATGACAAAAATAGTCAGCAAATTTTTAACAAAGCTTCTCGTCCTAATCTACACAAACACAAATATTTGTATATCAAATCGATCTGCATAGTTGCCCATATTACTCACATATGTACATATGTACATATCACATAAATATATCGATAAGATATATCGAGATATCGATTTCATTTTTCGTTCGGTGCATGAAGCAAGGATTTTCGCGTTTGTAAGTAAGTGTACCTTTTTATGCTAGTATTAATAATATGTCAGTATGTATGAAACACTTACGTAATAATCTACGTTCTGTATGTATGTAATTCGTATATGTAAAATAGGAGATTTCAAAGTTCGTTTATAAAGTTTTGAAGCAAAAATTGTGCGTTTCCGACGATCAGAATACAAACGAGTACCTATCTACTCGCTCGACATTACTCACGAGTACATACTAAGTATTTGTGTATGTAAATTTGACTAACAACAGCAAAGTTGATACCGCTTTTATATGTATGTATGTAAATGCATACATATATCGTATATTTCCCGACGAATATCGTAAATTTCAACTTCGTTTAACGCTTCTGAAGCGTTCGTAATAAGACTACCGACCGCATATATACATACGCATTCCTTCGTAACATACGTGTTTGTATCAGACTTAGGGCCAAGCGAAATTGATACCGGTCATTAGGTAAAATTTGTTGTTGAACGGTCGATAGAATTCGCGTAAACGTTCGATGGCAGCTTCCTCAATGTGCGGATGATTGCGTCCTTTCGTTTTGCCCAAACAATGTGGGGTGGAACGCGCTTCCGACTTGAATAGACAGGGGAAACCTTTGGTGGCATTAAAGTAAAAATGTTTCTCAGTCACGACGCGTTTGAGACCTAAAAAGTCTTGTACACGTCCAATCTCGTAGGCAGGATCCATAATAAGTCGTTCGCCGCTTATGAAGAGCAATTGCGAGAGCGGAAAATATTTCAACCACTTCTCCAGATAACGCGAGTAGACGCCTATTTTGACCGGTCCCCAAGCGGTATCCACGACAGCGAAAGAACCATTGACGAAGGCTAAATCCTCAAAACGTTTCATATCCGATTTCTTGCTGGCCGCTTGTGTGTAGTCGGATATGGCTCGTGTTACGGGATCACGCACGACAATTAATAGCCTAGATGGGCGAAAAGTGATGTGCAGATTTGGAATTTTCAGAAATTAGTGAGAAGCGAAACAAAAATTAGGTGCTTCGAATAATTTAATATTTTTAAATTATCTAGTAAGCCTAGTAAGTACGAACTTAGCCCTGAGAGTACAGGATTTGACAGACTTTGTCCTCCCTTTACACAGTAACAAAAAAAATTTATGATGAGAACAAGACATATTTTAAGAATGGGTTGATAGGGGTTCTGAAATATCATGTTGAATAATTTTTCACATCAGCAACAACTTTGAAAGTTTCGCCGATGAATCAGACTGTCCAAAATAGGTCGAATTAGTACGAAAGGAAATATCGGCGAAATAAACTGAATGCGGCAAAAATGATCTCAACTCATCTCTGACCTTTCTTGAATATGAAAACAACCATGTGTTGATTTCAAAGAAGTATTTTTCAATATCTGAAGCTATAAGGAAGAGTTTTGAATCTATATAGAAAGGGTTGATTGATGAACCATGGATCTGACTTGGAATAATAAAAATAGAGAGCGTGACCAAAAGAAAGCAAGGATGAATTTGTGATGTGATGTGAAGGGTTTGTTTTCAGGATATACATGACTCTTAAATGGATTGACTATTCTAAAAACAACAACGATGAGATTATGCTTAGTTCTTGAATTGGTTAGACTTTATGGAACCAAAATTATTGCATTCTTAAGGATGGTCTAGATTGCAGGGAAAAAGACAAATTCTCTGAATGAATAAACTCTTCCATCTTCATGTTCCAATTTATCTTCCTATGTCTACATCTTCCGACTAAAGTCCAGAGTTTTCAAAAGCCTCAAATAGAAAGAGAGTCACTGGTAAATGGGTTGTAAAGATGTCATTATTATTAGCTATGTACATGAAATCCTAGTCCAGGATTCATCAAAATTATAGTTCTTTAGTACAAAACTCAAGGTCAGACGATTTTTCTTTTCATTCTGTGGACGACGGGTTGTTTTGCAGATATGTTTTGAGACCGTGGATATTAAAGGGAAAAAGGCAGAAATCGGGCTATAAAATTGTGCGATTAGTGGCGCTCGTCTTACTCTTTAAGGCCTCAAAATTATACATATAATTTGGTAGGCACAATAATCCTACTGGAGGCTTGCATGTGGCCGATTATGATCCACTTCCCCTTTAATCAGCCAACCATACCAATAAGTTTAGATATCAGTGTACGCAGCTCAAACCATCAGCTCAAACCAGCTTGTATTCAGATGGGTATAATTTTACAGAGATATAGTTCACTATTACCTTGAAAAGTCGAAGTTAATATGGAATTGAGGTTATATTCCACGAATTAATTTTTTAAATAAAGAACAGTTGAATTAATTCCTATTATTCTATTTCAACAAATTCCTGCCCTTATAGGAACCTCTTTATTCATTACTAATTCTCATTCACTATTCACTATTAAGACCTATGGGTGTGTTGATAGATTTGCGTCAAAACTAAAAAAACACACTAAAACTAAAAGAAAATGAAACTTTTTATCGCTTTGTCTTTTCACTTACTTTGTCGCCGCATTCATTTGATGCACCCGCTGTGGTACCTCTTTTGTCACAAAATAGCTTGGCGTCTTCTCCATTGTTATTTGACCCTCAATGGTGTAGGGCATGTGGTGGCGATACCAGCGTAAGCCACGCTGATAGTGACGATCAAAAAAGTGCACCTCACAGCCAGCGGCGCGTACATCCGGATGTAGGCGTATGAATTCAAGTAGCGCCCGTGTGCCACTCTTCTTCACGCCAATGATGAGCGTGTCGGGTAGATGACGTGACGGATGCAAACCTTGTTGACGTAGGAAACGATATTTCGGTGAACCGTCGGCAGCTTCCTGTGGCGGATTGCTGGCATTATTGTTGACGTTGTTAATTGAGCCACTTAACGGCACAATATGTACAACGGATGAACCATGATTTCTTAAGCTTAAAGCTTCCGGTGTGTCTTTCGATACCGCTCCGACTACATTAGCGCTGTCATTTATAGCGCCTAGCTTTGTAGGCAGAGGCGTTGTGGATATAACGGTGAGCTCGTCATCGGAGAAGAGTAGACTACGAAATGGATTCTGCGGGGGAGATTTAACTTTGATTGATTATTATTCAGTATAAGATTATTTGTGTGTATTTGTATAGGGTGGTCCATGAGTTGTTTTCAATGTAAAAATATTTCTACAGAAAGAAAAGTTTTCCCGCTGAAATTTTTTACGGTGGGACAGTATTATATCTTCATGGAATGAATTGAATTGTTTTACAGTTGAATTTGTACCATTTGAACCGCATACTTATCACGAAAAATTAGCGCTATTAGAGATTCAAAAACCCGCTCGTCATTCTCGAGAAGACTTAAAGAGTGACAGTTTGATATGGTTCTGAGATCGGTAACTTGATTGGTAACTGATTACTGGTACTAACTATCCATTGTTCTATTTTTTTTTTCAACCTGCCAATGGAGAGCTTATTTAGACGAATTGTGAGCTTTAGAGATATGCGATAATTAGTTTTTTTGGGGTGAAAAATATTCTTAGAAGATTTTTATCTTCAGCGGGTTGACGCGCTATACTACACAGATCCTGAGAAATTCGATCTTTTGCGCACCAAAATCGGTAATTGGAGTTTTGGTCATTCACACAGCGATCCTGTGATTTGACGTTGTCATACTCTTTTTTATAAGAAATTGAAAAGGTGCAATTCTAAGCGAATAATTCTTTAAAAATACCGGTCCGTAAGGCAGGTGTATAATATTAAGCAAACCATTCGTAAGATAGCACAAGGAATTGTCACTAAGGTCTTCGGCAAGAGATTCCTCTACAAAAAAGGTTGTTCTGCACTTTGATTTTTTAGAAAGAGATTAACTATTACTATTTTTTGGTACTTTTAAAAGCCGGCCACTGTATGGATCACCCTTATGTGTGTGAAGCATCTGCAGCTTAGTCGGCTTAAAGTTTATTAATTGTAAGAAATCTCCTTCGTATGTAAAATATTAGCATATTTACTACGCTAACCACACACCTTTTGAAATGTCCGACTAATGCTTGTCAATAGGCACGAATTAAATGTATATGATACATATATTAGGGATATGCAAATTAGCAGTGTTATCGCCAAACTGCGATTACTGAGATTGTTGAACCAGTTCATGACAAACATACTGCTGCTGCGCTGCCCACGTTTCTCGTTTTCTCCATCTAAATCATACAAAATGCACAAATTCGGTCGATTTGACGATATTAAATGCGCATCGAATAACTATCCTTATAAGCACAAGCATCACAACTTGATAAACTTAACTATTGCCACTACATTTATCTAAAAATCACTGATTTTCGACAGTCACTACATTGCTATGTTGCAAGAATAATTGCACAATTGCACTAATTTGACGAAGAAGAAAATTTCCAAAATTTCCTGCAACGATTTCCCATCGAAAGGGGTTGATTTCGCACAGCTCGACTTGATTGCGTGTATGGGGCGTGTGTGGGTGATTGAGTGTTACGGCGAATGAGGGCAATTTATGAATACATATATACATATATATATGTGTATCCATCGATATAGCAATCAAGTCAAACACTACAATAATGTGAGTGTGTGTGTGTTTGAGTCGGTGTGGGCGCAATAAATGTCAAATATCCGCCATGAAAGTAGCTAGGAATGTTTGCTTGCCGTCCAAACTTCACGCAGTTCGCCAAATGATAAAGACGAATGACGCGCAAAAACAGAACATGAAAAGAAGAGCAGCATACATAAACAGAAGCCACTACAAAAGCACTCCAAAAGTAAATGTCAAAAAGGATAACTGACAGTTTGCTTTTTTGGTAGAGCGCTGCTGCCCCTGGGGGTTTTATACTGACAACGAAAACGAACGATAAATGAAACCTAGCGAAACAGCAAGCATTCCCCTACGTCTCTACCACATACACTCGCACCCATTCAAATAAAGCATTACGCACTGTACGCGTACCGATTGCACAGATGTTTCGCAAAAAAATATTCACTCTCACCGTGACGAAGTGTGCTCCTGCCGCCCGAAGTTGGCGGCTTGTTGCCGTAAACAATTGTAGCGGATGTTGAAGGGTGAAATATCGTTATCAACCCTGCGAGCGTTGGAGCCGGCAGTTTCATTCATGAAATTCGGCGTCTTATTTGCCGAATTATTTGTACTTGCGCAGTTCGTATTCCGCTCGACGTAAATCGCTGCTGGTTCGAGATTATACGGAGCGTATGAGTTGCCTTGATTAGCAGAAAGTTGCACAGTGTATTTATAATGTAATAAACTCGCTAAAACTTATAGATATTTGCGAGCTGATTAATCCCTAATCCAAATTTAGTGAAGTCTGAAATTCTCGGAGTGTCTCTGAAAATCTCCCAAGTTATTGAATACCGTATTTTTGCACACTGTTGGCAATGCTACGGTACGGGGCGTAGAGTTGAAACGAGCGGAGTTTTAGAAGCCTTATCTCTTATCATTACTCCGTCACCTATAAGGATGGTACATTTTCTGACTAGTAGCAAGAAGTATATTGCTTTGCTCCGAGCTAAGGTTCTTACACAAGACACCTTCTGGTAGTTAACCTACCCTACCTTAATGTGGAAATTTCTTTTTTACAATATTTTTAATACGTCGGTTACTGATTTGCCCTCTTTGCTCTACCTTCCTAGCTTCAAGCGTACTTTTCACTGCAGTTTTTGAAGTGCAAAATTTTAGTATGCTGACACTCGACCTTTTGTAGTTTTGGAGAACCGGATCTGAACTGTTTCGCTTTTTTCGCTTTTAACAAGAGGCGGGTTTACATAACTGGAATGAATTGGGATTTACATTCTACCAAAAACTGTCCCTCCACAGCATCCCCGAAAATTATTTGAGACATATTTTATGTTGCTGTAAGAACCAAATTTTGATTCTGAAGAAATAGAAAAATATAGGTTTAGATAGATAACAGAAACAAAAGTGGTTTCATTCTCAAACCATTTGGAAATACTATGCAAAGCCGAAATATTGTACCAATTAGTATATGCGAGCAATATTTTTCGGCAAAGCCGTTCAAATTCAAATTCATGGTTTCAAAACCTGTCTAAAAGTCTACCCTCTCTTTTAACTGCATACCCCTACTTCAAAATACTTTAACATCGATCAAAAGCAACTAGTTATCATCATTTCGACATATCATTATGACATATCGACACGATGTTGATGGAGATAGCTTCTTCAAATTCCTAAAAAAGAGCAAACATCGAGGGAACGCTGGATCATTTTGATTATTGATCTTTCATAAACGCAGTGTTTGTTGTAACGGAGCCAATCTGAGATGAAGTGATATTGTGTGAGCCAAATATGCTACTGCTTGAGCACTTCTGATACCAACATTCGCCATTTTGGGGCGGCAATACCCCGTTCCACCTCTTTCAAACGCTCCGAACTCCAGTCAAGGAATGTATGTCGTTGGTTATTCCTTTTGAGATTTACAAAGGCTGACTAGAGCAGTTGTTTATATCGAATTTTCGACAGATAGGATCGCGGGATATTCGCGGCATGATTGTTTTCCTGCCGCGATTTCGGCCTTCGAACTTTGGGGAGTCGACTGTGAGGGGCTATCACATTTTTTGGTGTCAAAACGGATAGAAAGTATTTTTTCATTTAGATAATAAAGTAGTAATGTTTGAGCATCAGCTTCTATCCAGATTAGGTTGAAGAACTTCTATAAAAGAACCATTTTGTGTGAAGTGAAACTCTCACATAACTCTCCAATTACATTATTTCTTCTAATCAAAGATAATGTCTGCAGCACAAAATTTTTTATCTCAAGGTATGAGATATCTAGCAATTTGAAGAGTGTGTCATCAAAGCAAGAATTTGGAGATAGCATAGCAAATCAATCGTTTCGAAAGCTTACAAGCGCGCAGATGTGAAAAGAAGTAAACAGAGTATTCAGTGATTGCGTAGTATTCTTACACCGAAATGTACCACTTTTCAGATATTTTGGGTAAACTAAAGTATAAAATTTGTTAACACAATTCCTTTACCACAGTTATTTATTACAGTTTTCTTGTGCTTATTCGCAAGCGGCTGCTTCTTTGGCTACTACTGCAAGTATGCCTACGTCTACGACAATTTGTGGGTGCATTGGTATGCCTTGCTCGGCGGCGTTGTAGCGGTGGCCTTGGCGGGCGGCTTAACATTGCGCAAATATTACAAACGCCAGCACAGTTATGATCACTTCTATGTGATTTTCTACGGCCTGATGTGCTACGTTATCAGTTGTTGCTTCATGCTGACGGACAATTTAAGTACGTAGCTAACATAAAAGACTCGCTTCTAGTAATCTGTTCTATACCATATTGTTCTTTTTAGACATTTGCTTTTACTTCGGGTTCATCGGCATTGGGACTACGCTCATTCCCTGTTACAGCTACATTAGCCTGCGTAGCTCGTCGCTTGGCTTGCGTCCGGCGCGCATAGCATTTGGGAACGTGCTGTACTTCGGCGGTTTTACAGTGGGCTTCAGCATATTCAACGAGTTCGAACCGATCTATTGCGGTTGGATCTATTTGGGCATTTCACTCTCTATGCTCTCCGGCGTTGTGGTGAATGAGGTGCTCCAACATTTGGGTGTACACAATTATAAACTATCCTTCGATCTGGCCTTCAATCTGCTGAATGAGGAGAAACTCGTCTTCCTGCCGAACAAATCAATCTATGCGCTCTTTGTGGGTCGTGATGACTACTATGTGAAGCGCAATCGCCAATGGTTGATTGTCGGCATCGCCGCTGTTTTAGTGTTGGAACGCGCGCTGCTGTACTCCTCCTCGTACATGCAGTTGGCTTGGAGCTCAACATTTGCATATATGGGAACGCAGCATTTGTATGGTCCATTTCTGCTTTACATGTTCGGTTGTATATTGGGCTGCGCTTTGTTGGCGCGTTATAAGGCGAAATTGTTGTACCTGATGTTTGGCGTCATCAAAATTACGGCACTCTCTGCGTTACTGGGTGTTTATGTCGACAATGCCACAGAACAATGCTTCTACTTTCTGTGCTTCTACTATACGTGCTTCGGCGTGTATTCCAGCGTGGCTTTTCAACTTTTGCTCGAGTGTACGCCTTTGCTCTATACAGAGTTGGCTCTCGCTGTCGCTTATATAATGGAGCTGCTTATTTTGGAGGTTCTAAAGTACGAAACGTTGGCAGATGATGCTTGGCAAGAGTTGCTAGGGATCGGCATATTCCATATACTACTAACTGCAGTCAGTATTGTACTTGTGTGTATTTTTATGCCCCGTTCATGTGGTCTCATTGAGATGCGCAATAAACTGATGGGTGTAAGACGACGACGACCATCGACGCCACCACAAACCAAGCTGTGGAATACCAATTATTTTATGTACCACGATCTACAACCGGACGATGTGCGTTGTGTGAGGTTGGACGGCAATCGTGTGTTTCAGCAGTACCCAAAACAAAGTGAGATGAGGGCGGAGCCGCCGAAGTAGGTGAGCGTTTAGCGAGTATTTGTTCAGGGAAGGGAACTTTCTATTGAGGAAAATCTCTTTTTATTTAGAACAATGAATTTCGAAATTTTATTTTTTTGCGATTATTACTAAAATCTATGGTATAATAAAAATACATAAAAATTTACTAAGAAACATTTGTAGTTATCAATAATACATTTAGAGAGTAAGGGTGTTCAAAAACTAAGGCGATTTATTGGAGTCTTCAAGGATCGCCTATATTCGTCCTGGTTTCACATTTACAGCTCCAACTATTTGACATTCTCATTCTCAGTTGAAATGTGATGACATGTTTAGAGCATGAGAATTGTGTCAGCGAAGTTTGTTTGATTTCGATCAGAAGAACCAACGCATGATCATACAGGAGCTGTGGTATGATCTTATCGATTATGCTGATTTGTTCAAAATGGTCATTATTAGCTGTAAATGCAGGCTAATGGATAATGGTGGCGAAATCAAAAGCCCATTCATTCCAAAGGAATAGCGAAGACAAGTTAAACCGAAAACCTGGTTTGATCTACTGTTAAGGTTTTGCTCACTGTTCTCTTCTACTATCGTTGTCAGTAAACATTGCCTTGAATACCAGCGTTTGGAAAGACAAAATAAGAAATACTTTCGGAATTTGGAAAATAATTCAAGGTTTTTGCATCAGGATTCTGCTTGTGTCTGTTCATTCGTGTTGGTGCTTTATTTTTGAGTTAAAAACAACACCAAAATCATACAGCAGCCTTCAGATTCATTGGACTTAGACAGACTCCATGTGATTTTTTTCTCTTTCCAGAACTGAAAACAGTTTAAACAATAACAATATAAAAGCTTTTTTTTCATACTATAATGATTAACTATTTCGTATATCGTAAAAGCTATTTTAATCGGAATGGCATACAAAAAGTTCAAAAAAAAACATTTTACGAAATAGTTGCAAAATTGAAGTTAAGTTTTACTCCTATATACATTGAGTAGCATCGGGCAGTCTTCTTCAATATCTTACTGAGTACTGGCAACTGGTATATCGTCGTTTCGGAACATCATTACCTGCAATATTCTCCTAATTTAAAGTCATAAAAATTTTCTATGGTGTATTTTTATAATGAAGTACATTAAATTATAGAGAAGTATATGCATATGACACTAAAATATTTTAGGCAAAGAGACGAATTTCTTAAGTTATGCCAGTAGGTTCTTCCCTCTTGCTAATGGTAACTCGTATAATTATATAGCGTTAGGATTACAGACATTACTCATTCCTAATTGAGATCATGTGAGCTTCGTGAAAAGCTATCAAAGGTGGACTAAATTACCTTATAACCCCGTACTATTCTCTTATAAGTATCGCATATATAAATTTCTTACATACGAATATCTTGCACAAAAAGTGACATAACTCAAAAGAGTTAGGTGAGCACATTACATTTGGTTTTAATTAAAAAAAATCTCAATTATAGAATATTTTGGAAAAAATGGGGTTTTTGAAAGGTTTATAATGGAACTATCAAGCTCTTAGATTTGCCGAAATAGTAAAACGACCTTAATATAAAATATATAAAAACTATGGAAATTGGACTTTGCCCCTACGTACTTGCTTTTTATAATACAGTATCAGC
Source organism: Bactrocera minax (assembly GCA_021498325.1). Classification (NCBI taxonomy): domain Eukaryota; kingdom Metazoa; phylum Arthropoda; class Insecta; order Diptera; family Tephritidae; genus Bactrocera; species Bactrocera minax. Next base: position 4,929,792 of record JAKEEE010000008.1, on the reverse strand, counting down.
GATATAATTTTAGAGTTGGCATTTTCTTGCAAACAGGTAGTTTTATGTACATAAATTCCAATACAAATATGATTCATTGACTTGTAAAGCTTTGGCAGGTGTAAAATGTTATCAGATAAAACGACGTCAGATAGTATGACAAATAGGATCTGTGAATTTTTGTTGTTGCAAGCTCGTTTACATAAATTAAATACTTATTACTGCGGTGATTCACGAGCAACGTCACTACTGCGTGGAAATAATACAGAACAAGTCACAAAGTACAGTCACAAGGAATAAATATAGGAATTTCAATAATTAGTGATTTGCGTACAGTCGCGTGCAACTAATTAGAAAAGAGTCATCTAATATTTAGTGAATATATACTTAATATCCACCTGTCAATGCGTAATACAGACAAATTAATTACAGACAAAGATATATTTCAGTATAGAAAAAATATACCGCAAGAAGTACGAAACGAACTACTGCTTTCCTATTTGATTTGCCAAATAGGTACAATTATTATATTATTAAATTTCAATTGTATTAGAGACACTTTCGTATATATTTGTTAAAGCTTGCTAACTTCGAAGGCCCAAATTACTCGAAGTACCAAAAGACCTTCCTTTTTTGAAACCCTCTACTATTCCACAGTGTCTAGTGCGTTTCTCAGTTATTCATTCAGTAACATTTATTCGCAAAGATTGGGATTTGAGTACGCAAAAAAATTCGGATCTCTCAAAAATTTATTTAGTGACCCACTTCTCATTTATCTGTAGTCCCATTTTCTTTAAGTGTATTAGCACACTTTGGAATGTATATGGCTACTAGAAAATATGGATCGATTTCGTTTATTTTTTACTACATCACACTATACACACTATATCAATTTTTATTTATTTTTTAATTGAATTTATCATATATCATATATTGATATATGTATATGGTACAAAGTCGATCAGAAGGACGGAAAGTTGTACTACATATTATATTATAAATAAATAGGAGGGCTATTAAAAGGTATGAAGGAAAGAAGCTTTGTACATTTCTTAATAGATTCGTCACATGTCAGAGAAACTTTATATGCCAAAAATTTGGACCAGATCTCCCATATCTCTATTGATGATTGTAGTGAAGTGAAATAAACTGATGGGACGAAGAAAGAAAATTTTTCGGAAGTAGGAACGGATTTGATCATATTTGCCGGCATTGTACTACTATCGTCCAACTTTCGTTGAAGTTGGTCAAATAGACCAATTTTGTAGTGGATCTTCGTGCAAGCCTACTATATCTATAGACCTCATTTTTTATTTTTAGTAATTAGGAAAAGAAATGTGGTTATTGAAATATGGGCATGGTTACTGCTTAATTTCGCATATTCTGACACCGTTTTCATTCAATTTTACTGAGGTCACTCCTTTTACTTTCGAAAACGATTTTTAAATTTATTAGAGAAAAGTGCGGCTATACAATATTTTAAGGTGTTGCAGCAATCGTTAAGTGATCTAAACTATTGTAATCTTATGCAACATGGAGTGAGAGTATAAAATATTGATTCTAATTTGAATGGAGTCGACTTTTTTATGGAAAAACTTTAGATGAGCTACGTGTTGCATTTATTTGGAGATTCAGGGGCAAATCTGGCAAGTAATTGTTTATTGTAATTGCTTCTACTTAGCTGCACGTTGTTGTATATTTGAACCATTTTATTTGTTGTGTGGTTAATTTCTATTATCTCTATTAACTGTTATTGAAAAGCTGTCCGATTACTTGTGAAGGGCACTATATTCCCTATCTATATGATTAATAAGCAGTTGGATTCCTTTAATTTTCTTAATATTGAGATTTCTTCTTTCCGCCTACACTTAATAGGTAATTAACTAGATTTTTGTGTAATCAAAACGGTAAGGAAGCACAGAATAAATAACTGAAAGAAATATGAAAGAATGAATGAATAGAATATCAACAAAAACTTTGTTTTTCAAGTTGACTATGCTCAGCTGGTCGCTCGACGGCCAAGCGTGTAAGCCAAATTCCACTGCCTCATATAACACTTCTTATCTTATCGCGATTGGCAGCAGACTTTATCTGCATTTATCAAGGCAAAACCAAAAGGTTAGACGCAAAAATGAGTTAGCACAGACCAGGCCCATACGGAGCGCGTTGCAACTCAGTGCTGGTCGTCACACTGTGGGGAACATTTCATTGAAACGGCACTTGTGTTACGTGGTCATTGTCCCGAGAGGTGCGAATTTATAACGGTTCGGTAAAGGAAGCTTCTAACTGTAATTTAGTGCTGCTACGCAACATTAAGCTATGCGTTGAACTTACGGTGTGATTTATATAAGTTTTTTTCTCGTGCGACCGACACCTTGTATCTGAACTTGTGGAGGAGTGAGTGTGCGGAATGGCGCACAAAATCGCAAATTTGTGGGAGAATTTCGTCAATAAATTCTTCTTGTTCGCACCGACCTTTGTGGGTACGTTGCAATGAAGAGTATGCAGTTAAAGAAAAGAGGCAAAATAGTGTGAAAAAGAATATGCAATTAGAAAAATTAAAAGAAAATATTTGAATAAAGTTCCACTTGCATTTTTCCAGTGTGTTTAACCTTTCTACCATGCGGCCTCATATTCGGCTATACGATCTGCTCACTGGTCGCCCAACGCAATGTCAATGCCGGGCTCATCGAGTACGGTCCTATGATATTTGGCGGTTGCACCGGCTTCGTCATTGCGCTTATCATGTTTTTGGTGAAATTATGCAAAGGGCGCATCATATTTTGGCATATCCCGATTCTACTGTGCGCGGGCGTTAGTAATTTGCTGGCAAGCTGTTTCTACTTTGCTACTAGCATGGGTAAGTATATCGAGGCATATCATCGTATGATCCATATGAAAATTATATAAGTTTGAATGTGTGGTCAACCTGGGTGTAAAGGTATATTTTATAGTTTGAGGTCTAATAATATGGAATTTTCTAATGCTCTTAGTACCGCAGTAAATATACATATGTCGTTATTAAACTACTCATTGTACGCATATAGTCGAGTATATTCAACAACGGTATTTGCCAGTTAATCTTCCGTTATCGGCGCTATTGGCTTTAATCGATTTTGATATAATTTTTTGTCTTTTTTATGTTACGAGTAGAGTCAATGCCATCACTTTGTATTTTCCAAGCATTTATACTTACAGTAAGACCACAAATTATAAACTTAATGGAAGAATGAGAGAATACATTTGTATCGCTTGTCGTACCACAGTCAAAAAACAAGATAATAAATAAAGTAGCTTCTAAAAATATACGCCACAATTGCTTAATTAACAAAAATTAACAAAATTGCACAGACTTCAAGGTTAGTACTCGTACGAAACTATCTGACGAACATTTTATAGTAGTAAATTGACAGTTTATTAAACAAAAAAATTTAACTCAGAGTCTTTCTTTCACGAACTAATCCTTTGGAACTATTTTTTTTTTTAATTATAACACAAATTATGTACTGTTTGTTATCAGGTGCACTGTTGAATCTTGATAAAGATTTTGACTTTGTTCGTCCTGTCCTTTTTTCGTTCATGACGTCACTAGCCAATATATTTTTCTGTCAAAAGTCCACCAAAGAAGGTAACGTGCGAAACTGTCATAATATCTATTTCTATCATTAATTGAAAAAAAATAGCCGAGGTTTGTAGTAGAAATGTTGGAAAAATATATAAGCGTACAGGATTCGTAAAGTAAATTTGCCTTCTGCGTAATAATTGTTAATTTGTACGTAATCAAATATCCAGCAAATTCCCCTACTTTCATTGAGAGAATAAGCAAGAATGAGAGACATAGAGATTAAGATATTATTAGGTCTTGACTTAATGAAAGAATGAAAGCGATTGTCTTCGTTTGCAGTTAGTATAAAAATTTTGACAGTTTTGTCATGTTTCCTCTTCACATTATTTCGCTTATGATGTAGAGTGTCGCAATTATCATAAATTCACCAGCAGAGATCAGCCGATGAAGTAACAATTTCATTATAACAAATACAAAGAAAACTAAGGAAAAGAACACAATCCACCCAGTGAATAAATTGTTTACGAGCAAATATAAATCATTCTACACGTCGATCAAATCGGCGTATAAGGGTTGTTTTACAGGTGGATGGATGGATGGATGGATCACATCTTCAAAGGGACCAAGTTTTAACCACAAGTTGATCAACATTAAAAATAAAGGCATTAGTAATATTTAGATAAGAAAGAAACATTCTAATCCTTTAAAGAATACTATACCAAATTGAGTTCTTTAATTAATTTCTTTATTTAAAGTTAACTGGATATTTAGTCCAACCAAATAAAATAGCATGTATAACTGTTTTGAACCACTGTACGCTTAGTGAAGGTGTGTAGTTGTGGCAACTTGGGGATTTTTGTTATCACTAAACCGATTGTTTGTAGCTGATAGACAGATAGACATACATACACATCAAAGGCAACTCAGTTGACAGCGGGGGTCCAATAAAACAAATGTCATATTAGTTAATATCAAATATATAAGAATAATAATATAAATATACTTTACTTTATAAATACATTAAAAGCCACAAATGAAGCAGCCTGATTCAACGACTTTTCATAGAAAGTTATTATAAGTTGAGCAAATCTATTGATACACCTACTACTACTACTACTACTACTAAATTTTTTATAGTCACTAAAAAATCAGAAAACATCTATTTAAAACTGCTGCGTCCGAAATGCAATAAGTAACGAGCATATTCTTTTTTGAAATTCCGCTAAACAATTTTCTCAAAAATGTTTATAAGTTTTATTCATCGGGTTCTTAGCGTTTTAAACTCATTACTGTTTTAAACTGGTAACTCAAAAAACCATGAAAACTTTAAGTGTATAGGAATATATCTTATTTATCCACAATTTTCCAAAAATTAGTTTCCAAGTTCTCTTTTGTCACTAAAAGATTACAAGGTATGATGTTGTACATCAAATACGACCGCCACTGTTCTTATGGAATACGAAGTGTGTTCAAAAAATAACGGAAATTTTTGTTTTTTTGAAAAAAAATATTTATTCATTCGTCTACATTAAAGTTGTCGCCTTCAAAATAGTCTCCATTCTATATTATGCACTTATGCCAGCGCTTCTTCCAATCGTCGAAACACTTCTCAAACTCGACTTTTGGGATAGCCTTTCGCTTTTCAGCGATGCGCTTTTAATTTTATCTATACTTCTGAAACGACGGCGCTTTAAGGTTCTATTTATTTTTAGAAATAGGAAAAAGTCACACGGAGCCATGCCTGGCGAATATGAATATATTATAACATCGTTACAATATTGTTTTTGGCCAAGAAATCACGAACTAGCAACGAAGTGTGAGCAGGCGCATTATCATGGTGCAAAAGCCATAATTTGTTTTCCCATAAATCCGCGCGTTTTTTTCGGATTGTTTCACGCAAACGGCATTGACTTGTAGGTAGTACTCCTTATTGACCGTTTGACCTTGAGGCAAGAATTCATGATGCACTATGCCATTATAATCGAAGAACCCAGTCGAAGAACATTCCCGTTATTTTTTGAACACACCACGTATATTCTGAATGTCAATGCTGAGCCCTAACAGACACTTTTTATTCATCATAATAAAAGTGAACGCCTTTTATTGCCGATATTAACATTTATAGATTTTGCGGGAAATAGGTTTTATATATCTAAAGTAGAGTATAGCACATGATTGGGAGTTATCTATAATATATATGTCAATGATATTCAGACCTGTTCTGTGACCTGTGACCTGTGACCTGTTCTGTTTGAAGTGAAAAACTACGTAATACAAATATATGCAAATGTTCAATGCAAAGTATTTACTATAGCTGTTCTAAGGAATCGAAATTTATGTAGCAATATGTGTTTATCTAGCAATAATATGGGACAAAAAAGGTTCACAATAGTTTAGTTTTCACAACCAGTACAGTTGGTCAAGGGCTGTCAGCTCAGCAGTATTCCTCGTTATTATTTGAGAAATATTTAATACTGCTACAACAACAAAAACAGATAAAACCAATGTCTGTTCGTAGACAACCAAGTCGATTCGCCGAAGACTGTTTATATTTCTGACTGATGAGATAAATAATACTTAATTAGCTCCTTAAAAAGATTTATGTTCCTTCTAGTGAGAATATAACGGAAGAACCGTGTCTGCTGTAGATTTTCAAGTTCGCTCCGAAGCTATCGTGTCAGGAATAACTCCTAGAGAACACCACCAATACAGTCCACAAAAAGCTTCTGGTCCTCCTCCTTGGAAAAAAATTTGATCAGTATCGAAACTCATAACGATCGTCAAGTAGTTGTATATTTGCGTGTAATTTGAGCCATATGCCATATTCTTATGTATATGAGTTCAAAAGTCTTTAATCCTATCACACAGTATTTTTATAAACAATATCCCGCCTATTTCGAATTTAGTATGTTAATGGTTTGCATTAAAACACTTGCTTAAATACACTAATTAATACACCATTAAATTTAAATTACTGCCAATACTTCTTAACCAGTACGAATAACGGTTATATACTTAAGTTGGTTTCGAATTTCAACTCTTTTACATCTATAATATGGCAACAATTGTAATTTTTTATACACATACATAACTGCAAATCTACGTATGCTACCTATTATATTCAAAACAATGGACATGGGTTAAGTTTAATTATAGCGAATAAAATGTAGCACATCCAAACTTTAGACTGATATCAGCTGAACGATAAGATAGTTCGTAATGTTAACATTGTCTGGATTTTCCAAAAAGTAACTTAAGAGGCTTAAAATATTTATTGACTATATTCACATATGTGTGTACATATATATTTATGTATATGAAAATATCCAAATTCTACGAACAAATTATTATAAAAATTATTTTCCTTATTTTTCTTGTATATTCTCGATATATGTACGCATATGAGGGTAATAGTGATTTTTATTTTTGTTGCTTTAATTTTGTACATTCTGTTACAAATCCATCCATTTATGTACACCAAACTATTGTGGGACCAGATTTGACAGCCCTTGTCTGAATATGACTACCTACGAATTGCTATTGTAGTTGTTGTTGTAGCGGCAGAAAACATACCCTACACAATTTTGAAAAATATTGGTGAGTTGACGGTCTTTGGCCGCATAAAAATCCAAGTGCGTTCCGTTTACGTAGACCCGGCTGCTTATTATTAACGGCACGAACTGCTCTTTCTGACTGCTTTCAGAACTATGCTCCAAGTTTTCGCTAATAAAAGAAAGATATTGAATAATTCAATTATATTTAAATGTGTATTTACATATTTTGTGAATACAGCTACTCAAACATTTGTTTTTGCATCATTTTTCAGACACAGCTGGTGCCTTCATCTCTTACTTCGCATATAGCTTGAACTACATAGCTGGCTTGAGCTTTCTGCATACAACGCTACATAAACGCAGCCGTTCCATAATGCTCGCGCTTGCATTTTGCATCTTTCTACTCGGCACTGCTTCGGCTATAAGCCTTATTGGCACTAGCTACACGAAGCTGGACAACAAAGTCAACGCAACCGCTAATGAAGTGCCGGATGGACTATACGTGGGATTTGCCGGCCTTTATTTATCCATTTCTGTTGTGATTTTAGGCGTACTCATCGGTTTGAAAGTGATGGATTATTATGGCATTGTCGATTGTCAGAATATTTTGGATAATGAATTTCGCATTGCTAACTCGAATGGCAGCATATTTGATAAGCGTAAGGACATTATTAAGCGTGTCAAGTTTCTTTATGTCACTAAAAATCAACAATGGAATGTCACGTTGGTGGTGCTCTTCACCGAAGCAATACAATATGCGCTCTTTGTATACTATATTTTCTGGTTTGTTATGAATCAGAGGATACGTCTGACACCGGTGGACAATGTGGATGCAATGTTGTGGGTGGTGTTCGCCGGTTCGACTATATGTATTGTGTCCATGGTATTCTTTAGTGTGAAGGTCACATTTGTAGCTAATGAAATTTGCCTTATAATTTTGACAATATTGAGCATGATCATATGCTCATCGGTGGATACGAAATTACCGCTATGGTTCATACTATTTTTCTTCGGTCTTTCCTTTTCTAATTTGCAAATTTCCATTGTGGAAGTCTCGCATTTTCGCTATACCGAGTTGCTTTTCTTCGTGTCGTATATGGCGAAGTTGATTAGTACCAGCATGATATATTATTATTTTGTGTCGAATTTGAAAAATTCATTTTTCTACTCAACTGACGGGAGTACGATTATGGCGCAGGGGTTTGTGTATCTCATAATCACCGCACTAGTTGCACTTGTGGTTGGTGTAAAGGTGCCACGTACTTATTGTATGACACTGTTCGAAATACAGTACGATTTGTTGGGCGTAATATTCAAACAGCACGAGATCGAGCAGCTAGATGTGACGTGTCTCCACGATGGTTCGATCCCAACGATAAGTGCACATACTCATTATTGAGCGAGACATATACATTTATATAAATTTGTATACATTTTAAATATAAACAATTATTTTAGAATGTGAATTTGTGTATTTATACTTAATTATTATGCTAAGCTTATCATTTAAATACATTTTATATTTTAAATAAATGCTTTTACTTTTTCAAACTACCGCTTAATAACTAGCTTTTACGTGTGATATGAAGAATTTTTACAGGTGTTGTGCGATCCCAATAGAAGTTGCACTTATCTAATGGTATCAAGTCCTTGTCAACATATTGGAAATCCAATGTAGCTGTAATTAATATTGAGTTATTTATAAAAACTGTGACAACGACAATATTTCGCAGCTAATACTTACAAAGCAAATTCAGAAATTTGTTTAGCGTGTGCACATTTCGTACTGTGGCAGCAAGTAACATTACACATTTGTCTTTCTTCATTTTAAAAACGTAATCAATAACATGCGTTAGAGAATCGAATAATGTGTCATCATACACTACGTCGGCAGCCAATATCACATCGGTCGAAAAACCAAACGGCCATTGCATACCATCGATAGCGCCCCATTCCAATTTACACAAATCCAATGACTTTCCTTTTATTTCATATGCACCATCATTAAATTCGCTGGCTTCGCTGAAATTTCTCTTCACATTCTCCTTCATAAGTTCTATGCATTCTCGACTTCCATCAGTCAGCAACATGTGTCGCACACCACAACAATGCAGCGCAATCATGCCACATAAGCCAGTGCCAGCACCTAACTCTAGTACACATTTTCCACGTAATAGTTCAATATTTTCCACCAGATAGTCGGCTAATGCAATGGAAGCTTGCCAGCTGCACAAGCCAGTTGTGCCTTCCGCTACAAAGCTTTTGGATTCGCGTAATGTAAAGCTGACGTCAAGTGCCAGCTGCACATAGTGTTTGTAAGCATATTTTTCAGTTGTGTCCTTAGCGACGCGTTGTTGTACATCACAGTAGCTCTCATACACAATATCGTGCACTTCATCACACTGTTTTTCCAGCTGTTGCAACAAGCGTTTGAGGAAATTTAGTTGATAACTTATTTTAATGGGATATTTCTTATTGAGTGGGTGTAGCGCCGTATTTTCTAGAAGCTGTTTCTGTTTATCCCATGTGAGATCTTTTGGTAATGCCTTGAGATTAAAATGTGATTTCAAGTGAAAATATTGTGGAGCTCAAATTTAAATACCTACATCCCAGTCAATGCAGTGTAATGGATAGCAGCACAGGAACTGATACTTTAGGACTTCGGTGAATCTTTCGTTTTCTTCTTTCATAATAACTATTTAATTGCTAATGGCTCCAAATTTGCTGGTTAAATTGGAATAAATATGAGATGAAATTAATAATTCCTTCACTATAATAATAAACAATAAACAGCTGTTTCATAAAAGCCAGGTATGTTATCAACACGTGTGCACTAACAGTGTTGCAACTTTATAGGGAAGATATTGGCCCGTAAACGTAAGTACGTACTCAAATATAACAAAATATTTAAATATGTACATATGTATGGAGTTGTTTACAATTGGATAGACGAAATAACTTTGGAACCCTTTTTGATTCTAGGATATCAAAAATGATAGATGTTGTAGCAGTTATCTATCTAAAACCCTAATCAGTTTCGACGGCGTCGAACCATAGAGAAAGAGGAGTTGGAGGAACAGGCTTCAGTGCACATGCAAGAGGTGGTTAACGTCATGCGGAGAATCTTTGTATACAGAACATATGTTAAGTAAGAATGAATGTTAAGTAGGAGTTTAATCTCCTACAATATCCAGGACGTAATTGCGCAAGCGTTACTCTGGTTGACGGTTTTGGTTCTGGTTCTGGTTCTGGTTATCTGGCGTGGCACCTCGAGTTCCTAATCTGCAATTCCCTTACCTACCGTAAGGGAGCCGAGGAAGTTGTTAATAGTCTCACTGTTACTGCATTCGGGCATATTAAAATTCAGTCGCGTTCGAAGTCTGGTGGTCAAATGATATATGTATCGTCGGGGTATAACTGGAATGACCTCTTGTTGTTCCTAAGAGGCGATTACGCTTCAAGCAAGCGACTTCGAAGATGTTTTCTATGAAAACATCCCAGCGGAAACTGCTTAGAGGGGAGTACGTTTTGCTCCTTAATTGGTTATATCTAATGTAGGAGGGAAGAAGTGTGAGTGGAGATGTCTCCTGCAATGGGTTCAATAGCTCTCGACGCAGCGTACATATACACTAAAGCTGAAAAGAACCAGTGTAGAGTTGAATTAGAGTTTCCGTCCTAACATACATCAAAACATTTAATATATTTTAATGATAACAATATCTAAGGTGACCAAGGTAAGTCTTCAGACTTTGTCGCTAATTATTGTCCAAGCGAAGACGGCTTGCACTTAACTTCGAAATCTTATTTTTTTTTTAAATGATCCTTAATTATAAGTTAGTTCAAAACTTTCGCAGAAGCAACACTTGGTCGAGGTAACTTTCCTCTCAATTTGCGACCAATATATAGAACAGAAATGAGCGACCCAGTACCATTAATTATAGTGAAGCGATAGTAAAGCTGTCAACTACAAAATCATCTCAATCACAAATTCCCAGGAATAACAGCATAACATAGTTTTTAGTATCTCTATATACAGACCAGTAAATATAAATTTTTCTAATTAAGGATTACCAATTAAAGATCAATTCAATGAAGCAAGGGTTAAAGAACTTCCTTATCGTTGAGTTGGAAGAGCAAAATTTTAGTTGTACCGAAGTTATCGACTTAAGCAGTTATGTTAAGTGAACATAAAAATATTCAGATATTGAGAAGAAACCTTGGGCCAAAATCAAAGTATTTTTCTACCTCTATTATACCTCTCGGTAATCACATGCCACCGTTATCTCCATCAGCATCAATCGAGTTTGTAGTTAAATAAATAGAATTGCCAACACCGCCGGCGATGAGAAAATCAACAACAAATTTTAAAATCCAAATGATTTTGATCTTCACCAATACATACATATATACCATTCATTTCATTCATATGAAGTGTAGCACAAGCTTTCGTAATTTTCTACTTGTCGCCTAAAGAAATACAAATCGATTGAGTTTTGTTTTACAGCAATCCTAGTTTTTCGTTTCGTAGCTTAAGAGTTCCATATAGAATTGGGTTTTTAGGTCATTCTTTATATAAATGCATACATACATACATACATACATGTTGTAAGCGTTTAATTGATTTTTATAGTCGCCTAATTGTTTGCAGCTGAAATATAATTGGAGTGGCGTTATCAAAGATGCTCAGTCAATAAATTATTTTTATTGCAGTAAACAAATACAAATATACATACAAATATGGCAACCTGCACCTTAACAGCAGTTATGGAGACGAGTGTTCAGTTTTATGAATATAGAACATCTATTAGGTAGTTAGAATGGAAGACTAAAGCCCCCGTCAACGAACTAATAAGGCCACATTACTTAAGAATTTAGAAGTCCACCATTAACGAAATATTCTTTATACTCTATAAAAGTTAAGAGAAAACCGTCTCAGCACTACCATTCATCCGAAGATTTCAAAGTCTCATTCAAAAGAAGTATTCTTCTTTAGACCGCTGTGCGGCTACTCTGGCTGGAAAATGTCGTTCGAATAACTCCAAACATGTGGGTAGTAGTAGCAATCAAGAAAGAGGTTGGAGTAGTTATGAAATCGACTTACGGAAAGAAAAAAAGAATAGCGAGAGGATTATTGTCACACTTAAGGAGCTCGAGGACTCCCAAAGCTTTGATTTAATAATGGAGCCTTCCTAGTCCGTAGTTCATAGTATGGGTGAAAATCGGACAAGCAACAAACGTCGAATCCGGCTTAAACAACTGGTTGTAGCTTAAACCTAAAAAATATGGCAAATTCTCAATAATAATTAGGAGCAGCATCAATTAATATTATTTTGGATCGAAATCCAACTAATGATATTATTCGTTACGATTACTCCACAGCCCAAATTATGCAATACAAATCCGTATAAACCACTCATACGAAGAGATCCACTTGAAAAACAAATATTGTCCGAATATGTGCGATTTCTTTAAGAAAAATCAAAATTTCTTATGAATAATATATAACGAGCGAAGATGTCGTGAAAGCACTTGTAGCTATCTCAATTGAAAATGAAAGTTTTCTCCAACCGTTGTGATGGCCTCAAATAAATATTTTTCTCAATTCTTATAATTATTTCTGTAGTTTTGTAAATTAAAATCGATAGGCACTAAACTTCTAGTTGAGCCTTCTTTTTCCACTCGCTTATCAAACGAGTAAGTCTAATATATCCAGGCCTTCTATTAAAAAGTTAAAATTGACCACTGAATATTAGTTGTTTGCAATCTCGATATGTGTAAACAAATATCCGCATAAAAAGCTTTCAATTTCCGAGTACAGTTAGGTCAATAGGTAAACACCAAAGCGTAATAACTGATATGTGGGAAAGTGCGAAGCGTGTTTGTTGCATTGAATAACTTCCTTCAACTTTCCATTACTACTCGAGGTATCAGCAGGTCATAGTAAACGGATTTCATTATGAATATTACAAGCACACCTGCTGTGTGTTAAAGACGCCGGATGGCATACTGTCAGCAAAATGATTGCAAAAAAAAAATCAAAAAATTCAGCAAAATTAATAATAAAACCATTTCTGCACTGGGGCAACAGGCTGTCTAGCATCATCGTTTCTTGCCGACTCAACGAATTCAATTAAAATGGAAAGTGTGCAGTGCGCAAATCCAGAGTTTCTGCGGGTTCACTTATTTTTCCATTGGCATGTACTCGTAAATGGTAAATCTAGGGAAATGTGTAAAAAATCATAAAATATCTAGTAAAATACCATTACGTATATGTCATAACCTCTTAAAAAGTGGTACAGAGTATATACGTACCGACCATACGAGTTTTATTTTTAAAATTTACCAAAAAATTAGAAAATACAAAATTTCCGATAAATATATATTTGTTTAATTCGAAAAACCAAACATTTTCTTTATTTATGGGTAGATTTTATTCTAAGCTCCCATTCTAACTTCCAATTACTCTAGTTTCACCACCTTGATGAAGGCATAAACTTCTCTTGTTCTTCGCATAGATGAATTCCACTCCATAACTCATTAAAATGTGCCAAATTAACCTCGAAGTGGGGGTAGATAACACTAAGATTTTCCAGGTTCCTGCTTTTCATACAAGCATTACTAATTCCGGACACACGGTATACTCATCAAAATGTTGCAAATGTTAAGCGATTTATTTAATTCCAGGGAAATATGATACTAATCTTCTACTAAGATTTTCAGTGGAAAATAGCTGTCATACTCGAAGTAATACACAATTAAAGAATACTTAGGATTATTACAGGACGATTAGATACACTTATACTATACTTATTATATAACCCCAAATTAGCCTTATTTAATAGGACCAGTCTGGTTGTTAGAGAACGAACTACAAATGGCAGGAGCGTGAGGAATGCGGATGAGGACATTTACGATCTTATAGTCGAACGTTTTCATTCTCTAATGCCCGATATTCTTGCATCTAGAACATTTTCTGGTCCGTTTTGTGTTAAATCTAATCCAGCTGATGTTTCCTACTTTTCATTTTGCTCTCAGATATTAATTGAGAGTACTTACCAAGAATTTACATATACAAATAGTAGCCTTCGAAATTATTGTCTTTTTTAGGTAGAAAAATGGTGCCAGCGATCGACTGAAAAAGCACCTTCGAAATGTTGGGAATAATACTGCAGTTGTTCGATTAATTATGGAGCCGTAGGATCAGGGGTTCGATTCAAAGTCTTAGGTTAAAGAGAAAAAAGAATGTAAGGGTCATGCTGAAGTAAGTAAGAAAACTTTTTTCGAAAGAAGACTTCGACGTCCTTACTTACAGTCGTTTCTGACATACTCACATAAATATATCTTAACAAGTATTTATGCATATTTGCTGGTCGAACACTCAATATCATTTGAGAAAATTGAGTAATTTTCCTTTGGCGAAATTCGGCTTGTTCGCGGCATTAACTGTCTGCCTGAAAGTTTGTCGGTGTCAAAGTCTGGTTTTCAGTTGCGTGCGGCTTAGTTTTTGTTTTTGCCACATTTTAGTTGTCGGATAGACGCGCTTTAATTTTGCTATTGCTTTCCTGATTTAAATTGAGTTTGGATTTAAAATTTGTGACTCGTTGACTGGTTTTTGGTGTTTCACAACGAGGCTTTTGATTTCCTTATCCTGTGGTTTGATAAATTGGAACTTCATGATTGGCTTTAGATTAATTTTGTGTCGTAAATACAAATCAAATATTTTTGGGTCTACAAACCTTCCGACAAGGCGTGTTTTATTAATCTATGCAGGGATTATTTAGTATTTCAAAAGAAAGCTTTTAAGGGAAATGGATATTTGAAGTGGATCGTAGTCTTTTTTGATCATTTTGTAAATTGATCTACTGAGGATATATTTATCTTGACCGTCCTCAAACATATTTCGCACTTGAAAACAGATAAATAAGAAGTTTACTCTTTAAGTTTTGCCAACCCTAACGTTTGCAATTCAGTCCTTAGATTATATATGACCTAGTCTCAAGATGTTAGACCTCAGTGATAAATAAAAATACGATGATGGCCGGTACTATAATACTTAGTAATTTTTTTGTTTACATAGTAGTTTTTGGTTTGTCGACCATTCACACTGTCTCAAAGTTATTTTGTAAAAAGTATGTCGGGAATTGGTGATGATTCAAAATCTGAGGTTCTTCTATCATATAATCCGGTAAGCAATATTTAAACATTTAAAGGAGCTGACCGGCTCTTACACAGTTGACCAATATGACCACATGTTCAGTGAAACTTGGGATTCAAGTGAAATTCTCTGAGAACCTAGAGTGTAAGCCTTAATTGTTTCATTACTGTCTACTAGAAAGCCAATAGATTTGCCGTTTAAAGCGGAGTCTCACTTTGCGCAGTCTGAAAAACAGAGCCGTTGCCATTAGGTTCGAAGCTTCCTTCTAAATAGGGGTTCAAACAAAAGAAGCCTGTTTCTCTGTCTGCCTCACATTTTGTACCAAAGTTGTTTGCGATTCCTAAGCTGGAGAGGGACCAGGTTTATTGCTGAAATCTCCGAGTTCTGTAAAGGTGCTTAACTTGGGATCAGTTGACTAATTTTTGAATGTCTTAAAAAAATCTTTCGAGTTTATTGAATAAGTCAAGGAAATGCGAAGTCATATGTGGTATATTTATTAATATATATATATATGTATAATTTACAGAGCCAGAGAAATAAGGAATACTCAGAACAATGTTTTTAAATTTTGAGAAAAAATTTGGAATGCATACATAATCTTGTTAAGTCTTTTTAAAATACCAGCCCACGTGGTTGCTATGTTCCGAGGGCGTGAAAAAGTGAAAATTTCATCATTATTTCAAATTGGCAATGCAGACACACAAATTTCACTTGGTGAAAAGCCACTCACATAGCTTTGTTATTTCCGTCAGCTAGCCAAGGAGGCAATGGGACAGTGTGCTGCCTATAAAACCAAAAATATAGCTGAGCTTTTTCGAGCGTACAATAACCTCGACGCCCAATCGGCGTCATATGGTCACATACTTGCATTTATAACTAAAATGTTGCATTATTGTCAATGCGGCGACAGTCGCCATAATAAAAATGAAAAGGAGGCCGAAAAGGCGTTTGAGAAACCCCAAACCAAAACCCCAAAGAAATCAAAAAGGAAAACGAAAGTGGAGTGCATGGACATAGACACACACATACACAGGTAAATGGATGTTTTACTAAGCGCAAGATAGCATGAAATTGAAGCTTGTCCCATTTGTCTTAGTTTGTGCGATAGTTCCACATAAAGGGTGTTCCTGGCTGTGTCATATTCTTGATTGTTCGAGACATACCGGGTATGCTATATATATATGTTCGCCCTAACTTGAAGCATAAAGTCTTGAACCCAATAGGTGGCGCTGTTGGCGAAATTTTTATTTTTTTTCGTTGAAAGTTTCTTTCTAGTTTATTTAAGTGATGTGCAATGTAGAGTTTCGAAGGATGTTTTTAAAAGGATTTCTGAAAGTGTCCAGCTCAAAACACCTCCCTAATAGATAAAATATTTATATATTCCATATCTGTAAATTCTGATTTGTAATTCTTCAATTTTCGCTATTTTTGGCTTTCGAAGTAACGAACCTAGCTCTGGTCGCACAGCACGTCAACAAGTGGTGAAAACTTTTAAGATATGAAGAAAATAACTGGTACTCGAGAATCGTGGATCGCCATTAAAGATTTTTATAATGACGTTATCATCATCATCACTCATACAATTTGTCCGAACATTTTGAGCAGAAGATGGCCTTCAGAGTAGTTTGTTTACAAAGAGGCCAAATTTGATTTGAAGAAGAGCTAATGATGGTTCTGAGTTACTCAAAAGGGTCATACGGCCGACGATCATGCGAAAATGCTTATGATGTTGGTAGAGTCTAATCGTCCCAACAGATGACGTATATAACCGAGAAAAAGAGACCTACTTAAAGACCGATTCGACTTTCTACAAGCCAAGTAGGAAGTATGGGCAAAAACTCGGCATTGTTTATAAAATTCACATCCATACCAATGGGTCACAGTATAAATTAGTTTCTAAATTTTCGACTTATTTCAAAAGTTCATCTACTATCCACTAAATCATCATCCGTGAAAACTGGCGATTAGGTATATAAACACCAAATCCATACAGATAAGAAATTTAATCCAGAAGCAGACAGGTTTTTCCTATCGGATTGCTAGTTGTATCACCGCTTACTATTTTAGTTCAGTTACTTATTTCACCAAAGGCTGAGCATTCGCATCCAAAGTTTACGCAGAGCAGACTGCCGGGAATGAGCATGAGAATGGGTGGAATGTGTCCCTGGGTAAAATATCCACAAAATATCTCGTGCTTCAATTTAATTGAAATCGGCATATTTCGAAGGGAAAAAAACTCAAACATTTGCTAAGAACAGCGTATTCGTTAACAGGTCCTTAATTGGTATTTATAGGGGGCTACATTAGATATATTGATAATTCTGGTGGCTGTTTTATCTAAATAAAATAAGGACCCCGAAAATCAGCACAGCGAATTGAAAATTCATTTATGTGTTTTTTCTAATATTTGAAATTATAAAATATATGAAAAAATATACCCTCTTATAAAGACACTCGGATAACTGCTTAAACTTGTGGTGTGGCGCACAAAAAGTGAGGCTTGGGGCAAAAAATCGTCACAACTATGCTTGTGGCAATGCCATTTTCGGCATTTTAGACCAGTTTCAATTGCTCACGTTTTTGTCGCTACATTTTTCAAATCCATAACAAACTCATATATATATTTATATACATGTATATATGTATATGTACTATATATATGACACCCAAATGGTGTTTTATTTATTTTTATTGCAACACGCCTAGTTGTGACGGTTGTTTATGAGTGGGCAACCGATGTCATTCAACTTGGACGTTAGCAGACGTGTATATATGTCTGTATAATCATCTATATTTATTTGTGTTTGCGTATAATATTTATAAGTAAACCTACTAATAAGGAAACAGTGCACGCCAAAAATGGCTAAAAGCAACTTGAGAAATAAATAACTAATGTCACTAATAGTGAAAATTTATGAAAATGCTTTCAGTTTTTCCTCGAAATGAAAAGTGAAAGTGCTTTCCAGACACTGCAAATAAAGTAAAAATTCGGCGAAAAAGTCAATGACAAAAACTGGTAACAAAGTGATAAGGGTCCATTGGCAAGTGGCCATTTAACAATTGACGTGATTTGATTTGTGGCAGAGCAAGTGATTTGGCGCATATACATATAGACATACATGCACATAAGTATATATTTACTTATGAAAGTGAAATCCGTTGAAAAAGCTCCATATTCATTTATCCATGAATTTTTTTGTTGTGGATTTATAGAAATTAAAACATTTTGAATTAGCTGTGTTATTAATCGATCCTGTCTAAAGTTATTTATCTCAGCCAAGTTGAAGCATTATATAAACTAATATTTTGTATTGAGTCAAGGAGACTTAAGATCCTTTCGTTGAGATATGGTTTAATTTTTATACCAGGTAGTACCAATATAAGTAGTATGACACTGAGCACGTTGAAAGTTTCAAGTAGTACTGCCAAGCTGCCCACGCCGACGTTTTGGCTGAAAATAGATGATTATGCTGAGACCTATCTTACTCAAGACTTATTCTATACGTATTAATTCAGATATGATTATTATTAATGGTGTGTTTATGGAAGGACTTTCCCAATTCTACCTACACTTTTGTGAAAGTACGTTATATCCATTTCTTAGCATTTTGTGCGGTTATCAGGATCTTTTCTGTCACTCCAGTGATTTTAAAGTACGCATAATGAAAATATGAAGTTTTGACGAAATTTATTGTAAGCGGTTTAAAGTTTGAAATCTCTCCGACTCTCTTTCAACTTTGTAGAACATGAGTAAGTGCTTATAGATCTCTTAAATTCAAAAAAGCATAGAGCTTCTGAAGCATTATGGGTAAATGTCGTAAGTATAAGCTTATTTATATATATATCAACGACCATGGTGAATCTCTCTGGTGGTGTGAAGTCTCACCGGAGTGCTGCCAAAGTTGTTCTTCTGGCTCGAACCCAGCTTACGGCTAAGATCAGATTTTTATATTGGTATACCCATATGCAGGCAATAGAAAATTTTGCGCATATTTATGATAGGAAAGAACTTCACCTATCAATCCTCTAACGGATTGGAATTTTGTTTAAGGATTCATTGTAGTAAAGAGTTTGAACCATGTAACGACAAGGAGGTTTAACTAGTCGTTTCAACTTTGTATTTATTAAATTTATCTTTCATATGGAGGAGTATACTATTGAGTCTTGGCGCTTTAAATGAGAAATTGTAGAATTCTTCCATTAACGGTATCAATTTTGATGATGTATAATACAAAGGCAAGTTCTGTAATCTTAGAGTACCAAAAGATCCAATGATCTCCGTAAATCAAGAAAAAGACTGTGACGTGAATACTTGCTTAGGGCTTGGGAAAGTATCTCCCAAGATGTACTATTTCTGTTTCGGTGGCTGACCTGTGGAGACCTATGTTTTCGAATCAAGTAAGTAAACAGTAAGAACCATAATGTTCTTTCATAATTTACATAAGGCCACATTAAAAGATTCACGAAGCTGCTGGAATACCTCCGGATTATGAAGCTCGCAATAGCGTGTAGCACATCTTTAACATCGGAAGGCTTGTATCCAGTACTTCGAGTGTAAATAGTATCCATAAATCTTTCGAAATCCAAGTCCTAAGGCTTTGAAAAAACTGTTCGGAAAGCTTTTAATTTAGGCGCGTTTTGACATGGAATTGACACCATTCATTATAAGTTCAACAGAAGATATTATAAAATGTGTGAGAAACAAAAGATATTTACTTTTGGAAAGTACTGACAAATGTTAAATTTAGAAATATTTTGTAATGAAGTTGCCACCTTTCTAAAAAGTACAAAAGTCTAAAAGTACGAAATGTGTAAGGTCCATAAATTTAAACAAAGTTTCCGGAAAGTACTTACTCTGGATATATTTTGGAATGGAGTTGCCACCTAGTTATGTATTTGAGTATTTTTTGGGATGAGCTAATCAACTTAGGTGTATTTCCAATCAAAATTAGTATTTCTTATTAGTTTGTGAGTGGTACTCCTGCACGAATTAGTGCTTTTACAAGCGTCCTCGAGTTAACTCTGGGAGAATGCAGCAATTTATGTCACTCACCTTTAAAAAATTCCAAAGCAGTGCGGAATTTCACAAAGAGCCAAACTTACTACAGCTTTTGCCGTGCACACTGAAGCAGCAAATTGGTTAAGAATTGTGTTTATATGACAAAAGAATAGCTTATGTTCTAGAAGTGAAAGATGCAACAAACATTGCACTTGTTGTTGGCAAACAAGTGTGGCAAATACTCAATTTGCAATGGCCGAAGTGTACAATTTGCAAACACATGGAAGTGTGTCGGCAATGCGGGTAACGACAGTTGAAAGCTTTTGTGACGCTGCAGCCGCTACAAATGTTACACAATTAGAGAGGACCTTCATGCCATAAGTTCACTAGCTTCGGCTAACTTAGCACCTAGCATTTGTGAAAGTCATCAACAGTGAGTATTCGCAGAGCATGACTGGAGGCAATATTTGCAACGAATCATAGCCAGCAACACGTTTGAACATATTAGTAACAGTTCTGCTGAATAATTGATTAGAGTTTCGGTTTTGGGAAGGTAGAATCCCTTTCATTTATGCTAATTAACGAAACAGTTGTTAGATAATGGGAGTTGTCGTCTTTTTAGACAGAGAGTTTGGTTAGTTGAGTTATAAAAGTTTCACAGTCAATTGTGTGAGTATTTAGCCACTTCAAATATTTTCCAACTGCCCAGGTTTGTATCTGAAATTTGTAGTGTTTCCCCTTGATTATATGTGCGCTCTGTAAATCATTCGTGATTTAGGAAATGAAAGTTTTTTAAATGCTTAGAAGTACGTACCATCAACATCTAAGATCAAAATTCGATCCCTGTTTAAAAAAAAATTATAATAGTGTTCGCCCTTCAGCAGCCCTTATACTTTTAACAGAAGTATTATTGTATATAATCACCAATTATATACATATGTCTATATATATGTCAATATATATTCCTTTATTCTCTTTGCCCACCTAAAGGTTTTTTGGAACAGTAAAAAAGAAAAAAAATTTATAAAAATCCTCAGAAGTGAGTAGAAAACGAAGAAACTATATTTGTTTGATCCAGCTGTCTAGAAAAACATAAGATTTCAGAAGATAAAAGGAACATTTTTTACAAAGCAACACCTCGCAAAATCTTTTACTTATATAATAGACTGAAAAATACCTCTGGTATAAGTTATAGTATAGTTAGAAAATACTGTGCCATTAATTTTGACCCGAACTAATGATCCTTTAGATTCCTCTTTAATTATATTTAGCAAAAACGGCTGTCTCGGAGCGAATATTTGAGATTACGTATGAGGATTATATGCCACTTGTTAGCCAATTTTGATTTTTGCACTTTGCCCCACTCATCCCTATTCCCTCAAATTTTCATAATTTTCTTCTTTTATTTCCTCAAAATCAAAAATTAGAAATAAGAAACATGAGAAAATATTTCTAGGGAAAGTTAATCGAAAAGCTCCATGTTATCCTTGATAAAAAGTGGGTCATTTATCTATTCTAAAAACTTCGGTTGGGTTATTGGCAGAAAAAAAAGGTTCCCGGTCCAAAATCGTTGGTTTCTATTGAAATGGTATTTTGCAAAGCTCCCATTTTTCCGTTGCAAAACGTCCAATATACCCATTTTAGTCATTTGTTAATATTGGAAAGGAGTTTACGATCTCGAATCCAAATGATGTGGAGATGGACATTTCTTCGTCTCTGACAGAGGCTTAGATATATTTATATAACATATCTTGAGGGAATCTCTATTCTTCTTTTCTTTTCTCTATTCACTATTATTTCTCTAGCTCTTCTTTTCGTAACTGAGGTTCAAGTTGAAATTTTGTTGCTTTGACAACAATTCAATCAATGAAACAGCTTCAATCTAAGTCAATCTAAGCTGGATATCTAATCATAAAATTAGCTTGCAAAAATATATACATTTGCATATCAATCATATTCGTGTTGCAACAGGAAATAAATATAAACTAGCGGTATCCACTGTAGGCTTGTTATAGATTCTTCGAAAACTAGATTCTTATATAAAATCAAAAATTGTTATTAAATAAGAGAAAACAAACAAAGTAATTATAAATATACTTAATGTATCAACTTATAACACATTTTAGAGCAATAAAGTATTACAAACAAAACAGTTTAAATTGCATCTGTTCTTATCGATTCCACATATAATACTTAATGTGAAGCACATTTAAGTACCAAAAGTCAACGAGATGTCAAATACCTTTTATGAGTACATCAACTTTATAGTTAGTACTTTGAAATTGTATAAAATTATATACTCGTATTCGCGCCGCTTAAAAAAGCTGACAGCAGACAAAGTACAACTACACTTTATTTGCTTCTTCACATTTGTCAGAACCTTATATTTCTGAGGTAATTTATATGCATAGCTTCACTTCAGTTACTGAGTAATTCAGATTTCTACCTTACGCAGCTGATCTTAAGTGATTGAGCACGTATGTTGTTACGTAGGCTGTTTCTACAGTGTTACCCGATTAACTGAGCTTCGCTGGAATAATTTTATATGTTATTTGAAAATACTTTGCTGAAAACAATCTCAAATGAACTTAAGTCTGAAGATTGAGATAGTCCCTACTATGGATTTAGTATATATGTACACATATATGTTCATCATCGTCTTATATTTATATCACAAATATTGATGTGGATGTGTATGTACACTCCGAAAGCACTGATCTGAATTTGGATATATGGTTTTATTGAAACTAGGAGAACGTGTTGTCCCCCCATGGAAATATAAAATTTAAATAAAAAGGGTTGAGACATTTATTTTTGAGAATATTTAGAACAAAATTAGTTTAACAAGAGTTACCACCGTCTTGAAAAAGGCATATAATTAACATTACATTTTACAACAATGATACCAAACAGAACATATTTGTACTACCTAGCATACCTAAGTCCGTCAGACTTAAAGCTAGTCCACTTTAATAATACATTAATATGACTTTAATCTCATTCATACATATAATATATACACTCTTCTGTAAATGTAGGTGCACGGGGATGTCTCTTTAGAACTCCATACTGGTTCAGTGAAATTAATGCTACAAAATATGAATCAACCGAAGTCATGCGATAATATAAAAGCAAGCTCTTAAGAAGCTGATGAGCGACTCTATCAATATGCCTCTCAAGAGGGATCTAATTCCAAGAATATTAAAATATCTAGAAAATTCGACTATTAGGTCAATTCATCGCGATGCGGCATGGATGTTATTAGTCATCGAAGTGATATTTCTATTTAGCTTCTGGAATAATGGGATTGGTTAAAATAATTAAATAAGCAAAAGGATTAAGTTTTGTAAGCAGTAGGCACTTTTACAAGTTGATACATATGATATTTCTAATAGGAGCTTCATATTTATATCATATTCTGTGCTAATGGAATCTATATATGTAATCTATTGTCGGATAGTTGCATAAAATGCGTTTTTATGACTTCGAGACTCTCCAGCTAATAGTGAGTTTTCTAATAACCATTTCAGCATTTGTTTGTTTCTCATCATTTGCAAGTTTGTGGGTTCAACAAGTGGTTCAAACTTTTTTAAGAAGACCTTAAGAAATTTATATTTGTCCAAAGAGGTGGCCACTAAAGCGCTTCTCAAGCCAGTCATTCTCAAGCCAGCTTATATACATATATATGTTCTCTCTTCCATCTTAAATGCATTCATGAACCAGTAAGTCTATCGAAGGCGAAAAAATTTTTGACTTAATCCAGCATAGTCGAAACAAAATTTTAAAAAATTTTTGTGTCTATATTAACAGGCAACTACTGTACCTTAAGTAGTATATTTGAATATGCGTATGCCTGCGGCGAGATGAATAATGCCTCGTTCCTATTTTGGCTAAGTATTTGATGAAGAATACCTACAAAGGAAAAACTGACACAAAGTATAAGTATATATATAAATAGAAGCTGCTGTTGCAAATGCTTTCATGAATTAGCACACGTCGAGAATACACCTACAACTTCAGTTTGTTTAATTCTGTCAAATGACGTCAGCGCATTGAAGTTTTCTTACAATTAAAGATCACAAAGCAGCAAAGGAAGTGTGCCGACGCAGTCATTAACGAATGTGTACATACATACATACTTATACAATATACGCATATATGTATATATTTACATATATTTACATATATATTCTCAATTACTTTTATTTTACTGCTGTAACAGTCGCTCATAAAACTACCTACAAATCGACGAATGAGTATCAAATTATTGACTTTTTTATTAAAAATGCTTGATTGTAAAAAAGTGAAACCGTTATTTTTCTTAATTTAAATGAGCAGAATAACACCCACACACGTAAAAACAAAAAGATATTTAAGTATCAAGCAGCAATTGAAATTGGGTGTGTAGGAATGCCGAATTTTGAAAGGAGTAATAAGGCATGATCAAGCATTTCTAAATAAGGTGCTAACTGTAAATGTAACATTATTAAGTTGGTTGTGGGTAATGCTTTGTGCTTTCATTATTTTGGCGGCAGTCAATTTCTGTTGTCACTTTTTTCAAGTGGAGTTTTAATAAAAATATAATTTATATATATACTTATTTATATATATATTTTTGCTATCGGGTGTAGGCGACTCAAAAGCAAGGCAGAGAGATGAACATCACTAATTTGAACCATTTTACCCTCGACTATTTTCCAAGAATTATTTGTTTTCCTACAAAGTTAATCACATTTGGATCTTCAATGTTACCTCGATGTACCAGAAGGGACCCTTTCGGAGAGAAGCCTACAAAAATTATTCTGCCCATGGCATTAATTCATTTTATCAAGCTTAGTTTCTTTTGGTTCTTTTAAAGTTAATACCACGCTTGCATTACAAAGCGATATAAATAGTGGTTTTTATGTGGCAGAATACTGATTTTTAAGCTTCTTAACAGAAAAACAATTTCTTTCGCTGCACCTTGGAAAAACTCGAATGTATCGTTAAATCGTCTAACATCGAACATTCACAATTTCATATAAAGAATTGTAAACGATTCGCCAATACCTGGAGAGTAGTGAATCGATCAAGCAATTGGCATATCTCGAAGTTAAAGTTTTTGTCTTTAACCGGTTCGATCAACCGGTTCAGGAACTCTGACGATTGTCGTCTACTACCAAACATTAATTCAGTAAAATTAATGAAGAGACAGCGTATGCGTATCATGCGTATATCTTAAGTAAATATATTTGGCGATAACCTCAATACTCAAACAAAAAAGCTGTTCTGAAAGCGAAGATTCTCCGAGTGTTGCACCATATATTAAAGTCACTTAAAAACGAAATCAATGAGAGACATGGTTCTGGTTTTAGAAACCAATTTAGAAATGCT
The DNA here is from genome assembly GCA_021498325.1 of Bactrocera minax. Classification (NCBI taxonomy): domain Eukaryota; kingdom Metazoa; phylum Arthropoda; class Insecta; order Diptera; family Tephritidae; genus Bactrocera; species Bactrocera minax. The sequence goes on along the minus strand of JAKEEE010000008.1, from coordinate 4,904,167 downwards.
TGAGTACACTGCAACGAAAATCGTTGAAACGAAAAACAAAATGGTTGCTATCCAGCACTCTCGAGGTCTTGAAAGGCGAAGAAAATTGGAAACTTCAACAAAGCGAAGACTTTGTTTACTTCATTTTTAATTTAGAATTTTCCGAAGATTTATTTTTTTTTATTTTTGAAATAGTATTGGTGGTTTAACATATATCCTTCAATTGGCACTTCAAGTGCCAAAGGACTATCCACGCAATTGCAAATTTAACAGATAAGTACTTGGGCCGTGAATGAGGGATAGACAAATGGATTTAGAATTTTTTTAGCTCATAACCTACTACCAAGTCGTAGTCTCAACACATGCAAATGAAAAACAACCAATTTTGAATGAGCACATTAACGAGTTCAGTAAATATTTCCAAGTATTTAATTTCATTAACTTCATTCAAAGTTTTTAACATCCTCAAGCTATTTCAATTAGAAACCATTAGAAATGCGCCTCTAGCTTTAAATTCATTTGAGTATTTTAATATTCCTGCTGATTTGTATCAAAATAGCCAAAGTAGATTAAAGCTTAGATAATTATTTTGGTTTCTAATAAATATTATGGGCATACCCTTTAGTTCTATTTTATTGTTATTTGAAACTTCCGATTCTAAGATATTACCTACAATAAAATGCGGCGCCGAGCCTGAAGTAAGTTGCACATATTGGCATAAATTGTACAAATTAACGTAAGCCGACTTAAGCTATTTTAAAATAATGCCACAGATTTAATGACACTGCTCCCGGTTATACAATTTTACACATTTATAATAACAATTAGCATGAGTTAAGTAAATCAAATGAATTATCGACACTAACAAGCGCACCAAATTAGTTTCACTCAAATCTCATGAGCTAATAAGCGCTGCAGCTCGTGGAAAATATTATTTCTGATTTTTCATTTTTACTTTAATTTGGCTTATTTAAAAACCTAAGCAAACAATGATTATGCATTCTATGTTGGAGAAAGGTCAAAATTACAAATTCACCAAATTCAAAGTAATTCATTAGCCTAAAAACGAAGGAGAGTGAAAAAGAGCACACCATTTGAACCCAAAAAAAAAAAAAAAAATCGGAAACCTATAAATTTTACTATTTTTTACACTAATTTATCGGCCAGCTCATTAATCACTTTTTGCATGCAATTAGGAGTCAGAACTATTAAGTCTTCCATTTGACAAGCAAATCTAAATAAATTGAGTGCAAATGCGCCAGCTTGCTGCCAACCAGTTTAGCTGGCTACTTAAATGAGCGAGTGAATGCCGGGTTGAATGTGCGCTCTAAGCCGCATTTTACGGGCATCAAGCCCAACGTACGCCATTTACACACTTCCATTTACAATTTAGAATGCTTTCACACACTCGACTATTTGGCAACTACTCTGATTAATCACACCACGAAGTTCAATACCTACGGTTGCAAGCACAATTCGTTTGTGAATTTGTAAAGCTTTTTCAAGTACACAGCGTGAGCTGTTACGAATATTTTGTTGGTAGTGAATTGAGGTTTTCAATTTTTACAGATTGCGTCAGTAATATTGGATTACAGGTACAACCATATAAAGCGTTGCGGTGAAAGGTTGTTAATTCAGTTTGCCGCTTAATTGTAGTTCATTATGAGATTCATGAGATTTGCTGCAGTTGATTAAAGATTCAGCATATAATATGTATTTTAAGCATGAAGCACAAGTCGATTATATATATATGGACTCAAATATTCGACCTTGTAATCTTCTTCTTTCAATTGAAAGATTCTTGGCCAAGTAGCCAGCGTTATAATTTCAAAAGCCTTTCTTTTCTTCTACAGGTTCCAACAAACACGACATCAAAATCCTTCGGATCTATTGATACTTTTGGGCTATATAATTTAACTCACACTGTTCTCTCTTTGATTTAATTAGCTGAAGTATGAAAAATTCTGTCTAGAGCTCTATTGCTCTTTAATCTATCAATTAGTGGTGAGTACAGATAACACTAAAAAATCCTGCTGACTCATTTCTTCTCAATAAATGCCGCTGTAATAGTGTAGACGCTTATGGTAGAGTCTATAACAGTTCGACAGTATTTTCTTTGATGATCATGTGATTCTCAGCACGTCCTAATAATTAATATAGTTCTATAAAATTTAAGAATTAAAAAAAAATAAATATATAGATAAAATAAAAGTCTTGAAGCAAGAGAAACAGTGCGCTTTCTTTGCATTTACAGTGATCAGAGGACCTTGCTCTCTTTTGTTGAGAACGTACTACACTCGAAGAGCAGATGATCCGGTAATTTTATCAAGAGTAGCTGTCTACTTCACCATAGTTTGCAGTAATTTGCACGAATGTATTGCTACCAGCAGCGTAGAATAACTTGTCTGGTGATGGTCAAAAGTTCGAAGCCAGTGTAGTCCACACTCCTCCTCCTTTTTCCACACTCTTTTACTTCTGAAGTTTAGTTTTATGGTGTAAAAATGTGTTTCCGGGCCTATCAATTTTGGAGTTGCCGTTTCTATAGCTAAGTGCTCCACTCCAGGACTACCAAATTCAGCTGTAAGAAAGTCAAGCATATTTGGCACAGGAATGACTAAATAAGGACAGACGAACTATTAAATAATTCAGGGAAAATCATACCAAACATATACACTTGCAACCACAGTCATAGACCTTTTGGGGAGTGTGCGCTAAAAATTGATCTCCTCTAAAACTAAAATAATCAAGAATCCATTCCTCCGTTTTATTTGTGAAAGCCCGGCTCGTTTTTATATCGCACATGGGATACTTGGCTTTTATCAGTTAATATAGAGCGAATACACGATATCGCTAATAAAATTGGCCCCACATTCGTAACGGCATTTTTCTTAATATTTTCTACCACATAGTGTTTTTAACTTCATGCTCATTTCATCATTAGTTTTGATAAAAGTTTTGACAAAATTATGCTTAGGATATTACTCCTCATCGAGCTTTACTCGCAATGAGAACGAAGTGGCGAACTTCGACAAATTTCGCTGCAGTTGGTTTGTCTGTAGTGTGTGTTGAAATACTTGACAGTCATGGGCACCTTAGCCAGCTGCAGTAAGAAAAGCAGTTAAGCCCGTATTAAGATCCCTTAACAGAGTGTTAAGAGTACTTTTATCATGGCCAAGACATGATTTAAAATTATATCAATTATTTTCTTAAAATAGGTCATCCACGAGAGGATATGTCAAAGACCCTTCTTTCTGATATAAAGAACTTCTAATGAAAGCAATATAAGCTGTACGAAGGAATAGTTTTAGGTTTAAAATGTTATGATATTTTTCTCTTTAGTTAGACCATAATGCTAATATTTTCAGTATATACTCAAATTCTTTATTACTATTGTCGCCATAGTTCGTAAATCTCATAATAAATAGTTCTCTTATCCTGCTTTTATTTTCTCATCTAACTTCCTTTCTACACCATAAAAGTTCGAAGAACACAAGAGAGCCCTTTATTTACAAACCATTTACGGAACTTCTCTTTTCCATTCTTTATACTACATCGCACCTCTGAATATACACATACATGTATAAAAAATTTCGGCTATTTTCCGCCATCTGTTTTGTTCACTTTTCGCTATATCTAACTCCTAATTATTCCACTTTCGTACTCATGCAATGCCTTCAAGCATTGCTTTTGATTGTTTACCTTTCGAAAATCGATAAGACAATAGTTCTACTTGACTACGCCACCGTTATTTGTCATTTCAACTTAATGCCACATTTATCCCACTTTATCGACCGCTTTGATAACACCTAATGCCCTTTGTTTTATGTTTATGTATGTATGTTTGTATGAAAATGTGTTGGCTGTAACGGAAATCTAGCGCACAGTTAGTGCCTTTAGTATATTTAGAACATTCGAAGCTTGTGGAACCGAAGTTGAAAAAGTCGGCAGTTTTGGTATTTTAAGGCGGTTTAGAAAAAATTCACCACTTTTGAATTGATGGCCAAGAACACCGAGCTCGAAATGATTTGCCGAAATAGTCCACCCGTCACGCAGACCCATGCGTATCCTTTTCCGCAAAGGAAAAATAAAATTGTCTACCATCCAACGGTAAAACAGTGGATGGCTTTGTTGTCAGGTAATGCAATATTACATACACACACACACACACACACACACACACACATAGGCATATATATGTACCTAAGTGTAGCAGTGTAAAAATGCTTCATGACTGTGCGTTCGATGAAAATTGTGTGGAAACTTTTGAGTACAATACCATCGTTTGTAATAAATAAACATACATTGTTGTATGTGTCAAAGACTGAGTAAACATTTGAAATATTACTTAATTAATCTGTGTACAAATATTATCAATCAATTTACGGTGATAACTAAAGCCAGTGATTCGGTTTTGTGGTGATACATCTTGGGGAATATTGTTGAAAAATTACATGTGTACATGGTGTTGATATTAAATTTACGGCACTGAAGATTTTTGATGGCGCAACTGATTTAACATTCAAATTGTTATCACCAAAAAAAAAAAAAATTATTTATACTATCTATAAAAATAAAATAACTCCGAAGCAATTTAGTTGGTACCTGATTTTTTTTGTGTTTTTCCAAAAAACTTTCAAGCATGTAATAACAAATCCAAGAATCCCGCCCTACCAACACAAGGGTCGCATAATGTTCCAAAATTTTACAAATCATGAGAGGCCAGAGAGTTTGTTCAGTATTGAGAACTATAACTCACTGAAAAAAACCTAGTTCTTTTGAATGTTACTTATCAGGAGAAGGTAGTATAGTTTTTCATGCTAAAAAGTGAGTCTAAATAATTAAATATGCTGGAAGGAGACTTAAAACGTGACAAATTCGGCGGAATGGTTGTTTATTTTAAAATTTATCTTACATGAATTCAAAAGTAAGGTTCTAAATGGTTTTGATGAACGTTAAATTTTACCTCAGTCAAGAGGACTGAAACACAAACTGATCTATTTAGAAGTGAATGCAGGTAGTTTTGTAATTTTTAAACGGCTAGTATACGGAGGAATAATTAACCCAGATCGCCATAGAAAATGCTTTGACCAAAACTAAAAATGGTTTTTGAGCGGACTCTAATCTATTGGAATAAATCTGGTAACTAGAATTGCATACCACTGAGCCATGTTCCAGTATGGGACTCACTAGAGTCGCAAAGAGAATTTTCGTAATAAATGTTTCTCTAAATTCTTCAGACCATCGTTTAACAATGGCGAGAACACCTTTAGCTTTTAAAATCGTTGTATAAGGTATATTTTCTCCTTATATTTTGAAAATTGAATTCTAAGATTCTTAAGGGTACCTGAGAATGTATCGAAAGAATATATACAGAAGCAGTTTGCAAATATTTGTAAAAGATTGATACTGTCAAAAAGGTTCCCAATAATTTTCTCTCATGTTTGAAAACTTTTCATCTCAATAGCCAAAAGCCTCTCTCCTCCTTGGGGTAGAGCGGTTACTTTATACTTACTTATTTTCGAACAACTTTGATATCCACACACACAATTTTATTTCATGAAAGAGCTTATGTATTATAATTATTTTGAACTTCTAAAGCCTACTGACACTTCTTGAGTTTAGAGACCTCCCACCTTCCAGACCTTTCTCTTGAATGTACGCTGCTTTCTATATAGTGCTAAGCCCAAAATAGTTGAGAAGTTATGCTTCAATTCTACTCATAGCTGGTTTGTTATAGGTTTTCTTCCTTTTGATTCAATAACGGTTCCACCAGCTGCAAAATCATAATTTGGTTCAGAATATAAATTTTTTGGATTTGGAAGCTTGAATTTAACAGGGAAACACGTTAACTCGTCTATAAGTCTCGATATTTTTATACTATTTAAAATGATTTCATAATAGTTCCCAACGAAAGGCATTTGTCAAGTCTACTTGGAGTATATAATGGTAAATGGTAAATGGTGGTAAGTTCGGCAATTTGTTAGTTTTCCTTGCTGTTGCTGCTGTAGTAGTGGGAAATATTCTGCAAATAATTTGGAGGAATGTTGTCAAGTTTATAGTCCTTATTCGGATAAAAATCTGGCTCCATTCCGACTGCGTACATCCGACTATCGAGCGAACGGTTGATGTCATCATATGTTTCTTTGGTAACTTAATATTAATCAATCACTTTGGCACCCGCTATTTGAGAACTCATTGAGCATTGGAGCTAGGTAATCTGAATTCTCAAAACCTGTCCTTGAATGGAAAAAAAAATCTAACAAAACCCATAAGTTCAACTTAGGCGGTTTAAAATTATGTCGAAAGAAGGCCTTTCAACTCTATTTACAGCCTTGAAATTATTAAAATTTCGTTTCATTTCATTTTCTAGGCGCACTAATTTTCATTCCGGGTGGCATGAGTATGGCCTTTGGACTCGGCTGGAATCTGCACACGCACATACACACTACTATGCAGTTGCGTTACTCCTGGTTTGTGGGCTTCATAATTGGTGTCCTGCTGGCAGCGCCGCTCATAAAATGTATGCCGAAGCGCCTCTTTGTGGTAAGTTTAGCATGATATAGTAATCTGCAACGATTTGTTGCTGTTGCTCATTAGCGATCAGTTGGCATTTTGCAGTTGCTCGGTGCTTTTCTGGTCATTATTGGCGGCATCATCTTCACCAGCGTACCATACAACTACACCGCCATACTGGCAGCGCGCTACTTCAACGGCATCGCAATCGGAAGCACGACGCTGGCATTTCTGGTGCACGCCAGCGAAATAGCGGCCACCGAGAATCGCGGCTTCTGTTTGTGGCTGGAGCAGAACAGCATGACGATCGGCATTGTCATACAAGTTGTCTACACATCACAATGGACCTCGCAGGTGTACTTCGCCGCCGATCGCTTGCACGGCATTATTGCCATCGTTTTCGGTGTGCTGTCCATTTGCTGTGCGCACTTCGTTGTGGAGTCACCGATCTTCTTCATACGTCAATGTGATGATGCGCGCGCTCTCAACTGCTTGCGACAGCTGCAGCGCCCCGAGTATGCCATACCGCAAACGCTGCCAGTGCTGCTGCACCAGCTGAAGACCTACGTGGTGGAGACGGAGACGGTGGAGTGGCGCGATACGTTGGTGCAGAGTCCGTTGCTGCGTTTGTTGCTGTATCGCAGCATGGTCGCGTTCGGCTTCTCGCTGCCCATGAACGAAGCGATGAAGGTGGCCAATTTGGTGGTGTTGCGCGATTATGAATGGCAGCCCATAGTATTTGTGATACTACGCGTTGGCGGCACTTTCTCATCGCTCTATATGTTCGATGTGACTGGCAGAAAGTCGGTGTCGTTGGTGGCGCTGCTGCTTACAGCCGTGCTGTCCATCGCTATTGGTTGCGAGTATGTGGATGAGTTGAGTCTGGTGAGTGAGTACCACATGTCGGTGATCTGTGTGCTTTCCCAAGTCTTCCAATTCTTTGCGGGTTTGTATGCGCCCAGCTCCGCGGTGTATTTGAGCGAAGCGTTCCCGATGTCACTAAAGCCGTACTTCATAGCTGCATGTCTGACGTTGCAACAAGTGATACATATTATTGTAATTTGCACGTTCCACTTCAACACTTACTCGATGTATGTGTATGCGCTGTTTGTGGGCATATTGATGTTGGTCTTGTTTGTGGTCTTTACTGTGACCTTGCCGGAGACGCGTAAGACGACTTTGTGCGAGGCGCAGATACGCTTTAGAAAACTCTTACATTTGAGGTGCTAAATAGGAGGGAGAATACAATATTTATAAAGAAACGACTGTTTTTAATAAGAAGACGAACTAATAAACGCGTTCGATTAAATACGAGGGTGCCTCCATAAGTTCACATACTAAAAAAATTAGGCGTGAAAATAAAATATTGCAAAGGATATAATGGAAACCATATTTAAAGATCAGTTGAAGCTGTACGACAACTTAATCATGCTAAGTCGACCTTAAAATATTTTTTGAAAAGAACAAACTTTTAAAAAACTTTTTATTGGGTACCTCAGTAATTTTCGCCAATAATTCTAATACTTTCAATAATCAAGGGAAAAAATCCAGATTGATCACGTCGATCGCCAGATCTGAATGTATTTTGTCGCCAAATTAGACCCTTTCTTTTAACAAAGCACTCATTAGTAAAGCATGGCTTTACTAGTGCAGGATCCTGAGAAAACCCATTTCATCTGTACGAGAGAGATTTTAGTTTATTTAGTACTCGATTTTCACCACATCTCTAAGTACACTTCCCGATTGAGTTACTTGGTTAGTGATAGTTTAAAGATAAATTTCCCTCTCTCGGTAAATATTGATAATAACGCTACTTATGCGTTAAAAAACTTAACTAAGAACTAATAGGATTAATTTCTCTACCAGTCCGTGAATTCCGTGAAGAAGTACCAGCTCTTTTTCAATCAAAATAAAGTTGTGTATGAAATAAGTAATGCATATTTGAATAACTGTAACTGCTTATTATACAGCAAATTTAAGAGAATAGTGTAGCTTAACAGCTACCAGACATTTTTCTATGTTATAACCTAGCAATCAGATAAAGACCACCCATGGAGTGGGAGTACTTTGGTATTGATTTTTATTTTTTTTTAATATATTACGACAATTTGAGAAATGTACACTACTCGATTTATTAACTTTATTCTCTTATTTTCTGCTATTGTTATTGTTTATGTGTACATAATTTGTTGTAAGATATTTTATACTGATAAGTTATAGGAGATATGCGATATTATGGCAATTTTTTTATTTAATTAATTTGGATGTCTGTGAACAATTTCGTTTAACATAACATAGCTTTATATATATACACAAATATATGCATACAGATTCATTTCCGAAAGCTTTAATTTTTTCAGTTATTACCAAATAAATAAAAATATAGTATTAAGAATATAGTATTATTTATCCATAATAAAATTCAAAAACTCGAAATTCAGTTTTTCGTTTAGGTCGACGATAATTTTATCGAGAATAATTTTAAAAATATCAAACCCAAAATACTGTTAATTTGATAACAATGCTTTTTCTTAAACAGGCGGCAACTCTTCTTCTCTTAAAAAGTATTAAAAATTACTTCCACAGAGAGCTTTCTTGAACTCATTCGGTTAGCTACACATATTGTAATAATTGGTCTATTTTATTAAAAAGAATTTTTAAACAGATGGCAACCCCTCGAAAAAACAATTTTCCACAGAAATTTTTTCTAAACCTTTTTAGTTTCATGTTCATATAGTGATATATATTTTTATATCAATCTAATTTCAAAAAAAATTCTTCACAAAGGTCAAGATATGTTAATAATACTAACACTCTAATAAAATTATTGAAATCGATACAGGCACTACTGCTGTTGACACACCTTAAATTCTTTTTTTAGTGAGACAACGAGAGCCACTAATTACGATAGAGAGGAATGAATCTATCAATATCGACCGAGCTGAGAAGTGTAGAGTCTTTAAAACCAACAGGTCTAATGATTTTCTTAATAATTTCTTATATATCCAATAAGAGGAGAGTTAGTATTTTAAATCACTGTATAATACAGAACTTGGGATGACTTTGGGATGACAGAATGCAAGAACTTCCTAACCTATGCTCAGATTAGGTTTAAATGGCCGTTGTTAAATAGGTAGTTAGATATAATACATATTATTTCTCGAGGAATATATACTTCGTAAAAGTTAAGAAATTAAAAAATTATTAAGCATTTCGTTGCATTTAGGTTAGATTAGATTTAGGTTAAGTTGTTGCTGGCTCCTGTTTATGAGATCGCAATTTGTCAATCACAATTACTTTCTTTATGATACTAAAACATTCCGACGACCGAATAAACCTTCATAAACCGACGACAACGTTTGAGCCCATAATAAATCTATTGAGGTGATTGATTTCGATATCAGATAGTTCCCCTGATTATGATGGATAACTGAAGGAGTGAGAGCCAAGATGTTTGAACATTAACCTCGCAAAAGTGGGACAGTCGATAAGGAAGTGCTGAGATTTCTATTCTATTCTATTCTAATTCTACCTCCCATTTTGCAGATGGCTTCAATAGTGGCAATTTGTGTGGCAAATAGTGGCAGACGAAATTTTTGTTCTTTCAACTTTAGTGAGAGATGTTCTCAGCGGAGCGAAAGAAGCTTTATTAAACCTCTTCTGAGCTAGAATGATCTGGCGGCTGCACAATTGCTGTTAGTTACCCAATGGTCCCTGTGATCACGTGAGACTCCCATTTTCTTGCAAGCCAACAAACTTTGCAGCCCCAGGGATTCCACTAAGTCTACATACTAATATAAGTATTTTCAAGAAAAGCTCGACGCAATCGATAGTTAAGTTAAATAACTATTACCTAGTATCCTAAGTAAGCTCAAGGCCCTGCTAATATAGTGAACAATTATCTACTTGTAAGAGTCTCCTTTTCGAAGTAGTGCTACCGAAGTATACCAGAGGAGTATTAGAACGAATAAGCGAAGTGGAGTCGAAGTTCCTAAAGATTTTAGAAAATTATTAAAATCGGTATGTGGGGGTAAGACAAGACACATTTATTATGAATTAAATCATTTTGGAACACTTGGGCTCCTCTTCTGAATGGTCCAATCCATATTTCGCCTGCTAAAATCTCTACCTTTTTCTTTAGCTTCACCTTAGTTGTGTTACTAGAACTTATTCAGAGATGGATATGAAATAAAACGAAAGAGTGTGCATATATATTGTAGCTCCATTATCTCCTCTAGGCATCTTACTACTGTTTCCCGGTAATTGCGTTTTCCTCCAACCAGAAGAACTAAGTATGGATCAGCAAAAATCAGCTTCTGCCACAAAAAACCGGCGTACTAAATTTACAAGCATTCCTTCTACAGTAATGGTATAATAATTACAGTTAGGCCTCCTGTGCCTTTAACCGTAATCTATCATTACAATTAATATTTAGATGCTAATGCTCGAAAAACGATGTTGCGGATGTAATCGCCACCGTTATGTGCCACCAATTTCCACATATTAATGCATGCAACACTAACTCCAAAGTGTTTGTGTCCAAAGAAGTGCCACAATTCGATGCAGCGTCTTTATTTGTTTGGCTACAGCCATAAATACCGCCACTGAATTACTTTGACTTGGTTGGCACTTTTGAATGGTCGCGGCAAAAAGCTGAAAATATTACAACTCAGTCATAATTATGCCACCTTAGACAAACAAAAACAAAAACAAAACATACATATATTCGTTGTAACATGTTGTCAAGTTATGCATATGAGGAAGTCACAGCAGCGGCATTTATGAAAAGTGCAGTCTCTAACTAATAACTCCAAAGTAATATGTGTGCAAATAGAAACCAAAAAATAGTTCACACCCGAATGCGGTATCTAGCCGGTCGTTGAACTGCACCACAGTAAAGCCAGGCGAGTGATTGCATAAATAAGTTGTAATGAGTGCATTAGGGATGCCAGGCAGGAATTTTGAGTCATCATATGAAAGTAGGCATATCCAGATAGCAGATTTTCTACGTATCTGCGGTATCCGACTTGGAGTTGTTTTTTAAAGCGTTGTCGACTAAAGAACTTCTACCGGTTGCCATATATTTGGAAGCATGATAAATTTCCCGCTGAGAGTAACATTTAATAGCATGAGAACTCTTCAGAATTTTGAACTAGAAAAAATTTGTATGTGTAGTGCATTAATAATTGATTGAACTACACTTAACAATTGAAATTATTTTGTGTCTGGTTGAACTTTTTGGAGAAGAAATTTGAGATTAATTAGATTAGATTGAGGTGTATATAAAGACCTGCAGTCATTGAAATTTGTGGAATGTTGCAAACTCCTTTTACTGCGTACTTTCAATTAAAAAAATTATAAACCTCCTCTGTAAAGATTCCACCCTTAGATACTTTTTCTCTTATCCAGAATGCTGTACCTCGGCCTAAGGCAACTCCTAGAGCATCCATCGTCATAAACATCTCTACTAGGGGGGAGTGATTCGGTTCTGAATGTGGAATAAGTGATCCATGAACTTCTTCTGTAAGAGTTTCCATTTATAGCTTCTGATTTTCAAAATGGAAAAGGCAGCTGTAAAGACAGTTAAGAACACAATGGACCAAAGATCGGAGCGTATATCCACACAATAATTATAAAGACAGTTAACTAGCCGTTAGTCAACTTTCGTTTAAATTTACTTTAATTTAAAGACAAATTTCTTATTTTACCCTTCGAATAAACCATTTACTAATAAATTGATGCCGGTTACAGGAAATACTATTAGAACTAAAATCGATTTTTGTGAAAATCTGAAGAGTATCGTGCATTGAAAACCGGTTTTAGTCATTAAACTGCATTCGTATGCATAGCAGAAAATGATTCCTTTACTTCCAATATGTTTCATTTGATATTCATACTATTATACTTAAATTAATTAATTAAAAAGTGATACAGTTGGCAACTATTATCAATTTCATTTTCAACTGAAACCTTCTGAATCCTCTATAATAGTCACAAATAATTCGTTTATCCTAAGAAATGTATGGAAATTAATATTTATAACTGGTGCCAACTCTTACTAAAATCTTTTTAACCACAAGACTGTTCAAACTCATTTTGTTTGCATGTTTGATTTAGCAATATTTTAAATTAAAATTTAAAACAGGTGGCAACCTTTCAATTTTATTTTATTTTTAATATTAATAATAACCTATAAAAAGTTTGTTGTCTCACATGGTTTTATTTACAATTTTCTAAAAAAATTATAATACATCTCTTTTTTAGGATTTGGATATAAGTACAACCATAATGATAAAATTCCAATAATTATTCTAGCAATATTAGTGTAAATAAAATATTTAATGAGGTGCCAAAACTCCTAAAAAAGAATGTTAACCGCAAACCTTCGTAAACCCCTTTTGTTTGTATGTTTTCCAAATATTTATTTTGCAAATTTCAAACAGTAGGCCGCCCCTTAATATTATATAGTTTTTTTGTAAATACTAATGATCCATTGGTTCATGGTTTTTAGTCCTTAATATTTTCTATCTTTTTTCAAAAATATTTGTTCTAATTTTACGTTCTGTAACCTGAGAACAACCCTAACGCTAAAAATTTGCAACTATTCTCAAAATTATTTTCAACTGCAAGACTTGTTAAGCATCTTCTGGGCGTATAGTTGCTGTATAAGTTTTCGGAACATAAATTTCTTTAAACAGGTGGCAACTTTTTATTTACTTTTTTTCCAAGTCTATATAGTCTTTAGACCTAAATGTTTTCTAGTTTTTTAAAATAGAGTATAAATCATATCGTTTTTGTTTGGTAAATGAACCTCCCTTATGATAAATGCTGAACTCATGACTGTGCATATGCACTTATTTACGTTTGGTATTACTGGATGTTACTGTGTGCCTCCATAATTACTAGCGCCTGCTTACTGGGGTGGTCTCGCTTGCAAAATAAATTTGAGATTTGAAATTTCTGCGACAGTTTTACATAATTTACCATAAAATTGTTAACAATCTTGCGAATAATTTATATAACTTATTTATTTACTACCTTTTAAAGTTCATTCATGTTATTTGCGGAAGACTTGTCTACTCTAAGCGCTGCCAAGCGTACCTCTAGCCATTGCCACATTGTGTGACAGCATTTAGCGCTGAAATACAGTTGGCCAAAGGAATTAAGTTGTTCGCTTAATTTTTATAAATTATTTTAAGCGGGAATTTCCGCATGCGCCAAATTGCATGAATAACCGTTGGCTTCCTCGCAAGTATTATAATTATTATCAATTCGCTCGCAAGCGATATTGTTAATGAAATGCTTAAAAGTTTATAAGGAAAGAGGAAACTCAAACAAAAGACTTAAGCAACGAACTCGCTAGAAGTCAGTCAACTCGCTGGAGTGCCTACAATCAGCACACATACACACGCTCAACGCTGCTCGCACAGTCAATTGAATGCCCAAGTACACTACTTGAATTTCACTCAAATCATTCAAAAATCCGTCAACGGAGTCATCTCTTGGCATCCCAATAATACAAAGGCAAGAAGAGCTCAGCGCTGTAGCACCTACCTGCATTTACATATGAGCACCACAGCAAACACCGTTAAAATTGTGGCCCTGCGGTAATGTGCAAAATGTGACACATAAAAATACGGCGCCCACACACACTTAGAAGTGTCGCTGTGTGTGTGTTTCTTCACAGACGTGTGAACGCCCGTTTGCTCTCGTGTGAGTTTGCGCCGTCATTCCGACTAAAGTGGCTTTATAAATAAATAGTTTTTTGCATTAACTTCTTGCTTTCAAATTTGTCTTTGCACACTTCCGTCATATTAGGCGGCGGATTCACCGCCTGCCATGTCCACTAATCATTTAAATAGAGGTGGGTACATATTTACATGCCAGCGAAGATAAATATACTTATATGCAGGCATGTGTGTAAATATGTATGTATGTGTACCTATAAGTGCGCCTAGAGTTTCTTGCACTCGTCACAGATTCAGAAAAAAAAGTGTCAACAAAAGGCGGCTCATTGAACTTTGAGGTGTTATTCATGCGGGCCACTTACTTATAAATACTTATAGGAATCGGCTACCTGAGTTGGATGAACCGAAAGTGACTGGGAATGCGCTGAGTAGGTGAGTAAGCATTTTTGATTTTGTATGCGATGCTAATGATATATTGTTTTTAATAACTATGAACTGCCAACTAAGAATAAGTTTTTAATTTTCTTCTTCTAAAGTCCTTTGCGGTCCATAGTTGGAAATATCATTGCATATCCGTGAACTTGTAACAAAGCAAAACTTATTTATCTTTAGCGGGTTTCATGTTGAGTATATATACTTTGATCTCTCATAGACAAAGAAATTATTTTAAATCAATTTTTGTGAGTGCGATTCCTTAAAAAACAAATTTGGGTAATTAACTTATTGAAAAGTGTAATAGTTCCATTTACAACTCAAGACGAAAAAAATACTAAGTCGAGGTAAGCTATTTTTTAAACTTATGCAGTTATTTTTTCTGCTAACTGAAACAAATTTGTTTACCATTTTCAGTGAAACTATTAGTTCAGTTGCAAATTAAATATACTTGTGTAAATACAATGTCAGATTATACTCGATGCAAAGTTATATGAATTAAAAACAGTGTTTAAAATATTTGAAAATAAATTATCTTGGCAGCATAAGTGTTCTACAATTTATAAAACCAAACTGGTAGTTCTATACTAAGCGAACGTGAAAAGAACACACCCTAATTTCCCGTGATAACTGCAAAGCAATTATCCAAACTTCACCATTTTTTAAATCTTTGGGAGGTTGTTTAAAGAATGAGGACTTGAAATGAGCTGTTGTAAAGCACCAAAGAAAGCAGTTCCATTGTAAATGAGCTCTTGGAAAATACGAGGTATATTAATGGCTTATTTAAACAAGCATAGCCAACTTCGCTCAAAACGCAAACGAAACAAACGATCAAAAGGAGGAAATCAAAAGTATAATCAGAACTCAAAAAATTTACACCACAATTTTTATATAACTTTTCAAAATATTAAAGCTCCGTAAGAAGAAGGAACAACTTTTTTAGGTTATGTTGTACAGTTTATATCACAAAATAGAACATGATGTCAAATACATATAAATATTCACAGGATTTAACTCCAGTACCATTTTAATGAATGTAAACATTTGCAAAATAATTTGTTTATTAAAATTTAGAATCATTGTTTTAAGGTGTTTCCGGTTATTCGAGAACAGTTGGTCTTACATTCCTGACGTTCTTACACTCTCGACGTTCTACTTTGACTTCCGTGTCTACTCCAACTTGTAGCATTAATTTCTCATCAAGAGTATCGGTCAATTTTCATTTAACAAGATTGCGCAAGATTTTGGTTGCGCTTTAGTTCAACAATTTTGCTGGCGATCTCCTTACAAAGCTTTATATTGTAGCTACATAGCTACAATCGGAACACGAATATCGAAAAACGAATAAGCTTACATCTGCACTAAGTCGCACTATCAAAGCTTGAAAGACTGTGAAGAATATTAAACCCTTTATGCATGGATAAAAGTTGGGACAATATCCCTCCAGAAGAGATAGAAGAAGCGGATGGTGACAAATATGGAATGCGAAATGGACGTTGGCGTGAGTGAGGTGTACTTCGAGCGCTCAATGTATCTCGCTCAACTCGACTAATTGTATCTCTGGTCGACTAGCGAACGAAGAGAGTTTTTTCCTGGTCTAGGTACAAGATATAATGGGGGATTGCAGACTCAGTTCTCAGTTCTCAGTTCTCAGTTCAAAAAAATTATAAATATGCCTACAGATAAAGTAATTATATTGTCTGACGATCACGTAACAGGTGCGTAAGGTGCTTAAAGTGCGCTGAGGCTACTTAGAGTCTACAGATACCTGATCAAGTATGGTAAGACATCGATGAGTGTCGCTCTCATTTGGGCTTTCGCACAAAGCAGCGTAGAAGTTGTTGAGAGAACAGACGATGAATTGGTGAGGAAAGGTTTTACTCTTCACGAGGTACTTGGATGTTCGCTAGCCGAAATCAGGGAAGGGATTCAGCAGCAATTCCTCGAGTTAGTAGAAATTAGGCGAGCATAGTGTTTAAGCAACTTCGATATAGCTTGTCAACTATAGTAGAAAGTGTTGCAGCTGCTTGGAAAATAATAACAGTGAGGAAGCGGTGAAGCACTTTGTCTATGAGCATTTTGCAAGCGGAAAGAAATCTGGGTAGATACTCATAGCAGATTTATAAGCTGATCAAACTGTTGGAAATTGTAGCGAGTGCTTTTTAAGAGAGTATTATTAAAAATAAAAATAAAAAAATGTATGGCACTGCCACTTTATTTAAAATAAAATAAAATTAATTATTTAAACATTCGTCATAACATCTGCTTACAAAAATTACGGAGGGTCTAAAGGATTCACATTTCGATGCATATTTCTTCATTTTTATTTTAACGAACAAAGAAACAAAACAAATTATATATAAAACCAAAAAGGGGAACATTTATTTTATCTGTCGTTGATTCAATAAATTTACACCCATAATATGTTGTTGGCTCATCAAGCACACCTAAGTCATTATTTGTATACAGAATAAACGGAATCAAAATATTTCACAACAGAAAAAGTTAATGTTTGCATATTTATATGTTTTATTTATTCGAAAGTAGCACAACATATTTATTCCTCAGTTATGCAAATTATGGGAAACAAACCCAAAGATGCAGAATGGACGCAAGAAAGATGAGAGGAAAGGATTAATAATATTTAATATTACTTATCTGTCTGGAAAAATAAGCAAAAGTCTGTAAATTTCATGGGCAATTTGTTATTCGTACATAAATACATACATATACATACACATACATACATATATAAATAACATCCATGCATATGTGCCTCGATGTGTCTATATGTTTGTAGATATTTATTATGGGTTTTTTTATAGCGGTCATTCGGATTAATTCTGAAAGCAATTTTATATGCTCATTTGTAGAATTCAACAACTGTCTGCGAAATTAAGCGAAAATCAAAGGGAAAACAACAACAACAAACGCACCGCTGTGTGTATTGAGCGGTCAACAAGAGTAGCTCGTTATGTGTGAGGAGACGATGCAGAAGCGGCAGCAGCAGCAACAACAACATGTGCATTTTCAGAACATTTATCGAAAGCTTAATGTGTTTTGGTGCTTCTTCCACTTATTCGTAATGTTCTCATTATTGGCTGCATACTCAAGATCACCGCAAAAGTGGGTTCTGTTGTTAAGTATTCATGCGTCTGTATGTATTTGTATTGTTTGTTTTGTGGATTTCTTAAAGTTTAGCGCTTTATTCTTTATTATTATACAGTTGCAGCTCCCACTGCTGCTTCTGGTAGTAGCTCATTTTATTTATCTGAAATATATATATACATACATATATACAAAAGTATTTACGTATTGACCATTTCCATAGAATCACTCCGAAGCTGACCCACTTTTATTGTAAATTCTGATTGTGCCAAAAGATTTTAACACACACACGCACATATATATCTATTTATTTGTTGTTCTTTAAATTTTTATTTTTATACTCTCGCAACATGTTGCTACAGAGTATATTCGTTTCGTTTCGTTCACCTAACGTTTGTTGTAACACCTAGAGCTAATCGAGTTAGATATAGACAAATATATATGTAAATGATCAGGATGAAGAGACGAGTTGAAATCCGAGTGACTGTCTGTCCGTCCGTCCGTCCGCCCGTCCGTTTTATCGAAAATATCGGGAAATCTGTAAGATATTGGAATGAAATGTTAATAGTGTGTTGTGTGTGTGTGTTTGTGTCAAACATGGAGAAAATCGGGTAAGCTCTTCAGGTAGCCCCCATATACTAAATATAGTGATTTCCAACTTTCCTGTAAACTTTATACCATATATAATGGTCAATATATGAGTTATCTCATTCATGTGTTCTTGTGCTTAAAATGGATAAAATCGGGTAAGCACGTCCCCTAGCGTATATGTACCTAATACAAAGATTTTCAACCTCTGGGTAAAATTTATATCATATATTTCCCAGCTCCCATATACTATATATAATGATTTTCGCTATTCTAGCCGGCTTTATGCCGAACATGTCAGTCACTGTGTGAGTCACATTCACAAAATTGGGTGAAAACATGTTCCCTAATATACTTGAGTAATGAAAAGAGTTAATGTGATCAGTGGAGATCTTCCTCTATTCCAAAAATTCCCGATACAAGAACTCCCGACTTTCCATCTGACTTTAAACCGTTTATGTTGGTCAATATGTGTGATATTTTAATAAAATTAAGTGGACATGTTCTCTTAAACACAATGTGCCTTCGCGCTAAATATGAAAGAAATCAGTTTAGACCATTGTCTAAGCCGCTTATTCCTAATATAATGATTTCCTTTTCTTTGGTTAACTTTTTCCTCATGTATCCAATACCGAGTTAAACCAGTTTGGTTGAGTTTATATCGCATATATCACTTTTGAGTTAATTTGGTAGGTTTTAATATAAATATCTCTGACACGAAGCAAAATATAGCAACGAAAGCACATAAGTCTATGGCCTGTAATATAAGTTAATAAGATACCAATTATGGTTGCAATCCATCGACAATTTCGTCGGATAATGAATGTTGAATTCTTCAGCAACCTTCTTTAGTATAAAGTTATGCCAGCACCTGAAAGCATATCCTTGCCTCTGATCCTTGCACATTGTGATAGTATAAAATGTTCGGTTACACCCGAACTTAGCCCTTTCTTACTAGTTATTTTTATTTTTGCTTTCGTAAGCTAATTTTCGAGTGTCTTCTCTTCAGCATGGAAGAAGAGCTGAGTGGAACAGCAAATTTGTTCGAAAGCATGCTTCTTCATTATGCACTTAAGTACGCAAAACTCATTAAACACTATCACCTAATTTGCGAAATGTGACCTCACACTTTGGGTGTTCGACATGCCAGCTTCTTTTTTGCCAATACGCACCAAATATGATTCCAGCTGAAGTACTTCGTCAGCAGAATTAAAGATAAATGGCAAAGGTGAAGAATATTCCAGAAAAAAGAGTGTGAGTTTAGAATATCCAGATTTGGTTTTATAAAATGCAGATATGCGTTCTTCTTTCATTTTTTATTAACGAAATCGAAAGTTGAATTCTGGTAAATCTTCGTTGTATTAATTAGAAAAAAATTAAAACACCCAAGTGAAGCCAAGTGTTTCTCCACTTCATCTCCTCATTGTTGCATAGGCTTCCTTCCTTCATACCGAAAATATTGGAAAGTGTGCTTCCAGGAAGATACATAAATCCGCAAAATTATTTTAATTTTGTCATAGTACCTCCGTTTTCCATCTCATTATCGAAAATGCCAAGATCTGCTTCATTATCTTTTGTCATCACTCTTGTTTTTGCACTTACTTCGAGTCAAATGAAATGTTTTTTTTTGCTCTGCTCATCGAGAGAGAACTTTATATGATTTGATTTTAAGGATAAGGATCTCAAGGATAATCGCCTTGTAATGACCGTATCAATTACCCGCTTTAAAAATGTTAAAATCCGTTAGGAGTCTTCAATTCAGAAAATTACTTACTAGATTCCGAAGACTTTCATGCTCTGGCAGAATAATTGTGACTGCGTTCTTTTCATCTGACATTTCATCTGAGACAGCTATTTTTAGATTTCTTTGTCTTCTTGGATCTATTATATTGTAGTTTTCTGAGAATAATGTAATGAAATTGGAAAATTTATGATACAATTGCATCAGAAGAGGTCAATTAATACAAATGCCTGGAACTGTGGTAGATTGTGAATTATTTTCGCCAGAAGTCCCTTTGTAGAAAGTGTTTAAAAAGCTGTAGAGGTGTTAAGAGAGAGTATTTTTGAAGCTAGTTAACCTATTTTCAAGATTTAATCAATTAATAATTAGTTTTTGATATTTTTGTACGTAGAAAAGAACCTATTTCGTAAAATTTATATGTTGAAATTTTTGTATGTTTATATATAGAAGGAGATGGATTTTCATTTGGCTATAAAGTTTAGGTTTAGAGTAGGCATGTAGTAGTATGTAGAAGGTATTGAGGTATTGAGGTAGTGTGCCTGGATGGCTAAAATTATGAAATCTAAGAAGTTTCAACCTTTTTTGCTTAGAAGCGAAACAGTGCAGAGATGGTTCTTCCTCGTCTTTTTTTAAAGGACTACGACAATTAGCATCAGGCCAGATGTTTATCCTCACTGCAAGGCCGTTTATTGGAAAATGATCAGTTAAAAGCCCTGTAATGAAGAAAAGAAGATCTTTGCTGAGTTCGAGGAGCTCACTGGGCAGCTTGTCAATTCATACTAATGTTACCACGAAGTGTTTATTACGAATAAAAATTGTACATACTCGTATTATGAATCCAAATGGTAATTGACGTTACTTATAGTTTTTACAGTTCAAGAAATTGAAGGGACAATATTTTTGATTGTCGCTTAACAGCCTAAAGTCCGTGCCTGATTTCCTGATTTACTGTAAACCGAGAAGCAGTTAAGTAACCACTAAACGGCAGCAAGATCCCCATGGGTGCTGATGCGTCTATTGAAACGGGCCTTGGTCTTTCGGTCATCACAGAATGAAGTTCGATATTAAATTGCAACCACTTTTGTATTAACGAAAATCTTTGTTTTTGGTTATTACATTTAAAGTAACAAGAACACACAGGAATTGTAGAGTGATAAAGCATTTTAGATTCTAGGTCAGGATTTCTTACAAGCTTGGTTAGTGGATTACACCATTCAAAGGGATTTAGTTTTATTTTTTAAGTCGAGATATGCAATGCTTATTTCTTCATTCTTAAACTACCTTTTCATAAACTTCTTCCTGAATTTAAAATTTAGTTTCTATTGCTTTCATCTGGCAACACCAGTTCCAGCATACTCTTTTGAACCTATATACACTCGCTACAGCGAACTTGCTTTCATTCTACGAAATTTATGCAAAACATTTCGACGCTGAACCCGCACAGCAGCAATGCAGCAGACGGTGTGCATAATTCAAATCCGGTCGTGTCGGTGCGGTCCACACCTCCCAGCTGATTGCTGTTAGTAGACTGCAGCCGTAGACGCCCACCGTTAGTCGTGGCGATGCACGAAATTTGCCAAGCAGACGCCATAAATCGATGCAACTACCGACGCTGCGGACAGCAACATAAAGCAAATACAAAAAAAAAACAACAACAATAGCAACAGAGAAAAAACTGCAAATGACATGCAGACAGACGAACGCATAGACCAATAAACCGACAAACCGAGAAATGGCTAAAGCGCAAAGGTCTCCGGCCAGCCGCGGCCAAAATGCAACGCAAAACAATAAATCGCTCGCGGCTCGGCTGCTTATTCGCAAGCTAACACTGGTCTGCAGTGGGCCTGCCGGTTGGCCACTTGCAACATTTGCAGCACAAAGACTAATGCCCTGCTGCTGGTTGCCGTTGCAGTTGTATAGAATGGCGTGCGGCGCATTTGAAATGGAAAGTGAACGTTTGCTTGTGCTTTCGCATGCATCGGCGGGATTACGTTCGAGCCGACATGAATATATATATTGTATATTGTATATTGTATATATGTGTATATATGTATGTGGTGAATGCTTTGTAAATAGTTATGCTCATAGATCGGCATTATTATGCGGGCTCTCTGCGCGGCATTGTTGTTGTTGCGTTGATTTAGTCGCATAGAAATGCAAGCAAAAGTGTGTGGCTGTAAAAATAAAAGGCTGTGAAAGCTCAAGCTTAGCAATAGCAACAAATCAAAATAAACATAAAAGTGTAATTTGCATTGGCGCAATTGTTTTCTTTTTATTTTCACTCGTAATTGAGCAATTTTCGATTTGCCATTCAATGTGATTGCCCATCCGTGCGTCCGTCCACCCAGCGCTTGACCACGGGCCGTTGTTATTGATATCCGTTTCGATTTATGTTTTGAAAACACGAAAATGCTGAGTGAAAAATGCACCGATATGTTTCCACATGTTGAATGTGTGTTTTCATCATAGGGTGGTTGGTTGCAGAAATCAAAATTAGTTGGTGCTGCTTCTTTATAGAGAGTATTTGGGATGTTTTTCCCGAATTATATTGAGTATTTGGTTATCAGAAACTGTTCGAATTGGATAAATTCCTTAAACCGAAACCTTCTTTCCGAAATACTTTCCAGGAAAAATATCAATTTTTTATTGAAGACTTGGCTTGCTAGGCAATACTCGATTTGTACAACTAACTAAAAAAAGTCTTAGTACAATTTTGAAAAAATAAAATTTCTTTTATTAGAACAGAATTTACATTTTTCTAAATAATTTTGACTAACTTCGATACATTCTTTATATTAGAAGTCATCTGGTTTCTCAAAAGAGCAACAGCAGACATTCCATTTTTGCTGACAAATGAGAGTGCTAAAAATCTCAAACATCAATATCTGGTGTAGTAAGAAACCAATCTAAACTTCGATTCATCAGAACTCATCATCCTTAAGCCATTTTGCGTGAAGTTGTTTTATGTTAAAATTTTTGGCCAATACAAGTTGTTCAATTTTTAAAACGTCTTTCAATTGCTGGTTGACCCATATTCATTTCGTTTATGTACTTTATATTTTCCGGCATATTGAACCCACGTGGCAGCTCTTATGGCTTCATTTAAATTATTAGAGAATACCTCTAAAGCAAAAAAAGACTGCATCCGAGTATAATTCAAATCAAAAGTTATCAGACGAGCTTAAGGTTTGAATTGTTTCATATAAAGTTGAAGGAAATTTTTCCATTAAAGTAAATCAACATAACATCCTATCTAATGCAATAAAATCTCTATCTCTATATAAACTAAGTCAGCATCAACATTACCTAAATCTATAAATCAGCATCATCAAATCTAAATCAAATCTAATCAAAAATAATCACACTCTTAATTAAGTCTGTAAAGGGATTTCAGCAGTTGAATTTATAATTGCTCTAAACTTGTGATAAAATGAAGCTATTAATTAATTGCCGTATTAATATTGAATTGAAACTGAATTGGTCATGATCGAAAGTGCCTATACAACTTTGTGACGTCTTTGAAAAAAGTCGTCTGTTTAGTAGTGCAATATCTTTGTTGTAAACTAATAAATATGGATTCATAGTTCAGTTTCATTATATGTAGTTTTCACCAAAAAAAAATGTACATTTTTTAAACAACTGTCAAACACTTATTCTCTATGTCAAATTGAGTACATTTAAATATTAAACACGAAGAGTCAATTAATTGCCTCGGTTAATCTGATAAAAAATCTCCAGAATTTTACAGCCAAATCCAAAAAAGTTTAAAAAATAAAACTGTCGATACGCCTGGAAAGATCCGAAAATATTTTTAAATAAGTTTGTTATTATTTCCTACTAACGATGTCAAATAAGGGTAGCCACAGACAGAAAATTCAGACTTCATTTCCCCAGCTAAAACCCACTCCCCAAATCAATACCTTTCAGATATACCAAAAATATGACAATTCCGGAAGTAATAATACTAAAAGATAATTTTTATGGAAATTTTGCCTATACTTAAGCTTAATTCCAACACCTTATCTTCCAATATCCTTATATTTAGAACAAATAAAGTAATCTAATATATTTGAGATGAATTTTGATCTGAAGGATCTATGGAATATAATCGAAGTCGCTAAGTGTGCCCTCCATCTACTCGGCAAATCTATTAACTCTAGAATTTGTCTATAAGTAAACCCAAGGAAAATCTACCAACTGACTAGATTAAAAAGCTGTCTGTAAGTTTATAATTGAGTAAATTGAGTAAATTGAGTTGCATATTGTATGACGTGTCTGTTAAATGCTAAATGGACGCATAAAAGCTTTTAGATCAACTTCAGTGTTATAGTATTATTATTGCATATATAATATATAAATATATTGCAGAATAAGATTTGAACTTATTATTCTTTGAATTATTCATTTTTAATTTCAAATTTTTTCCGATAACATAGTAGCGCAAAGTCTTTACTGGACACAATTTACTAATTGACTAAATTAAGGTTAGAGACAATAAAGTATATAATAGTGGACTTCTCAATTGCTTTTGGTACATTATTACTACTCTCCTTCCAAAGTATGCTCTGATATTGAAGCATTGAAGCGTCAAAAGGCAAAATTTCTAACAGGTATAGATTGACCAATTGAGCTTTTATTAAACGCTTTATTTGAATTGTAGGCTTGAAAATATGTTCATGTAATATAAAAATTTATCACACCCTAATGCCTAAGCATAGATAATATTTACATGTAAAAATTACACAAACAAACATATCTCTTTATGGTATTTACATGTTAATGTCTGCAGCTAAATGACAAACTGCATGTAAATAATTTGCATTTTCCGTTTGAATGTACTCACTGGAGGCCCCTTGTGTGGAGTTGTAAAATGCGAATTCGCTTAACACTTTCATTTTTTTATCAATTTACAATTTCCTATTATTATAGTAAACGAAAAGCTTTTAACACTTTCAGTTTCCATGATGAACACATCAACTGCAAACTATTCAAAAAATGCCACAGTGTGACCACACCCCAGAGACACATTGTGCCATAACTATGCATTTATTTGTGGAGTTCAATGTGACTTCACTCTTACTTTATTGCTTAATTGGGGTTTTTGATTTCATTGCGAAATTATGTCGAAAGTTTATGCAAATTAATTTTTAAATTAATTTGGATTAGCATGAAATATGTTGAATTGAATTATCATCTGACAGTTTGAATTATTTCATAATATATAGTGTGACTATATACACACATATATAGTGTGCGAACGTTGCAATTAATATTTTAATTTCTCAAATATTTCATATTGGAAAATTACAGCAACACGGTATTAAATTTCGCTGTCGAATCGTTTAACGAAGTAACCCAAGGATATGTACAGAGAGTGAACTTAAGTCGACCATATGTTAGACCTGAGATCATTCAAAGAAATTTGTCCATAGGTTTCTGCCAATATAATTTCTTATGCAAGCAAAAACGAAATAAATGCATATGCTTTATGGAACTGTTTAGAATATGGTTTATCTCATTCTGATAAATTAATAACCGATAGATAGCGCTAGGAACGAACTTTTTCCAAAAACCAGAATTACCATGCAATTTAGACATTGGACTAGTTATTCCTGAGATGAAATAAAATATAGGGATAAACATAAATATATATAAGCAAAGGATCGCTCTGGCCTCGAATTATCTTCAAATTCTATTAACAATGTGTTCATATCTATTAAGGGTATTTATTACGTATTTATTATCTCTGAGTAATAAACTTACAAACAAAGTTTCGTTTTTCATTACGTCAAATCTAATGACGATAAAATGACCATTGTACAATTTCGATGACGAGTGTTTCAATTTCATACCAAATGCATGACAAGCACAAATTTGATTATTTTACTAAGCTACCAATTTTGTGTCAATGGTATTGTTGTCAATGGTATTGTCAAATGTTTTGACAACCATTTTCATTTGACTAAGACTGTCAGTGAATTTGACGTAATACGATTATAAAATGGAATGCAAGTTGGTAGCAATAGTGACAGAATTATAACACGAGTTATATTATATAAATATAACACATATGCTGTGGCTAACAGCAAAACTCTCTCTACTTTTATTAAACGGACGATGGTAGTAATATCTGTTCGAGTTGTTCCGTAAATTCCGTTTATTTTGATAGATATCGTCAAACAAACCAATGAAATAATTTTTTGTTTATACATAATTGTTTGCAATACTTAATTTCCTATTTCTTCGGGGTATTAGGGTATATATTAAGTATCTAACCAAATTCTCTGGACGGAATCACTGTCCTTCTATATTGCGATGAGAGAGTCGGACGCGTGGTCGCTTTGTTAGTTTAGTCGATATTCTTTTGCCACTCGGTTACTTAAATTTTAAATTTCTTTTGTGAAAAACTCTTATTTTACCTTTCTTACCAGACGATGCTTCGAAATTCGAAGTCTACGAAGTCTGTGGTTTAAATACCGAATATTTATTGCTACAATTATTTGGCTCATTTGGAAATGGGAAAATTTTGGCAACCTTAATTGACGGACATGCTGTATTTAAGGATTCAGATCACCTGAGAGTACTTCCGAAAGATAGATTTTTATCAGACTTCAGTCTGATAAAATTGTCAGTTTCTAAGCGGAATCGTTTGGATAAATTAAATGTCGTTCTCTTTTTCAATAAATTAGTCGTGTAAGCGTGCTGGCTTTGATGGCATATCCTTGTTTTAGCGAGTGTTTTTTTGCAACTCACTTAGAAGAGAAAACACAACGGCGTTTCCACAAACTTTCTGTTTTTTTTGGGGCAAAAACATATTCTAATCTACAGATGCAGTTGAGAAATACTGCATTTCAATGTCAAAAATTCGGTATTCCAGAATGTTCCGGAAACAAATTAATTATCGATGAACACTCATTCTATTACTTAATATTTTTTTCAGTTATACGAAAGCAAGCGCTTAAAAATAATTTATGAAAGAACAATGGAGCCGCCAATCTAAAATAATTAATATTTCATTTTATTAAAGTATCACTTGCGCTGCTCAACTCATGCTTTGTATGTGTGTGTCATGTGTATGTAAGCCGAGTTCAATGATAAATAAACACGAGATTTAGACATTCATTTAGAAGAGGTTCGTTATTATCTGTGGAATAATAATCAAAGAAAAAAATGGTAAAAAAAGAAAACAAAAAAAAACATGCCGGCAGCGCGTTTATTCCGCTCGAGGCAATCAGAAAGCAATTCAACCTTAATTAAAACAATAAAGTGTAAACTTTGAAGAAATGAGTGATGCAGCGATGCAAGGGAGAATTTCAGATTTAATTGTTTTTATTTCTGGCTAACTAACTTAAATGACTTTGATGGGGCGGTAAATTATGCATCGATGCTTTGATCGATTTTGATGGTTTCCACACTTTTCAGAAATTGAAAATCTGAGAAAAAATCGCTTGTTTAATAATATTATGTTGCAGCGACACACTTTTGGTATCTGTTGCATGCTCAATGACTTTTAACTGTATATACGTACATACATTTGTATGTGTATGTGTGTGCTTGTGTTTATTTACATGCGATATTTACGCTTTGCTTTGGTTCATTTTCGTTTGCCGTGCGCATTGTTCGCACGTACTAGGTGTTAGTCATTCTCCTTAGTAGCGGCTTGGTAGTTGTAGCTTTTCATTCAGGCAAATTAATTACCTGTGGCTAGAAATTACAACGGATAATGGGCTTGTAATTACTGACAAACCACACAGCCCCACGTACCGACAATCAACTGCAGCGAGTTGCAGCAATAAAGTCACATACACACGCACACATGCACATGCGCAGTTTTTGTTGGGAAATCTCGGCATGCGCTGACGACAATCGAGCGGCATCGCGCTATGGCAAGTGACCAATATATATTGAACACCTGACAGCGAGTGCGCGCGCATAAGCCAAAGTAAAAGAAGAAACAAATAACAAAAACCAACATTTGCGGCTGCGCAATGGCAACACGTGTGCAAAAGCGCACGGGCACTATGAAATTTTTATTTAAAATAGCAGTGGACACAAAAATAACAATGTTTAAATGAAGAAATACTCAAGAGGAAATCAGCGTCAGTGTGGAAAAAATTTGAAATTATATAATTAAATAATCGCATCCGTCGTAGAGAACACAAATATGTACTGTGCACAGAATAAAACTTTATTTTGTTTGATAAAAAAATACTAAAATTCTAAGGTGCGCCTTTTCGATTAATAAATCGCACAATTATTATACCCAACGCAGAAATTCACAAAGGTATTGTGTTGCTTAGAATTAATGGATTGTTGGTGCCACTTCTAAATAAAGACAAGACAGGAATTTATAGGAAAATTACTTTCTAACGGTGGTTTTACAGCAGCAGCTAATGTGAATCCTAGATTCTCTCTCTAGACTTGCAATATTACAAAATATATCATGAAACTCATTCGCCTTTTGGAAGCGGCTTGGAATCGATGTCCTCTATATTCGACTTTGATTAGGTCGCTCTTTTGCTGTTGTTGTTGTAATAGTATAAAACAAAAAAATTTACGCTACGCTGTGTAGACCACAGGTCATTTGGAGTTAAACAGTATGCAACACGAAGGCAATTTTAATTACAAATTGAACATATTGTACACTACTTCATTTAACTTTAATTTTAGTACGAGCATCAAATCGGTTTATCCTCTGAAGTTTTCAAATGAGAAATCGGTTGTAACTAAAGGTTCTAACTAAAAGTTGAACTCAAGAACTAGGAAAAAAAGATATTTAACTACAATGGTAAGCAATGATAAGCAAACATAATATTGAAGTTCGAAGGTTACAATGTAGCTATCATATTTGTGTACAATGAAGCAAGAAATGTCATTGCCCTTGTGAAAATCGAGTTGGAGTGCTGGTTGTGCCCACTTTACTTATTAATTTTGAATTAGAAATCCCCAAATTTTAGACAAAACCTTTTAGACAAAATTTCTCCAGCGGATTACTTTCCTTCCTCCAATTTTATACCTCATGTGAAAGGAACGTATATAATAATGGCAGATGGTTGCCGTGTGTCTGTATATACTTTCAGGCAATTAATACAGGGAAGCTTTACAATTAATACAGTGAAGGGAAGCTCAATAGACCAGTAGTTTTACCTACGGATGGGAAAAATCAGTTCATAACTGTGGTGGCTTACCTCAAATTTGACCTAAATGTGATATTTCATAGATTTATATATCTGAGAAGCCTTAACTGATATACTAATATGTGATATCCCTAATAATCATGCCTTAAGTAATACCTCTAGTTAGCATAAACGCGTGTACAGAAAATCCATTATGTAAATTTTGCGCCATGATATTCAAATTGATGTTATTTTTAACAAAAAATCTTCAAAACCCCTAATCTTATACCGTGGTAAAAGTTAAGCTTACCATCTCAAAAGTTGTATTACCCTATCAACCTGGTGCATGTGGTACAAAAATAAGCTGTCATCCGGACGTAGATGCATCTAACTTGCAACTTCTTGTTATTTTGTAGTTTTATTATAATAATTGCTTGTAAATGCCACCTGAGTTGGCATTTTCAAATGTTATTACAGCACATTGCTATTTCGTTTGAACAATTCAGCTGTGCAAGCGCTTTTTGCGCTATACTCAAGTAGATATATATTGTATGTATATAAATACGTTATGCCAACATGCAACAAACTTGCTGCGCATCCGCAAAAGTGGGTCAAGCGCGCAAATCTCATCCTGCCGCTTTGCCACAAGCAATGAAACCAATGAATACTTAATACCTTATACATTTTGTATAGAGATATCTTTTCTGCGCATGTTATGTAAAGCAGTTATGTAAATAAACGTAAGTAAATATATATAAACAGCATCTGTTGCGTATTTTCGATGTGGTTGCAGTAATCGATTTCAAGTTAAATTTTTTTGAGTTTTTTTCTTTAATTGAGCGTTTCAATCAAGTTTTGTGTGAAATAAATCGACTGTACTTTAAGGTCCTCCTGCGGGTCGGGGGATAAGAACAACCCGCGGTAAGGCATGCCTGTCGTAAAAGGCGAATAAAATCCATAAAATGGCTAGTCGCTTAGTTTAGTCAGCTTAGTCATGTCAGAAATAGCGCTATAGTACTTAGCTTGAACTGAGCTTGCTTGTTTATAACACCTTAAATGTATTATGCAAACACTTGGGGTAGCTCTATGGGTAGCTCTATGGACTACTAACTAGTGGAGTTCTCCTCAACCTGCTCATTGCGGAAGGCCCTTCGGGCAGTATCGTGGTGGCTGTGGTTTAATACCTGAACGCGGGTAGAGCTGTTGCCTGTGCCAGCTCAATGTGGTGTTGCATTTTGAACATCGTGGCGTTAGGCTGTGCAAATGGCAGTTACCCACGTAAAGCACATCGTTCAATGTACGTTAAGGTGGTCACCCTGTAAGATATTTTAAGAAAATATTTCTTTGTGGTTGCACAAATAAAAAGCTCAAAGATGTGTAGAGAATGATAATAGGGTGATTTTCGAAAATTCGAATTCGTTCGCAACTTGTAGCAGTGAGAACCCAGGCTGTCAGGTACATTTTATTAAACTTCGAACATTCGAAATGAGCCTCCATGCGGCCATAATATTTACGCCTAATATTTGACTCAATAAAGCAATATTTTCAAAATATGCTTTTTCGGCATAACAAAGTGACCAAGAAAACATTAACTTAGACTCGAGAGCCAGAACTATACAAATATCTTGACGAATTAAACGAGTTTCTTCGCAGAAATTGTCGCCGGAGCTAGAAGTTTTGTCAGATTTTTGTTTTCCGCACTAGTTTGAAAATCGCCATGTTAGTGGCGCAGAGATATCAGAAATAAATCTAAACCTTTCTTTCTTTCTGGGTCGATGGAACACATATTGGTTATTTTGGATATTGTGATGTTTCGATCTGAGTTATATAATAAAGTTTGATATTTTGCAAATTAAGAAGAGATTTCCAAAGAGTTGCAAGCGACTTAAACAGAGCCACTTCAGTCCTCAAGTTTGACTATTCTATTCCGGGAACCCAATTATCCACCTCAGATGTTCCCTCAATACTTATATTGACTCAAAAACAGCCTAAATTGAAAACACAAATAAAGCTTGGCATTAAAAAAAATTAAAATGTGTAATTTTTAAAATTTTATTTCATACAGATCCCTAATTTAGTCAGTTAACAAATTATCTGAATTACTATGTGCCAATTTACTCTATTAGGAGACTGTCTGAAAGTTCATCGATTCTTCAGCGATTCATCGTGATAAAGTTGAAATGGAGTCCATCACATTTCCAGTTGTTCTGATCACTAAATTCATAAGATAATAGGTTTCTGAAACACTGTGTATTAGTGTAAAATGCAAAGTCAAGTATTACAGGTACTGTCAATTAGTTTATAAACTAGGATCACAGAAATTGTTGGAGAAGCCGAAGTAAATGATGGATATTCCTTTATAGGCGTCAACAAAATATTCGAAAGTTAAATATAATATGTTCTTGTTATCATGAAGATTGGGACAAAATAAAGTGATGTACTGGTTTCTTTTTGGCATTTGTTATGAAACACGAATTTTCGGCATAATTATACTGAACATGGGCAAATGTAGTTTTTTATATCACGATGATCCTCAGGCATACGAAAAGTTGGTAAAGGGTAAAATATTCAAAGGCATCTAAATGCCACTACCCTTCTCTCGAATCACTAATTTCTAACGGGAAATTCTATGCTGTTTTCGTTTACTCGCATCCATCCATTCTTTCACCTTGTCTATAGGTATTCCAATTAACGCTCCGGATTGTTTAAACGAGCGGAAATTAAACACTGGTGCACAAAGAAACAACCTTTATAAGCGATTAGAAGAACGCGGCGTAACGGTACTCATACTTTAAGCTAATTCATGACATTAAATATAATTAATATTGTACTTTATTTTACTATATACGCGTTCCCACCCAACAAAGAGAGCCATAAGCTATCTCACTTGCTTGCTCACATCAGAGCAGATTGCCTGACTGCAAGTGCAAATTGTTGCACAACTCTCATATCACCCTTTCCCTCCTCTCCTCCTTACAACTGACAAATCGTCGTAACACACTCAACTGATTTCCTACATGTTTTGTGGCATAAACAAGTTGCAAAGTGCTTCCTACTTCACCCATTTTAGTTGTTATTAGCAGCTGACTTGGTCTACAACGCAAACTGGAGAAATTTGTTGTTTTTCTTAAGCCACTTTGGTTAGGTAGTTAATTGTTGTTGCTGCTACGATGGTATGACATAATTACACTGGGAAGCAATTTTCCAATTACAAAGTGGCCTCTCCAACTACACCACCTCAGAATGAATAGGTTTGTAAGTACATATGTGTGTAAGCACACGCGTTTCAAAGCGCTGGCCACCAGCTGTGTATTTCATACTTCAACAGCACTCAAGTACATTAGCAACTGCAGCTAGCTTCGCATATCAATGCCAACTTGCAACGTTGTTGCACATGTGAAAGCAATATTGTCATGTTTGGCGTGCGATGGCCATGCCCTGCGCTGTGGCGGGGTAGCTAACGGAATTTTGGAATTTCATGTTCTTCAAGTGCAGCGCGAAGATACGGCAATCAATTAAGCATGCGAGTCCAATTGAGTGAAATGAGGTAAATTACTTAATTAATTGTTTGACAATTAAAATTCACTTCATGATGATTACACAAAAGAGACCCTGTCACATTCCAATGAATTTATTATGGAAAATATTTTAAGACCGCTGAAATTGTTAATAATAAATACTTGGCATTTGGTCAAGTTTACCTTCATGATTTGGGTGTAAGCCCAAAAGAAATGTCCTACATGTCCTTCAAATATTCAATGGAGTTTATTCAAAGATATGTTTAATATGCTAGAGCTTAATGGAAGGATCACTGTAATTAGAAAAAATGCTGGAGAAGTAAAATGTTTCCAATGAATAAATGCCAATAAGGCATTTTGAAATTAGAAATGAATCGAAGAATTTTTGATGACGTCAAAATATGATATTAGTTGCAAAATAGTTTCGAATATCTGCTGAATATATCTAGTATGATGAAACGATTCCACAATAACAGCAACTCTTCTTGCTAGTTTTGAAACCACACAACATATTTAACGTCAAAAGGAAAAAATAGCAATGCGAACCCATGTAAATTCCATTGATATTGTCAAACGTTATTGCCAAATTCCAAATGGTATACTCGCATATTCTAACTCCAGGGACAGTGAAAAAACTTAGCAATTATAAAAGGCCTCAATTAGTTCAACCCGATATAATATTTGAGGAAAATTCACGTATAGTTTTGTAGTGTCCAAGTTTAATCTAATTGGGACTTTCCAATCCAATAAATAAATGTAGCAGGAGGATGGATGGTAAAGCATAAGTATTATATATACTTGACTCTTCTCCTCAGTCAACGTACGTAAGCTCATACTTTCGTAAGGCAAACAGCCTTTTTCTTTTGCATTTCCTCGAAAAAGACATTCTTGCTAACTAAAGTCAATTTAAATTTTGGGCGAAGATATACAAAAAGGTCATTCTTGAATGTCTCCATTTTGGATATTACGATCTTTGCAGTCCAAAAAAAATCGCGTATCAGGGAATTGGAATAGGGCGATGAGGATTGGATGAGCGGCTAACTCTTACGAATATTGAATAAAAATCGTTTTATTTAAGTACATTTGAACGGGTAAATATTTGGAACGACGATTACGATGATTTTTGCAATCGCCAATTCTAAGTTGAACGAAGTTTAACATAGTAGGTGCAATCTTAAATTTAGTTTGAGGCAAATGATAAGAAAAGCTATAGGTTCGCTAACAAACTGATCTAAAGTCAATTGAGAAATCTTTCTTTTTCATTTAATGACTTTGGAAAACTTAAATACTAATGTAAGGGTGATCCCAAACCAGGTCAGAGAAACTGCTTATAACGATTTCACATGAAAACTCTGTCGCTCTCTTTCCTACACTCTCTGCAAGCAAGAAGCAAGTAGATCATGTTTTGTACTGATTAGTCAGTATATCAAATCTTACTGTTTTGATAGCAGAATAATATAAGCAAGCAGTTCAAAGAAAGAGCTCATCGAACTTAATACTGAGTGTAGAATTTTTGAGCTTTTATTAATTATTTATTTTTTTTGGATCTAAGTTAAGAATGTAGTATAAGCCGATAGGTTTTGAAGTGATGAAGTCTGACTTCAAAGCATCAACAACTCAATAAAAAGTTTCAATTATATTAAGTTCGCGTTGCAACCAACCCAAACTTGAGTTGAGAATTTAATATTTATGAACAAATATCAGAGGTCTCATTCGGAAGTTTAAAGTACTCTGAGCTTTCTAAAACTCCGTCTTTCAATATAATATAATCTAAGTATAAGCCTTTGTAAGGAATTCAGTAAAGCCTTGAATACATTCAAGGCGTACCACCGTTCCCGAAGAGCGAGTACAAGTTGTTCACGCTCAGACAGTCTTCGACGTTCGGGATCCCTTGAAGTTCTAGTTTTAGGAAATCGAAGTTGTTAGACCTCTCTCTTCGAACCTCTTTTAAAAAATTTAATTTTCTGCCAGCGTTTGCATTGAATTGAGTCTATGGAGATGCATTTTTATATTGTATGTCTTAAAGAATGCAAATTGCCGAAGAATTCTTGACAACTCGTGTGCGAATAATGCTTGCTGTACCTGCCTGCCCTTGTATTTGCGAGCCCTTGTGAGTCAATCCTACGTGGTTGCTCCACGCAATTACCGATTCAAGTGTGGACGGGATTTTAATCCCAATCTGTACTTCTATAAGCCTCCGTTGTAAGCTTAAGGTCAGTCAGCGTCGTTTACGTATGTGTGTATATGAGCACATTTATATAAAAGAATTCAAATTAAGGAGCACATATATGTGTAATGCTCGCTTCTTGATATAGGGCAATGCCAAAAACAGACCGGCTCAACAACAATTGCATGCATTCTAAATATTTTCTACATCTCCTTGCCCAGAAACCCGTTGACACAATTCCCTACATATAAAACAGTTGCAAAAGCAACCAGCAAGAAAGAGCAAACACACACAACAACAATAACATATAACAGGCAGGCGCGTACAATATATGTAAGTATAAATATGCTGCAAAGTAGCAACAAACAAAGAAGCTAGCGGGGAAAAACGCTCCACCGAATAACAGCAATTTGTACGCGGTTGACAATCGAGGCGCGAGCTCAAAGCCATTACGTGCGCTATAAAGAAATACTCGTATTTACGAGACTGCAACATGCCACTGCGCCTTGAAACTTACCACGAGCATCACAAATGCACACACTCTCACACATATGTGTGTGTGTGTGTTTGTGCGAAGATGGCAGTGCCACCATCAACGGTGATGCCATTAATCCGCAACACTCCCTTTTTTACCGGCTCAAAACCGCTAAGAGCACCAAAGCAACGTTGCAGCAGTTATTTAGTGACGACATGTCGCTATTACTATTGCTGCTGCTGTTGTTGTTGTAACGTCAAAATGCTTAAAAGAAGGAAAATGCCATACTTCGTTGCTATTGGTATGCTGATGGAGTGCATATTCCTCGTCGAATATGGCTACTCCACGAAATGCGCTCTTGGGGAGAGCAGTTGAGGGGGTATGGAGCAGAGGAGTGTTGCTGGTTGCCGTCTGGTTCGCTTCGCCAAGGTAAACAAGTAGCTAAGTGCATCAGAGCCGTTGTAGTTGCAATTCCTGGCTAGAGGCAGTAAAGACGCTCATGCATACGAGTAATACAGCACAGCAATAACAACAACATCAACAACACCAGCAACAACAACAACAACAGCAAGCCCAGCAAGTATACACTTCATGCGAAAGCAGAACAGCGGAACTTTAAATGCTCTGCAGCAGCTTCCATAAGTGCCACCTAATGTTGCGCCTCTTGACCAGTTTGTGGCATATCAGCTGCAGACGTTTTACTCAGCTATCCGTTGTGTTTCGCCATATCTGGACACACTACCGTTTAGAAGCCTTGATTTTTGTTGCATTGGTCAAGTTCTTTAATACTGTTTTTGTTGTTGCATAGTTGTTGCTATTTTTAGAGTTACTTCAATTTTTTTTTATTGTATTTCGTCTCACTATGTCGCATTGTCCATTAGTGAGCAGCATTCCAAGTGCTGAGTCGGGCAGTGTACAGGTTTTTTTCATACGCAAAAGGCTGCGCTTGTGTGGATTGTAATTCCGGATTCTGGCGGAACGGCGGAATGACATCTGTAGAGTGATTTTGATGTACAATTACAGTTAAACGGCCTTGTAATATGTTGCATAGAGTATACAGCTTCTGCTGGCGCATTAAGGTTAATGATAAAGATTGTGATTATTTCAGGGAATGAATCTAAGATTAAAAAAGTTCCAAACTCTCAAAAAGCTCAACTTTGAATACGTCTGAGGCCAGGCAGCTTTGGTGCATAAAGACGTACAAATTGATTCATATTCTTTCCACACAGCCTCACTTTCCGCTAATCCATCTCACCTGTACGTTTAATCCCTACATTTTGCAGGGATACCCCATTTAGACATGGCGGTATAAAGGCCAGTCGAATGCCGCTTTAAAGTTTATAAATAGTTGTTGGGTGTCGGATACGTTCCTATCGGGTCCTTTTTCCAGGCTTTCGGTGAATATCTGAATAGCAAAATTTTCAGGTCCAA
Organism: Bactrocera minax; assembly: GCA_021498325.1. NCBI lineage: Eukaryota > Metazoa > Arthropoda > Insecta > Diptera > Tephritidae > Bactrocera > Bactrocera minax. The sequence continues at coordinate 4,867,411 of JAKEEE010000008.1, read as the reverse complement.
AGATTCAATAATAGCGGAAAACAAACAAATTAGTCATAATTGACTGTTATGCTCCTCAAGAGCGGCTTTGAATAGCTCAACCGGTAGTCCCATCACTCTTGTAGTTTTATTTTCTACACCTATCGAACTTTTTATAGGCGGGTAACAGAGCGACAATACCACTGGACAATACCAATTTTGGTTGGATGTTCGTTTATAACTATGGTCTAACTATAGCAAATTAGACAACTGTTCCCTTCTTAACTTTTTTTGGAATGCTGCAAGGATATTCGATCTTATCCTTATAGAAATTTATCTATAAGATAGGTTCTCGAGCATTTTATAAGTAATTACTCCGTCTGGTATATAATTTTGACACTCAATATGTCAGTCAGCATTTCAATCTCTTCTCAGTCACGTATTTCGGAACCCAATTTTCGTTCGATAAAAGTTTCTCAACTTCTTCAACTTTCGATTTATATAATTTGATTATAGATTATAGCTTGAGTACCTACCATACGTACGAGTATACTGAGCTGTTAAGAAGTGTTCCAACGCAGCCAGACCATTGCAGCATAAAATAGTCGAAAGTTTATCGATTTGATTTTGAGTCTTTCAAACTGAATACAGCCACATAGCTTAAATTGAGTTATAATATTATGCTCGAACTTTTGCTAAAAACAATCTTAATATTCGTCTGGTTGAATTGCACCCTTGCCTTGTCTTATTTATCACATTTCCTCCGAAGTTTTGTCTTCACAAGCATATCGAGTGAAGGTCCATATGATAGAGCCCAAATATTTAGTAAAAATGGTCTTTTAGAATTGGTCTTCAAAAATTTCAAAGTCAACCTCTAATGCTGTTAGATAAAGACTAACAAATACAGACGATTCATAATCGCCGGAAAATTAATCGCAAAAATGGCTGTCACCATTAATAAAATTTTCAGGGATTCATAAGTTAGATTGAAAGAGTTATTCAGCTATAATTCCCTGAAGCCGAATAAACGCTGGAATTCAAGCAATAAAAAGTCTGAATTTTTTCCAGGCGTATTGGTATGCAGCGCTTTTTCAGCTTTCGTTATTTTAAGCTCAGTAAGTGTGGAAAGCCAAAATTCCTGAAAAGCCTGGTGTGGACTTGTAGTCTTATCCTTCTTTGAGGGCCCCCTTGCGGGTCGGGGGATAAGAATAACCCGCGGTAGGCATGCCTGTCGTACGAGGCGACTAAAATCCAAAAAGTGCACTGTATTTGAAATAGACTTTGCTCAATCTATAGGCTCAGCCATGTCAGAAACAGTGCTATATTACTTAGCTTGAACTAAGTTTATATCACTTTAAATGTACTATACATGCACTTAAAGCGAGGCATTGTAGTTCAAGCTACAAATGCCACCAGTCGAGATGAATGGGTAACTCAACTGGAAGTAGCCTTCGGGCTACGAGGTCTTACCGGAGACTTTAATCTGGTGCCGCGGGGAGCAGGGGCCCGGTGGAGTTGCGGGTTGTACTTGCAGCTCCATCCTGCTCATTGCGGTAGGACCTTCGGGGAGTATCGTGGTGGCTGTGGTTTAAAACCTGAATGCGGGTAGAACTGTCTGGGGCGGTACAGTTCAAATGTGGAGTTGCATTGCAACCGGGTGCCCGACCCATAGAAAGGCAGAGGTTTTGGGTAGGCCTCGAACCCCACCAAGGTGGTTATTTGTGCCATTCCACAATGCCGATCGGTACCGTTGGTTTTAGCGAAAGCTATTACTAACGGGGCGCTGATCGACGCATTGTATTGATCCGTTGTGTTTTTGAACACCGTGGAGTCGAGCCGTCAACGGCAGGTACCCACGTAAATCACTTCGGATTCTTTCTTTGAGGGCTTACAAAACGCTGACCAATATTTTCAGAAGTATTATTTGAAATTTCGATTTAAAAAAAATATTTTTATGTTTCGAAAGTTTATACATTTTATCACAACGGAATTCGTTAACATCCCAACTTGAAATCTTTTACACCTAATCATAGTTTTTCTTGTTTATTCATGTTCTCTTTTCTGTTAAGCTCCCTCATTACAGGCATTAATGCCAAGTATTTTGGTGTGTCAATCAAAATCTTTACATAAATTGATTCGCCTGTTAGTAATTCTGCCGATTGTGTTTGATTTTGCCAGTCTGCCAGTCTGCCAGTCTGCCGGTCTGCCACTCCTCAATGTCCACCCACTGAGCAAAACATGTTTTCATTTCTAAACGACTGTGCTTCCCAATTCGCAATAGTACATCCAAATAGATATATTATTGAGAGAATCGCTATATGAACGGAGTAGTGGAAATGGTAAAAGTGTAAATAATTACTGATACACAAATACATATGTGAGCTAATAATTCGCACATTAAATTTGTTTAACAATTACATATCTTAAATATAGTAATCAGATGGGCGAGCATTAGGTTGGGCAAAAATTTGAGTTAATTTCAACGACGACGTCCAATGACCCCGACCGACTATATGAATGGTCCTGAGTTTAAAGACCAATTGATTTTTAAGTTCAATTGGCCGTAATAAGTTTAAGCTTTTGAAAAAGTTGTGACAGAAAAGTCTTATAAGTTTTTTCGAAGTTCCAAAGTGGCACGAAACTAAGAGAACTTCAAATTCAGCGGATCTATACTATATTGCTATAACACATTGGATTTAATAAACAAAAATAAGAAGTATTGCTTAACTTCAAAAGATACGAAACAGCATTTCACTGAATATGAGATTGTTCATCTTGGTGATCTATGGAAAAAAGAAATTTAAAATACAATAGTTTAGAATTGTAGACATGTCAAGTTCAATTAATGCATCATCTCTTAGTACTAAATATTTCTAACATATATTACGGGTATATGGGTTTGAAAGATATTTCGACTCCAATGACTTCTGTTAGATGCAGTTATGGTCTGAATGTTTGATTTATGGGATGATAGAGATAGGAGCTAAATTCGATGGTAAATATGGGTGGTAAAGAAATATTTCGAGACTAGCGCCATCTAGTGGTACAAAACTGCCATGATTTCATTTTCTGTTGTTTTTCCTTATAAAAGAAATTTTATGAGCCAAAAGGTATATTAACATTTGATATTTCTGACAAACATATTTCAATGCTACTCTTCTACGAACTTCTTCGAAATTTTGCTAAAGTCTGTTATACCAATTTCTTACATATTTACATAGGCAGAAGATAAATATGTAATGATAGTGGTGCTTCTAGGTTCAAATGGTTGAGGCAAATCTAAAAGACAATATACAATAGAGAAGAGAGTTTAATCGTCAGACTGTGCAAACTCCTTCCAAGCCTTCCAAGTCCTAGCAATTGTAGTTGCAAAATTTATCAAATCTTGTTTTCTTGATTCCGCAATTATGCAGTTAGATTTAGCACTTCGTCTACAAAGCTTGCATAACTTGCATAAGCTTGGGTTGCTCATACAAAGAAATGGAAATATGTTTGATTATTAAAAGGTGATCATGACTATCAGTATTTATGTACCAAAAGAAATACATGCAACATCGAAGTACAAATTTATTTACATATTTATATTTATGGATAAGTTTCTGTTATATTTTTAATGATTATTTCTTTGAAGATAAATATTTGTATTATTGCCAAGGCAGAAATCATGCAAATTATATATATATATATATACATATTTATTTCAATTAACAGTTACGCTTTCTAAATTTAAAAATATATAATTACGTGCTTCCACATAATAAAACCATTTGATGCGCAGTCAAACCCAGCACACACACATACAAAACAAATAAAGCAACAACGATAAACTTCGTAGAAATTAAAATAAAATAACTGTACAGTAATAAAATTGATTGAAAAAATTGTTAGTGCATTTACGCAGAAATCTATAGACTACAATGTTGCTTAGTAACCATATATTTATATATATATACCATATAAGAAATATAAATGTACATATATATATTTGTGTGTGTGTGAGTACACTCAGCTCCACATTGAAGTAGATAAACAAAAGACCTGAGCGACGAATGCGACAGTGCATTAAACTACAAGATTACCTGTAGATAGTTGTTATTGTTGCTTCCATTTGTTTTTGTTTACCTTCTTTTAAATATAAGCCCGACTTGTGTTTTTGTTTCTGCTTGAGTTTTGGAGGTGTGCCAAGTAGTTTTTCGAAAAATTACGCTGCAATTATGTTTAGGGCGCGTTTGCATTGTATGCACACATACACACACAAACACAAACAAACAAACATAAATATGTATGGTTAATACCTTGCTAAGCAAAACAAATTACTGTGGCAGTAACGAGCCTAAATAAATTAGTGTGCATGAATTATTTAAGCAGAAGTGTACACCTATTTATTTGTTGTTTTTAATTATTTGACTTTAAAGCGCATGAAACTGATTTCAAATACACACTTCAAATGTACACACTGTTGATTTGTGTGTGTGTGTGTGTGTGTGTGTGTATAAAAATCATTGCAACGAAAGCACGTGCCAAATTTACAGTATTTTCGTGAAAGAGCATTTGCTTTGTTTAGCAATGAAACACGTCTAAGTTTATGCCTTGTTTAAAAGCTAAGTTTTCAGCGATATCTTTTTTTCGTTTTTACATTTACATCAACATTTATCGTTAATTTCTGCTTAAGCTGTTACTGTGCACACATGAGCTATTTCTTTATTTGTCAGGTTTTAAAGCAAACGCAAACATTCTTTATTTCGTTAAAACTTAGAGAGCAGCGAATAGGAAAAATAACTGGTATAAAGCAATAATTGGTATAATGAAAAGCGTATTGGATCTGCCAAACCTCGGAGAAGGTCGAATCAACTAACCAACTGGTATAAATCATATAGACTGATACCAAAATACTCCAACCAACCAATCAAAATATACCAAATAACCAAATATTCCAAATATTCTCGTAAATCAGATATGAACTGTCATCGATTTGTCAAAATGCGGGAATTGTGAATCGAAAAAACTGGTATAAATTAAAAATTTTACAGCATTGAATAGAAGCTGTAAAATCTTGAAGATATGCGAATTGAATAAAGAACCGGTATAAATCACATAGACTGGCACAATTAACTAGAATCTATTTTTGATTTACTAAAACTTGAAAAATTAGCAAGTGAATTTTTAATGCACTTTTTCCACTAATTATAGTAACCACTTTAGAGTTTTTAAGGAACTCATTGCGAGACAAGATTTTTCAAGAAGTAAATTTTTGCCAGAAAAGCTCTATCTTTTTGACGGACTCATTGTTAGATTGGCATGCAAGCAATAAAGCTACAAACTTCGCTGATGCCAACTGTCGAAAATATCTGACAGATGGAGAGTTAGAATTGTCTCAGTATTTTCTTCTTAACTGTCTCGATTTTTTGAGATAAAGGTAAATATACTTTTTATTGACATTCATCAAAAACAAACACCATCCTCTCCGATTGTTACGTGTGAATATAGGTGGGCCTCCGCTCCGTATTCGAAATTCATATTTTTGGTCTGATTTTTCACTTATTCAAATTATATTTCTACAAAGCCAAATCAAAATTATTTACCACGAATTATTTTATTCAGCAGAGATTTTCGAAAATTCCAGATATTTATTGATAAGCACAAGGGAAATACCCTCCAAATAATTGCAACAAGTTGTGCAGACAAGTTCATGCCAAAAAAGAGCACGAAGATATGTTGAAGTACACATAAAAGATTTTTAGGAGTTATTTAAATACTTTCCTAAAAAAAAGACCTTTCAACAAATTATTTCCCTCGAAAAATATTCCCTTTAAAATATTCTCCAAACTCACAGAAGATATGTGTAAGAATTGAAGAAACAGCTTAGATGGCTATCAAGACGACCTACAAACCCTCCCTACAAAATATCTACTTTATTTTGTTATTATTTCGTTTAACTCCGGCATCCAATTTGGAATTATATCGAAGGTAATTATTTTCAAATTCAGACCACCTTTAGTGCTTCAATTGCCGGCATTTAAAATGCAATAATTTTGTATTGTTTTGCACATATGTCGGTAGTAAATTTTTTATGTATTCATTCGGTTTTTAGTAAACCATAAAAACGAACATAACCTACTCAATGTTTACATACACACAAACACACACAGGCATACGAGCAAGGCAAATGAAATGCATTGAACTGTAACGCTGACTATCGGACAATGGTAAACACATTAAAAAGCGGCAAAGTCAATGCACCGACTCTGCCATGCACCACGCCCTCATCTATCCCATTGACATAGGTTAGACAACAACAGGCTAGTACGGAGTGCCAGACTTGGGCGTGTCATTACACTGAAGTTGCATACATTATCGGTTATTGATTTTCTAGACGACGCTTTGAATTTTAAAAAACGGTTATTGCTCTATAGTGAAGATGACACACACACACACATTGATACGGGAGAGGCCTCAACGTAATCGTAGATTCAGTCCACGCAGTTACGACATTTCTTTGGGGTCATTCTCTATTTCATTGTTATCTTTAGATATCCAACGTTTTGATTCTTAACTTTTATTTGAGAATTTCTCCTTCGAAATTGAGAATGAGTTTTAGTGATTCAGTAAAGTTCAGTTCGACCGAATGAGGTTTGAAATTCCTAACGGCTCAGGCAGGGCTACAAGACCAGTGCATATAGGTGTATATTAAATTTTACTATTTGTGGGACCGATGTCTAAAACGGTACTATATAATGTATAAACGGCCGATTTCATGGCAGCATATGAAAGTTAAGTTTGATCCCAAAGCCTTGTATTCGTTACATTATCGGCATAATCGGCTAAAATACATACCCTGGAAACAGGGTTACAACAAAATTGTTATGTGAAATTATACCTTCGAATAATGTTACTATGAACCGAGTTCTGATGAAAAAAATTAATACTATTTTATGTTTCTCATTAATACGGAACCCCGGATGAGTCTATTTGGATGTGATGTACAATGTTTACATTGAAGGGTTTTGTGCTATTGCTTCGTTGATTGCTTGAGAGATGTGATCAAACAGTGGATTAACCTCAAGGGAACTTAAATCATTAAGAAATACTGCTAAATTTTTATCCGCTAACAACGCCATTTTTTTAGATTGGAATTTTAGGAACCGTTTCTTAATTTCTTTATATTCTCCTTACATGCTCTACATTACCCAGTCTCTGGAGGTAAGATCTTACGGTAAATCTCTTTTAATGGCCTATAATTTATTTCTGAGCTCAATTTTATTTAAAAGTCATAGTTTTTCGTCTGTTCACCGTCTATTCGGTGCCAAAGAAGAAATTTTGTGGTACACTCTGTATTAAGATACTTCCAGCCCCTTGGCCCCTGAGCGGACTAGCTCGTCCGATTGTTGCCTTCTTCACATATATGATCACAGCCACAAATAATATTCACAAATGCATAATATTCCGTAGAGCGACATCGTAGTCTTAATTAGCGTCAGTGGAGAGAATTTCAGTAACCATTATGAAACTATTGACTTTTGCTTATCATAAAGTAGTAATAGGGTAATCAACCCATATGACCCACCCATCATATCAACTCATATAAAAAGAAGGGAACTTTCGTGAGACCACTTGGAATATTACATTTTAAGGCCACTGATATTGGACATAGTTTTTTACCAAGTGGTTCGACTGCTAACCAGCATCTGTCTCCATGTGAAGGGCTATGTTTTGACTACACAGGTGTCAATGTTTTACCGTCTGGTTAGAGATTCAATCAAGTCAAGACACTACACTACCCTAACTAACTGCCTTGAGAGCAAAATTTATGTCATCACCGAGTATTACTATTCGCTCTAAAGGTCAATAAGTATGCGCTTGATACCTGCCAAAGTATCTAAATCGAGTCCGGAAAATAGCACAAACAACGAAAATGAATCTATTGCACGATAAGAAGGGGAGCATAATTGTAAAATGGACAATATGAATTTGTCGAAAGAAAAAGAAGAAGGAGAAAAAAATAACACACGTTTCGGGGTCTTCTTTGTAAGTTAGAACAACGTAAAACCTTATCGTATTGCGAAAGATTTCTCTATATTATTGAAATAGAATTTTGAAATTTTCAGTATATAAATCTGTATATTGGTTCACCACTGCAGCTGGAAAACTTTCCTGAGAGGTTGCCAGTTAGTTAGGAATCTTTACAGACAGCTTTGGAAAACTTAACCAGCGGGGAAAAAAGTTTCTTCATACAAAAAGACAAACTTGGAAATGCTGATATTGTTTGTAAACAATAACCAACTACTGCATAGTACAAAGAATCGTAAAAATCATAGCCTTAAATATGAAAAGAACTTATCTAAGTGTATATTTCCTTAAAGGAAACCCACTATATTTGCTATAATTTTTATTTTTCCAGCTAAATATTTTCTCTCTTCCTTTTCATTTACTTCTCAAGGGTTTTAGTGCCTTAACTTCTTTCACTTAATAGTTTTTTTTTATGTGCTATCTGTTTTTTACGAATCATTAAGCGCATAATTAGCGTTTTACACACTTCAGTAGTGCTCTGTACTTTCCTGTATTCTAATTTCTGCTGTTTTATGATGCTTGCATTCCGCTTCCTTGAAGAGCAACAGGGGAATTAAAAATACTTACTTAAGAGAAAGAAAAGAACTTACATTTGCACAGTTTGCCAACTGCACTATTTATACCCTCGCAACATATTGCATAGTGTATGATAGTTTTGTTCACTTAATGGTTGTTTGTAATACCTTTAACGAATTGAGATATATATTGAGCTGTATATGTATAAATAATCAAGATGACGAGACAAGTTGAAAAAAGTCTTCCTAGCTCCTCCCTATTAACCGGGAAAATTTGTGAAATCGGATGATAATCACGCCTACCGCCTTATAACGGTTATGCTGAAAATTACTGAAAGCTTACTATATAACTATAGTAACCAACGTACTAACTTAATAACTTTTCAAATTTCATAGCACACATTTGGTGAGTAACAGAACGTTGACATTCTTATGTTTCAGTGTAACACACAATCACGCCTACTCCCATAAAACACAAATTTAAACTCCATTTGGCTCTTTTACTTTACAGTATATAACTCAAGCACCAATAAAGATATCGAAAGAAAACTTTAGAAGAAATAGTGTCTTCAAGAGATGTCATCTCACTTTCGAAAATAATTGAAATCGGAATATAAATTTTCAAGTCCCTAGATATCTAATATGCGGACCTCATTGCCTTTGGCTGAATTTTTACCGAAAATATCAGTCAATCTGTGAGATATTTTAATTAAATTCAGAAAGCATCTTTTTCCAGTAATAATGTATCCCTGTATCAAAAATGGTTGAAATTGGGTACATACTTCCTATATACCCATATACCAAATTTAAGGATTTTCGAAATTCAGTTTGACTTTGCACCATACATGTCGGCCAGCCTGTGAAATATTCCAACGAAATTCAGAGAACTTATTTTTCTGGTAATAATGCATCCTGATGCCAAAATCGGGTACAATGGCGGCAATAATTCCCCTATCCTTCGCATAATTAATATAAGATTTTCAAACTTTCATTTATCTTAGCAAAATTACGTGAATTTATTGAATTCCCTAGCAACACTTTTTAATCTAAAGTTTCCACAACACCTGAAAGTATTGTAACGCCTTTGATCCTTGCAAATTGTGAGAGTGTCATATGTTCGGTTACACCTGAACTTGGGTCTCCTTACAGGCTTGTATATGCGTATGTGTGCATAAAAGTGTAGAGACAATGCCAGTTTGCTAATAACATTTCTAAGCCATTTTCGCTAAAACCTCATTTCGCCAACTCACCGCATTGCAACTGATGAGTTTTTAATGAAAATGAAATTAATTATTTCTTACATTCACTGTGGCAAACATAAATTGCAGTGAAAATTTTAATGTCAGAATGCAATGCCACACTATTTCTATTATAAAGGTGAGAAATAATAAGTATAATATGCATGTATACTAAGTGAAGGTATATATATATTCTATGGACTAGGGTAGTACTTAAAAGAAGAAAAATAAAATTTCTGAACGGTAGCCCAATTAGATTAAATTAAGAGAACACGTTTTATGAGGCTTGTGGAATACTTCAGAACAGAGTTAAAGACAGCTGATAATATCTAAAGTGATGTGAAAAGTAGCTTTAGTTACCGGTTTCACTCACCGATAAATTCCTTTCAGGAAATTACTTCCTTTTTCAGGATTTCTTTCAGGAAACGTTTAACAGGTAAGTTACTATCTTAAGATATGTTAACGAATATTATTGCAATGATATTATGAATTTGTTTGAATTACATTTTTCAAACAGCTGGTAACTTTTCTAAAAAAATATTCTCCCAAACAGAAATTGACCATAACAATTTCTTAATTGTAAATTGTAAATTTGATGGAAAAAAATATTTAAACTAGTGGTTTCCCTCCAAAAAATATTTTCAACTACAAGCTTTTTTAAATCTTTTCACTTCGATTACAAATATATAGTTCATCCTATATGTTTTGTTGAATTCAAATTTCCAAGTGATGGCAACCATTTTTCAAATATATCTTATAGGATTCTTACTCTTATTCTTTACGTCTGCTTAGTTTGACACCCATTTTGTAATATTGCATTTATTTCATTAATTTGTTTGAAAAAAAAGTAAATAAAATTTTATATATGCGGCGACCATTCTCTATTATATATTCAATTGTAAGCCTTCTTAAATGTCTCAATTTCATAGCTATTGGTTCGAAAAAAATTTAATACAGTTATTCGTGTGGCTTTTTTTTTATTTGAAGGTGGAGAAAAACGTGTACAATAGTACCATCCTATTATAACGCTTTCCCATCTTTCTGTCGATTTGTGGATTCTATCCTAAAAGAACTGCGCCGGATTGGCGGCCAAGAATAAATCAAGCCGATTTTTGTTACCCCGTTCTGATGCAAACCGTATTCCAATGAGGGCGTTCTGCATCGACCTCAAAAATGGTAGTCAGAAATGGCAAGATCTGAGCTATAAGGCGGGTGAAGCTAAACTTCCCAGGCGTGCGTTGTCATGATGGAAAATTATTGCCACGTGTCTAGTCGCAAATTCCGGGCGGTTTTCGGCAATCGCTCGCTTCAATTTGATGAGCTCTTGCCGTTGGGTTTCCCATTAATGGCTCCACCAGATCTTAGAAGCTCATAATACAGAACGTCCTTCTGATCCCACCAACTACAGGGCATTACCTTGGTGTTATTGGATAATCGGCTTTGCCGTTGATTTGGCTGGTTGGCCAGATTTCACATATGATTCCTTGCGTTTAGGCTAACCGTATTGGATCCAGTTTTCATTACCAGTCACAATCCGATGACAAAAAAGACTTCTTTTGTAGTGTTCAAGCAGCATTTCTGACATCCAAAATCGTCTCTTAGCATCTCTTGGCTTCAATTTATATGGCACCCATTTTTATTGCTTTTGAATGTATCCGGATACTTTTAAACGTTTTGAAATCGCTGCTTGAATGACTCTCAGAAATTCCGGGAGCTCTTTTTGTGTTTAGCAACAATCTTCATCGAGTAAGGCTTCCAGTTCCTCATCTTCAAACTTTTTGGCCGTCCAAGACATTCTTCGTCTTCCAAGCCAAAATCAACACTTTTAAATCGTACAAACCACTTTTGGCACGTTCCCTCAGCTAGAGCATGTTTACCATAAACTTTTACCAAAATACAATGATTTTCGACTTAGGTTTTGTTCATATTAAAGTAATAAGAAAGGACTCTCCGCAGAAACACTTTTTCAGGCACAAAGTTCGACATATTTGAGTGAAAAAGAAAAAATATTGTTGTTTAGGCTTCAAATGAATGACATATACTGGAAAAGACGCACAAGGACAGTAGCTTTCCAACGCATGTTCGGAATATTGGAACAGTGGAATAATAATCCAGTTACGCCGTCTCTTGGCGAACCGCGCGAATATAGTTATAGATCCAATATATATATATTGTAGTGTTTCTTTATTTCACAAAGTTTTTAAAACAGAATTCCAAACGGGTGGCACCAAACATTTAAAATATTTTAAGAAAATGTAATTGAATTTTACTTCCAGAGAGGTACAATGTTTCCAATCGGCACCATAATTTACATATTTAATATTACATTCGACAATATACTTTTGCATTATCGACTTTAGTTGTTAAATAAAAAAGCTGGTTGTAATTTCTTAGGGCAAACTAAAGTATGACCTCTTTGTACCGCGCTCGAACTACCACTAACAACATATGTGATAACATCAACCCGGCTATTTGAAAACATCTTTAATTTTATTTTTTAAGTATCACCCTAACGAATATAAAAAATGTTATTTAATTCCACGGTTGCAACACGATGACTTATTAAATTCTATTCAAAGTTAAAGTCATCCCGTGTTGTTGTAAAGGACTGTAGGCAAATATTATTTGATCGCTGCATTCTTTGTTTTATGTTTTTATTTCGGTATTCACACCATTGTGTTGTTGTTGTCTGCGTATTGTAAATCATAAACGTATTGCCATAAATTCTTACAATGACATTTCAATTTGTAACCGCAATATTAGTATTTACCAACACAACAACAATTGTAAGTGTGTATGTCTGTGTTGGCATGCACAAACATTTATTCCTATAGTATTGCCTTGAGAAAGGATACCGATTTACCGGAGTACAGTCCATTCCACCAAGTATCCTCAGCACCGCTTGTTAATGATAATGCCAGTGAAACGCTCCAAAGTTGAAGGGAAATGACATTTCAATTATACGTTTTAAAGATAAATGATTTATTTTGTTCTATCAGAATGACAGGAGGCATATGAAGGCATGTTTTTATGCGATTTTACAAAATCCATTGCATTTAGTTTTGTGTGGTTTCTATTCAAAAATTGGTAATATGAACTTTACAATACTCAAAGTATGTAAATATTTATCTGATGATTTACTCCTTTATTCTAAAATTTCAGCTTAAATATACGCATTTGAATAAATGCACCAAGCGAAAGGTTTGCCGAAAGCTTTAACTTTTCGCATGAAAGATCTAAGCTTCTCGTTAAGGTTTTCTAGTTACTAAGCTTCGAATAACTCAAATTTTTCCGAATTTTTTAATAAAAGGAAAGTGAAGAATACCTTTCCGTAGCACTTTTTTTTTAAGGGTCAAATTAGTTCTAACTGTCTTAATTGATTTGAAAATATGTTCTCGGGTAGGTCATTTATTGCGGCCAAGTCCCCATTGTGAGGTTCTACTTCGACAATTACAATAAAGTTCTTTCAGGTGAAAAAAACTCTTGTAGATAGATTAACTCTTAATAAATCACAGATTTTCTAAGGTGATTGAGCTCGATCGACCTGAGCGGCTGAAGAACGGGAGAGCTAAAATGTTTCATACCTAGTGTTGCGAAATTAAGAAAGACAAGCTGTATATAATTCATACATCTATGTTTACAGGATAACCGACCTTGACAATGCATAGAGGTTTACATATATTTCGCAGTATCTTTTCCAAAGAGATTCTTCTTCGAGTTTTGTCATCGTTACCGGTTCCACATCATCATTATATATAGGCCTGAGTTCACCAACTGTGTGGATTGTGAGCTTGCGCTGGACCTATTTTGCACCAAGTTCTTTCGATCCTCAACCTCGACTCCTTCTATGATTTGTTTACCTGGTTATTTGAAGTTGTTGACTTTATTTGTCTGTATTGTGGGGGGGCTGATTGGGTATTTGATATCTAATGTATCTTTGTTTTATTTTAATCGGCCTTTGACTAAGTGTTATTTAATAAGTTATTTTTTTGGTTCTATATGGTTCATGCCGTATATTTCTACTTACGGAATTATTGGGTGCCCCCCAACGCCAAGGGATACCCAGGATTGTGAGCTTGCGCTGCACCTATTTTGCAACAAGTTCTTTCGATCCTCAACCTCATTTTATATGTGACCCAAAATCATTTTGTGGACTTTTTGATGTTTTCGTTATTAACTGTCTACCTTGGTCGACCACTGGGTTCATCTTTGAGAATGTGGCAGATTCTTAGATCGTTGCTCTCGTTGTTTTGGCAATTCATTCTTCAATAAAAATCCGAAACATAATCTCTAATTTAGTTCTTTTTAGTAATTGAAACCAAACACTTTCTCGGGACCTCGTCCCCAGTATCTACTTGAATGCATCAGCCGATAATTCATTGGTTGTCGAAGCGTTGTTTTCTTCGTAGTCGTGCTTCTGAGTTTCGGGCGTGTTGAGATTTGTTTTTCCACAATTATGGATGAAATGTGGCAACACCGCGTATGCGGCATACATAAAGCTGCCATAAATGAGAGCGTGTCTTGTAAATTAAAATCACGTCATGATACCCGCGAACATGCAACAACAAATCATCATCAACGCCGCCAAAGAACTAGCTGAGGCAAAATCGAAATCGAGCGAACGTGCATTAATTTTTTTACGTAATAAATTTGTATGCATGTAACTGTAGTAAACAGAAGTTCTAAGCGCGTTTGTAATTTCCACAGAGGTTTACGAAGCAGTAACCGATGAAACCGCAAGCAGATGGGTCTCAACACAGAGCAGCTACCAGCACAACAGCGCAATATGCGGGTGAGCACAAGACAAGTGCATTGACTCCGGTCTGCATGGTGGCCAGTGGAGGGGCTAAAGCATTTCGATGTACATATGTATGCATGTAAATGAAGAGGTAATAAGGCAAACAAAACATAAATTTTATAAAACGAATAAAAAGGCGAAAAACGTGTTTCCTGTATTACTCACGTCAAAGAAAATAAATCAGCTGACGTGTGGCAATCGAAAGAGAATACAAATAATGAAAAAATAATAATGACCGAACTTAGTTGGGACCACTGCCTGCATATTATTTTCTATGGAAGATGTTTGGTTCTTTTTCGAAAATTGCAGAAAACTGATTCAAACTAGAAAAGAGTTAGTATTTACAAAGTCAAAAATTTCAATCTTACAAAATAGTACTTACCGAGCACATTATCACATTAAGGAACACTATTTATCTACCATTTAATAAGTTTAGAGGTCTAAACAACGGTCAGAGGTCAGTTCTTGGGTAAAAAAGTATTGAGTTTACTTCTGCTATCGAAAGCATCGATCAGCTGTTTGCAGTTTGCTTAAGCCGGAGCTTTGGCTAGTGGGATATGTCATTTTGACTTAAGTCCTTCGATTTTTACTTAAAATCTGGTTTTCAAATGTAGTTCTACCTAAGTGATTACCCAAATGTTGAGCAAACTATTTTCAGGAATGTATTTGTTTTGGAAGACAAGTATGTGATTGCCATAAATTCAGTGAGTTCCAAGAAAACTTATTTCTTGAGTGTCGTCCATTCATCACTCTGAAAACACCTAAAAAGTGAAAAAGATTATACTAGAAAATAGATTTAGCGAAAAAGCAGAGTTTGTCTGTACCGTATTGACCTCACTGACCAGAAAAAATAAGAAACTCTGCTATTTCTTAAATCTTAAATCTGTTTCCAGTTTTAATTGGCGATTTAAGTATACATCGCTGCCAGATCTGTGTTTTTGTAAGAAATGTGTCGAGTAAAAGATACGAAAGAATCAGTTCTCACAAAATATTTGTGTGCCACAAAAATGTCCTGAAGGAACTTCAGGCTAATTCACTCAATCTCCTCCTTCGAACAATGAATATTTATGTTATAAAACAAAAACATATTTTCCTATAACTATCTTCAAAAATATTTGTGAGATTCATGTATAGGGTCATTTTCACTGATTGGTCCATAGCTATCGATTTCTTTTTATTTACCACGTAACCTCTGCATGATCATTTCGGCATTGAACAAAAGATTTCACAAAACCGACATATCGACAAAAACAAAATTGCTTCAAAATATCGAAGCTGATTTCAATACTATGGTGGATTAGAACGATCTGACAAACATCAATCGACCACAGCAGATATATGATGTTGCCGAGGAATAATAATATAGACAATTGTTTTTGTACTTTAGCAACATGTTGCTACAGAGTATATTAGTTTTGTTCACCTAACGGCTGTTTGTAACACCTAGAACTAAACGAGTTAGATATAGACATATATATATATATATATATATATATATATAAATATATATATAAAAAAGATCGGGATAAAAAGACGAGTTGAAATCCGAGTGACTGTCTGTCCGTCCGTCTGTCCGTGAAAACGATAACTTGAGGAAAAATGAAGATATTTTGATGAAACTTGGTACCGTTCTTTGTCACCATAAGACGGTTGTTATTGCACATGGGCGTACTTGGACATCTGCCACGCCCATAAAATGCCATTAATCGAAAACAGATAAAGTGCTATAACTTAGCGGCAAATTAAGATATAAATGTGTTATTTAGTATAAAGGATCCTAGTAGGGTGGGGCATTAGTGGGCAAAAACTTTTGTAAACGTGGGCATGGCCCCGCCCCCCAATAACTTTAATGTAAAAATCTCAGGAACCGTTACAGTTATATCAACCCAACTTGCTCTGAGTAAGTTTTTCCAGCAGCTCTTCATATACTGAAATTAGTGAAATCGGATAATAACCACACCCACCTCCCATACAAAAGTTATATTGAAAACTACTAAAAGTGCGATAACTCGCTGAAGGAATACGTTATAAACATTAAATCTTCCAGAAAAGAGGATACGGGAGGGCTGCGTAGGAATCCGTATAAAGTATTGGTGATGCTCGTGGCTCTCCACACTTTTGGGAGAAATCCCGTATCTTAAGAACGCCTTGACCGATTCCAACAATATGTCACATCGTGAAAATGGACGATAAAAACCACGCCTACTTCTCATATAACACAATTTTAAATTTCATCTGATAATTTCACTTTAAAGCAGATAAATCGAGCAGCAATTAACATATGAAAATCAAACTTTAAACAAATAGTGCTTTTAAGATATGCCATCTCATGCGTAAAAATAGAGGAATTCGGATTATAAATTTCTAGCCACCTTTTCTTTTTATCGAAAATATCGGGAAATTTGTAAGACATTGCAATTGAAATTGATTATCTTTCCATGATAATGGTGTACTTTGGTGTAAAAAATGGTGGAAATCGGGTAAATACTACCCCTAGCTCCCATATACCTAATAGACGGATTTTCAACCTTCTGGTTTTAGTGAAATTAAGTGAACGTGTAATATTGGATATACCATAGTTTACTGCCGAAAATGTGTGAAATCGGTGAACGAATTATCCCAGCTCCCATGTACTACATATTCATTATATCAGTTTTGCTATTCTAGCAGACTTTATGCCGAATATGTCGGTCACTGTGTGAGTTAACTTCACAAAATTGCGTGGAAACATGTTCCCTAATGTACTTGAGTAATAAAAAAACAGTTAATGTGATCAGGACAGATCTTCCTCTATCCGAAAAATTAGAAAAATTTATTACAAAAATCCCGGCTTTCCAGCTGACTTTAAACCGTTTATGTTGGTCAATATGTGTGATATTTTAATGAAATTAAGTGGATATGTTTTCCTAAACATAATGTGGTTTCGCACCAATTATGAATAAAATCGGTCTAGAGAGTGGTCCTATGTGCCCCTTATTCCTAATATAATGATTTCATTTTCTCGGGGTGACTTTTTCCTCATGCATCTAATATATCTATTAAACCACTTTGGTTGAGCTTATATCGCATATATCACTTTTGAGTTAATTTTATAGATTTTAATATAAATATCACCAACACGAAGCAAAATATAGCAACGAAAGTACAAGAGTCTATGGCCTGTAATATAAGTTAATTAGACACCAAATATAATTGCAATCCATTGACAATTTCATCGAATAATGAATGTTGAATTCTTCCGCAACATTTTTTAATGTAAAGCTATGCCAGCACCTTAAAGCACCTGAAAGCACCTTTGCCCGCCTTTGATCCTTGCACTTTGCAAGAGTATAAATTGTTCAGTTACACTCGAACTTAGCCCTTCTTTACTTGATTTTACATCACATCTGTACAAATTGTAAAGGAGGAAACATGTTCAAAACTGAAACTTCTAAAAAGTGATATACAGAAAGCTGCTTAGTTTTTCTAGAGCATTCTCTATACCGTATTGGTTTACGGTGGTTTACATTACTCCTCGGAATCAAATTCTGTAGAAAATGCTTTACGGTTCTATTCCAATGATTTCATAAGGATTCTTATTCGCACGCATTTTAAATATCAGAACCCATTTCTTCTCAGTTATGTTTATCCTCAGAAGCAATCATCTAATGTAAATGATAATTACAACTTGCCAATTAGGTGGTTTATTTTTATAAATATTGATCGTATTATTAGACGGAACATTATTATTTTAAGGAAGCCTCGACTGACTAATAGTTATCATATTACCTCAAACACCTTAATCTCTATTTTAGGAATAACATAGTTGATATTTGGAAAAAGAGAAAGTATCGTTACTTGACTGTTCCATTATATCTGTCATTCACGGAACTGCACAAAAGTCTTACTATGTACGCAGATAGCGTCGAAGAGAAAGGCTCGTGTCAAAATTCAGCTTCGTGTTAAAAGAGACGGAGTTCTTGTCTTAAATTGCCTCCACCAAAATCATTTAGCTCTCATCGAGTTAACAGTATTTCTATTGAAATCGGGGCACCGTTTCGAAATACCGCTCAAACTCGTTCTACAGGACAATTTTTTGTTTTTGCTTAACGACGTTTGTTTATAAAAAAACCAATGAAATGAAAACCAACCAATGAAAAGAAGAAGTTGTCCTACCAAAGGACAGAATTTAAAGTTGGCTCTAAAGAGACAGTAATTACTCTGGAATATAAAAAAAACTCTGAACACTAGATCTGAAAAACTGAGCCTGTGATGGTAAGTTCACCCTCAATGGTCCTATCCAGTGTTAACTTTGGTTAATTATTAAAAATTGCCTCTATTGCTTTAGGATTGTATTAAGGTTCCAACATGATTATATATAAATCCCTTGATTTACGAATTAGTCGGAGTTTTCCATTTCACTTTTTCCTTTCCTATTAGCCTTTTACCCTCGAATAAGTAGTAAGGTTTAGACTCTAAAGTTGACTTTTATTCTCTCTAAAATGCTCTATAAAGCTCTATAGAGCTCTCCGATAGTTATATTATTGACATACTATTGAGCAAGGCTAATAATTTTTATTTGATTTCCTCTCGCCATAGAGAAGCTTATACCCTCTCCTATACCTTTTCAAATCGATTAGAAAATATATAAATAAATATATATATACATACAAATTATACTATAATAGTATTACAATGTAACCACATATATTGCGTATGTAGATATATAATAGTTGTTGAGTAATTAAGTATCGAAATGTGCAATTTTTGACGCTTACCAACGTCATCTTGTTGCCAACATACGCACTAAAAACAACATTCTCCGAAATTGCAGCTGACACAATTTTAAACCAGTTCTGTGAGAGGTGCATATTGTTAATTTACATGTTTACTAATTTAGTTTTTCTAGAATTAATTGACGCCGAAATTAAATTTTTTAGTCACACGGTGCAACACCTTCGAAAGCCATTAAAATATCGCAATGACCTTGTCAATGATGTTAAGCCTTTCTGCTGCTCCAGTCTTAAAAAATACATGATTAACTTTGATTTTGATGTGGCCAATTGAATACATGAGCCACGCCAGATGTGAAAATTCTAGAGATAAACCTTGAAGTCATACAAATTCTCGATCGCATATATTCATTTTGGTTGTTAGTGTCTAGAAGGCAATACAGTGAAGGTAGTGGGTGGTTCAAATTTTATCCAACCTTCTATAATTATTCGTAGAAAAATTTAATTGAGATCTATAGATGCTTTTGTAGCTCCAGTTCTCATTTTAAAATATCCAATTATTTCGATCCTCCTCACCACCTTCAAAGTTAGACGAAGATAGCATTCTCTTATAACGCTGTCAACCAACGCAATTTAATAATTTTACTCTCATGACATTTAAGGAGTCTATCATAACGATGTCCTTTGAAAACCTGTAAATTTTCCTATTCAGAAACCAATTATAGAGTGATTTTTGATTAAATTTAACACGGTTCCATATCCTACTCGTGCAAAATTGCTCAATGAGGTGAATTTGCACCAAACATTCAACATTCATATGATCGTGGAAAATATCCCAGAATCCTAAATCGTCATCTAAACATCTATTTTTCGAATTAATAAATCTCCACCTTAAAGTGTAAAAGAGAATAGAACTAATTGATAGACTAATTGTATGAGGGACCGAGGGGTATGCAATATTAAAAATTGCGGCTCTATCTGTTTTTGAGTATTTGGGAGAACATTTTTATCGAGGATACCGTTTCTAAGTGAAACAGCCCACCCAGTTATAAAAGTATTTCAAGCTTTATTGTTTAGATAATCATTCGCAATTATTTTCTGTAGAAAGTTTTATGTTTTTGGATTCCAAAATGTTCTTTCTTCTTCCTTTACTAATTCTTCTTTGTTTTTCTTCAATGCAGTATGTAGAATATGGATAAGTAACGGTTTGATATAATATACGATATCCAGTGGCTGCAGGGAATGGGTGCATTTCTTAATGGGCTCTGCAATTATTGCAAAAGTAATTTTTCTCACTGCAGGTTAGTTAATTAGTTATAGCTTGACTTCGATAAAAATATAAGCCTCTTATATTGCCCTTAACCTAGTGTGATACGATAAGTATTTATCCTCATCGCCCGATCACGCCACTATCGAAAGAAAAATTTACATCGTGTGATATATTCTCAGAGACGCCTACTGTCAAAATTCCAGCCCAATCGGGGTCGTAGTTTTGTTGGATTTTAGAAAAATGGGAAAAGTAAGAAATATCGGTCGGTGTTCTAGTATTTCAACAGAACGGATTCCGTGAAACAAGTTCTTTTTGAGGTTACGTCTAACTATTAATCGATCTAGTACTTCTCTTTCTCCATAGAAATGACATCACGTGAACATGGATTCTATGTAAAAATGGAGCTTGCTGGAGTTATCTTACAAGTTTATAGCGTTATTCCAAGGGTTCATTAATTCTTTCGTATCAAAAAACAAATGAGTACCGGTATTAACAGAAATTTTTCATATAATTTTCCACTTCGCTCTACCGGGTGGGGAACTCGGGCTTCTTTGCTTGGGTGTTACGTAATAAATGAAATCTGCAGCTCTCCCAGTAGAAAGCCATAATATTAGAGTGCAGATAAATAATGTTAAGCCTATTTATAGGAAAAATTATAGCAAAACTATTGGAGCACACATCAGGCCATTTCCTGCAATCTCCGCCGAGCAATTTAAACTGTAAACAATTATTTTTTATATTCCAATAATGAAAGCCGTAATACATTCCAATTAGTTGTTGCACCATTTAAGGTCTTGAGGAAAGCGAAATATTTATAAATATTTAGTTGAGTATTTTTTGCGCTACAATTTCCATTTAAAAACACTTCCAGGCCATTTATGTTGCACCGAATCCATGCAGTTCGGTTAAAAATGGAAATGTAATACTGTTAAATGTTGTTTATGTCGTTTTTACTGCTTTTTTTGCTTTACTAAACATACATACAAACATGCTACAACGCCTTTGATTTATTAAACCTGTTCGCTAGTGAATTAAAAGGCCAAAGCAATGAATACAATTTCGTTCAATATTTAATACACAATAATTGCTTTGGTGTGGGGCATTTAAGGAATTACAAAAATGAAAAAAAAAAAAACGGTATCCGAAAAACAAATAATTTATATTAAAAACAACAACAACAAACTGATAAAAGCGCAGGAAAAATGAAATCACTCGCTATCAAATTGAGTTCAATAATTTATCTTTACGTAACGACGTAGTTCTGTTGCTGTCGATGTTGCAACATGTTTCATGCATCTCGTTGTTGCATAAACAATTGGCAATTGGCGTTTAACAATCTACACGTAATAATCATAAGTCTGTTGTTATGCACAGTTAAGTTAACCTTTACTGGCACTCCAATAAAATTATGGTTTGGAGAAAATTTATTAAATTCGCCGAGGGTTTATGAAATATGTGCATTTATCTATGTATGTATAAGTATGAATCTACATTTATTTGTGTGTCCGCATGAAGTTGCTGTTGGCGTGCACATTGCTTACTCACAAGCTCACTACAATGCCTAGAGTAACCAAAACTAATGTCTAATGGCTTCTGAGACTCGTAGGCAAGACTTTTCATATAGATATATGCATGTAAATTGGTTAATTGGTCACTCACTAACGGAGTGCACGGATAGAGCTACATTCAAACTGGCACTCAATTTTCCGTTAACGAAATGATATTTTTACAACAGTCTTGAATGTACAATCTCTTGGTTGGACACAGGCTGTTCAACTTTATTACATCGGCAGTAAAATCTCCGTTCCCGGTACTATACAGACGGTGAATAGACGCACTCCAACAACTCCGGCAATTAAGATGAAATTAAATCAAATGAATCAATAGGCAAGGGAGCTGAGACCTCTCAGATATTTCGATGCAGTTTAAAAGTTATTGGAACTTGAACTGGACACAAAATCTCGGAGAAGGTTAGACCATGATCTAGATATCATCTTTTTATTTTCTTTTCCTTTCTTATTTTATCTTTCTTCTCTTTTATCTTTCATATTTAGCGCGAAATCACATTATGTTTAAGAAAACATATCCACTTAATTTCATTAAAATATCACACATATTGACCAACATAAACGGTTTAAAGTCAGATGGAAAGTTGGGAATTCTTACATCTGGCATTTTTGGGATAGAGGAAGATCTGTCCTGATTACATTAACTCTTTTTTTTATTACTCAAGTTCATTAGGGAACATGTTTCCACGCAATTCTGTGAAGTTAACTCACACAGTGACCGACATATTCGGCATAAAGTCTGCTAGAATAGAGAAAATCATTATATATAGTAGGGAGCTGGGATAATTCGTTCACCGATTTCACACATTTTCGGCAGTAAACTATGGTATATCCGATATTACAAGTTCACTTAATTTTGCTAAGATATCTTACATATTGACCGTAATATACGGTATAAAGTCTACCAGGTCGAAAATCCTTATGTTAGGTACATGGGAGCTAGGGGAAGTGCTCACCCGATTTTCCCCATTTTTGATATGAGACCACGCTATTATCATGGAAAGATAATCCTCCAATTTCATTATAATATCTTACAGATTTACCAATATTTTCGATAAAAAGCGAGATAGAGGCACTGAGGTCCTAATATTGAGTGTCTGGTAGCTAGAAAAGTTATAATCCGATTTCGTCTAATTTTACGGATGAGATGGCATATCTTAAAGGCACTATTTGTACAAAGATTGATTTTCATGTCTTAATTGTTGCTCGATTTATCTACTTTAAAGTGAAAGGATCAGATGAATATAAAATACTGTTATATGAGAAGTAGGCGTGGTTTTTATCCGATTTCGTCCATTTTCACAATGCGAAATAGGAATGCAAATATAAAGTCACATACTAATTTTTTGTGTAAATCGGTTAAGGAGGCCACGCCCATCACCAACGCTTTAGACGGATTCCTATGCAACCCTTCCGTATCATATTCGCTGCACGATTTAATGTTTCTAACTTGTTCCTTCGGGGAGTTGTCGCACTTTTAGTAGTTTTCAATATAACTTTTGTATGAGAGGTGGGCGTGGTTATTATCCGATTTCACTCATTTTCTCAGTGCATAAGAAGAAGCTCGGGGAACTTACTGGAAGGAAGTTTGATTGATATCACTTTAGCGGTTTTCGAGATATATATATTAAACCTAATGGGGCGAGCCATGCCACTTTTACACAGATTTTTTCCCGCAGATTCCCCACGCTACTAGGATCCTCTATACCAAATAACAACTTTATATCTTAATTTGCCGCTAAGTTAAAGCACTTTATCTGTTTTCGATTAATGGCATTTTTTGGGCGTGGCAGATGTCCAATTACGCCCATGTGCAATACCAACCGTCTTACGGCGACAAAGAATACGTATACCAAGTTTCATCAAAATATCATAATTTTTACTCAAGTTATCGCTTGCACGGTCGGACGGACGGACAGACAGTCACTCGGATTACAACCCACTGTAGCAGAAAATGTTGCGAGAGTATAAAAATGTGAAACAGGTAACAATACAAAGTTGGAGTTACCGGCGATAGGGAACGGTACTACGCCTAATGTGCAATATGTTTTTTCGGCTCTTAACGACTTGATTTGTCTGTTCAAAAGAGTCCACAATGTGGTTTCAGTTTCATTTGACACAAAAAAACTCGAAGATATCTTGAACATACATTTTATGCGGAAAATCCGAACATCAACGCCGCGACTATGATCATCAAGTTTACGTTTCTTTATTTATTAAGCGCTCATTGGCATCATTGCACAATTTCTGCGCAATAAAAACTGCCAATTCATAAAATAAAACTTTATTCACTCTCAACTAAGTGCAAATAAAAAATGTTACAAGTTCGTAATTGCGGAGTGCTGAAGATGACACAACTTTTAAGCGATGTAATAGTTTAAAAGCAAACACCAGTTAATGTGTGTATTTTTTGCTAAGAGAAAAAAGGAGGCTAGTGAAAATGTGAGTAATTTAACGCACGAAAAAAATATTTTATGTTCTAGGTGTCTACGATCTACTTTGAACAGTATTCTCTCGAGAGTCGCTTTAACTTGTTTGAAGAAACTCAGTTTTGTGAGAAAGTTCATATGGGATGCTACCCAAAACTTTAATATAGCTTTTTAGTGGTTACTAATAAAATTTAAGCCTTTTTATGGCTAAACATTCCACTGCATTATTAACAAGAAAAAACTGTCTATAGAGACCATTCGCCATTCGAAGGCAATTTAAGAACTTATAAAAAATTCAATATGGAAGTTTTGACAGCCTTAATTTTTAACTAAGCCTGGAGTGTACTTTGAGTTCTATCTATTACGACCTCAAAATCAGTAATGTCGATCTAAACGCCAATGTATTCAAGGACGGTGCAATGGCCGGAAAAATTGGCTTTCAACACTAAAGCTCTGACAACAGATCAAGGGCAATCGGTTTGGCGAACCCGCAGCATGCTTCTTTGCAGAAGTCGTCTTTTGTAGAAAGAGGTACATCAAGCAAGATACATGGTTGAGCGAAAGACTCTTCGTTCGGTTACTTAAGCCGATATCTATGTGTGATCTTCAGTGCTCAACTAGGTCGAAGTGGTGTATTCTCTTTTACCACTTTAACCTAACCAAGCTTAATCCGACTGATCTAAAGAATGATAAAATTATTTTGCGATACCAAGATGGTTTCATTTTAAGTACATTAATTCAAAATATGATATTGAGATCGCATGCAACCGATGTTTTAAAAACGTTTGACGACGGGAAATTGCTATCAGAATTTTTATTTTATAATTTAAAATTTCAACTCGGTCCCGAATGGAATACTTAGGTCTGTGTGTATATTCAACCCAGTCGGCTAAAAAGGAAATGTATTGTTGTAGTCGTGGTTCTGCGGGTCTATAGTGTAGGACTGTATTGTTTTGGTCTCGAAAAGAAAACTAACGGTTAAATTTAGTGCCCGCATTGAAGTTCTTCTATTAAAATTGTTATATACTTAAAAAGTTTTTGAATTAAATAACTTCTTCTTTTAAAAAGTTCATATTTGTTGTATCGCGACAAATTTCTCGAACAAGAATGTACATACGTTATACAAATATATATATAACTCGAATTATTTTATAAAGTACTTAATAAAATCTCAAATGCAGTCCATATGAAAATTGTTGTTGTGCCTCTTGCAAGGTAGTCTTCCTGGTTTCTGGCATAGTAAAGGCAAAGATTAGACAAGCCACACACATTATCACCCCCGTGACAAGGCAGTAGACGAACACATTATTCGGCGTGAACGTGAATGTGCATACAATGATCAGGTCCACCATATATTGTGCGAGAACGGTAAATGCTATGAAATAACGCTTAAGGCGTAACGGGTACGCCTCACCCAAATAAACAGTTGCGCTGGGCGCAAAAATGCCACCGAAAATTTGCGCAATCATCAGTAAAGCACACGCAGTCGCCATTTTCGTGGAATTTATCAGCGCCATAGCATCATTGAAGATAATACCCACACCGATAGTCATACCACCGGCACAAAATAATGCAAACAGGCTCACTGCCTTGCGGCCAATGGTTTCGATTATCGTAAATTCGACCAATACGCCTAAGAAGCCCAGAAAACCGTAGAGTATAGGTGGCCAATTAACTACCGAGCCAGCGGTGCTTACGCCCTCAGACCAAGTGAAAGCTATGACAATCGGTAGTGCGACGATAAACGAAAGCATACAACGATAGGGCAAAATTCTTAGCAGTGGGCTCAAACTCTGCAAGAAACACTGCTCCAGAGATATGGACTCATTCATGGCGACATACTCTTTCAGTTTGTTAAATATCACCTGTTTTTCATTAGTCATAACGGGTGGACGATAAAGCCGTACTATGCAATTGAGAGCCTCCGGTTCATCGCCTCGGCGCAAATGTAAGACCGGCGAGTCGATGGAAGTGAATGTTAACACCAAGGCGATTACACCGAAAACTATGCAAAATATGCCTTGCAGACAATAGGGATTGAAGTCCATATCGCTACTCCAGAGGGCTGTGTAGAGAATTTGCACATACGCGCCCCCGGCTAAGCCAATTTGCTCCAGACACAAGCAGAAACCGCGAAAATGCTCCGATGCGATTTCACTGGCATGCATGATGAACGAGACGGTGGTGAGGCCGATCGCGATGCCATTCAAATAGCGTGCGGCGATCAACGCTTTCGTATTGTAGTAAGCGGCTAATGTGACAATCGCGGAGACATTCACCATCAATATGGGCGAGAACTGTGTAGGAAAAACAGGTTATCGTTGTCTCACAAAAGCTTCTGTATGCCACTCATACTCACTATAAATAACCTTCGTCGCTTCCAGTTGATAAGCAATGGCGCAAGTATACAACCGATTGCCACACCAATAAACCAGCAGAATTGAAAATGCAAACTATAGCCGATATAGCTCCAACCAACGCTCACGGCCAAGTGGAAACCGCCAGTTATGAAAATGAAAACATCTGTAAGTATGGTTTCAAAAGCCTACATTAGTGGATCCAGCGTTTAACTTGCAATAACTGACCTGACACCAATGCGATCGACTGTGGACCATCTATCCAGGAGCGGCCTTTGTTAATATTTGTGGGATTTATTGTGGCCATAATGCAAATTGACGTCCAAACAAATTATTAAATAAAAAGTGTTGACATCACGACTCTAGCTTCTGCACCCTGAGAGGTCTTCGAAAATACTAAATGTGAAAACTTTTATTATCGTTATCAGTCTACTGCTATTTATAACGCACACTTCTAATTGACACCCAAGAGGAGGTAAGCAATTCTTGTTGAAATTGATAATACTATCATGTCATTCATTGTAATACAGATTAATATTGTACTCATCGTGGCATGTTGTTGCAAGGTGATTTCTGTATGTTTAACTTGTTTTTTATGCTCACAAGCGATAAACGTTTAAGGAAAGGAGTTAAATATAGCTCAAAACTGTAATGAAATACCTTTTATTTGTTGATTTAGAATTCAGGCAAATTAAAAAAAAAAAATTAAAAATTTGTCGAGGAGCAAAAATTCGGTTTGTCTCGCATTTCACTTGCCCTTAGTAAATTTCATTTTTTTCTTTAAACATTGAACTGTCTATGTTTTTCTCACCAAAGGTTTCTCCATTTATCAAGAGCAAAATGCTCATTTTAACGATAAGTAACGACAAAACTGATAAAACCGGACGTTATAGACATTTATGTTTCAGAGAAAGTCCCCTACTTTGATATACTATATCATTAATAATCAAATTGCCTCACACATAGCAAACTGTTTGGTCAAAAAGTAACGGATTAGAATAGATAATGTATATGTATATTAATTATTAATTAATAATTAATTAGCCGAATATTTTAAATATATATGTATACATACATTATTTATTATTATTATTATATATATATTGTTATTATAATGTTTGAAAGTGAGAGTTTGAGAATTCGTTTGACGATTACATATTCTTCTCAGTAATTAGTAATGAGGTACTCAGTAATTAGTAATGAGTAATAAGTAAATTCTGCTATTTAATAAAATGCTTACCTGATTGAAGCTACATGTGTGAAAAGAATTCTTATCAGCGCTGATTTGTTTGTATGTTTGCGCTTCTCTATGACTAATCATAGCCAAGTGCTTTCAGAAGAAAAAATTATAACCTGCTTAAATATGACGTTAGTATTTACCACATACTAACAGGAGCGTTACACATACATGCATATGTGAGACAGTGATGAATAATCTAATCACACTTGAATGTGATTCCCTCAAAAAGAGCAGGTAACACAATCTCATTTAAATTAATTACTGCTCCGTTATACTAGTACGCATGAAGCGTTTTCTTTGTTACAAAGTTTTTTATTACAAAACCATTATTCAACGTTCTCACTTCATCTCACTTCAAAATAAGTTTGAAAATAATTAGTTCAAAATTATCATCATCATCATTAAATTTGCAAATATATATATATTTAATTTAAATATTAGAAAAATACAAAATGTGTACTAAGTGACTACTAAACAGTTGCCACTTGTTTTGAATTGTGAGAACTAAATAATTATTTGAAAAATTGTAATAACAAAATTATATATTTTGATTTTTGTTAGATTTTTTACCATGCTCTTTTCCTCTTATTTGTGGGATTCCACTCGGTATTATCCGACAAACCAAGCTACTCTTTTCTTCTTCGATATCATATCACATGATTTCACCCTATAAATGGGTATCCTTACAAGTTTTTAATACCCTCTGTTCATTTGATCGGTTTTTTTTTAAGACAACTACAGTTAGGAAGCAATTTTCCTAAATTTTTCACTCGATAATTTTCT
Organism: Bactrocera minax; assembly: GCA_021498325.1. Classification (NCBI taxonomy): domain Eukaryota; kingdom Metazoa; phylum Arthropoda; class Insecta; order Diptera; family Tephritidae; genus Bactrocera; species Bactrocera minax. Next base: position 4,838,476 of record JAKEEE010000008.1, on the reverse strand, counting down.
CAATAACTATCGGTAAACACTGGCTGGAAAATTAGTTAAAAATAATATTAGGTTTTTTGTTTTTTAAATAGTTGATAGTTCATAAATAACAGATTGAGGTGTATAAAATGTTAAGGTCTATAAAAAATATTGTCAAAATTAGTTGCCAACCAATTTTATGCCTTTTTACTATATTACTATTACTAGTTATATAGGTCCACTCCTATTTTAATCTTCATTTACACTGGAGAATTCAATGGAGAAATGGGATTATTTCTCTATTATGTCTTCAGGGGAGATCGATTGATACTGTTTCATACTGACAACTGATACTGATTTAAAAGTTTGAATCCTATCATCAACAATATCAATCGGGATTGTTTGAACCTTATTGCGTAAAAGACTTTTCAAGAACATCCCGCCTTATCAATATAGGTACAATCTTTGAACCCATTAAAAGGGATAAAGTGATAAAAATGTAATAGAAATCACCACGTTAATAATATTTAACTCGTTTCACCTAAATTGTTCAAAGATTTTTAATTCAATTGTTCATTCAATAGTTGATAGTAGCTGATAGAAATTGCACTATGTCTTGAGCAATTTATAGATAATCTTTAGTTATTTGTCAGATAAGATATCGGTTGTTGTGGGAAGAGTAGACACAAGGTTCGCACTACTGTTCCAAAGAGAGAGAAAAAAGCTTTCAGTGCTAAGCTTTTATATAGAAATAAAGAATGAGTGGTGAGACGTTTTTTATTACCAGTGCAGTTTTTTAATAGAGCAAATTAACAAAATTAAAGAAAATAACACAAATTAACAAAAAAGAGGAAGAAAAATTCATCAAAAATGCCATAATGGCAAGTTGGTCGGTGAAACAGTATAAAGACGTTTTATTATTGGACTTGGTAGACCATAATGCCTAATTGTGTATATTAGGTATGTTATATCTGTCTAATTCATTACCAAAGTAAGGATTATAGTTGAGTTCGGATTAACCATTGATCTGTTATGAATCTGGGTCTCTTCCGGTTACCTAAACCTGATGGCATTAGGTACGGTTGCCTTCCTAGGTACAAAATCATTTATCTTCTTGCTTTTATTTCAATAATAATAGTTTTAATATTCGTTTGTCACCGAATTAAAGGTTAGGATGTTTCCTGTAAAGGCAGGCAAAGGTGAGGGGTGAAAATGGATTACGAGATCATTTAAGCGAAACCAAAATGTTGAATTTGTTGCCCTTTAGCTTCTTCAAAACTTTCTATAAAACATTTAAGCTATTTCTTTATTGAATGAAAGTACTAAGGCTTGATTAAAGCCACTGAGCAGTCTGAGCAGCAGGCCTACCATAAATTTATAAACATATTTTAGATATAAATGCGCTTTACTTAGTGAGTAGCTAACTGACTTACCAGGTGTTCTTCACCTACATTTTCGGCTATCGATGAGCGAATATTTTAAATCGAATTGCCGAGACGAATTTATTATTAAGTGTTGTTAGAACTAGTTTAGAACTGGTGAAAAGCGCTGCTTTCTTAACAGTTTTATTTAAAATTGAGAAAAGTGAAATAATTTACAAAAAAACAAAATGTTAACCGAAACTTAGTATTAAGTTAGATAAGGCAGATATTTCATTAGATATATGTGGGAAACTACTTCACAGATTCAAATCTAATTATATGCATAAATTCTAACGACGCCTCATTCGCATAGTTTACGGGAAAAATCGAGATCAACTACGCCTATTTCCATTACTTCGAAAAATAGATAACATTGGTCTATAGCCACCATACCCACCCATTACTAGTCCCAATATATATTCATCATATATATCGGTGGGTGCAACTGATAATTCACTAAAAGTAAGTGACAAAACTTCGCTTAACGTAATGTGAACTGATATGGTGTGGGAAAAACTGATGTATATATTCGAATTGCGAGAGTATCTAATGCTCCAGAACTTTCTTACATATTGTTAAATTTGTCAACTGGGTGGTTTTAGTGTAAATAATGTACTTTCTAGAAGAGTTTATATAAACAGATTCTAGTTACTGGATAGCATATAAGTAGCTTAGGCGCCTTTGATATCTTCACTTGTGCGAGAAATTGTGTCAGGAATCTATGTAAATATACCGGTTAGCAGAGGAAATTGCTAAACAAAATATTGTGAATGATTGATGCAGTAATCGCAAATATGAGCGCATATATCAATGTCTGATTACATACCTACAAACATAACTATTTCTTGATAAAATGTCGTGGCGCCAATAAGTAAATACATTTTAAAGAATTTGAATTTACACGCAAAGGATAACTTTAAGTATTATGTGAGCTTTTCAGCATATCGAGGTATGTGTAGTTAGTTATTTCTCTAGTCTTACTAGACGCTAAAGCAGGTGACTTAGAAGAAATCCATTTTGTCGGTACAAATAAAAGGTGCAGCATTAACCACTTTATACTTTGTTGCACATATTGATAGATATGTATGTATACATATATGTGTTTAATAGTGTGAAATTTAAAGCTACTAGCTCGTGGTGAGCTTCCCACTGGCAAATGCATATGAAGCATGGCGTTAGATATGGTTGATATGTGCTGATAAGTTACGAGTTTTAAGGTATAAAACGAATTACTTGGATCTAAAGGATCTTTAATGACAACATCAAAATTTAAATACTAATTTTCTGATAAGAAAATAGTCAATATATTAGTCATCATTAGCAAAACATTTTAAATTATGTAAATATATCTGTATCTTTTAGGACAGAAAATAAAGATTAAACGAAATATGCAAGAAGTTTAACTTTTTTAAAGCTTTAAAATAGAAACAAATTTTTTCCTAATTAAAAAAATGGCCTTTAAGTTTAATTAAAACTTTAAAACACTTTAATTAAAAGTTTAGGTAATTTTCAGTTTTCTGAGCGCTCATAATGCCAAAAAAAGAAACAAAAATTTCAAAAAAATATTTTAAAAAAATTAAAAAAAAAATTTTTCAAGAAAAATTTTGATATTTCTTTCGGTTTATTTAAAAGGTTTTTTTCATTTTTTCTAATGATAACCTATAATATAAGTGCAGCTTAAAGCTATTTATTGTAAAATTGCGTTTAGTCTTAAAGCTCTAAGACATTTCGTCGTATTGTTACTTTATATGATAATCTTAAGAAACTTATCGTATAAGAAAATGGTAAATATCTTTAATCGAGAATAAAATTAAAGTAATTGAACACAAAAGCCTAGTTTTTTCCGCTCGAAGCACAGAAAGCTCATTACCAAAGCTTTTACCAAACGAGCTATAAAGCTTTCATAACCGTACAATGCTCAACCACTTTTCAGTAAACTTTGAAATTGAAAAAGTATGCGAATTGTTCTTGCGCCTCACGCAGCTTCATCTTGCGCGTTTCGGGCAATGTAAAGCAGAAAACGATGGCGAAGAACATCATTAACACGCCAACGGTGACACAGTAAACAAATTCGTGGAATAAAGTGTAATCGAAGATGCAGACTATAATCAAGCCAACCATGTTTTGTACAATTATGCAGACGCCAATAAAGTAAAGCTTCACTTTTAGTGGAAATGCCTCGCCGAGAAAGACTGTTGTGCTGGGCGCGAAAATGCCGCCAAGAAATTGTGCGATCATCAGCAAAGCCACAACCATAGACATCTTCACCTCATTCGAGAGTTTCAGATCATTATGATAGACAATACCCACGCCGAGAAACATACCGCCTGACACTAGTAAGGTACCCAAGCTCAACCATTTGTGACCGATGCCACCCAGTGTTGTTGAGCCCACGACTGGACCGAGCACGCCCAGAAAACCATAAAGTACCGGATGCCAGTTTATAACATTTGGTGCACTAATGATACCGCCATTATTCAGTGCCAGCATAATTGGCAGCGATATGATGAAGGAAAGCATGCTGCGATAGATGATCATTTTGAAGAGAGGCACTAAGCCCTTGGCAAAACTTTTACTCACCGACATCGAGTCGTTCATTGCCACATACATTTTGATATCCGTTATGGCGATTTGTTTATTTTCGGTTAGAATTGGTGGTTGGTAGAGCACGTTGACGCAGGCTATAGCGCTGGTCTCATCACCTTTACGCATATGAAAGATGGGTGAATCCTTTTGTGTATATGTCAAGAAGGCGGCCATGCAGCCGAAAAACAGGTTACATAAGCCCATAAGCAGATTCGGACTGAAGTTTGTGCCTGGTATCCAGAGTGCGGTGTAGAGCATTTGTACGTAGGCGCCAACGGCGAGTCCAATTTGTTCGAAAGCCAAGCAGAAGCCACGACGATGTTCCGAAGAGATCTCACTCACATGGGTTATGAAGGAGACAGTCGCGAGTCCAATGCAAATGCCGTCTATGTAGCGCGATGCGATCAGTACGCCCAAGTACTGATAGCCAGAGACGGCAACAATGGCGGAAGCGGCAACAAGCAGATTGGGTAGAATCTAAAGAGAGAGATTTGTATGATATTTTAAGCCCGATTTTTATTTCGAAATAGTAGCAGAAGCATAACTCATTTATCCTTAAACAGTTTAACTTTTTCGCTAATTTGTGGTCTAAGTAAAGGTGATGGATCCGTCAGTTATGTGCCAATTTCGTAAGCTATGAAAACCTCGAGAGGTTTTATATGAAATCTTAGCTTAAACGTCACCTGAAAATGGTGACTTCCGGCTCGGATTGCTGTGTGGTTATTAATTCACTATAGAGCCCTCATACTCAGATATCTCCAGTGCTTGAAGAGAACATACCTTAGTGACTACAGATCAAAGGAATAACTCTATATACTACTTCAATAGACGGGTTCTCGGAAACTGCAACTGAGATCTACAAACTCAAAATGAGTTGAATAAAATTTTTTGGAACAAATGATCAGTGCTCCTTTTGGGGAAAAAGGCTCTTAAGTTGCCGAATGTTGACAGTTCTCTGAATATGGTCATCTACTTAAGCAGAATACCAATCAAAAACCACTATGATCAGGTTGGAAAGGGCCAATGTTGATTGAAACAAAATTTTTAGAAGGTCATGATGCTGATGTTACTTGACGACTTGTGATAAAAATTCTTTAAAATAACTATCAAACTATCCAAAATGCAAGTTAATTTTGCAAATGATGTCAAAATGCTGGTTTCTACCTGTAAGATATACTTTTTCTGGGCATGAAATTTTTCTCCAAAGAAATCAGTATATATGAATTTACAGATCAATTGCTATAACTGCATATACAAAATATATGTTCTGAAGTCTTTTAAGTTCTGATAACAAAATTTAGATACATGGGAACCACTATTTCTAATACTATATAACTTCCGAAAGGATTGAACAGAGACAATAATTATGGATGAGCTCCAGCAAAATCAGCTGGCAAATTATCGCAGTAAACACTTGCTTATAGCAGAAACGCCTGCCAAGAATATTAAGAAGCACTTCCTGAACTACACTGGCTATATATGGGAGTTAAATCTATTGGAGAGGAATCCATTGGAGACAAGAGGTTCGAGCCACCTCTTGATATCACAGTAACCTTTATACAATTGCGTTCTAGATATTACAGCTAATTAAACTCCAAAACTATTTGATTCATACTTTTATAAAGCCTGTCACACTCGCTTTGGCGACTTTGGTCACCTTCAAAATAGATGTTCTCTTTAACCTCGGCGAATTTTTCTATTCATTTCGGCTTTAAACACACCGAAAATAGGCTTAACCCTTTGGAGTATGCGCACGCAACCCGCATAAATAAAAATAAAATATCCTTACAATAAATAGCCGCTTCCGTTTCCAATGCACCAATGGTGGTGCTATGAAGGCACCAATCGCTACCCCAATATACCAACAAATCCGAAACTGCAGCGTATATTCACTCTTCGACCAGCCGACGCTGACAGCCAAATTCATGCCACCAGTAAGGAAGATGAAGAAGTCTATATACGAGACAAGAAACACAAAAGCACAAACACACCAAGTAAGTACAGTTATTTCACGGCTCCAAAGCAATGGTAGCTACCTGATAGCACCGCCAAGGTCTGCGGGCGATCCACCCAATAGCGATTGAAACTATTCGCAAATTCGGCAACCATTCTTCTAGTAGAATTCTAGCTCAGTAGAAGTACTAACTAATTGTTAGTTAACCGTTATGTCTACTTTAATATTACGAGTATTTCCGTTAATTAGTTGGTAAGGATAGCTTTGGCTAGTTCCTTCCACTGTCAGCGTGCAAAAAGAACTGGTTGCCGATTTAATATTCTTATTTTATAAATGTCTTCTTTTTGCTTAATTTTTACGTTTATCACGGGGCGAAAAGCGTTTTACGAGACATACACACAAATACTAGTGAAGTATACTGACGTTGAACCACGCTGGCTGAAAAATGCGGCGAAATGCTTTTATTTAAATGTAGTTGTGATTCCATTTTGAATACCTTAAATCCTTACCGTTGATTATATTTCGATTTAGCGTTGGATCCTACTGATTTTACACAGATTCTAAACGCTTATATGCAAAGAACACTGACGTGTTTTGCATAAGACCTAATTGAAATTTGCTAATAAGTACTAACTGTTGGTATAATTTATATTCGGAATGTACACTGAGAGAAATGAATGTGAGCTGTCTATGTGGCTTTTAGAAGAAACTTCTTTATTATTAAATTTTATTTTAACGATATTTGATCCTGTGATCCATCGAATGTTGGTCCGAGTTGTCTAATTTTCGAAAGCACTATGGAATAGATCGAAGAGAATATTGGATTGTGTTGATTCTAAAGGCCATCGGCCAATTTCGCCCATTGACATAGATTTCCTATTTGAAGAAGTATCACAAGGGAAATTGCAGGAGAGCCAAAAGCACTGCCTTAGAGAGCAATTTACTTCTGCTTATTTGGAGATGCAATCTATATAGTTCACTTGTATATCATACAGCATGGATTAAAGAAATTGTTCATTTTAATTCTGTAGATTACCTAGACCATGAATTACTTAGACTATGACAGGTAACCACAACCCCAAATCAAGCAGCATGAGCAACACGGCCTACACCATGTGACGCATATCGAAAATATGCTTAAAATATATATTCTCCACTTCCATAGCGTGGAGTTTGAACCTTTAGTTTACTTAGTCCCGTACTTTTGGAGAAGTTTTCAGTTGTTTTGAAATAATTTGAGAGTTCCTCGTGATAGCGGCAAAGCTACGTATGTAAGATGAGTGGGTTTCAAAAGGTGTGAGTGATGGTTAGTGCTATTTGGGATCTAAATGTATGAAAATGAATCCGATTTCATAAGGGTTGACTGTACTTTAATATTTTTGGGGGATTGTTAACACTAGGCAGATTTTTCATTCAATTTAAAACTCGTGAGAGTTAAACCATTACACGGTACTGAAGTATATATTTGATTACAAATTACAAAATTATTTTGCATGTATAACTTTTGGCTCCACCAGCAAATACATTGAGCTAACTTTGTAAGATAAAATAATATTGACATATCCCATTTAATTTTCAATTAAGGTGATAATTTATATGACTATGATAATTTCTGGCATATTTCAAAATTTTACTCTAACGAGGTACATTTCTTATGGCTGCATAAGTGTGTGGTAGCGTTAGAAGTTGTCACCTTATCAATAAAATAATTCAAAATTGACAAAACGCGTTTCTGAGCAGTTTCAATTAATTCAGTCAAATATTTCTTTTTCAAACAGCAGTTGAATGGGGCAGCGACTCCCAGCACAAGTCAAATGTCTGTTGTACGGAAATATTGTGAACCAAGGGTTAACATCAGCAAAGGATATGTTGTATTGTAAGTACTACAAAATTTTAGTTGAATAGTTCCTGATATTTCGGTCTGATTTTCAGTAAATGACAAACTACCGAAAATTTTTTCTCATTGTTTTTTGAAGAAAGCATTGAAAAATTAGGAGGATGCACCTCTCAGCAATTCAACCACTGTTAGTACTCTATGCATAAAGGTGTTGGATACCGACAGCTTAAGATAGCATAAACCCCACCCCCATAAACTTACACCCCACGTGTAAGGCTGCGGTATGGTCAGACCTATTCGGAGCAATGAGAAACTTTGTTAAGGAACCCAGCCCTATTTGCTAATTGAAAAATGTAAAATGCGCTAACCCGTAGGAAGAATCTCCAAATACAACAGCTACAAACCTATAGCTTATCTCTAGCGGAAAAACACATCGCATAAAAGGCCTTAAGAATGGGCTCTCATCTTTGACCTTTTCGACCGCGATTGAAAAACTCAAATGTGTATATTCGTAATATGTGTAATATGGACAGAATTTGTAAATTTTTTTGAAGAAACTATGAAGATATTAGGGTTGCCATATATGTTAAATTACGGTTACTTTGCTATAAATTAATTATGAATTGTAAAGATAAATAAGCTGATGAAGATCAAGGTGGCGTTTTTTAATGAGTCGGAGTTTAAAATTTTCAAAGAATTTTGCTCGGACTCTTCACTTGCTTTGAGAAAATTTAATTCTCAGCTAAAGTACTACATGGGCTGAAAACTAGCTGGCCAGACAGAGAGTTCGCCCTATAACACTAGAATACTGTCAAAGTCTCATGACATTTCGTCAAATCGTTCTCAAGTTATTGGTCTCAAAGTGGCGCTACCTCATCTATGTTTATTTGCAATGGAAAAAATTTAATTTCGTGTTTTGATAAGACATTGTTTCTTGGCGTGAAAAGAATGGTAAATATGCCGGAGCTTATTCAACGGTCAAGTACTGGTTTGATGAATTTCATCTCGACCGTACCAGCACAAATGATTCGTCCAGTTCAGGACTTCGCAGCGCATGTAGTAGGCTCCAACATTCACAGAGTCTTAGATAAGTCTTGTGTTCTTCAAATTGCTATTTAATCTTTCTAAATAAATTTAACATTTTTAACTGCATTCATTGAAACTACTGAAAGTATTTCAGTAGTTTTGAAGAATATCATCAATATATATGGAGGATGGACAACGGAACCAATGTGAAAAGATTATGTTATGATGTGTAAGAATCTCACTGGGCTCGACTGATCTAGCTTAAGTTGTTTATGAAATAAGCAAATTTTATTATAAGTAGGTAAGTCCCTGTAAGGTTCGGAAAAATACAAGCTGTCAATGGAAAATCAATGAAATTCATAAAAGCTTACAATATGCGGCAATGAAATGAAGCACTGTTGAGTTAACTGATCGGAAAAAGCATACAACAGTTCGAGAATATGTCGCTCAATAACAAATCAACTACGATCCGACCGAACTGGACCTTCAAAGGACCACGGAAACCAAGATTAATAAAAAGTTACTTTATTCACTGTTATAAGAATTCGATCTCAACATCTCAGATGAGGCTCACTTCAACCCATTTAAACGAACAGTCTGATGTACGGATAAATAGACAGACATGGTTTCACTCGTTTCGAAATTCCGATAATTTTAATAGGTAAATACATATGTATATATATATATATATATATCTCGAATGCTTTATGTTATTACAAACAAATCCTGGGCAAATGTAATATCTATTTATGTTTTTTCCTTTGGAATTATTTAAGAGCGCTCTGTAGTAACCTGAAGCCTGTATATTTAATTTCCTGCTAAAAATACTTTATTCTTAAATTAATTGTAAACATTGGATATATGTTTTCATATGCATATTCTTAATTAATTATAGTAAAATGAAAATTTCGATTTTTAAAGAAGATACTTAAGTAATAAAAACATGATTTCGTTATAATATCTAAAATAAAATTTAATATGAAGTGTATTTTTTTAAACAAATTAATAAAATAGAAATTCTAACGGTAGTGGGACTGTTTAGAAGATATATTTGAAGGCACTTAAAATGAAATCCTACCAAGGTCTGAATTTGATCCATGAGCGAAATCTTTCCTGCGCCTCATTGAGAGTCGTTAACTTCGTCTCGGGTATCGTAAAAAGAAACAGAAGAAAGCAGAAGAACATAAAGGCGTACGTGAAAGTATTGAACACATACATTGAATGCAGCTCCAATGTAAATGTACAGATTACGATGATATGCACCGTACATTCCACGCAGATGCAGAATGTGATGAAAAATGGCTTCACGAGCATTGGGAAAGCCTCGCCGAGATAAACGGAGGTTGTTGGCGCATATAAACCAGCGAAAAATTGCATTATCATAAAGAGCACGGAAACCAGACTCATTTGATCCTCTTGCACCCAATTAGAGATGTAAGCAAATATTACGGCAATACCAATGCCGAGACCACCCGTTACCAATAGCCCCAGCAGACCGATTACTTTACGTCCAATAATGTCCAGCATGGATATGGCAGTGAAAACGCCCAAAACGCGTAGCGCAGTATAAACAGCTGATGTCCACTGACCTTCATATGACATAGCTGTGGCGAAATATAGCTGACTATTGTAGGGTAGTGAAAAGGAGAAAGCTAGAGCGGCGCGATAAAAAGTCATACTCAGCAAAGGTGCTAAGCCACGCAGAAAACTATTGCCAGTACCGAAATACTCATTCAACATCACATAATTCTTATGTTCCTCCAATAGCAACTTCTTCTCATCCGACAAAATGGTGGGCAATTGCAGGCAAGTTAACGAGTTCAAGGCCTGAGCATCATTGGCACGACGTATATAAAATATCGGCGATTCGATGACGAGATAGGCCAAGCCGAGCGCGCCCAAACCGAAACCCAAACAGAAGATGCCATGTACACGTGTCGGCGAGAAGCTACTTTCTGGGTTCCACAGCGCTATATAAGTGGCTTGTATAAATATGCCTACAGCAATGCAGAGTTGTTCGAGTCCCAGTTCGAAGCCGCGTTTCGGCGTGCCGCTTATCTCACTGCAGTGGATAATGAAGGGCACGGTGATCAGTCCGGTACCGATACCGTTTATATAGCGCGCTGCGAGCAGTACTTTAGCATCGTCTGGGCAGGTGGTGTACAAAATGCCAGCCACCACAATTAAGAAGCTGCTGAGCAACTGAGAAAAATTTGGAAACTTGTTGAATATATAACTTTTAGATATGAGATATGCTTTACTCACCACAAAGTAACGCTTAATGAAAACTTGCATCAGAAATGCAGACAAGAGCGCACCAATGATTACGCCAATGAACCATGAGAATAGAAAGTGTGTCTTAACGGGATTATAATAATAGCCTAGGCTCAGAGCCAAGTTCATGCCCGATGTGAGAAATATGAATGCATCTGAAAGAGAAAAAGGAAACTCGTTATTTGAAGATAATAATTTTTTTCTATACAGTAAGGCTAAGTGCGACCTCAAACAAAGGCGAAAATTTCATTTCACTTTGATGAATAGCATAAAGCGGGTTTGTGAAATCGTTATTTTTCGGTAAATTTTTCGGAAGGTTTCACCTGATGTGAAAGCAATTCGAAAATTTTTTTGTTTAGAACTGATGGCAGATTGTAAAACGAAATTTTGACTGTAGTTATTTGATCGATTCGACCAAAACAGCTAAGGCAGCGACAGTCGGAATAAAGGCGAAGTATAAAGGTTCATGCGAAGAAGTTCGTCTGAATGTTCCAAATATATGTCTCGGTTCTTTAAAGTGATAACATATTTAGAAAAGTCAGTATATTGGTACCTTAAGAGAATATGTAAAGGCTGTTCTATTTTTTTCGGTATTCCAAATCACATTTGGAAGCTATTGAATTCCGTTTATCAAATTAGAAATAAATTCTAGGTCCGGAAGTCTCCGCTTTGAGAGAAAGATTTGTAAGACCCAATGAAATTGAGAGAGACACATAATTTTGCTGCTCTTAAGCACTAACTGCTCGTTCTCTATCGATCTCTTTTATAAAGTAGAAAACACAATGTAATACTTAAGTTTACTTAAGTTAATAACCCACTAATCTTTTCGAAGCTCATGCGAAGTGAGTCAAAAGCTGTTATTATCAGCCCAATCCGCAGATAAGAAAATTACCACCAGTATTGTCAATTACAACTATCTTAGCGTCGAACTGTGATTTAATATACTCGCGTATGGGTAATAAATGCTCAACGGAACAGTGAAAACCCGGAAATTTTCAAAGATTCAGAGCTGACAACAAATCGGTATCGGTAGTGGTCACCAGCATAGTTAACTAGTGCATAACTCACCCGGTATAACGGCAATCGTTTGCGGTCGATCTGCCCAAACGGTCATTTTTGAACCCCACAAAACTCACTGGATTTTAGAAATATGTATTTAACGGGACAAGTTAGTTCAAACGAAATTACAAAACGTTCTTCGTTGCGCGTTAACGATTTGGCACTGAATTGACTCGTATGAGTAACAAATAGAAATACATCGAACGGGGATAATAGTTGACTTTATCAGTGATTGTATTTTTGCTATCACAGTGTACATATGTATACGTATGTATACATAAGTATATACATCGGAAGATAAAGGTTTATGTTCGGAAAAGTTTGAAGAAGAGAAACATTGCTCATTTCTACTCACTGAAGCTATTTTTGCACACAAATAATCACAACAAAAACCAACTCGTGCGCGAGAACCTTCCTATTATTAGTTACCTGACTTTCTTCTGATACTAGGTTTACTTGATAAGACAGTGAGCCTATAGATTTGAAGGGTAGTAACTAGGATGTCGAACTGAAGCTGATCGATTTTGCCGCCATTCGGAACGTAACATCTGGTTCCAACATACGAGATTAACGTAGAACAACGAATAAATATCCAGGGATGGTAGAGATGGTAGCCGAACGTATTTCTTTAGCAGACTAGAATATTCTTTATTAAAAAATTAAGGACTTCGCAAACAGTACTCGTATCCATATAACATTTATTACTTTTTTTTTATTCTGTGGGTTATATACAAACCTTATTAACATATGTATGTTTACACTTTGCGTCGTAAGTAATATAATACAATAGCATATCAAAATTTCGGCTTCTCAGCATAAACGACAACAAGTCTATATGTTTTGATCTTATATGAACGAAAATGTTCAATAAGTTAAATATACAGTAAGGTAAATAGGTATACAATATAAGCTTATATTTTTTTAACTTCAGGAGCGCAAACAGCTTCTTGGAGGAAGGAGAAATGTGGAGGAATGTAGGTGTCCCAATAAAACAAATTTCTTTCCATCATAAAAATATTTTGCAGTATGTCTATTTGAAAAAAAAAGAGTTAATTCTCAGTTTTCTCATCCGAAAGCTGTTTTTCTAGGAGGAAACCTTGTTTTTTCCTATTTTTCTAGGAAGAAACTTTCCTTCCGAGAAAAACAAGAAAACACTAAAAGGGTTTGTCTAAGAAAAGGCATGTTCAAAAGGATGTACCGTTTGCACTAAGACCTCATGTAAAATTGAGGCACTTTAGTATCAGAAGGAGAAATTTAGATGATTTTTGCAGAATTAAAAATTGCGGAGTTGTCTACTAAGTATAATTGTAGGGAAAGATCGCTCAGTAAAATGACTATCGAGGCAAAATAATGGTTCTACTACAAAACATAATGTCACAATGATGACGATTTACAGCAATACCATTATAATATGGCAGCATTAATCGAGAATATTATTACCTATAAGGACAGTTGAATCAGCTGTTTTGTGGAGCTATATTATGGCACCATTAGTTTTACATTCAATCTTAACAGCTTCTTCTTCGAAAATTTTTCATGAGTTTTTAGAAAGTGGGGTTGCCATAGCCTTTGACACTGAACGATATTAGTGAATAGAATTGCAGAACAAAATTTCGTATACTGGTTATGGTCACCGGCAAGAGCAAATATTTGCTCTGAGACGGTGCTCACTATAATTCTATTATTTTAGGGGTACACATATTTATGTGTTTCTTTTAAACAATGTAAGTTGAAAGTACATATGTGTAAGAAAGAAATGTTTGGTTTAATTCGCATATGAAAGCAGGCCTTTTAGGTCGACCAAACATAAAATTATCTTTATTTGTAGATGGGGTCATGTTTATGGAACCCCATGCCATCATTTTATGACAATGCTTTTAAGTGCGATTAAGCATAATCAAATTAAAAATTTTAATTGAAAATAATAACTGCGTGTTATATAGTATAATTAACAAGGTTGAGGTTGTATAATATTTTAGATAAATACAGGTATCAAAACACAGCAAAATTTGTCTTCTAATAAATACTTAACAACTGTCACATTTCTTCCGGTCAGCGTCTTACCTTTACTTCTTCTTCTACAATAGGCACGTCATAAGCTATATATATATATATATATTTTTTATGGACTCTGCCTTCATTAATCACAAAAACGACAAACATTTCAAGATAAGAGTTGTTATTTTCAGAAGACAAAGAGAAGTAAATAAGTTTTACATGTGACTTTATCTTGTTTTATTTGTCATTGATTTGACAAATGCTTTCTATTCGCTAAGTAGTGGGTTGTAACTAGCTCAGATACTTTCATCGAAAAAGTTGCTGAGTTTAAGTGTTGATGACGCGCTGCCTCCTGCTCTCTGGTCACTCAGTGTTCTTGAAATGTCTTAGATCTTGCTTTAAATAATAAAAATATTATTTTATTAGCACTCTAAGAGTTGTGAGCTTCATTATCGAAAATTTTTGTAACATGAATTCGAACAATTCACGGCTGTTTCCGCAGAATCGTCTTTAAAAGATTTTTTGACTAAATACTTGAGGCCAGTTCAATAAGCATTGGGTCAAAACTTCGACTTCGGAACAAAATCTTGTTAAGCATTGAGATTTAGTGGGAGAGTCAACTTCACATACCCAACAGATAACGACAGGAATCAAATCTCTTGGGTCATTTAAAATGCACTACAGTTGAACTGAAATCTTGTGCAATGTAGCCAAGGTTATAAAAATTATTTATAGCTTAATAACGGGACCCATTAACTAGACCTGCTTATTTTAGGAAACAATGCTGTGCATTGAATGCATTTAGTTTCAATACTTAAAGAGAAAGAAATGTAAGGACCACGGTTCTAAAACTATTTTTCAACAACTATTAAGAGATATTTATAGTAATTTGTGTAATTCTTGATTACGACCCTCACGATCATATTTACAGCTAACATATCGGACTTACATCGCAACTTGAGTCAATGCAAACTCTCCTGAAGGCGATTTGCTCTCCTCTCTGTTCATATATTTGATAATATACTAATTTTTTCAGCCTTCAAACCTTAAAACCTAGTACTGATCTTTAAAACTAGGTTTGTACCGCTGGCCTAACCTTTCTCGTCATAAGCTCTTATCTTACACGGTTTATAGAAAGAAGGAGTGTAATGGTGATGGAGTGAGATGGTTTTCGAATTCATAATTGGATTCACAATTGTGAGCTAGATACCAGAAAATCACCATAAACAGTAAACCATTATGGAAACCTTATACTGAGCGAAAAACATCTATAGAAGTTCTGAAAACGCATGTGGGACGTAAATAAAACTTCGGATATTTGGCTCCTGAGTCTTAGATATTATCAGTTACTTAGTTTTGGTCAGGGGAGTATTGATTCTAAATCGATAGTTTGAAAAACCTGTTTGCTAATCTTCAATGAACAAAAGTCGTTGGTTGTACAGGCGCTTGCCTATTTAAGATTAATATGGATGCTTTGTCGTATCTTATATGTATTATAAATATATTCTAAAGTCCACTTTCAGTCTTAAAATGAATAGATATTAGTAAAGCAAAGAATAGAATGAGAAGAAAGTTGATAGCTACAGAGACATAAGTACTGACATATTTTAAAGACCAGTATAAGATAGTTATTGAGTACTTTCACAGAGTCCGGAATTATACAAAAGAGAGTCTTCGCAGTCCAAATTTAATACAAGATCGGTGTTTGGAGTTTGTTCTGAAAGGTTCTGCCTTTAGCTTTAATAAGCTGTACTCTATTTGGGAATGTAAGTTGGTCCACTAAGGTTATGTGTTCCCTATTTTCAAGTTCTTGAACTACTTAACTGGCTAAGAAGAAGCAGTGAAGCCAGAGCTAGTTGTAAAGTTATATTATAACAAAATTTTTGTTGCATTTCCAGTGCTTCTGCCGAAACCTACCTCAAATTGTTTCGAGACACTTTTTCTATGCATTTCTTTAAAAGACCTTACGCAATTCATATAAATAACGAAAGAGTCAAAACACAATAATGCTTTTAAACTTTAACCTTGCTTGCTTACATAATATTGTGTTTTCCTCGTTTATTCCATTTTGTTATTTTCGGTAATGTACAATTTTAATACCAATAATTGCGGCTTATCTCATTACAATTTCACACATTTCTTTGCTTTATGGCTTTCGCTTTCATACCAAATTACAAGTAATTTTTGACTTACAGTCTGGCTGCCTCCAGTCAACTTCATACTCATAAAGGTGTATAATAGTTTTGTGAATCCACATTAAAGCGATTAATGTGTTAAAGAAGCATGCGTTTTTTGTAAAAAAAAATTTTTTACTTGAACAGAAGGGATATAATATTTTTTCTTTTTAATTTTTTTTTTTTTAAACTAAGTGCAGCTATTAAAGAGGCTTAAATTTGAACGCGGCTTGAGTCGTTTTGTCTTGAAACCCACACACTTGTATGTTGTGAATGTATGTGTGTACGTGTGTGTGTGTGTGTGTGTGTGTGTGTAGCTAGCAGTTAAAGCTAAGAATATCATTTAAACCGACTTTCGGGGCGGAAGTTGTGATTAATGAGCAAAGATGTGTGTATGCTGATGAGGTTTTAAGTTGTGTGAAGGAGAAGAATAAACCACAAGAGAGGGGAAAATGGTGTTGTTGTTGTTTTTGTGAAGTTTTTTTAACGCTGATGAAATTGGAATATACCTACACAAACATTTATATATATTATATATATATATATATAAATAAGGAGCATATAATACTTATACATACACGCACACCAAACCAGCAAATACTTCAATTTCCTCTTCGTACACCCGAAAATGTTAATGAACTGCTTTTGTTCGTAATTTATTTGTGTGTAGTTAAATTAGTCAAGTTTAGGTTCGGGTTAAAAACTGCTAGCTGCTGGCGCCAGGTTTTCCAAATTTAATTTCTATGTAGCTTCTACGGTTCAATCAACTTGTTAATGACGCGGTTTTTCGGGATGTGGGCACATAAGCTTACCGAGCTGATGGAGAAGTCATTTAGATTTTTTTGATTTTCAATGCTCGAAAGCTTTTCCTTATTTACATTGTTTGCTTGGAATGCTCTTTGCAAATAATCCTACGCATTGAAAAAAATAATAAGTTATTGAAATGGCTGATATTTTGGATTTATCAGCTCGAAAATTTCATAGCATGTGGTGTTTCAACAGAATTTTGGTTATATGGCCATCGTTACTATGTCTTATAAAAATCATTCTGTTTGTGATGGTTTTTGCAGCATTCTTTTCAGCTTTATCACGCCCCAAATAGTGATTTCCAATTTATCAATTGTAGCTAGTAGGTACCATAAACCTATAATTTAAAAGAATATAAACAAATAGTGAGCACACGAGAGTAAGTTTTCTGGCTGCATGTTAGTCTAGAGAGTCACTTCAGCAACCTTCATATTTCAAATATCGCAATTTTGCTTATTTATTTACCAAAAAACTGCAACCAACTGCAAAAAGGCAATTTGACGGTAAAAATGTTGAAGTGAACTTGTTACACAGATTAATTGTTTTGGAAAGAAATAAGTCCTTTCATAAAAGTTTGCACAGTATACTCAACATAAATGTCAAACGCATGTGTTTACTTTTATAGCTGGCAGCTGACAGTTAAAATATTGACAGCTGACTATAAAATATTCAATTTCTGTAAAAAAAACACCCTTTACAATAAGTCTGTGATAAATCATGCGAGAAAACTTCAGTTTAACAATATGTAAGTTAGTTGCGAATTTCATCCGAAAAGATATAGCAACGAAAATTTATTCCATAACACTTATAATATGACTGACTGTTTCCTTTTAAGATGTTGAACTGCTATCTGACGTATAATATATATGTTTTTGTGGTTCTGAAAATCATCAGTACTTACTATAAAAGGGACTGAATGAAAAAAACTTAAATTTAAAGCCATTGATCATGCTTAAAGAGCACAAAAGTTCTTCCTAACATACCTTAAGAAACTGTAGATCAAACCCTATAGATTCGGATGGGAATAGTCGCTACAGATTGCCTTCTGAGAAAAGTAGTCCATAAGATATTTGAGTTTTTTTTTTTTATTAGAACTTCAAATATAAATGAACTGATTTAGGTCTAAGACCTAGTTAGAGCTGGTGGATTTCTGAAAATTCAGAGCATCTCTGTATTTCAAATGCATTGGGAAAACAAAGACAGCGGACTTTTGCTAGAATTCTCTTTGTTTTTCAGATCCATACAGTTATGCACATGTACCTTCGAGATTTATATGTATAATATCCTTAGAAATAATCTTGGCGTCTGGTGATGGTAGAGGTCGCAGGTATCAAACGGAACCGCTTATAATACTCAAACGCTTATGTTTCTAGTAAGAGACGAAGGTAAAATCGGCGATGAAGTTACGAAAAAATTGATCATCTGCACAAATAAGGTTTAAATGTGAAGATATTTTGTACACCTCACGAACTCTTAAGCTGACTTGTCTAGTATAATACAAAAACTGGACTGAAAATGTGCTCTTCCGAAAAATGTAAAATTTTTACCAGTTACGAAACAATTCATTTACGAAACAACAATTATTTATTCTATCAAAAATAAGAAAAGCTCAAAGCGAAGCCGCGACTATCGCAACAGAAATTCACTATCGTGTAGTACATTTTCGTAGACAGTTACTGAATCGAATCGGAGTACAAGTTTCGTTTTGACTGCGTGTTGAAGATGTTATGGTCCCGGATTTTGGAAAACTGGATTACGCCCAGGTGCTCCAAAAACGGTTACCAAGGATCCGTTACATGTCAAAAGTCTGCGATCTCGTATTGACTGACTGCCGATTGAACGTACGTGAGAAGGCTGAGACAGTAAGCGTGACAAAATCGCATGAAATAATTGGCATGATAAAGCTGTCGGAGCGATCGCCCTGCGTTTGTTCACTACGGTAAACAATCAGAATCTGGATACCACTTTGCAAAAGTGTGTGACCCTGTTTATACATAATCCGAAGGAGTTTCTGCGTTGCTAGTGAGCGTCGACGAAACATGGATCCACTGGTACACACCAGGGAGCAAAGAAGAGTTGAAATTCATATCATGTCGCGCCTACTTTCGTTTTAAATTTCATTTACTTATTTGAACTTGGAATAGATTACTGATGTTTAGAGAAATCTTTAACGAAACAGTATTTAATTTATTGCCTATTATTTAGCAAGGTTCTTTCCCAAATGAGGGAAGTTGGTTCATATCTTTGATAACCTTCTTAGCAAATATAATATAGTCCGTCCCTCCGATTACTTTTGTATACTATATATTGGCAAGTATTTCAGATATATCAATAAAGTTAAATGAGAATGTTGGTAGAGTGCGACTTGGTACCAAAAGAGACGGTATTCGCTAGCACTCACATAATCATAAATAAGAATGGAGGGAAGTTTTGAATAAAAAAACGGTAGACAACTTAACGTAATAACGGTTTCTGATTTCAGATAAAGCATTTTTACTATAAATATTGGGTTGTTCGGAAAGTCATTTCGTTTTTTTTGGGGAACATGAAAGACAGTTTTCGTATAATGAATAAATATTTTATTAAATTATATATTGGCCATTCTGGTCCAACACCTTTTGCCATCTTTCTGGCAGTAACATAATTCCCCTCTCATAAAAGTTTTGGTCCTTGCTGGCAAAAAACTCGTCCAGGTGGTTTTTGACATCTTCATTTGAGGTAAAGGTTTTGCCATCCAAAAAATTTTGCAGGGACCGGAACAAATAGTAGTCGGAAGGCGCCAGATCTGGAGAATATGGTGGATGTTGCAGAACGTCCCATTCAAGCTGTAAAAGTTTTTGGCGAGTGACCAAACTTGTGTGAGGTCTCGCATTATCCTGGTGGAACACTACACCCTTCCTGTTGATTAATTCGGGCCTCTTCTCTTTAAGTGAATCATTCAATTTGTCCAGCTGATGACAATAGACTTCTGAATTAATCGTTGTATTGTCCGGCAAAAGCTCAAAAAAAACGATTCCTTTGACATCCCACCAAACGGAGAGCATCACCTTTTTTTGGTGAATGTTGGCTTTTGACACGCTTTGAGCCGGTTCATCTTTTCTGCTCCATGACCTCTTGCGTTTAACATTGTTGTATACAACCCATTTTTCGTCCCCAGTAATAATCCGCTTCAAAAATGGATCATTTTCTAGACGTTTGAGGAGCGAATCACACGCGTCAACACGACGACACAAATTTCGCTCGGTAAGGACATGGGGCACCCACACATCGAGCTTCGAGGTTAAGTCCATGCCTTTCAAATGGCCATAAACAGTTGAATTCGACAAATTTAACCTCTCACCGATCTCTCGTGTGGTGATTCGCCGATTTGCATCAACTAATGCCTTTATCGCATCTTTGTCAGCTTCGACCGGCCTTCCAGACCGTGGTGCATCTTCGACATCAAAATTGCCGGATCGAAATTTTGCAAACCAGTTCTGGCACTGGCGTACTGTTAACACGCCTTCTCCATACACATCCGTCAATTTTTTTCTCGCTTGGACAGCATTTTTACCTTTTCTGAAGTTAAAAAGTAAAATATGACGAAAATGCTGCTTATTGCTCTCCATATTTAAAAAGGCACCAACCAAAAACTACTGGGTAGAATTAATAGAACTTTTTCACACACAAGCCTTGCAATATCAGCTCTCATGACATATAATGGTTATGGGGCTTAAGTGTGAAGTTAGTTTCGAAAAAACGTAATTAAGTCTTCTGGCGGGAAAAAACGAAATGACTTTCCGAACAACCCAATATATTTAGTTTTTATCCCCAAACGAGAAGTTGTGACCCATAACAGAATGAGATTGGTTTGTCTCTTTAGAACTAGTATAAGATTGACAAATTTTTTGACTAAATCTGTCAACTGATATTTCTTAAAATAGCTCCGAAAGCAAAATACTGTTGGATTGTAAAGAAAAAAGGTAATCAACTGACTAGTTGGGCAAAGAAGACCAAACTGTTTATAAAAAAGACTTGGAGATATCAGAAAAATTACAGTTTATGACTAAAAATTTGAAATGAACTAGTCCGAAAAGGTGTAGACTTGCACGAGTTGTAGAAGCATTTATTCAAAGTCTTAATTTATTTCTGATCAAACTCTGACAGTTGAAATTCATTTTGGTAGATAAAAGCAAATAAATATCTGAGCGCAATAAGTTATTCAGCCGACTAGTTGGGCTAGTTCATTTCCCTGCTGGGTACATACTTATACATATGAAAGATTGCGCCTCCCCACTACCAAAGAAACATAATTAGTTAGCATAAAACTTTTAATGAATTTAATCTGAAATCTTTACAAGTCTACATACAACAAAGAAATCAAGAAGATACAAGAACTAACAACTAAATTTATAACAAATTCTGTAGAAAATGTTACAAGAGCCAAGAGGTGTACGAAATATAACGTTTTATTTCGTAAAAAACAAAAAGACACACATTTTAATTTATTGTCCGCTTGTAGGGTAAGTCAAAGGTAAATTCGAATGAAAATAAGACCACCTCATCGGTGGTGGACAGCGCTACGAGACCCAAACGTAAGTCATAAAATTCACAAAAAATATTTTTGAAATAATTAAGTAAACAAAAGATTCGAATGCAGCGCTTGCAGTTAAATAAAATAGAAGACACGCGGTAGCGTTTACATTGCGGTCAAATTTTATTATTTATTTGTGCGAGTGAGGAAATGTTCTTCTGCTTCTTTATTTATTTTTTCTTTTTTTTAATTCAAACAAAAAGTGTTTGGGAAGTGCGTTGTATCAAGGCTTTTGATCTGCTTTTGGTTTTCAAATTTGGAAAGTCTCTAATTTGAAGCTTACACATGTCTTCTACACACGCACACACACACACACATGCAGGCTCGTACTTCTATCAGTTCGGCGCATTATTTAATCCAATGCATAAACTTTCCAATCAACTGAAGTATTAATTTCCGCGTAGGTTGACTAATTGTCAGTCGCCCCGTCCGTCTATTTGATGCAATGAACGATTTGCTTCGTGCTACAAAGAACCAGCCGGCCGACCGACTGACAAATCGTGTGAAAGTCGGGCGCTAAGATTGTTCATTATTCTCTATTATTTAATTTAACTGCTGAAAAAGTTTAGAAAATCCAAAAAAAAAAGGTTGCACCACTTCTTGTTCTACATATTTCCTTATCTCCAACAAATGTGTGTATTGTTTTTTGTTTTCGCTACTCATTCTAAAAAGATTAGAAAAAGGTTGTACCTACACGCTCAGCCTATCTGCACGAGATCAGTGGTTGGAAGTGGTTGCGTGGGATGAAAATTATTAAGATTAAGTTCTTTGTTATTGTAGTAACTTTTTGTTGCTTCATGTGCGAGCAAACAGTGGTAAGATCTCTTTTAACAGTAGACAGCCACTACAACGGGCAACTGAAATCAAGCCCGCCGCCGACAAAATAAAAAAAAATAAAGAAAAATAAAAAAAAAATTTAGATGAACAAGTAAGAGAGGGCTAAGTCCGGGTGTAACCGAAAATTTTATACACTCACAATGTGCAAGGATCAGAGGCGGGGAAATGTTTTCAGGTGCTGACACAACTTTATATTAAAAAATGTTGCGGAAGAATTCAACAATGATTATTCGAAGAAATTGTCGATGGATTGCAACCATAATTGGTATCTTATTAACTTATATTACAGGCCATAGACTCATGTACTTTCATTGTTATATTTTGCTTCGTGTCAGCGATATTTATATTAAAATCTACCAAATTAGCTCAAAAGTAACATATGCGATATAAACTCGACCAAAGGGGCTTAATTGAAAACATAAGGTATATGAGGAAAAAGTTAACCAGAGAAAAGGAAATATAAGGAAGAGATAAGGAATAGGCGGCTTAGACCACGGTCTAGACCGGTTTCATTCATATTTAGCGCGAAATTATTTATGATCATTATATGTAGCATATGGGAGCTGGAATAAACCGTTCGCCGATTTCACATATTTTCTACATTAAACTATGGTATATCTAATATTACAAATTCACTTAATTTTGCTAAAATATCTTACATATTGAACGAAATATGTGGTATAAAGTCTATCCGGAGGTTGAAAATCCTTGTATTAGGTACATAGGGGCTAGGGGAAGAGTTCACCCGATTTTTCCCATTTCTGACACCAGGTCACATTATTATCATGGAAAGATAATCCTCCAATTTCATTACAATATCTTACAAATTTACCGTTATATATGATATAAAGTCTACCGGAAGGTTGAAAATCCGTCTATTTGGTATATGGGCTATTTTTACGCCCGTAGATATACCATCCTTGAACGTACTATTCGTGGAAAGCTTTAGTCCAATGTCTTAATCGATGCTCGATTTATTTACCTTAAAGTGAAAATATCAGATGAAACTTAGAATAGTGTTATATGAGAAGTAGGCGTGGTTTTTATACGATTTCTTCCATTTTCTCATCGTGACATAAAGATGCAAATATTATGCCAAATACACACTTTTATAAAAATTTCTGCACAAAGATGCCGCGCCCTACTAGGATCCTCTATATCAAATAACGCGTTTATGTCTTAATTTACTGCCTAGTTATAGCACTTTATCTGTTTTCGATAGATTGTAATTTCTGGGCGTGGCAGATGTCCAATTACGCCCTTGTGCAATACCAACCGTCTTACGGTGACAAAGAACACATGTACCAAGTTTCATAAAAATATCATAATTTTTACTCAAGTTATCAGACAGACGGACAGACGGACGGACAGACAGACAGCCACTTGGATTTCAACTTGTCTTTTTATCCTGATCATTTATATATATATATCTAACTCGATTAGTTCTAGGTGTTACAAACAACCGTTAGGTGAACAAAACTAATATACTCTGTAGCAACATGTTGCGAGAGTATAAAATCAACAAGAACAATTCATAATACCTCTAATTCTAAACGCTTCCCAATAATTCATGAACATATTTAAGTTGTTCTTTAGAGCATAAAAGCAACTGAAGTGCATACATACATACATATATATTGTACATACGAACATTTAGGAAGACAAGCGTTGCTTTTAATAAAAAAAAAAAAAAAAATAAGTAAAAAACTGAAAACATTTGTGATCTTGTTGGAACAAAGGAGGTTGTGCTTCTTGGAAAATGTTTTGTATACGCACTTATTACTTACTGTGTGTAGGTATGTCTGATTTGTGGCAGATAAAGCCATGAGAACCGAACTGTACAGGTGAAAAGGACTTATATATACGCAAGTGTAGTATGTATAAATATGCATACTTACTATACACATATACTATATGTTTCTTAGGTCTACTTTAAAAGGCTTCTCAAGTCAATGAAATTTTCCAGGTTAGGTTTGGCTAAATTTTCAGGTTGGGTTTAGAATATATACTCATTCTACTATATATATACTACTCATTCTACTCATTCTACTATATATATATATATATATGTATGTATGTACTGAAAATAAGTAAAATCACTAAAATTTGTCGTTTCATACTCGCTTTAGCTTGCAAGTTTCGCTTTAGTAAAACTGTCTGCCGTCTGCCCAACGAGCGGTGCGGCTGCCAGTGAGAGCCTGGCTCGTACCAAATGCCTTATCTTTTAACTACAATACATGGCAAGATCTAAAAGTTAGACGTTGCCCTCTCAAAGCATTGTTTTAAAAGCTGTCCAAATTTGATGCCACATTTGTTGTGGGAAACTAACTTCATGGCCCAGTATTACTGTTCGATCCTTCTGTATGAACGTCGGCTAGACCCGAAAAAATTTTGTTAGATCATTTAGTCGTAACTGTCATTTTTAGTAATCTTCTCAATTCTACCCAAAAAACTAATTGAGATCAAACAATGCGCTGTATGAACTTTACGCTGACTTCAACATAGTTAAGTGGAACGAAGTGCCTCGTCTACACCGGCTTGGACATGTCATCTAAAAATATGCTGACTATAAAGATCTAAAGATTGAAGGAGTTAAGGATTTGGCTTCACTAGATAATTTGGTTTGCAACCAACCCCCACTACATTCTGATCTACGTAACCGGAACACATCTCAAATTTTACCACACCAAAGTTTGTTATCTCTGCAACCTTCTTTAATATTGCTTGGAAAAGGTTTTCTGCCGCTGTAACAACAATGACCCGCTATAGCGAACTCGACTAAAATCGCTTATGTGGTTAGAGCGTCAATGATAAAAGGTAAGAAAGTGGCAAAAACCTCAAAATAACAATCCTGATTAAATTTAAGGGAAAGTGTCTGTGAAGAAGAGACGAATGATAACTTTCATGGATATTAATATTCCAATATGATAAAAGGTGTTGGCTAATAAAATATTAGTTTGACAAAATGGAAGTGAACTGGATATCACAAGGCTGGAACTGAGTAGCAAATCTACATACTTCTCTTAAAAATTTGGTGTTTTCATCAATGAAGAAGGCATAAAATTGTTTTATGAAATGTTTAGTGGCTAAAGAATTGCCTGTTTTTTTAATTCTTGAAAATTTGGTTTCTCAACGCACTCAAGGGTAGACAAAATCCTACGAGCTGCAATATTATTAAAGGAAGACACGTATAAAAGAAAATAAATAAGCCTGTGGTGACAGGTACGACGATAACAACGCTTGGAACTTATGTATATGATGAAGCGCACGTAGACCATAAGCAGGCAGTTGGGACTGGAAAATCAAAGTACAGTAAATTAGCTGCGATTTTTTTTTTTTTTTATTGGGCAGGAAGTGTTTGGCTAGTAATGACGGGAGAATACAGGAAATGTTTTGAAGCAATAAAATTGTTTTATTATTTTGATAAATGGAAATTGCTACGACTGATATTTTTAATTAATCCTTTATTTCTATTTTTATTTAATTTCAAATTTTAAAGGTGCAGTAGTAAAATTAAAGTCAGGTTCGCTGTACAGAGACCGTCGTCTTTAAGAAGCTGAACCAATTTCAATAATATTTGTGAATTGTCTGTTTGAACAAAAAAGTTAAAAAATTGCCACATGTTTGAAAATATGAAGACAAGAAAATTGATATGATAAATAAAGCGTACATTAAGGGTTTCAAACTAGGGAGCTTTAAAAAAGCTGACAGTTGAAAATATTTTTAACTAGGGTTGCCACTTGTTAAAGAATTTCAAACCAATAAAACTGGTATTATAAACCAATAATCACAATACGGATGTCAATTACAATATAAACTAAGTTGAGGAATATTCACAGTTGCATATATTTTTGAGAGTGGTTGCCACCTGTTTAGAATTTCTTAACAATTAAATTGATAAAATTAATTAAACATAAAAATATTCAACTAAAGATGTTTATGTATACTATGAGTTGGACTCATGCATGTTGAGGAAACTTGCCACCTGTTAATAAAATTTAGTTCAATAGAATTGATAAAAGGAATTAAATATTACAATATGAGCATCAAACTTAACAGGTTTAAGGATGCTAACAGTTGACGAACTTTTCAAGAAAGGTTGCCAAGAGTTTGCAAAAGAGTTTTTAATTCCAACAAAATTAATAATAAATATTAAACGAATTATTGCAATATCAATCTTAAGAGGTTCAAGAGTTGAAAATAGTTTTGAGGAGAGTTGCCACCAGGTTGAAACTTTTAAGTAAAACAGACTGGTAAAACGAATTTAAATTACAATTCGAAAATTCTTTGAGGTACATAGAAAAATCTTCAATAACATCACAATGTATGCATCGAATTTCAGTTAAATTAGGATCAAATCAAGCATGTCATTCCTAGAGTAGTAATAATAATAATAATAATAATAATAATAATATAGAATATAGCTTGGAAATACTTCGAATGTCTCATAACTGTAGTTGTGAAATAACTGTAATAATTATTCGTCCCCAAATTGAGTTCAATGTTTACAACAACTTCATATTGTTTGATATTTTTCAACTTCTATCATTTAAACAAATTCGCACGTTCTCCACTGCAATAAGTGACTCATATTGATTTTTCGTGCAGCTAATATTACCAATTAATGGAAGAGTTGCTTGACTGTGGTCCTCAGACTACCGATGATTTGCATCTTCGCTTACCTGCTAATTAAGGAACAGCGGGCGTGCGTTTCAGCGGCAGTTCAGGTGTCAATAACGGTGGTCATTGCCTTTTTTATGACCCTTCAAAGTACATACGCATGTACATTCACATATATATATATAAATGTGTGGCTAATTTTTACATATGTATACATTATATACTCTTGCCTTTGTCTATTGGGTATTATTTAGTGACTGGTTGGTCATCTGCCTGACAGCGTTATTAGTTTCTCTTTCCGTTAAATACCCGAACCCGGGATTACACAGTGCTCCCGGCATAGGTAATGTCACCTGCAGTGAAATTTATGAATTTGCGCCTGCCGACGACAACGGACAACGGCGACAGCGCCGGTTGGGTCATGAAATATAACGCTCAGCCAGGAGATTTGTAGTCGACGCAGGGGATTAATGCTATTATTTGCGGCAATGTCGTTGGCTGCTCACCGCTGAGTGGTGGCTGGTGGCGCGGCGGCTTGACGCTGCTATTTAAATACACATAAAATGTTAATATCATTTTGATTGTTCGAATATTTATTTGTGTACATATGTAAGTTGGTATGTTTGTGTACTCACAGTAGTGCAAGCATACCTTAGACGTATTTATGAGATCAGCTTTGAGGTAAACAATGGAATAGGCGCTAGAAAAACGACCCCAGCCAGCATTTTGAGTGTAGCACTCCTACCGCGTCAAGAGCAAAACAAAAACTAATGTAGCGATGCGTGAGATGCGCCTTTGCGCCGACGCAGCGCTTATTAGTATGTTTGTACGAATGTGTGTGTGTATGCATATGTATATGCAAAATTGGCTTCATGTCGTCATTTGTTTATATTGTGGCTGGTTTTGTTTACAACCATCCTATCAGCTCATTAACATGTACATGTGTATATATACACATATACACACTTATGTATTACATAAATATAGTTCTATAACACTGATTATTACTTAATCATATTCCATTACACATATATATATATATTCTCTTCTAACTCGCTTAAGTGTTTTTAATGAACACCTAGTGGGGCTTTTTCTCGCCTTCGCTTCAGCTAGCGCTTTCTATACATTTATTTACAATTAGATTACACACATACCCATATATTTATTTTAGCTGGCAACTAGCCTCAAGTCACTTGATAATTACTCGCTCAGTTTTATTGTTTAGAAGCTAATTTAATTTTATTTTAAATTAGCTCACCTCCGTCGCCTTATCAGTGCATTATCTACGAAGCGTTAAGCGCTTTGTTACGACTTAATTGTCCACAGAAAGAAATTTTTAAGTGACCATAAAAGTCCCTTGGACTGTAAGTGTGCTATTTTCATAGGCTCTGATGTGGTTTGCAATTTCCGCTTCTTCCGCGCACTCAACCCAAATGACTAACTGATTGTGGGTAATTTAAAGCAAGGCAAGACTGGAACTAATATGACCTGTTCCAAGGTTAGTCACTTTTACTACCTCGTCTTCGTAACGCCATTAGCCAGATAAAACTCATATTGATCTTGATTTATTTAGGAAGTGTTACGACATTTTTTCCGAATATGTATGTATATGTGTATGTAACTAAGATCTATGTTAGCCAACCAAAACTGCTAACTAACTAACCTGTAATTTGTGATGTGTTTCAAGATTTCATTGGAAGGATCTACTAGTTTTAAGGCCTTAATGAACTTCATAAAAGATTTATGCGCTAGAGAAGATTGACTTTCAGAAAATTTAAAAATTTTTAAACTTTTTTTGGGCTCCTCATCTCGTTCCTTATCCAATTATATCCTATCCTATTCCTGTTCCTTATCCTATTCCAAACATCATTTTAATTTTAGTTGGCAAGTCCTTAAATTTGTTTTAGTAGGTCCTTAAAAGATGATCCAAATTGTCTTAATAACTTCTTCGTTAAATCAAAAAAAGCGGACTAATGAATTATTCTCTATTGGGTACAATCGGAGGTTAAAAGATCGCAACTACGTCTGAACTGGTATAATTTGCTATTATTATCAGCGATTAATCGCCCCTTAAAGGTAAAATTCGAAGATACAAATATTTCGTTATAGATTAATATGAAAGCATCTACTACCAGTTCCCATGTGCATAAAAGAGACCGCTCTACATTCATACTCATTTAGTTCAAAAGGGTATATTTACTGTCTGCATTGAACATACCCAGAGCAAAGAGAAACAGTTCATTGAAAATAAAGGAATACGGGGGAACAATAGTGGTATGTTCCATTTACTAATTGGTTCAGATACATCACGGACTTCGTTTGTCTTACAAAAATTTCATAATTTTTTGCAATTAAAATATTTCTAGCTGCTTCTCTTTTCGCTAAACCTGAACACTGCTCTCTAGCCAAACAATTTAATTGTGGAAGCAACAACAAGGTCACCCGATTGAATTCAAAAGAGCGGGAAGTGTGGAAATCTCATTAATGTTATAATCACTTGCTATTCCATCTATTTGGATGGCTTCATGACAGTCCAACGTATTTATACCATATGTTTTTGCCACTCTCTAAAGTTTGGTGAAATGAAGAAATATGAATATTTTTTTGACTACTTCATCAAAAAAGCGAGAGCGGAAGTAAGAACAGTCACAAGTGGTGCAAATATCGTAGCTTGGAAATTCAGGTTCCTAGTATACTTGGAATGAAAGAGGTAGCAAGGTAGCGATATGCAAACCAAGGGGATCATGGAAAGTAATAACACTTCGAAATCACAATTTTACCATATATAAATGCATTAACAAACTTCTAAGTCGAAAAGCAACCATTTGTTTACTTTTATCATCGACTCCAAAACAATGTGTGCCCTTTTACTCTCACTCAAGTACAAGTGCTCAAACACTCAACTAGCTCCGCTGCTTAAACACCTGTTGGACATAGATGAGTATTTTGAGGAGAATATAATGAGTTAAATTGCAGCAGTGAGTACGCAAACAATTAACCCATTGTCTCAGAGAGAGTTTAACACCACTATAACGCCAGCGCCTAAGCCAACTAAATGCACATAGATACTAAAAGTAACGCTCAGATAATTTCGTGAGAGTTTAACGGCTCGCGTTGCGTGAGCAGTTGAGCGCACCAAAACAGCTGTGAGCGCAATTCCAAGTAGACAAACAACCAGCTGGTGAACTGTATGGAGCACAAACGAGTGACTTTAGCGGCGCTGCTGCTTTTTTTTCTTGAATTTTATTTTATTTTGCCTCTTGTTTACACATTGGTTGAGCTGACAGAGCGCGCTGCATTTTGGTTAACTCCAGCGGGCGCAAACAGATTGCAGTCAAACGCTTGAAGCCGGTCGAAGACGTGACATCATCTAACGAGTGTTATTTTACTAGTGTAAACGTGGAACGTGTAGTGAATTCGTAGCGTAAAAACGCAAATTTAAGCGAAATTTAAAGTGTAAACCACAAAATTGAATTCATAAAATTCTCTTTGTGGAAAATTATTGTTTTAAGCTTAAAAAAGTTAAACGCTCCTTATAAATATTATTAAAGTTTACGTGCAAACTCGCCTTTAACGGTACTTAGACGATTAGTGCCGAAGCAAAAAAGCAAGCGCTTGTGTTTACGTCAATAAAATTGTAGTTGAAATTTTCGCAAAGAATTCTTTTTTATCGCAAAGCGAACGTGTACGAGTGCGAGTAGCTCGATCGATAAGTTTTGTTTGTGCGCTTTTCGAGGTGCGTGTTTAACAAATTGTGTTTGAAAACACATAAATCAGCAGTTTAATCCGTAAATCACCTAAAACAAAACTGTGAAAATAGCAACAAATTCATTATTTGTTTACGTGTTGATGGTGTAAATTCAAATCATTACAAAAACGCAAAGATAAACAAATTTAATAAATAAGAAAATAAAATATATTTGATAATAAATTTCACTGAAAATCTGCCGAGTTATCAAAGAGCAAACTTTTGGTGATAAAGAAAGAGATTTCAGGCGCGGCAGTGCTTGAAGATAGATAAATTGGTAAGTAAATTGTGGAGTGGGTAAATGACAAAAAATAAAAATAATAAAAAAAACAGTAGTTTAATGACAACAGCTAAAATAAATAATAAAAAATCACTGATACTTAAAATTAAAAATATTAATAATCGAAAACACTTCCAAAAATTTAACTAAATCCTAAAAATCTCTAAATTAAAAAAAAGTTTTCAAAAATGTGTTTCAAAATTCAAAAATTTCAAATCTTATGCTTTTCTATAATTTTTTATAACTTTTCTAGCGAAAAAACCGAAAAACGAAAAAAAATAAAAATTTAAGTTATTATGTATGTTATACGAAAAATATATATTTAAAACAAATTTCTAGTCAAGTTTGGAAAATAAATTTCCTGAAATACAAATTTTTTTGCCTTCTTTCTTATTATCATAATTTTTTTTGTTAAATATGAAAAAAAAGTTTAACTAAATCATATATAACAAGAAAAAATATAAATAGACTTAAAAAAGTATGGAAAAAGATTTTATTAATAAGAAACAAGTTGGACTACTTTGGTGAAACATAAAATAATTAATAAACAAATTTTCAGAATTATGTAAAAAAATTTCTTTGGAAAATATATTTCAAAGAAAGTTAAAAACTGATTTCCAGCTTTATGTTGTTTTTATTTTTTATTTTGTAATTAGAAATTTACCTTTAATTTTACATTTTACCTCAAATTCCTAATTAAAGTAGATCGAAATTCTAAACCATATTTACCACAAACCACAAAAATTTAATAATGCTTAAAAAATAATAATAACCCGAAACTTTCAAGCACTATTTTATTAATAATAAAAAGTAGATTTTTTGCATGACTTTAGTGAAAATAAAAACAAGAAAAGTTAATAATTTAATTATAAAATAGTTTTCCAAAGAATTTAAAAAAAATTTTAAAGAAAAATATGCTCGAAATGAAGCTGAAATTTTTTTTCATATTTGTTTTTTTTTCTTAGTTATTTAATATTACGCTTTACCCCACATTCGCAGACAAAGCAGATTAAAAACGTAAAATATTACCGCCATTCTCAGTTTTATTTAAGACATGATTTAATAGCAAGCATTTGCATAAAGATCTATAATACATATATACCTACATATGCGCATATACATTCATATAACTGTACATAAACACACATTACGAAATACATGAAAGCAAGCAAAGCTAAATAGTGTCAAGAATCTTGAGAGCACGCGCGCTTTTTTCATGACAAGCTGCGTCAAAGACACAAATCAGTTGCTTTGCTACTACAAAAACAAAAGCAAGCAAACAGAAAACCAGTCAGATAAATATAAATAAAAGCAATGTTTCGTAATATGAGCAAATTAGTTAATTTTATACCAGTAGTTAAACGCTATAGGGGGTGGAGCGCGACTTCGAGCTTTTCTACGTATACATATACATATATATGTACACAAATGTATGTTTGCTAGTATGTGTGTTGGTGTTTTAATTATTTATTTTTTGCTCTGTTTCGTATTGTACTTTTCTAAGCTCATACATATATCTGTATATATATTTATATATATATTTTATGTACATATGTTTATTAGAAAGTTAATTGCTCTTTTAATCGAGACCACAAGTGTTTTATTTTGCAAGCTAGATATTCATAGCATGACTAATATTTTATTTCGAACAATAAAAAAAATTGTGTAAATTGTGTTTTTAGTTATACTATAGTATGAGACGATTTTTAAAATGCTTTAAAATAGTTTCTGTAGTTTCAATATTTCAAATCATATTATAATTATATGGAACATGTTAAATTAGCTTAAGCCGGCTTAAGTAAATGAGAGTCAGTTTAGTTATTCTACAAATTTTATGCCAGACTCGACGTTGAGTTTTATTTTAAAAATAGCTCTGAATGGAAATCTTCAAATTATAATAAAAAAATTGTTAAATAATATGAGCGGATTTTTACAAATGAGGAAATTAAAACTGGTACTTAAGCTTAAGTCGCCTTAAGCTTTTTTAGCATATTCTCGTAGATTAATCTCAATTAATGTAAAATATTATGAATGCACAGATAGATAGTGTAGTTATACCTCATGCTGTTTTTCAAGTACTTTTAAAGCTACTGTTTCATGGTATTGCCTCAGGTTATCAATGAATGTGAGAGATTGTTATCATCTGTGATTAAGGCATATTCAAAACTTTTGTGAGCGAGGAAATGAAGGTCGAGCAAAGACAATCGAGTTGCGAACCTCTGGAAACCTTGTAAAGAGATCTTAGTGAGGCCTGAAACCTGCTAAGTCAAAAGCGTAAAGCCAATATTCACAATGACATAGAAGACACCCAAAGTGACTATTGTATCCTATTGATATTTGAGATTTTCTCCAAGTTTATTTTATACGATTATATTAGTTTTGTTGTTAGATGGTAGGAATCTTCGATTCACTAAAATATGTTCAGTAGCGAATCGAACAAGCCACTCGCATACATCTAATATACTTTCGAAATTTAAAGATCCACCTGTGCATATCTTTGTTTCGCTATAAATATTTTCATCAGAATTTTCACAGGAAATGTAAAAGAAGAGTGAAAAGCGGGGGTTAACTGATAAAAAACTTGTAGAGATACTATAACTCATAACTTCATAAGGCAACAACTATTTCCAGATCTCTCTGTTCTAGCAATATCTAAATGTTGAGTTAGCGGTGTTGTCACAGAAGTTGAAGCTAATATATTCGGCTATCTTACTGGTACTTTTAGCTTGCTTTTGAAGAGCTAATCGAAGTCCTGAAGAACTATGAGATTTTCGTTTTATTATCTTTTATCCTTTTATTATCTCAATTTTAATAGTTTTTATAGTATAGTAGGTTTCTTCTTCACCACAGGACCCAAGTTTTAAGTGTGAAAATAGATTTAAAGATTCTATCAATATCAAAACTTTAATATATTTAGTTAATTATTTAATTTGTTAATTGTATAAAAGAGAAAAAAGAAGAATTTAAGCATGAAAGAAGAAGCTTTGCTCGCAAATTAAATGTAAAAAGGTAGAAAATGGTTGCCGTTCGGTACTGTAGTGAAAGGTTGCCACAAATATAGAACTTGCTTGATATCTTCTAAAAGAAGGATGATAAGGTTAGTGAAGTACTCTTAAATAAGTTTCATACTTTGGCAAATAATCTTAATGAAACGGGAAGTAATTATTATTATAGAGAAATTACCTCTATCTGGAGCCCATTAGGCTCAAGAAATATGTACAAAAAGGTGCTCGAGTTTGATTATGTTTAATAAGTATTCAAAAATGGGAAAATAAATGTCGGTACCCTGTAAAAAGAGCTAAGCTTGGAGGTTTCCCTACAATCCTACTATTTGCTCTTCAATATTTTATGAATTTTATAAAGCTGAAAGGGCAATTTGCCTACAAAAGTGATTAATTTAATATACATTTTAAGAGAGTTTATTCTTGGAGTAACTTGGTTTTCAAAGGGGCTTTTTAAGAAAATCTTTATATAGAAATTTAAGTTGATATGACACTTTATTGGTTCTCTAAAAAGATATAAATTTCGTCATTACATAAGTATAGAAATAACGACAAAAAATATAGGCAATTATTTATCATTAGCTGAAGCATATTTTTATCAAAAAATTGTTTTTCGAACAAAGTATTTCATT
The DNA here is from genome assembly GCA_021498325.1 of Bactrocera minax. Classification (NCBI taxonomy): domain Eukaryota; kingdom Metazoa; phylum Arthropoda; class Insecta; order Diptera; family Tephritidae; genus Bactrocera; species Bactrocera minax. The sequence goes on along the minus strand of JAKEEE010000008.1, from coordinate 4,803,690 downwards.
AGTCGGGTTATTTAAAAATACAGCCAAGGATTATGAGTTTTATCATGTTTTTATATATGTTTCCAAATATTTTTTTAAATTAATTTTTAAATAAAATTTATGAATTTAATAAGCAGTTTAGGAAAACTTTATTTATTAATGAGATCGTAAAAAATTATATATTTTAATTTGACTTTATTTCCAAATTATACAATTGGTTGTTGTAAGAGCTTTTTAGGCTCAAGTTACCTTTTTAAATATTTTTAATTAGTTTATATATAATTTTTATTCTAAATTGTAGGGTTTGCTATTATCAAAACTATTGACTTAACATGAATTCTTTTAATGTTTTAAAATAATCTTTTAGAAGTATATATTTACAATTTAAAATCTAAATAATAATGATTATTTTTTTTATTTTGGCAAAAAAATGTATATACTTTTATTTCCTCCACACCTACAGCCGATAAACTAGATGACAAAAATAGCTGAATTTCATTATTACTCAAAATTGATATCTCCGCATGTTTTAAGACCTCAGTTAAAAAAATTAATATCGCTTTAAAAAATACGTATTTTCTTTCGCAATTTTTTAATAACTCAAAACCTTGCAACATCAAAAACAAATTTATATGGAGACTATTAAAGACAACAAACGATATTTGATTTATTAATTTTGTTATGCACATTTACTTTTCCGGTTTTCCCCTACCACGACATCTTCAAAGTATGATTCAAAGTATATTTTGCCAAATGAACAAGCCAAGCAAGCTTTGTCCCCATTTGCCACATTCAGCCTACTAACAAGCGAATCAGCTTTACTAACGCCTGACCGCCCATTCAACCCATTGTTCACTGTGCGCCGGCTACTGACAGTCCACAGCCGAGTCAGCCAGTTAGACTACAAACTTTGCTAGACATTTTGCTACCAGTTCTGTGCAGGCAACAACAACAACAAGAACAACAACAACAGCAAATGTTTAATGCAATACTATAGCAAACAGCTGCTACAGCTGCTACAGCTGACGCGCTAACTTAGATTTTATGCAGTGTTGTTGTTGTTCTTCTTATTGCTGTTGTTGCTATTATAGTTGCAACAAATTTCCAGTCTTGTTAGTGTTTTGCAGCGATTTTCAATTTGTTCAATTGAGCTTCGTACTCACATACACAAACCTCAGATGTGTGCAAGCGCAATTTCGTCAATATATCTATACACACACACACACACACACACACACACCCATACCTGTAAGTGTTGCAGATATCAATCTGAGCGCGTGTATATAATCAAAGAGTATTTAGAAAATCCGCAACAACATGCCCGATTTCTTTCACTTACCGCTTTTGTTGCAACTGACATATTACAAACACATACATACATACGCTTGCTTTCTATTTGTCTATGAATGTGTATGTGTATGAATGTGTATGTGTGTGTGTGTATTTGTGTTCAGTTCTTGTCCATCGCACCCGTTTTGGCATAAAATTCGCTGCACTCGCTAATTGCTGCCAATAGGTCGCACTGACTGCACATTCCATTCATCATCATTCAAATTGCAACAACATGCACAACAACATACACAACAACATACACGTGAGAAGAGCAAAGTCATTGGGGAAGCGTGCAGCATTTGAGGCCTAAATATATTTTTGCGTATGTGCACATATTCAACTAAAAGCAAGTAATCAGCGCCTTACATACCCACATACATACTTGCATATATGCATCTGTACAGCTCCTATATACCCATACATATTTACAAACTTAGACTTGCGGCTGAAGCTGCCCAGAAGTGTGCTGAAAGGCAGTCAATTTTGTCTTACTACTCGTACCTACATAGATGCAGCCATACAAAAATACAAATGAATACACTTGTTGTTTTTTGTTGTTGTATGTCGTTTTGTTTCTGTATCGTTCACGTAGTCAATTTGTATTCATCGTTCCGGTATTACAAGTTTGCTTTATAATATTTCTCGCTGACTCGACTCGATTGTCTCATATTTTTAAGTGTTTAGTATTCAGTTCCACTATATGATATTCTCGATGCTTGTCTGCTTGGAAAATACATTTTTATACAAATATCAGCATTATTTTGTGATATCTATAGAACCATATATAAACTACGGTCTTTATTAAAAACAATTTAATTCAAGTATTTCTCAAATATCTTCATTTGAATCTAAATTATAATTTTAAATTTATTCATTAAATTTTTTCGAATTAAAAACGGGTGGCCGCCTTTCTTCCGAAATAAATATTTTAAGCTTCTTTAGTTTGATATCCGTATTGATATATTTAGTCTATTTTATCAATTTTATTAAACCCAAATTTTAAACAGTTGGTAACTCTGCTTTAAAAATTATTTCAAAATGCCAACCTGCTGAGAACTCTTTAGTTTGATGCCGATATCGCTACATTTCATTTAATTTATCAATTTATTTGAATAAAAATGCTTAGGCAGCTGCGAACTCTCCTCACAAAGTATTTTCATCCGTAAACTTACTTAAACCCTTAGTATTTTGGGATTGCGTATGCTAAATTTCACTTATTCCATAAACTTTATTGAATACATTTTTCGCAAGAGGTGGCAACCCTGCGCACAAACTATTTTCAGAAATACATTTTTTATTTTGATCCATCACTTTCATGAAGATATATTTTAAGCAGGTGGCAACCATCCGTCCAGCAAACTAGAGTTATTTTAATTTACTTAAAGTCTTGAAACTTTGGTATTACAGCGGACCATCTATGTTTGCAATCAATCAGAAAGCTTTAATTATTCTCGCTGCTGTAATAATAACGGGACTCTCAGTAGCCTAACCTCACTTCTATCGTTGTAAATGACATAGCGTGCATTATAAAGTACCGTAATGAAGCCCCTTAATAGTCTTACCTAATAGAGAGAAGAAAGTATTTTTTAGTTTTACGGTTAGGAAACGGCAATAAAAAAGTAGTGTGAATTTCAGTTAAAAACTCCAAACAAACTTTGATGTGGATTTATTGGATGTGTGGATATACTGGATATAATGGAGATGGAATAGAATGAAGTTTATCAAAGGTGGCATCCATTACATTGAGAAATTCACTTGCAATCTCAAAATCGATGGATTCAATTATGTTGATGAATTTTCTTTGGAGGAATTCAATAAAGTGGGAGTAAATCATTTAGATACCGGTAACGTATATCTCGTTCCAACAACTCATTCTTGGTTTTCTACAAAAAATTGTGATTAAAGAGCTCAGAAATTTTCCTTTTCCGAGTCTTATCGGCAATCTAAAGATCCATAAACCTTAATTTCTAACAAATCCAAAGTAAATGACGTAGATTACTGAGGAGATGTTAGAAATCTAATAAAAGATCACAGTTCAATGTTGCAGAGTCGCATTTACATGAATTTTCCACATGAAGCGATTCAAGAACTAGCTAATCCACGAACCTATTCTCATATTATTTTCAGAATCTTTCATGGTTGCTACAGATACTTTCCGAATACCTTCCTCTCAATAATTCTTAGTTAAAACACTAAATATAGTGGTAGTTGCTGTTATTAGATTGTCATTAGATTGATATGGTATCACCAAAAAGTGTTAGATCCGGTAAGGTAGTTCCCTCAAAAGGCTCCGTTTATTTATCAGAAAGGTGACCACCTTCGGAAGAACTTTTCTCAATTCTATCATAAACGGCAATTCACTATCATTCCCAAATGCAT